>OZ025293.1:410191045-411411045 GCA_964019185.1 Maratus speculifer | reverse complement strand
CTTTCCTTGAGCAATTTATGCTTCCATTTTTCCAGAATTCAATTATTGGGGGAATTGGTACGCACCAATTCTTATAAGTTAAATTACTGTAGTATTCAAATTTATCCATGATTATTCGCGATATCTGGTCTGGTGGCTTGTGATTTTCTTTAATACGTGCAACAAAGTCTAAAGTCACGTTCACTAAACACTTCTCGGTCCACAAATAAGAACGTAACATTACTTTCGATACAAATGATAAAGTAAGAAATGGTTGAAGTCCATTTGTCATTTCTGAATCGGGCAACTTTTCCTTTAGTACATTTATAAAGAGCTTGAATCGAGGCAACACGTTCACGCAATTCTTTTAATTTTTCATTTATATAACAAATTTAACAATTAATTTTATTTGTTTACAATTCTTTTGTTGCCACTTTACAAAAAAAAAAAATCCATAGTACAATACTTTTAAATTTTTAAGTGTCATCTGTGCAAACGATTTTGCTGAATAATGAAAACATATTTTATTTATTAAATTAATCACGACTCTATCTACAATTACTTACTCAATGATTTATAATTTTTTTTTCTGAAAATATACGCGTTTCATTTTTTATTTATTTGCTAAAATGCGTCCGTATTGGAAATGCATGTAAAATAAATTAATTAATATAATATTTTTTTAACCTTTTACTGTAAAAAATTATATTCTGCAAATCTACAGATCATATTTTATTTTTGTGTTTAATTTGAAGCCAAAATATTGAATAGTTTTTTTGTAAAGTGTACGACAAATTGTAATTTGAGTGGCCTAGTAGAGGATTCGCTTCGCTCATCCTAATAAATAAATTTAAAAAAATGAATTTAATGTGAATGGAAGGAAGATATACATTGGTAGACAAAAAAACTGAGAAAAAATAAAAAAAGTATGCGGATAATGTGTTTATCGTTTGTGTTTCATGCAAAAATGATGTTGTTTCATAAAAATAAAAGTGCAGTATTATTTTTCCACTCAAATTAGTTTCCTGAAATGTACAAATATACTGAATAAGTTCTGAAAGACGATACAGTATATTATCTACGTACCCATTATTCTATGGAGTTCCCTTACCTGCGGTCTATTCTGTTGAGCTGTCTAAATGACAGACCAGATGTCATGACCTACAAGGTTACCTGAGCGAAGGTGGTCTTGCCCATTTAGCTTAAACGGTAAAGCATTGGCCTTGGAAGCCAAGTATCTGGGTTCGATTCCCGGCCTAGGCAAATTTTTCGCTCAGTTGGAGATATTTAATTCGTACAATACAGTATATTAATAAAACATGCAACAAAGTGCCTAACCACAAATGCAGCAGATAATAAAAAAATGTTACATAACTGAGTCCTTTCAGATGCAAGTTGATGTGATTATACCCAAAAGGAACACTTTAAATCTTTTTAAATCTTCTCGAGCAGCAATGACAGCCATGCTGGTGAAGGTATAGAAGAAATCATCTTCTGGATGTTAGCGTGTCCGATTTCATAGTACCAAACCCTAATAATCCTTCCTTTTAGTTTAATAGCCTATTTCATTGAAGCAACTTTAGAACTAATTACAAGTCAACTAAAATGTTGGCTTGTAATTAGTTCTAAAATTGCTTAACTTTCTATTATCACGATTATAATCTAAACAAAAAAGTTGTTCTACTTATTTTCAGTGTGTTGCTACTAAGTACGATCTAGTAATTATATTTATTTTATTGTTATTGCGTTTTTTTTTCACGAAAAATTCAGGCGTCAGCAATAGCAATAAAAGCTTTTGCAAACTTTATGTTCAATTGTATGATACGTCAAAACCACACAATCATGGTAAAAAGAGAAATATCTTTATATTATAAGAAAAATCTCGAACATTTATTCATGAAACATATTGCATGAATCTTCTAAAAATTGCGTATGACAGATTATATTACCTAAAGAAATGCTAACAAAATGTGTGTTAATTGAAAGTTTATAAAATATATTTTTTTTTACATTAATCGATTTATGCAGTCGAAAACAATTATATCCTATAATTATTCTCTTAATCAGAAATCTGTATTCGATTTCTTCATATTATATCCAAATTAATACATATAAATTAGGAAGAGGATTGACTAAATTAATTATTTGTTCAAGAATTTCTTGAAAATTAGTTATCAGCTTTGTTAACTGTAAAATTTACCTTTATATAAAAAAAAATCCATATTTAGGTATGAACTCCCTTGTTAGCATGTATTTCCGTAAACAATTCCATAAAGATCTCAATCAAACCGAAAGAGATCAATAAAAGCATGTATTTATGAGTGATAAATAAAACTGACAGATTTTCATATTCACGATAATGATAAACACATTCTGCCCAAATGGTTTAAAAGCATGAAATAAGTTGTCTAAGTGCCAGAAAAGTTAGTTCAGTGTTCCCTTAGCTCACAATGCTCAGTCCTATCCCTAGGAGGCATTGTTCCATTGGTTGAAAACATTTTCGCAAATGACCAAACCGATAGAGAGCTGCCTTATCTTCTGAAGAACAGTTTCCTGAATATAAACATATTTGGGAATATAGCTTTATGAAAAAGCTGAAAAAAGAAAACCAGCTCTCTAGTATATAAGATTTTCTTCCTAATAAAAGAAAGTAAAAAATATTAAACAGGCTGTGCAACAATGGTAACACGGAGGTAGCCTGGAGGTAGCGCATGCTTCGGCCAGTTAGTGTCGAGATATGAAAGACCATTTCATAGATGGGTCTCACGTTATGGCTATGTACCCTGAAGTTATTCTTTTCTAAACCTTTTGCCACAAGTGGGTGCAGTCTTATATGTTTGCTACAAAAATATAAGAAGGAAGTATACACATTAAATAGAGTATTGACGCATCCAAGTCTAACCAAGCGCTCGAAGAAAACGAAATAAGAAAAAAACATTTTGCTGTTCAGAAAACGACCTAAAGTTTCGTTTCAAAAAGATTCGTTCAGGATTCGATTGCAGTTCTATATTTCACTATTTTCTTTTCCCCCCGTCCTTATCGCGATGTTTCTACATTTGATTCCGCCGAACAGTTCGATTATTTTGTTGCGTTGTAAAATGTTCGCAGCATGATTAAAGCTCTAATTTTTGATAGCAATAGAAAGTGCTCTCTTAAATCGTTTTGGAAGTAGTCTATAAAAGTATGTTTCAAATTTCAAAGCTCCAGAAGTCATTGCTAGTATTTTCCGGTACGGTCTGTGTTTCTTTTATCGTAAATTTATTGGGATTTTCATTTCTTTATGCATCTTTGTGCCTTAGTCACAGTTGCAAATTTTTCTGGAAAGAGATGTAGTAGTTTCATTCTAGTTGAAGAAAATGAAACTAAAATTTATTCGAGAATAAAAATTATTAATTTCATTCATAATTATTTAATGAAATTCATTAAGGAAAAGAAATATGACATTTAAACAGTGTATTTTACCAAAATTAGGTATGTAAGAAAGTTAATCACTGACGTAACAATGATGATGCTTAAAAATTTATAAGAGATATGAGATTTTACAGGAAAGCCTAACGAAATTGAAAAAAAAAAAAAAAAAAAAAAAAAAAATCTGTTTTAAGGAGGTTTCAGTCTGAGCTGGTATACAATTCCTTATAATTATATTGCATTGTTTTTGTTATGTGTCAACTAAGCTTCCGATGTAATCAGGTGATACATTTTTTACTGTATATACGAACGTCGCTGAAATATATATATATATATATACATTTTAATTTTAATAAAAATTCTAACACAAGATTCCTAAAAACTGAAAATATAAATTTTTACGGCATTTAAGAAAATTATATAAATGTCGATTTGTATCATGTTAACTTTTTTTTAAATCACAGTAAATAATTGAAAATGTAATCCTTTTGACGAATCAGAGAAAAAATAACGAATTACTTCAGCTAAAACCACCAAGACTGCGTGCTTGAAATAGATCTTTCTCTTTTAAAATTTATTCGAAAATATTAAATACGACTCTGAATTTCAAAACCCGTAAACCCCATCAAAGTACCTAAACATTGAACTAAGTGATCTTTTAAAAGAATCACTTCTTCAAGCGTATTCATCGCGAAAGACTTATGGAACACCTGTAGTCATCCATTAATGCAGATTTAGACTGCCAAAAATGGCATTCTGGAAAAAAAAAATAACCGATAAAAGCACACCTTGCCTTTGACTGCTTATGATTCTTTAGCAGAGGATCCCCCGTAGCTTTACTTTCGTCTTATCGGAGATTAATTCAAATAAAAGCTTGCACCTTCTAAAAATCGATCTGCAATAATCAATATTAGGAAGCTTGAAATTGTTACTTCAAAGAAGTGAAGGCATGTGAAACGAGCGTCACCTTTCGCTACTACAGCTCGATGAAAGTCTATTATTGATCTTGACATATTAAAGAAGTAGCTCTTGGTTTCGTAGCAGATAAGCTGGTGATTGATTGGGATGGCTCCTTATTGATTCGGGATGAATTCACTTTACTATTATCTGCACTTACTTCGTGCTGTCCGGAGATAATGCAACAGGTTAGCCTACACTCCATAGTATTATTACATGACGAGAAGTCAGTAAGAGAGTGACAGAGAAGGTAATTTAGTTCGAAGCAGGGTGGTAAATATAGGAAGGATTACGCAAAATAATACAAAATACGGATACATATTAAATACAATGACGGTAAAAGGTTTATTTATAGAAATCAGCTTCTAAGCATGCGCCTAACTTCAAAAGTTGTGAATGAATGGTTTTTGGTTTAACCTCTTCGATACTGAGGATTAATATAAAGTTATTTATTATTGCTGAATTTTTCTTCTCCAATTCGACTTCGGAGAGAATTTTAAGTTATTTGCATTATTTCAATTATTAAACGTAGGAGAGTATGTCATTTTGATATCGGAATTCCAATTATGGTAAAATATAATTTATAGTAGAGAAGAAAACAGGGATACACGTATGCGGATTTAGAAAGTGAAAAAGTTAAACTAAAAAGTGTTTAGTGCAGATATCCTCTCCAATAAAAAAAATAATTAGTGAAACTTAAAAAAATTAAATATTTCTTTTTTTTTACTGATGAGTATTATGGAAATAGTAACTGAGTGTCTCATATATCGAATTACCATTTTCAAAACATTTTTGTTAAATAGAAAAGGTAAAAAAAAAGGGGGTTAAGCTGCACCATAAATGATTCTTGAAACTTAAAAGCTGTGCTACTTGATACTGATTCAGTAGGATTTAGTACTAATTAATTTTTAACACAATTTTTAGAAATAGGCAGTTCTAGAAATTGGTTTTGTTAACAAGGAAAGATTATTCGTGTTACTAAGTTTTCATAAGGCGCTGAATAAAAGATTGTTTTGTTTTCATTTGTATGTATATTTAAAGAGTATAGAAAAAAGGCAGTGTTATAGTTTAGCGTATCAAATTCAGAAATAATACCATAGAATTATTTTTTTTCAGTTACATATTCTTTATCTAGACCAGGGGTGCACAACCTTTGGCCCGCGGGCCACAATAATGCCACAATTCTTATGCAGAATAATTTTGCTTATAGTAATGACAGAAACGTTGCTATTAAACAAAAGAAACAACACTTTTAAAATATTCCGGTGACAAACGATTTTCTGGTAAAAAGGTTGTGCATCACTGATCTAGACTATATACAAGTTCAAACTTTATATTTCATACTTTTATTATTATTATTATTATCAATTATAATAAAGAAGTAAAATTTTCCATTAATGTTATTCTGTCATGCAAATTAACAGCATAAAATTACATTTCGAAGAAAGTACAAGAAAGTTTTTCACTATTTTGGTATTAAGGTAAATGCACTTGCAAATGGCCAAGTACCAGTAGTTGGGCACTAAATTTTAAAGATTAAAAATGAGCCCAAAATTTGCATCTTGAAAACGACTGAATGAAATCTGATTGACTAAAGTCCTTAAATGTGACCTTTCTATAATCGCTTTGGAATAATTGTTTTTTTTTCTGCTGATCCATTTTTTGTTTGTAGAATACTCTAAAAACAGATTTTTTTATGGCAAATTCTTAGCAATTTCATAAGGAGATAAGTTTTTACTTAAAATATTGTTTCTTTAAAATTATGTTTGTTTTAAACTAAACTATTGTTCATTTACCCTATTAAGTTATAAATAATTTGTTGGGTAAGACAAAAACGGAACAATTTATGCATCAGAAAATTGACTAGGCTCACTACTAGAGCATGCAGGAAGTTAATACTTTTTTATTTTTCCGGAGGATATGTTTTGAAACTTTGAATGTTTATTCTTATACATGGAGGGTAAGACAAAGATAAATATGTATGTCTTTTGGTATTCAGTAACGCTTTAATTAGAATTAGATAAATCTCCTTAAGAGCGGCACTACTGGTGCGTTTACTTTATTTGATAACATTTTTTGTTATTTTGAAACTTAATTTTCGGTTTTATAATCAGATTTAAAAAAAAAATACATTTTCAAAAATACGCACAAAATATACCAAGAAGTAAAGAAAATTAAAAAAATTAGCTAAAAAGGTATTTAAAAAATAAATATTTTTGATTATAACATTGTAAAATTTTTTAATAATTCTACAGCTGTAAACTTACAAAAATCTGTATGCTTACTAAAATTTTATCTGTATACCGTATAGAAAAATCTCCAAAATTAGTTTTTGTAAACCTACAAAGTTTTGTAGCTTTGTAATTAAATTAAATAAAAAAAATAACTACTAAAATTACATTAATCTTTCTGTCATTGCTATCTTACTATCATAGCTCCCATTTATCGTATGTGTTTATAATTCACTGTCCCACACTATTAAAAATATCTGTAATTCTACAAATGTAAAATTATAGAAATCTGTATGCTTATTGGAATTTTTTCTGCATACTGTACAAAAAAAAAAAAAAAAAAAACGTAAAATTAGTTTTTGTAAAGCTAAAGATTTCTGTAGCTTTAAAACAGAATCTAATAAAGTGAAGTAATCTTATTAAAATATGTAAATTTTCCCAGTGGGTGAAAAAAATCCACGCCAAGATTCAAACCAGGAATGTGTTGGCTGAAGCCGCCAATGTTCTTCCAACTGAGGCATCCCGGGCGAATATTGGAGGACATATTCAACCAACTAACCTTACCGATCATACAATCTGGTCCGATACTTTGGATCAGCTCAACAGAATAAATCGAAAGTTAATATATGGAACTGCAGAAAACGCTGCATACGAAATTATATTATATTAATTATCGTGTTACAAATTAATGTAACATAATCTTATTAAACTGTTATCTGTGATGTATAAAATTGAAGCTGGTGTTATACACTATTGAAAGGAAAAAAACTTCTTTAAACACCATAAAATAAGTTAACTGCGCAAGGCCTTTCGAAAGAACTTAGTCTTTCTTCCTCAGGCGCAAAAAAGACGTGCGTCCACAATGAAAGTCAGTCGTGCCGCTACATTCATTGTGGACGCACGTCTTTTTTGCGCCTGACGAAGAAAGACTAAGTTCTTTCGAAAGGCCTTGCGCAGTTAACTTATTTTATGGTGTTTAAAGAAGTTTTTTTCCTTTCAATTGTTATCTGTGAACCGGATTGTAGTTACGTAAAAAGTTCGAGGCATCCCAGTTCCCAAAAAAATTCTTTGTAACCTTACAGATTTTTTGGTTTACAGTGCAAAAGTGCATCTGTTACATGAATATTTGTTGTTGTCGTTACATGAAACGTTGTTGTCGTTACTAGGAATCCCAGTTTCCTAGAAAAAAAAATTAGCAACTTTAAGGCGCGCCACACTCCAGGGAGACACGAGTCAAAAATTGTACGACAGGAGGCAGATTCTGCTTTTCAAACCGGTTTTTTCTTTGTTATCAGGGTGAAATTGTCACATGTCTCACGTTTTTTTTTTTTTTTTTTTTGTTCAATATATCACTGGTGTGTGGTCGTCTAATGATTTTATTTTACAGTGTACATGACAAATTTTACTCTTTTAGACGTCACATTTTCATTATTAGAATAAAATCAAGAGAGCTTATAACGTCCCAATTGTTTAATTTCTTGTGGCATCATTTTGAACATGCATTTTAATCCAATTGCACTGCTAATTAAGGACAGCTTCATCGTTCTCAATGCGTGAAATACGATAATGATAGTTTGGGAAAATATAGTACAGAATAGAAAATTTATCCTTTTTCGGAATTTTTTATACAATGCTACATTTTTATTGTAAATGTGAACCATTCTTAATGAAGTACTTTAATTATGCTTCAAAATCAAATTTTAATATTACTTAGCTATTTTTTACTTTTAACTGATTAGTGACTAATCGATCATGAGCTTTCAGCCCCTTTTCACGATTAATTTAAACTATCCAGAATTTTATCAATTTTGAGATTGCATATTAAATTATTAAATTACATCCTGAAATACTGCGTTATATGCAGTTTCACTCAGGTCGAAGAAGCTAAAATTAATAATTTAGAAATAGAAAAGTTGCTGACACATAAAGTTTTCTTTGCCGCAACGAAATTTAATTGCATTATATTTCAAAAAATTCTTTTGTGAAAATATAATTTTTTTGGTGATATACTATTATAATGCAACTACTACCGAAAATAACTTAATGTGATTTTGTAAGCTGCCACTGCATTTTAATAGACACACAAGTTTTATATTTTATATATCCCAGAATTTTGACTTAAAAATACCTTTACTAGAGCGAAAAATGACAAAAATTGCTATTGTATGCTGCTGAAGATGTTATCTCCTAACTCCGATCTATTCAAGAAAAAAGCTAAAGGCAATTTTTCTATCTTCTTATCCGTTTTCCTTTTAAATATAGTCTTGTCGTCACTTAGGAGAAAAAAGGGTAAAACCACATACCTTATAATTATTTGCTTCTTCAATGTAGAATTTTCAACAGAATTTACTGTAACTTTGTGGCAATAGAATTTATTGTATTCTATGCATTTATCCTTGTACCATCAAATTATTAAGAATATATAACATTTCATCGTATTCTAAGTAATAAAGGATTATTTATAAGATGAAAATCCGTTTTTTTCAGCGATTAGGTAAAACTGCATGGATATACTGAATTTACAAGAAATTTGAAAAGTTTATACTTCTGTTACAGTATAATAGATTAGTCTCAATGACGCGGCAAGTTCCGAAACACGGTAAATTGAGAGGTGTACGTCGTATAAAGACTGGTGATGCATGACAAGATACATTTACTCACCAAGTTTAAAAGCACACCTCTTGGTTCACGTGCAGGAAAGCATCACGGCTGCTATGATGGACATTGACAGAAACATGTTATTGAATGGATTGACTGAACTGGATTACAGTTGGGTTGTGTTCCACATGACTAAGGGTACACATATTTAACATTTGTAGTCGTAGAAACTTGGTGAATCTATGTATCTTTTTGTCTATGACCCGTCTTTGCACATTGCGTACTTGTAATTATGCAGTTTTCAAACCTGATGAATCATTTAAGCTAACCTTGTATTTTATTTCACAGTTTTAACGAAGAAATTAACCTAATAATATTCCAGTTATAAGTCTAACGATTTAATATTTAATCTCTTTACGATTTGAGAAAATACAGAAAAGAAGTTATCAGCTTTTTATCAACCCAGCAAATATTAGTACTACTCTTGTTTGAGTACTTTTAAGTGTTTTTTCTTCAAATGTTATATATGGGCTCTTCAATTAAGATACTGGTATTTAACCCTTAAGAATGAGGGTCGGAAACAATAAAAATTGCATCTAGATTACATCATCAATTGCTTAAAACTGCTTATCGCTTAATAAAATCTCTATGAATTCGCCAAAAAATATCATTTTGAAGACTATAGAAAATTTAAACAACTTGGAAATTACACTTGAAGCGTAGCAAATGAGGTGCGTTCGTTCAATAACGAAGTTTTAAAAATATCACTCTCATATATCAATCTCATAAAATCGTAAATAGTTAATTCCAATTACAATGTGCACCAAACAATGTTCTCCCTATACCATTATGTAATGGAATACTTTTGTGTGGCCTTGTAAATCAATAACAAATGTTCTTTACACCACAGATTATGCAAAATGTATATTATAATATATACTTTATAGATGCATATCAATTATATTATGTTCGAATTAGTGTAATACCATTAAAATGCATTTGAAATATTTTCCCCCATTGACCGTAATGTAACGGAATACTTTTGATTGTCCCTGTGATTGAACTATGCATCCGATTTTGATAAAATTTGAAATGACTCGACAAAATTATATAATAATTATGTATTTTAAATTTCAAACGATTAAAATGCATTTGAATCGTTTTTCCCCATTGACCGTAATGTAATGGAATACTTATGATTGTCCCTGTAATTGATCTATGCATCCGATTTTCATAAAATTTGAAATGACTCAACAAAATTGTATAATAATTATATATTTTAAATTTCAAATGATTCGGTTCGGTAGTTTTTGCGTTGTTAGATGTGGACGGACGTACGGACGGACAGACGAACGAACAGACTGAACGACAAATATAGGTGCTATGTATTTACATAATTACGAAGGCACTTAAAAATGTACCAGCAGAAAAAAATATTTTATTCCAAAGATTTTATGGAAATTTAACATTAAGAATATTAATTAATCAGATTGCCTTCAGTTGTTTTCAAAAACTGCATTCTCAGCTTCCTAAAAAAAAAAAAAAAAAAAAAATAGTTGCCCATTACTGGTACGCGAAATACTATTGGTGCATTTGTCTTAAAATGAAATTTATTTAACCTGTTAATAAATGTAGGTTTTAGTTTTTATATAAAATTCTTTAATCGATTACACTTAGAAAACATAAAGGAATAGTCGAATGTAAATTTATTTTAAAGTGGTTCTTTTCTCGAACAATTATATAGGAGTAGATTTTTTATTATTGAGATTCTTTATAGAAAAATTTTCAACGACTTAAACGTTTTGTAAAGTTTTAATAATTAATTTAACATTAGACATTCTAATTTCCAAGCTTCGACAATTGCAACATTATTTATCGGAATGATTTCTCGTTACTAAAATATACTTTCGAAACTAAAATTTACGGGCCATTTTCAAATTTCGCTTACATATGCTGTCCCAGAGTAAAAGTAAGAAAATTCAAACATAAATTAATATTTAAAGTTTTATTTGAGCTATGCATTAGATAAGAAGATTATATTGAACATTTCTAACATGAAAAATTAAAAAAAAAATCAATAAAAATTTTGAGATATAAATCTTTAAAATTTTGATTTTATGCAAAAATTCCTGTCCCATTCCAAGTTTTATGTTTTTAACTGTGAATTTTTTTTTAATTTGAGTTAACTTTTTTAAATAAAAAGGTTTTATTATTTTAAATATGAACTGTTAGTGTTCTATATTAATGAAAAAAAATATTACAAAAGATATTTTCTTTAAGATATTTCCATAAATCTTTTGTCCATCACTTTTTGTCAAGTCCGTTACCTTGTGATTATTTTAGTCAAAATAGGTTTCAAATGCTGCCTGAAGTTAGCAGCAAATATTGGGCGATATAGTTAAACTATTCACACAACTACTACTTGCCATTTTTTACTCTTCAATTGTGAAGCAATGTAATAGTGACAAGAATAAGCTTTTATCAAGGTTGGTATTTTTTTCACTGTCAAGTCTGTTACCATAAATTTTAATATTAAAGTAATGATTTTTGCACTTTTGTAATTAAATATTGTTTACTAAATAGTTTCAGAAGGTATGTGTATTATTATCTAAGTTAGAAATTATACAAGCTAGTTCATTTCTAATAGTTTTATTTGAAATGTCAAGTCCGTTACCATGAAATGTAAGCGATGAAATGTAAGCTGCTAAGTAAGTTTACTAAACAGTTTTAGAAGGATGTAAATTATTACCTAAGTTAGAAAATACACAAGCTAGTTCATTTTAAAAGTTTTTTTTTTTTTTTTTTTAGTTTTTTTTGAAATGTCAAATCTGTTACTTGTCAAGTCCGTTACCATGAAATGTAAGCGAAGTGAAAATGGCACTTACTGAGGTATAACAAAATGATGTAAAAATTAGGAGTTAAAGGAAGGAATTAGAGGAGTTAAAGGAGGAATTTAAAATTTGCTACATTTTATATATTAAAGTATCCCCTAATCAAACATTAAATATAGCATCAATTTGTAATCGTTATTACTAATGCATTTGTACCAATCAAATTTTCACTTTTTTCTATCTTTACAAAAATGATTAGATTCGCGAAAAATTTTCAAATTCCGGTTTCTGACGGATTTTCACGTTTTAGGGATCAGAGATTCCAAAAACCATGTTTTTACAAAATGTCTGTCTGCGAGTCTGTCGGTCTGACTTATGTCTGTATGTATGTGACATAAATTTTGTGAGCACTCTATCTCAAGGACTGATGCTCGGAACGTAATAAAAATTTATACTCAGGTCGTTACTGATATAAATTGATGTTGATTAGTTTTTGGTGTAAATCGCTTAATAGGTAGCACTACTATGCTACATTTTTCTACGATTTACAAGACAGCTATATCTCAGTAGCTAATGTACGGACTCTTATAAAACTCTAAATTCAGTTAGTCCTTGGTATGTATTGATGTTGTTTATATTTTGGTTTAAATCGCTAAGCAGATGGTGCTGCTAAGCTGCATTTTTTCACAATTTCCACAATAGCTCTATCTCAAGAATACACGGTTTCTCATCAAAATTCAGATTTAGTAAATCCGAGATATGAACTAGTTTTCTTTACATTTTGATGTCAATCGTCAACAGTTGGCGCTGCTATGCTTAATTTTACCCGATTTCTGCAATAGGTTTGTCTTAAGAAGTAATGAACGAATTTTCATTGAATTTCAGATTGAAGTATGGCTAGATAAGTATTATTGCTGTTTATGTTTTGATATAAATCACCCAACAAGTGGTGCTTTTATGTTGCATATTTCCCGATATCTGCAGTAATCCTATTTCAAGAACTAATGCACCGAATTTCATGCCTTTAGAATCACCACGATGAGCATAGATTGTCATTGAATTTTGGCACTGTGGTAGCAAATTTTAAAGTATTAACATGCATGACACAGAAGAAAGTTTTGGGATTATCACATCCGACTAGCTATACGAGGATTTGTAGCAAAATTAATAAGATATGATTACTTTTTTTTCTTACGAGATATAATAGAGTTTCTTCCGAGACTATAAAATCTCTCCTCAATTAAGCTCAAAATTGCGAACCAACGATTTTTTCAAAATTTTCTCACGCCTCTCGTATTTAAATAATCTCGTAATCTCGTATTTAAATAAATACGAGATATAAAATATCTTCATTTTAAAATCAGCCTGTTTCGAGCACTAGTTCGTTTAACGGTTAAGGTATTTGATTTAAAACTGTCGGATCTAAGGTTAGCTAGAGATATTTTTTAAAAACTTTTTTTCTTTAAATATAAAAAAACAGTGGGAAAAGTTTCTTCAATTAGAGAATATTTTCACGCTTTTGTAACATAAGACAAGGATATTCTTCAAATAACGGAAATATTCCGCTATAACTGCTGCCAGGAAACTGCAATACTGCAAAACTTGATGACCTTGGAATCATTCACAACAGGTTCTGTATAAGGAAATGCTCAAGGTGCACTTCAGTGACTTTTGCCGATCGCGAAATCATATATTTACCTATGTAAATTTAACATAAAATAATTTCTTATGTAATACATATCTTTAAATTTGGTTTCCACCACCAAAAAGCTGATGATACTCAAGTACTACATTAAAGAAATTGCTCGCTAATTTTTAACAACTAAAAGTAGTGCAAAAATTTGAATTATTTTTTCTCAAAACAAATGCTTATTGGATTACCTTGAAAACAATTTTGGAAAATAATTTTTGAAATATAATCAATCCGCAATTATGTATGAAGTTTCAAATGACAAAATCAAATTTCGAAAAACATTTGATAATAAGTAAATCCTTTGCTGATTTCTGCAAAAAGAATGTAAATATTAAATACAAATACGTTTTTGAGGTCTTATTGTGCTATTTTTCCTACTTAAATAAAATATTAATAATAATAACAAATGAATAATTTTATCTCTTAAACTACACTCCAGCAAGAAAGAAATTGAGAAAGTTGTTATAGTTGTTAAACACATGAGAACTTTTTAAATACTGTGGTGAAAAACACTTTGAAAATCCTATAGAGAACAGGTGATATTGATGCTCTTTTTCTCAGGTATTGCTAAAATGATTTCAATATACTTTTTTTTTCTTTTTTTCTTTTTACAGTTTTAGCAGTAACTAAAAGGTATAAATCGTTAGGAATTAAATAAAATTTAAAAAAATAAAATAGTTACTTGATTTCGGACACAAAGAAATTACTTTAAAGAAATAATTTTCCATCGATATAGAAAGATCAAAATGTTGTCGATATTACTATAAGAAATACGTTGTAATCGCTTGAGTAGTTCACGAGAAAAATATACGTCAGTATCAGCTTTTTATACTATTTTGAACTGTTGCTGCCTCTTGAAATAATCTATTAAATTTGTCTCTTTAAATTTATTAATTATTTTCTATCTATTAAAATTTCTCCGATAGAGACTGCATAAACTTTACTTGTTTGAGTAATGCACTGTCAGTATAATGCACACAGAACAATAAGAATAACCAACTTCATTAAAGATTCATGCATCTTCATTAAATAAAGTGTTGCTGACTGTTACAATGCTCATTTAATAAACAAAATATCAGACACGAAACAGTTTATGCTCAGAGTTAATGTGATTATATCGAAATAAAAACACTGAAAATAAATGCATAATGAATGATAAAGAACTGGGAAAAACAACTGACATCAGCAGAAAGAGAGAAAATGAATACATGAAAAATACCGCATGTTTATACAGAGGCAAATAAAAAGCTAAGCAGAGGATTTTTTTATATTGTCCCAAGTGATAAGTCTAAGAATCCTGGAATCTGATCTGGCAATATAAACCAGGATCATTGCTAATCCTGAGGGACAAAATGGGTATTTCGAATTACATCAACCTCTCACACCGATAGGAGATTTTTCACTGTTTAAAGGAATCCAGTTATGCTTTTCCCAGAAAAAAAATATATAATTCTCATTGAGTTATGACGCATGTTTCAAATATAACGCAATTTAAAAAAAAGAGAGGTTCTTGCTGAAAATATAATAAATATTTTTAATCACGGAATGAAATTATCATTTATATAAAATATGTATATGAGAATTTAAACTCGCGAAAAATCAAATTTTAAGAATCAAATTTTAATCAAATTTTAAGAAATCACGAAAATTTTCTGATTGTGTCCATTGGTTTTGATTGTAAACCAAAATTTTACATTTTGACAAAATGCCAGAAATACACGATAAAAGTAGTTTTTGTTGCTCATTGTAGTGTTATTTCAATGCAGGTTCACTTATAGAACAGACTGTTAGATAAAACTCGATTTTTTAATTTTTGGATAAGACGAGTTTTGAAACTATCGTCTCTTATAAAATATAATTTTTTTTCTTCTTAATAATAATTTACATATAAAAGGTTTCTCTTCCCTGTCCACAGCAGCGCATTAACGTCCTGCAAACACCAGTTTGGTAAGTATGTGGTACTTTCTTCATATTTTGGTGTGCGTACATTGTACGTAATTTTTTTCTCCATATTATGAAAAAGAAGAATTATTATTAATAATGGTTATTTGGATAGAGTGAAAAACTATGCAGTTGAAGGATCAAAACCTTTCATCTAAATATTTAATTTTCTTTTTGTTGGACACGAATAATCTCCGAGGGATAAACATCTTCTTGAAGGACAGAGGAAAGAGCATCTTACAAAGACGTAAAAAATATCTATAATACAACGATGCATGTAGAAAACCAAAGTTCAATCAAAGAGCAACGCGGAAGTCTACTGGTGTAGCTGTAAAGAAAAGTGTTGGGCGAAAGCACAAAAGCATCTAGTCTATTTCAAGTGCACATGTATATTTTCCATACTTTGAGAGAAAGAGTTCTTGATTACAAAAAGCGGATACAAAATGATTCAAAATTCCCTGTTTTGTTAGGGCTTACATATCTAACAGCGTCCTTATATCAAACTAAGGAATATCCCCAACTGTCAGTTCTGGATTTTGATGAGAGTGATATAGTTAACAAGAATATTGTCCAGTTATACTGATGGCATTGAGCTCACAGGCTACGCATACTAATTGTACATTACAGCCTTATATTTTCAAGGGTTAATTCCGTTGGAAAAAAAATTAAGAAAGGGAAACAGCTCTCTCCTTTCCTCTTTTTTATACTTAATCATTAAACCTCCTAAACTATCAAGAACATGCTTTATCATATAAAAAATCTATATCCAAAATTCAGAGCAAATCGGATAATTCTTAATAAAAACCCATTTAACATTTATATAATTTAAGAGGAGCTATCCCCCTCTTTTATACATAACCATTAAACTTCCAAAACTATTCAGAGATTTGAACGAAATCTGACAATTTTGCTTGAAAAACCCTTTTATATCAATTAAGGGGAAGGGCATTAGAACCCCCGTTCCCCCTGTTTATACTTATTCAATGAACACCTAATAATAGTCACGAAATTGCCTCATCAAAATGATCCTATATCTAAATTTTTGAACGAAAACTGTTAATTCTGCATGAAAAACCCATTAAAGCAATTAAGGGGAGGGGCATGAGCCCCCGTTCCCCCTCTTATACATTTCGAATGAACACCAAAAAGTAATCAGGGAAGCGCCTTATCAGGATATACCTATATACTAAATTTCAAGTGGATCCGATATTTTTATCATGAGTTATCGCGTTACGCACGAACATACATACAGAACGGGCGGGCACATAAGCTCACAGGCTATGATAGCCTGTGAGCTAAAAAGGTTTCTCTACGAAAATTAAGAAATGTATGAGAACTATAATTCCGAATACTGTTTCTGCAGAATCAGAATATAGAAGTGGGAATCAACATAATCTAATAATAAATCATAACTTTTTTTACGTAAAATTGTTGAAAATACAAGTGTGTCCAGCCTAGTGTTCCAGGTGTTTCAGGTAAATTATGACACCAAATGCTCTGGATACCAGTATTTTAAAGAAATTCTCGCCGTTTTATCTAATGGCAGAATTATGTGCGAAAAAATATGGAGAAATAAATTGTAAGAAATGAATGGTGTCCAGTACATTTTGAGCCCTGATTTACTGGGACACCTGGCAGCACTAGTCCAATGTCAGGCACAAACGAGTGAGAAAAATATTGTTTGGCAGTAAAATCCCTCGATCCACTTGTCTTGGTCCACTTCTCGAACTTCCAAACTAGGCCCTTGCCATGCACTCTTCTTCACTTACAGGACCAAGTGAGAACTTAAGTCCTTTCTCTAATCGTACTGTACTTGCAGTTTGAATTTATTACCCAATATTTAGTGAAATAATTTTCCGATTTTTTCTTCGTTTTATTTTTTTCGCTATTTTCCACAGCGAATATTTTGTAAACTATTAGATTCGGAAGTATATAGTCCCTATAGATTTCTTGATCCGTGTAACATAAACTTACAAAGGATACTACTGTCGTCAAAATCTGGAACTGATAGTTATTTATGCTCCCTAGTAAGATGCATCTAGTAGTGAAAGGCTATTTTGATTGCAGTTGCTACTTTTTAAAAGAATTTGTTGTAATTCTAGATGTAATTCGCTACAAATGTATTTTACTAGGGAACGTCTGTAACTGTCCGTTAACTTACGATTTTAACGAAAGCTCATTTAATACATACTCGAAGTACTAGAAATTGAGAAAATGGAATTAATTACACAAGAACCTCTTGTTAAATCACATCTACAGGGGTAAAATCAAGTAAGTGTGATATAACCAATTGCATTAAAAATTAAGAAGCATGACTTATAAGAAAATGCTTTGGGTTTGCCTCCAAAATATTAGTTTAATAGGATGGCCAACAGTTAGGGTAATGACAGTATTCTCGAGTAGAAAAATTCACGTTTTTATTAACAACGCGAAAAAGAAATATGAAATTTTCTCTAAGAAAATACTGATATTTTTTATAAAGAAATTCCCTACTCACCTTGTATAATCAAATTCATGTCGTTCAATTTTCTTACCAAAATTAATACAGATATATGTAATATAATAAACATTTAAGTAATCTTAAATGAAAAGAAATTCTATTAAACTACAGCTTATTTTTTGGGGGAGGTACAAAAATTCACTATATCTGAGCGAGCTATAGAGCGAGGGGATACTCTTGTGTATTTTATGCACAATCCTACAATGTTAAGACTATTCTTAGAATATACCGGGTGTCCCTAAAATGACTGATGGATTTTAAAATTCAATAACTTGCAAATGGTGACAGCTATTTAAAATTTTTTTGCAGGAGGGTTATGTATAATGTCAGGAGTTTTTTTACCGTAATTTTTTATTTTAGTTCGCATCTCAAACAATAGGTGGCGCTGACGGCGATTGAAGGCCAGGTGATCAGTGCTAAGTGAACCGTCGACCTGGCCTTCAATCGCCGTCAGCGCTACCTATTGTTTGAGATGCGAATTAAAATAAAAAATTACGGTAAAAAAACTCCTGTCATTATACATAACCCTCCTGCAAAAATTTTTTAAATAGCTGTCACCGTTTGCAAGTTATTGAATTTTAAAATCCATCAGTCATTTTTGGGACACCCGGTACATATTGCCTGTGACATAAAATACAGTTAATTCGTGCATTTACCAATGGATTATATACCCGAATAACATTTTTCTGTTTAATTTTTTTTTATTTATACATATATAAGCACAGTAAAAAACTGCACAGTTACAAACTTTTTCTAGAAAACTAGAATTCTTAGAACTTTTTGTGTAACAGTAACAGCAAAAAATTATGTAATAGAATCGGTTACATGAATTTTTGCTGGTGCATGTATGGCTGTATGTATGTTTCTGGAATGTGTTCAGAAAATAATACTGTTTGACATTACAACACAAAACTTTAATATTGGCTAATTATTTTTTATATTTTTTCTAGGTGAAATTGGTGTAAAGAATAAATTGATGAGATTAAATCATGTTTTGAGAAAAGAAATCAACATGAAAGCCTGATATTAATTTGAACTTCCTTCTTTTAACTATAATGTCGGACTGCCATAGAGAATGCATGAAAAAAAATTTTGCAGCTATTGAGAATTTATTATGAACGGATGTTATTTACGGAATATCATTGTGTACTCTTGTTGTTAACAATAGAAAAAATCAAATTTTGATTTACGAATCATTGAATAAAAATAATATGATTCATTTATTCAAATTGTTATTTAATACATAACAGATGCCTGAAAAGAATTATATACGTTTTTTATTTGCCTTTATTTGCAAATATGAAATTATATACAGTTTTATATTTTCCCGTTTGAACAATAGAAGACAAAATAAATTTTCGGCAGATATTAAAGAGAATATGAATATACGATATAGAAGACAATATTTTGTTCTACTAAAATATATTTACTTTAGACATGCGAAACAAAATTATTGCATACACGCATTTTAAATTACACAATTAATTTAAAATTGGTAATATCTGTAAAAGTTGAAATGCATCATTTTTTTCTGGATGCACATTTTTTATTTGATCATTTTATCTTGTATTACAAAAAGATAAAGCAAGGCTTACAAATAGAAGTAGGAAACCCCAGAATAAATAACAAAAATTAAAAGTTTGAAAAAAATTATAGATGGAGGAGTGAGTGAGAAGTAGGGAAAAAATATGATGTAAGAACTAGAGGACAGAAGAAGAACACGAGTTGTAAAATAATTTATAGAACTACAAAAATAAGAGAAAAGCTCTTTAATTTAAATGAAAACAGAAAGTGAAAAAAACTGTATTTATAAATGTGGTGAGATTTCTGTACCATGGTGAAGCTTTTGTCCATAAAAAAACAAATGTTCAACATTTTGTTCAAATCAGCGAACTGACCTAATTTGACAATCCAAATCTCTCAAAATAGCGGTTAAATTTACTATAGCAGTTAGAAATCGATTAACCGATAAATAGATCTATTACAGGTTACGTGCTTTTTAACAACTTGAAAAAGTTTTCAAGTATATTGTATTTCTTCTAGCTTTTAATCGGATTTTAAAAATGTTCTTCTAAATGCTTAGCTTGAAGTTTAATATACATTTGTTTTGTATCACACATTTATATTACACACACCATTTTAATTAACGTTTTTTTTTTTCGTGTTTAAAAAAAATTAAAATTTGCCTTTAAAGTTTCTTCTCATAATATTTTGCTACGACATTACTACTTTCATAAATAAGAATTGTGAAAGTTTAACTAACCACTATTTTCTTTATTAAAATATATTACTTACTAATTACCATACATTTTTTAAAAAATAAAATATAAATAGCTGGTATTTTTCAAGAATTATTTCTTAAACACAATTTATAGAAATTTTATAATAATCTCACTTACTGAAACTCCTATTTTTGTATTTTGGTGCAGGAAGATCGCTTAAATCTTAAAAATATGAAATTAATAAAAGGGAAGGAGAATTTTTTCCATTTCAGGAGAAAATTATGCGATAAAAGATTAAATTCAACTACAAATTTTGTTTCGCAACCTTGTTAAAAATTAATCTTTTTTTGTTGTTGTAGTTTTATTTTTTCAGCATTATAAATATTGATTACCATTCCAACCTTCTTTTTTCCTGCAGTAGAATTGCTTTTGTGAAATAGAATAAAACTCTTTTATTTTCGAGCACTAGTAATGAATTTCTACTGTAGACATTCTTTTCGAATGTATCTTTTCTTATCTACACGGATCATTTTGCATATACTTCAATAAATCTTTTGCTTCCCTATAAAAGATGTATAGGGGAGAGTGGGGATACTTGAGCCACCCCCTTTATCTCTACAGTTGTTCAATTTTTCTTTCTAAAACTGGCAACATGGTAACATATTTATAGTTCTGAACATGTAAAAAAGAAATCATATACCTTGGTACCATTTTTAAAGTATGGTGATTAACCCTTTGAGCTCTGCTGGTAGAATTTTCTACCACAAAATTTTAATTCTGAAATGTCACAACGACACCAGAAAATTCGACCAAATTTATTTGAAAAAGGTTTAATGCATTTTTTCGCGTATATTGTAAATTGGTTTTTTTCTTTGCAAAATACTGGTGCGAATGTGACATCTGGCTCAAGTATCCCCTCCATGGGGATACTTGAGCCACAATGTAAAAGAAAAAGTAAAAATTTATTAGACATAGAAAAATAGTTCAAAATTAATTGAAAGTGGTTTTCAATTGAAGAAAAAATATCAAATTTTCATTTTCAATATTTTATTTTGTTCTAAGAAATTCTAAAAATTTTTAAAAAATTAAAATTTAAAAAATGGCTCAAGTATCCCCATCTTCCCCTACTAATAAGAAGCTAATGGTTCAAACATTTGAAAAATTATTTAAATAAACGATTTAGTGCAAATTTTAAAGGTAGTTTTTGACATTTTCCTCATCAAAACTTTCTTACAAGAAAAGTCATAAAATATTTTGAAAGTAACACAAAATATTTTTTAAAAAAATAACTACTTAAGTATATAATAAATGATCAGTCAAATTTAGCGGTGAAATTCCTGTAGAAAGTCTGTAAAAAAATAAAATTCTTTCAAATATCTGTTGTGAAAATACAAAAAAGCACACGATTTGGCGAAAACACTTTTATTCGCCAAATGCAAACAATTTTAATGCATCTGAAAATTGCTTTTTAATTGATTTTTACAATGTGCGTAAATAGTATTGTATACATTTGTTTTGTATCACACATATATATTACTTGTTGCTGCAAATATTTAATTTCAACAGGGATTTTTTTCATATATTTAAGCATATACAAAAATAAAGACTAGATGAAGAATGCTTCTTTTATCCATTTCAATAGCAGAAGTATTTGTTTCCATAGCAATAAAATTGAATAGACAGTGCTCAATTGGATTTAATTTTGAACTTGAAATCAAGTTTAATTAATTTAATTTTTGTTTTAATTTTTAAAATTTGATAGTTAAATTTCACACAGTGAAACTCGTTTAAAATTCAAATGAAGGGAACGAGGAAATTTCGTATCTTAAGTGGGCTCCCATCTTAACCGGTAAATTTCACACTTTTCTTTTTCAATGGACCACAGATCATTCTTACCTTAAGCGAGATTATATATTAAACGGGTGTATTTTAAGCGAGTTTCACTGTATATACATATGTAGGGCAAAACTATAGTTAAAACAAATTAAAACTGACAAAACTAAAGTTATTTAAATTAAAGTTTTTTTAACATGAAACATTTTTACTAACAGAGTATTGACATAAAAAAGTGTTTTTGGAAATTTTGTTCCACTGCCATGCGGTGATAAATTACCTAATAACGAAATTTTTATGATTTTTTGAGGATGCTCAATCGAGGTTCCGCCGAAATTTTTTTAATAAAAATATATATCAATATGAGAAAAACGTTATTCTGTAATATTTTTTCAGATTTTTTGGAGTACGCATGTATGGATACCTTCTTTGTTAGTTCATTCTTTCTAACATATTCCATTACAGATAAATTCCTTATACATAGTTATCAAACTTTCCATTTTTAAGTATCACTTACATGTTTGACATTTTGTTCATTTTTGTCAACATTATTCGTTATAGATTAAATCCTTGCACATAGATATCAAAGATTCCCTTTTTTGAATATCAGTTCTATTTTTTGGCATTTTTCTCGCCAGAACATTCTTCGTTCAATCTTGTCAACATGTTCTATTATAGATTAAATCCTTGCACATAGTTATCATTCATTCTATTTTTTTAATATCAGTTTCCGAATAGTAACATCTATCCCATTTAATCAAAAAGTTTTGTTGCTAAATGAAGATAAGATTACTATTTTTAAATATTGTTACTTAAAACTCGGTAGATTCAGCAACTACGCAATTGCATATGAAAATATACTCAAATAAATATGTTTTAAATTATAGTTTAAACCAGGGTTTCGAAACCGACGTGCCCCGGGACAGTGGTGCTCCAAGAAAGGATCTCAGAAGTGCCCAAAATTTTAAAATTAGACTTTAAGCCTTCATCAAAACTTTATGACAACCGATTTTATAGTCTGCGATTTACTTAGAAAAAAGATTATGAAGAAACAGCAATGAAAAATTAGCAATCTCTCTCCAAGTTACTTCAATTTTCTCGAAGCATTTTTTTATTTTTAAATTTGGATAAACTTGTCTCATACAATCTCTCAGTATCTCCTTTTCTCTCTTTAGCGTGGAAAGTACTTTTGTAACCTTTACCTTCTTTTCTTGTCTCTTTTTATTTTATTCACTAAAAACATTTTTTGTGTTGTTCTTCCATTCTCTGTTTCATTTTAATTTTTTTTTATTATTAATTTATTTTCTTCTTTTATTTTTTTAATTTGCTTGTTTACTTTTATTTGTTTACTCTTTGACTTTTTTTCTTCCTATCATTCTGGTAATATTTTTCTCTTCTGCATTTGCTGTTCTGCGATTTGTGTTTACCTTCCGGCTAGCGTCATTCTTTGTAATCTCTCCTTTTTGTCTTTCCTGTTCATTCGTGACCATGTCCCATTACGAACACATATTTGCGTTGCTGATAACGGACTGTTAAAATTTCGAACCCGAAACGTGTCCTACAAGTTATTTTGTTTAATGATATTCCATTCAAAGTTTTATTATTTAAGCACAATAAAACAAAAAAGAAATTTCTTAATCGACAACATTATAACAATGTACGAAAATTTACCGTAAAATATTCCGAGTTACCCACAATTTTGAAATTAGTGCTTTATATTACACCGTGACCGTTGTTAAAACATCTTCAAAATAGTTAAATAACGATACAATCTAGCTTCATTTCTTTTCCTTTTCTTTTATCTAATGTATTTCTTTCGAAATACAGTAATAATAAAAAAATATATTAAAAACTCATTTCAAATTGTATGGAAGAAATTAAGAATCTACAAAACAAAGTAGCATTTATTAGATCCAAATACTATTTACATAGTAAATTATGTATCAATTACTTCTTTATAATTAATCAAAGAAAAGCATCAAAGTATTACAAAAAGCGGAAATAGATAGTAAAATAGCTATTTATTATGCAAAATATTTTAAAGAAAATAAAAATAATTTAAATTCATTAGAAATCAAAGCTAATAGGATTATTAGTTTTATTAATGTATACCACTTCAATTAATTGCTGGTCATTTACATGTATGCTCTTTCAAGGCCCCTATAAAAAAAAGAAAAGAAACGTTAGAAATTAAGTATCGTAATAAAAAAATAAAAAAGAATACTCACAAGTAATAAAATTATTAATAAATTCTAAAAATGCTGAAAAATACTAAATTTTGTATTTTAGTAAATATAAAAAGTAAAAAATATATTTTTATATCTGCTTCTTTAAAATTCGTGTAAATAACAAAATAAAAATCAGCAATCAAGTATCTTAATAATAAAATTTCACAACATTAAAAATGCATTTTAAATATCATAATTACAAGAATAAAAATTATTAAGAAATTTTAAAATAACTAATATAATACTAAACTTTTCAATTTAAAAAATATGAAAAGTAAAAAAAATTAAAAAAATTAAAAAAAATAAATAAATAAATATTTCAAAATACGCAGTAAAACTTATATTAAATCGCATTTCAAAAGCAAATTATACAACGATCGATAGGAAACTAAAATTACATTTTATTAATACACTACTTCATGAAGCATTATACTGTGCTTTTCTAGAGGGTAGTATTATTTAAAGGGTACGTTATGCAACAGTGTGACTGCAAACGTAGACACTTTTCAGCGTGATGCATGTGTGACTTCATCCAACTTTCAGTGTCATGAAGCACGTAATTTCAGCCATTCATTAGCGATATACGAATTTATATGAACAAATTTCCCACTGTAGGCTGCAAAGTATAATTTCGAAATTCATTAGCATTATTCATGTTAGGAGGTAACATTTATGTAGGAATCAGATTTTATAAGATGCATTAAAATTTTACAAACAAAAATAAAGGGAGATTTTATTATAAAAACCCATCGTTCATTAAAGGAATTGTGCGTCTAATTGAATACGCATATACAGAGTGCCCACAAAGTCCCGTTACCTTTAATTCATGAAATATTTGAGATAAAAGTCCGTGGTATATTTTTTAAGTCTTGTTCAGTATCTAAAATTTTGTTTATATCCTCAATTGTTCATGTTACAGAGCAATAGGTAGTAGTAAAATGTATCCGCAAAGTCATGTTATTATTACAAATGCTTATGACTCATTAAATATTGAAAATAAATGTTCCCAATTTTTTTAAGCTGTTCAAATTACCATGAAAAGTTTGCAGTAGCAGTGACATATTTTTAAAGTTTGCGGCTTTTGTTTTCTGTAGAATATCAAGGCGTTATTAATTAGTTAAATTCAATAGCGTATACCCTGTACCATTAGTAAATTCTAATTTCAAGAACTAGTGATGCAAACAGAAATTTCTGAACTGAACAGCTCTTAGAAAAAACCCTCAGCATTCTTTTCAATTATTTCATGAGTTTTGTAATGACATCGGAACTTTATGTACGATTAATTTGAATTAATTATTTACATAAGATTTAATTTTTATTTTCTTCTCACTAAGCTGAAAGTTTTAGAATCGAATTTTTTTTCGACGGACTTACATGTTTTAGGGATCAGAGACCCCTAGAAACACGTTCATATAAAATGTCTGTGTACTCGCCCGTATATGTCCACTTTGTATCATCGAAAAGTGTATGGAGTTATGCATAGAATTGAACCAAATTTCATTCATATATTTCTGACTATGGCAAGTTGGTCCTACTTGAACTAGGAAATCTTCCGCCAGAAGGGAGCACTGGAATAGCGATTTTTTGTGCAATTTTTAATATTGTACCATCGATAAGTGTAAGAAGTTACGAATAGAATTGTGCCAAATTTCATATGTATTATGTTTTCGGCTAATAAAAGCAGGTCCTAAATGTATTTAGAAATACTCTCCCAAAAGAACCGATGGAATAGCGATTTTTTGTGCATTTCTGTAGCAGACTGTTCTTTGACTGTTATGCACTGAGAAAAAAATATTGTTCGATTATCTAGAATCTAAATTATGGCTATAGAAAAAATAGTTCCATGTCATTCTTATAGATTCTAGTTTCCTTTGCTGGAGAGTTCTAGAGTCTCTTACTAGAATTGAAAAGTGCTTCTATATACTGGCAGATAATATCATTTAAAAATCTCCGCAAATAGATTCGAACACAAGAGGTTAGTTTTCGTGATTATAATTCTTGTTTATTAAGCTATTCCCGAAATCAAGTGATAATTTTTCACTACGGAAACAATGCAATACCGTTTCTTCACCTAGAAAGCAAGAGACTAGAGATTCTAGACCTTTTCGTCGATTCAGCTTAGTCGTTTACCGTATTCGAATAATTTCATCATCTACATTTCTTTTTTAGGGATACAGACAAGGACTAACTATTCATTCTAGCTGAAGGCGGTATATTTTACCCAGTGTGTTCTGTAATTAACAAAATAATAATAGTTAAGATAAAATAATACTCAATTAAAAGACGACCTACGATTAGGTCGTCAAGACCGAAAGGGTTAACAAGAACTAGTTTTCAGTTAATTAAATATATTTAAAAGATTTAGTATTTTACTTTACTTCATTATTTATATGTGCGCAACATACTTCATTAACTGACGATTTCATAAATAAAAATGAAATTTTAAAATTCAGATGCCTCTTCTACTTGATTTCTCAAACGTTATTTAAAACTTCTTTTATACGCACATCTTTGACTGCAGAAATATTCCTGCCTAAACATTATCTCTTGTCATAAAGGCTACCTATTACATGACATTTCCTTTATTAAGCAAAAGTTGTGCGGTTGAAAGACATAATCGATCGTAAAACAACTTCCCAAAACAATCACCAACACATAATGAAATTAAAGATATTGGATACAAAATTCGAGCTCTTTT
Source organism: Maratus speculifer (assembly GCA_964019185.1). Lineage (NCBI taxonomy): Eukaryota > Metazoa > Arthropoda > Arachnida > Araneae > Salticidae > Maratus > Maratus speculifer. Next base: position 411,383,926 of record OZ025293.1, on the reverse strand, counting down.
TGAACAAAATTCTTCGACATTTAGAGAAAACTATTTTCTAAAATCTATTGAAACGAATACAACAAAATGTCACGGACAAAGCTTTAAGAAAAAAGAAAGGAAGAAACTGAGGAAAGCATGATGACGCAGAATGCTGACTGCAATTTTCGTTACTTGATTGAGTGTTCAAAATCCGATTTAATATTTATTTGGCTCTTATTTAAGCTCTTGGATACTGTTAAAACCGGATATGAAAGTCCTACATTCACTGATTTAAGGCGGTTTGAGGTAAAACTTAACAGTAGAGGGACTGAAGTTGATTTTTTTCTTTTTTTGTACGTTGATGTGGAAAGATTAAAAACTGAAAAGTGAATTAAATCTAATGTAAGACTTGGAAGTATATTTTCTTCTTATCACATTCACCTTGAAATAATTGTGTTGTTTAAACGTAGCTAATTACAAACGAAATTCATTTTAAAATTAACAAATGCATCGAAAAATAATTAATCTTTCGAATACTAAAATAAATTTCCAAAGATGGGGCTTTAATTTAATTTTATATGCAGAAATATACTTTGAGAGACATAAATAATCTTAAAATAGTTTAAAAATACTTCAATACTGACTAGGTAATTGCAAAAAGTGAAAGTCACCGATTTTGACAAATGTGGTATCGTTGGAAAGATCTCATCGTGAGCAGTAAAAAACTCAATGGAACTACCCGTCGCAAATGAGTCATTTTCGAGATATTCGACAATTAATGTCACCTAGCTAGTGCACACTTAATGGGGGACAGCAAAAAATTGTAGTCTCGATCTTAACGAAACTGGTATTATTGAAAAGAGCAAGGATTGAAAAACTCAATGGAACCACCCGTCGGAAATGAGCCGTTTTCGAGATATCCCATATTTTATGTCACGTAGCTAGTGGGTACTGGGATAGTGCACACGTAACGAGATACCGTAAAAAATTGTTTTCTTAATTTTGACGAAAATGGAGGCGTTGGGAAGATATCATTGTGAGAAGTAAAAATCTCAATGGAATTACAAATCGGAAATGAGCCGTTTTCGAGATATCTGGCAAATTATGTCACTTAATGCAGTTTTTCAGTAAATGTGCATTAGCGATGTGACACAAATTGTCGGATATCTCGAAAAATTCTAATTTCTGACGGGTGGTTCCTGTGAGTTTTTTAATCCTTACGATGATATCTTTTCAATAATACCAGTTTCGTTAAGATCGCGACTAAATTTTTTTGCGGTCCCCCATTGCGGTCCCCCATTTTTTGCGGTCCCCCATGTGCACTAGCTAGGTGACATTAATTGTCGAATATCTCGAAAACGACTCATTTGCGACGGGTAGTTCCACTGAGTTTTTTACTGCTCACGATGAGATCTTTCCAACGATACCACTTTCGTCAAAAATCGGTGACGTACACTTATTGCACTACCCTTGTGAGTTAATTATTCTTGAAATATTTCATTCATAATAAATGTTGCAGCATTTCGCTTAGTACAGGATGCTTTAATAACTGTTCTGTACACCTGCCTAGTATCATGTAGGGAATTGATTCGACTAATTTCGGAAGATATCCTTGAGAAATTCACATCATGAATCCTAAAGGGCAATAAAAAAATCCATAGAAGGTCGGTGAAGATCTCCCCTGCATAGCACATCGCAAGGCATCCGAAATATGCTCAATAATGTCCAGGTCTGCGGATTTTTGTGGTTGATAGAAATGCCTAAACTCAGAAGAGTGATCATAGAGCCACTCAGTAGCCACTAGGGACGTGCGCTTCCCCATATTGTCCTTCCCGAATTTTCCAAGTCCATTGTAGACCGGGAGGCGGCAGCAAAGTCAATCACCTCATCGAGTTCACGGATCACATTCTACGATAAGTTACATCTCGATTCATGTATTAAAATGCAATCGGTCTTTCAAGCCATATCTTAGTGAAAACCCCCGATAAATTCAATTTTAGCGGTTGACTCGTAGGTTTATCTTGTACTTTCCTGCCCCAAAAGGTATGAAAACATGGAGAACTGGGAGCAAAAAAACATAATGGTTAACCTACGCGTCAACCGCTAAAATCGAGTTTTCAAATATTTTGAACCAAAATATGAATTAATCCTTGAATTTCTTCCGTGAGTTCGCTGAGGTGATTGTATGCGCTGCATATTCCCGGTCCATTGGAATGCACAATGAACATGATCGGGTGCAGGCGATCAGATAGGATGTTTACGTACCAATCATTGGTCCCATATCACTTCATTTGCGCACGTCTCATACAATCACAGTGGCTCCACCAGCTTCAACACTCCCCTGTTGATATGCAGAGTCCATACCCTAATAGTATGCATGGTCACAGTGACGTTACTATGAGTCACTTTGGTCACATCACATCTGTGACCTAAATGCCCCCACTCAGTGACGTCACATTGTGACTGAGATGTGACTTTCTTAAAAATCTTTAGAAATGTATAAATATCCTTCAAAACATGTTATTTACTTTAAAAAACATGTTTCTGGCAATTTAAATATCATCGCTTTTGTCACAGTTTCGTCACAATGCCAATGTCAAATTAGTCACAAATGACACATTTTTCACAAATTTGTCACATTGTGACCACTTTGTGAAACGTCACAAAAGAGCTCTAAAACGGCCATAATGACTTCACATTTTAGTCACTGTGACTTCACATCGACGTCACGTGACGTCACATCGACAATCGATGGTCACAAAGTCACAATGTGACTTCACAACGACGTTGCAGTGACGTCACCATGCTTTACGGGTAGATTCATGAGGTTTTCACCATACCCGTACACTTCCATCCACCAGTGGAAAAATTCGTAATTTGAAATCAAAATCGTCATATCAGACAACGAGTTTCCTCTCATCAATAGTCAAATGGCGGTGTTGGCGCGTCCAGGCAAGGTGTAAAGCTTGTGCCGTGCAGTCAACAAACTGGTAGCTCAACAGTTTAGGATTTTTTGTCCGAATAAATGAATTGCAACCCTTAGATTCCTACATAAACATTATTGTGTGTGATCTACCTCCCAGAAAATGATTGAAGAAGTATTCTAGACAAACTGAATGCACTTTTGTACAATCTTACTCTACTTGCGTTTTTGTTTAAGTTAAGTACCTGTAGATCGCAGCACTATGAGTATTTCTACGCTAACCTTGTAAAAAATACACTATTATTTTGACACAATCAAATTGATCGGTAAAGTTATCATACGAAATGAATATATCCAACTGAGAGAAAAACTGCGCAGGCCTGGAATCGAACCCAGATCATTTGCTTACAGGGCCAATGTTTTATTGGGTAATCTAACTGGGACGCCAACCGGTGAGCATTTTTATATCAGATAACCTTATTGGTAAGAACATCTAGTCTGTCATTTAGACAGCTCAACAGAATAAACCGCAGGTAACGGAACTCTAAATCAATGGAGTTTGTATGCATCATTTATATAGAGTTCCATTACAGACCAGATGTTATTACCAATATTGTTATCAGAGCGAAATATGCTTGCCAGTTGTCGGCTTAGTTAACTTAAGGCTGTTCTTAAATCCAAAAGGGCATGATATTATGGGCATGAAACGCATGAAATTAGCAGGTGTTTTTGTTCAGAAATTGTCTAATTGCATCCACTTTCCCTTTTTCTAAAAACGCATTAGATTTTTCAGGAAATAAAGTCAAAGTTTGCGTTTTGAACCGAATTTCCTGACGAAAGCAGAAACATCAGTTTAACTGGGGTGAAAAACATAATCGTCACATGATCAATTTCGCCTACAACTCAATAAGTAATTTATCGATCACAAAATGGAAAAAGAGTTCGATTTCAAATCGCTTCTAATCAGATTTTCCGATTTTATATATTTTCGTTAAAAAATGAATTTGTAAATGCGTCAAAACGTTTTTAGCTAATTGAGCGGAGCATTTGAGAACAGCTTTAAACAGTAAAACACTGGTCCTGTAAGCCAACGATCTGGGTTCGATATCTCGGTCTGGGCAGTTTTTACCTAAATCGGAAATATTCATTTAGCATGTAAAAGAAACAATTTCTTATATAGTTGTAAAAAGTCTCAGAATATTTTGAATTATATTTAAGTTTGTTTTTGTTATATCATGCAATTGTTATTTTACTTAACAATTATTAACATCCTATACTCACTTAAAAAAGGACACATGTAAACTAATAGAAGCTAATAATTACTGAACAATGTAGCAATAATATGTGAAAATCAAAACACTTTCTAATAAAATAACAAGTTTAAATATCTGAAAATCGGAAAAACGAAAATAAATACATAAACAAAATGCAGTCATTAAATCCAACACAAAATCACTGATACCATCATTAGAGAAAATCCCCGGAGCGGCATAAACTGCAGCTGTGACTTGCGGCTGTAAATTGCCAGGTTGTCAAAATTCGTGTCAATATATGCAGAGAACATAAAAACATAATTAACACTAAGTCCGGACTAATTTTAATTCAGTTTAAATAAAATAAAGTATATTAAATGAAAGGAGGTGGATAAAGTTTGCTTATGAGCGAAAACGGATGTTAAAACCTAGTAATGTTAGGAAAAATAAATATAAGTAAAACATTTTAACCTGAAATTTGTACGTTCATTATTTTAGATTTATATACTTGTTTTTGCTTTATATAGTAAGGCCAAAAGAAATATTTTATGTTATTACCCAGATAAAATAAATAGTATTGAAAAATACATCTACCATGTTCATTTATTGTTTTTCTAATTAGTTCTTATTTTTCAACTCGGAAATTAGGCTATATCTGGATGATTGTAAGCACATCTTTAAATAAACTATTAATAAATTATTGGAAAGCATAAACATATCTGGCTTTATCAAATCTAAAAAGTACATAGTTTAATAAAATGGTCCCATTTAATTTAAATTACCTTTTTTTAATTAATACTTTAAATTTAAATGTTGTCCTTAACCCCTGCATATCCCAGAAATAAATGTTTTTAAAAACATACACGTGAGAAGCCCGTCAATTTTTAATTATTGGAAACATTCAAAGGAAAAAAAAATAGGTTGTATGTAATGCAGTATCATCATGTTCTGAAGTAAACTTTCTTTTTATTTTCAGTTGCTTTGCTTTCTAATTTTAACTTATATCACGTATTTTTATAATTAACTATTATTTACTCTCATGTCTCCGGCCCCTCAGGTCAACATACTTGCGAGCTAATGTTAAATCTATAGGAAGTATATTTTCCAGTATGTAATTTGCATTTCGAAATTTTATTCATAATTTGCATTCGAACATTTTTAAATATTTATTTTTCGCATTGGATAGCCATCGCATTGGATCCATCTCTACATCGCATTTATTTTTATTTTTCAATTTTGGACGCAGATATTTTTTAGAATGACACTTTCATATTTGGTACCGGTTTTGAACGTGAAAGAAACTTTCTAAAAAATATCTGTTACGAAAAAAAAAGTAAGAAAGAAACAATGTAAAGATGGACCTCAAGTACAGTGTAAAAAAAACTGTAATCTTACAGATGTAAAATTGCCAAAATCTGTATGCTTACCAACATCTTATCTGAACACAGTACAAGAAAAAATGTAAATCTACAAAACTAATTTTTGTAAAGCTACAAAAATTTATAACTTTACAAACGAATCTATTAAAATTACAATTAGGGGCTGTGAAAATATCACGTTATCAATTTTTGGGTAATTTTCGACCCTCTCTCCACTTTCGATATTATACGTTATCATCCATCGACCCCCCTACCCCCCCAGTTAATGATATTGTTATAAAAGTGTATTTTTTATTTTTAGGAATTTATTTATTCATTTATATTTTTTGTTTTTTGGAATGATATATAAAACTGATTACATTTATTCTTTGCACACTTTAGTGATTCAAATGAGGTGAAATAAATTAAATGTCGCTTTATATCAAAAAACACTTAAAAGAAATAGTTACTATTTAAAAGTTTTTTATTACAGCTTTTTGTTACATAATGCATTCAACAGTAATAAAAATCTTGTTCCTGAACAAAGGAGGGGTGGAAAGTAGATAGAAATTCTTTTCGACAAAATAAGTGGACAACATTTTTTCTATTTCTCTTTTATTTATTAGTAAACACTAGCATCATTTCAAATTTTTTTCACATATGGTTTCTTGAATTGTGATTATATATAGGCAAACACATATGAAGAAGAATATTAAAGTCAAACGTTAGGAGTTTTCACATTTTAAAGTTAAATAATTTTAGAATAATTTAGTGATTTTTTAATAATAACTTTGTATTTTCATAAAATAGATAATATACTATTTTGAACCAAACACCATGTTTCAAATAAAAAAAGAAAATTTTGATTGTATCAAAAATGCTACCTGTATCAAAAGACAAATCCCTCTCCCTAGAGATATATTATGATATCATGTGCCAGACCCCCCCCCCACCCTCCCTTATAAAATGATATTGTTATATATTCACAGCCCCTTATCTTACTAAAATTTTATCTGTAACCAGGGTTGTACTTACATAAAAAAATTCTAGGAATCTCAGTTTCCTAAAAATTTCTTGTTTAACTTACAGATTTTTTTTATTTTCAGCGCAAATCTGTATCTGTAACATTAATTTTTACTGTTGCCATTAGATGAAAAGTTCTATGAATCCCAATTTAATAGGAAAATGTTTAGTAACTTAGCACATTTTTTTACAGTGTATCCGATTAAAGAAAGTATTTTAAAATATTGGAATGAAACGAGATATTAGAAAATAACCTACCCATAAGTTTAGCATTAGCTAGCGAGATTCTACCCCTGCAGGAACAGGAGCCTTAACCCGTTGCAGGCCAAGGCAAATTCATTGCTTAAGTATTGAAATAAATGACTGACACCGGAATTTGAAAACAACTTTATTTGTAAATAAGAAAACGCTATGTTTCACGCATTCAATAAACCGTAATTTTCTTTAACAAAATTCTGGTGCCAATGTGGCGTTTGGGAATTAAAATTAGGTAGTATATCTATGAAACCAGCGCCCCGCAAAGGGTTAAAGCATACATTTACATGATATTTAATCGTATTACTGTTCATCACACTATTTTTGTTTTAAAGAAGCTAAAAATAGCAAATGGTATAGTTCAGTGTTTTTCACAAATAATACAATAACATAAGTCGAAAACGTTAATTCACATGCTACAGGAGTCCTTAAAATTACGCAACAAATAGAATAAACAAAAAGCAAAAACATAAAAAATTAAATTTTTGGAAAAAGGCTAAAAAAAATCTTTCTATTTTCTTCTCTATATCTGAAGTGGTGAATGGTTATATCTAAATATCGATTTTATCTTCAAAACAAATTTTATTTTGTCGCCGATTTCTCCCGCTTCTAAGACAGGAAAATACAATTCTGTTTCAGGCGTGTTTTTGTCTGTTTTGTTGAATCGTGGTCTTTTTCAGTTTTACAGAAATATTTTTTACGGCTCGGAAGATTTTGGACATACTGAATAAAGAGAAAGATTTTCTGCTCAATAAAAAACTGATATGTTAAACATTTATATAGATCACTTGTTTATAATTTAGAAATATATTGACTCCTTCATATACAAAAATAAAACTGAAAAAAAGAACTGAAAATAAATCTACAATACATATGCCCTATTTTTTTAAAATTCCCTATAAACCCCTTGCGGCGCGGTGGTATACCTATGAAACCATTGAATTCTAATTAGCAAACGCCAAAAGTGGCACAGGAATTTTGGTAAAAACATTTACAGTTTATTCAACGCATGAAATATAGCATTTTCTTATTTACAAATAAAGTTGTTTTCCAATTCCGGTGTCAGTCATTAATTTCACCACTTAAGGGGGCTCAGGGGTTGAAAACTTTTCAAAAAATCGATTTTTTTAATGATCAAGTTTGATTATTCAATTAATTCTTAACTCAATGCAAAAAACCGCATAAAAATATTAACATTTTTAACGGAGTTATAAGCATTTATGTATCAATACTTACATAGCCGCATCCATATAATTTCAACTTTAAGTCGTGTTTTCTCAAAACTTGATTTTTGATGATTAACACCAAGATTAAAAAAAAACTATTTGATAAAATGGCTTTTTTTTTTTTTTTTTTTTTTTTTTTTTTTTTTTGCATGCATACAACATCATAATCTAGATTATGAATTAAGGATATAACTATCACTTAATGAAAACAGTATTAAAAAATCTCTCAAAGTTGAAAATTAAAAAAAACCCTAAAAAATATAACTTTTTTTCCATTAAAAATACTCAAAATATTAAACTATCTAAAATATATTAATTCATAATCTAGATAATGATGTTATATGCATGCAAAAAAAAAAATTAAGCCATTCCATCAAATAGTTTTTTTTCTTTTTTTATCTTGGTGTTAGTCATCAAAAATCAAGTTTTGAGAAAACGCGACTTAAAGTTGAAATTATATGGATGCGGCTATGAAAGTGTTGATACATAAATGCTTATAACTCCGTTAAAAATGCAAATGTTTTTATGCGGTTTTTTGCATTGAGCTAAGAATTAAATGACTAATCAAATTAGATCATAAAAAATCTATTTTTTGAAAAGTTTTCAACCCCTGAGCCCCTTTAAGCAATGAATTTGCCCTGCGCCGCAAAGGGTTGAATACAAATATAAAAAGTTTAAATATAAAAATTAGAAATACTACACATGCGTAATTAAAAACAAATTTAAGGAGGTCCAGGATACATTAAAATTTTTTTTTATTTATTGAGTGAAAATTCTGAACTTTTTTTTTGTGATGTTTAACCATATCATTAATACATAAAATCAGATGATAAAACTTGTCATATTTTTTTATATTTATTTAAAATTTATTAAAAAAGGTGGGACAAATTAAAATCGTTATGACTTGAAATATTTTTTTCAGAATTTCAATATTTCTCATACAAATAAACAGATATATATTAGCTTTAATTTTCATTTCAGCTTTTTTTTAAATATTAATTAAAAAAATAATTAAAAATATTTAAAATAAAAATTTTAAAAATTAAGATGTAACTTTTCTTTAAAAAGTCATACATTCAAATTAAATATTCTTTCAAATTTGTTGAATCAAAATTAAAGTAAAACTTTTGAAAGAGACGTGTTCTAAGTTTGAAACTTGAAAAAAAAAATCTAAAATAAATATTTTTGTGAAAAATGTCCCATGTCTACAGTATCGCATACAAAGAAGAATGGATTCTATATTTTACCAACCACTTTAAAAATACCACTCTCATATATCAATCTCATAAAATTGTAAATAGTTAATTACAATTAAAATTTGCACCAAACAATGTTCTCCATATACTCATTATGTAATGGAATACTTTTTTGTGGCCTTGTAAATCCATAACAAATGTTCTTTGCACCACAGATTATGCAAAATGTATATTATAAATTGTACTTTATAGATGCATATCAAAATTATTATGTTCGAATGAGTGTAATACCATTAAAATGCATTTGAAAATTTTTTTCCCATTGACCGTAATATAACGGAATACTTTTGATTGTCCCCGTCATGGATCTATGCATCCGATTTTCAAAATATTTGAAATGACTTGACAAAATTATGTAATAATTATGTATTTCAAATTTCAAACGATTAAAATGCATCTGAATTTTTCCCCCATTGACCGTAATGTAAAGGAATATTTTTGATTGTCCCTGTAATTGACCTATGCATCCGATTCTCATAAAATTTGAAATGACTTGACAAAATTATGTAATAATTATATATTTTAAATTTCAAACGATTCGGTTGAGTAGTTTTTGCGTTGTTATATGCGGACGGACTGAACGACAACTATAGGTGCTACGTATTTACATAATTACGAACGGACCTAAAATTTGATCTTTCAAATATGTTACGTGTTTTTCAAATTGTTTATTAAACCATCATCTTTCACCTTAATCAACCGTGAAAATTTTCAGTGTTCTGTTTTGAAAAGTGTTTGCATAAACTTTGATGAACTCGTTATTTTTCCTTCTTGTTTTTTGGTGGATGGTATTACTATTCAAAATTAGCAGTGTATACCGATTTCAGTAAACCCATTTTGAAAAATATCTGTTTTCTGAGATTAATAAAATTGAATTATTTTAAGTAACCCTGTAACTGAACACAATTTTCAGAATGGTCCGCAGATCTACAGGAAGCCAGTCATATGATATACCTTGTATATGAATTTTGTAATGTTTGGTAAACGATCGCCAAAATGGGCAGGAAAAAGTTTTCATCTGTATGCATCCAAATTATTTTGAAGGTCTCTGTAAGTAACTATAAGTATTATACAGTTGATTTGCAATAACACACATGCTATGGGAAAGCCTTCGTAACATGTACAGTCGGCTCTCGTTAATTCGAACTCGTCGGGACCACAAGAAATGTTCGAATTATCCGAAGTTCGAATTATGGAACATCTGAGATGAAAACATGCTTAATATGGTGCTATTACAAAAGAATTAATGTTATCGTGTTTTTTAAATTTACTTCGTTTGTTGTCATTAGAATATGACTTAATATTAAATTAGAAAGTATAAATACATAAATTAATTAAAAGATTAGACACAAGCACAATGGAATAAATTTTTAAAGCTTCACTGATGGACAGACGGAGCACTAAGAAAGTGGATATCAAATGCATTGGATTATATGTATACTTGTTCGGAGCAATTTTCACAAAAATTAAAGAAAGAAAGTTATTTAAATGATCTGAAATCCGTGAGAAAGAAGCGAAAAATGAAAAATCGGAATTCTCGTTAGTTCGAATTAACCGAAGTCAAGAGAAAATGAGTTCGAATTAATGAAAAAATTTTAACTTTATTCTGCCATTGAAAATTTCGGGACTTCATGTTCAGTTCGAATTAAGCAAAGATTCGAATTATCCGATTTCGAATTAACGAGAGTCGACTGTATTCATTTTGTCGTAATCGAAGTACATTGACGAGAGTTAGAATGCGGTCAAGCAGACAGTCAGGTATGCGAACAGAAATCGTGAACACATTTGAACTCTGCTAAGTAGGTAAAAAGAAAGGTATAGAAAAATACAGTACATTCTAAAAATGTAAGTAAATATAATAGTATCCAATTGGAGTCAATATGCATAAAATTAAAATGTAAAATTAACCGGGTTTTAAATCATATTATACAATTACTATCTTTCTTAAACTAAAAAAAGTAACGAAAAAGGATACTAAATTTATTATTGTCATTATTAAACATTCATGCAAGTCGGTAATAAATGAAGATAACGTAAACGGTTGTTTTTTCTTTTTTATATTGAATAATTAAGAAACTCGCGTAATCTATTTAACTCCTTGAAGAGCTGTAAGATATTTTCTCATGCGACATAATTTTAGTTAAAATTTACACCAGAATTTCTGAACGAAATGTTTATTTCTAAATAAAATTGAGGCTGCTATCCAAGGTACACTTTACTCATAAATTTAAAGATGACGCAAAAATGAAACGGATGAATAGAATAAAATTCAACGTTTCTGTTTAATATTTAACACCATATTCAAGAGTAAAACTTTTTTTCAAAGACACAAATTTGCAGAACCATTTATACGCCACATCGTGTAAAATGACATGGAGTGCAATTTTGACACATTCGCTGCAGCTTACGTGAAGATGTGATGATAATTAATGCCGCACTGTAGAAGTGGGTTTTTCTCAGAAGCCGATTTACTTTTTATAACAAAGAATCAGTGAAAAATTTTCCCGCGCCAGCGTGTGACTGGCTATTGGACATCACTCCACATCACGCGCTGGCGCGTGAGTAGCCCCTTAACGTTGGCGCATTATCACGCGCTGGCGTGTCTGCGGTAACGAACGTGTTAAACAATGTAGCATGCTGAATGTGATTTTCAAAAAAACTCCTTAAGATGGTATTAATTAAACCGAAACGTTGAGTTTTATTTTTTTTTATTTTTGTTTTTACATCGATTATTAATTTAAAAATATACATTGGATGGCAACCTTTGTTTTGTATAGCATTTATTTTGTATCACAAAGTTATTAATTATAATTAAAAAGTTTGCTTTTATAACTTAAGTGAAAAAAAGCTTGCAAAATTGAATTTCCGTATTTTTAAATATTGTTTTTCGAAAATTCTGGTAAGAATACAACATTGCAGAAACACAAAAACACAATTAGTTGACTCAGACAAAATGCATTTTTCGGTATTTATCACTTTTAAACTTAACAGAATGAGAAATGATAATGTATATTTCAGGTCAAAAGAAAGATTATTTTACTTTAAGCTCTCACTTTTTATACACATTGACTTCAAATATGTACCATATTTTACTTTATACTCTCACATTTTATAAATATTGACTACAAATATGTACCATATTTACTTAGTTTTTTTTAAATAATAATTTAAATCTATTTATTTCTCGAACAGACTTTAAAAGAGTTGTAATTCCGTCGAGTGTCTTTTGGATCTCTTAAGCCCCATTCCCTAGTGTTTGCCTAAAGAGTTAAATTGAAGGAGAGAAACGAAATCTCTTTTCTCGTGATTTATTTAAATCCGTTTCCAAGAAATAAAATAAGAATTTATACTTTTTTCATAACATTAGAATTTATTAAAAATCTTATGATGGTACGGATAGCAACAATAAATATTGTTTAATTTTAATAATAAAGAAATTTAACATTTTTTTTAATGACAGTACAGTAGAGTTAGTGCTGCGGCATGCCAGAAATGAAAATAAAAAATATCAGCTTTTACAAATACGCTTTGAATTCCCAGGATCAAATATCATTATGCAAAAATCAGTATAAGATTTAGCTATAATTTTACATTCTTTTAAAATGATAATAATAAGGTTCTATCTGTGTTTTTGAAAAAAATACTTATAGATATCGAAATGTTCTCTTTGTATCTATGAAGGCATTTTAACATTAAAATGATGTTATATATAATTTATATATCACAGTACAATTATATTATGACAATATTTTAATCCACAAAATCCTTCATTGATACAAATAGAACATATCTATATCGATAAGTCAATTTTTTGTAAAATACAGATATAACCTTATTATTCTCATGTGACGAGTTGTAATCGTTGTTCAACACTTACATTTTCAAAGTTGGTAACTTCTTAACACGCAATTGATATCGTAAACTTTCGCGATATATAAGTTTTATTGAAATTTTATTGGGGGTGAGTAGAGGGGGAGGGGTTGGCGTTGTTGTCCGAATGCACTCAATTCGAAAGAATAAGATTCAAAGCATAATTCAGTTAGCTGTTACTCGTGATTTATTTCAGGTACTATTTTAACCCTTCGGAGTCCGGCGTCTCTTACGCAAATTTTATTTGGCCAGCACCACTATTTTAAAAGAAGTTTCCTTCAAGTACACAATTTCAAAAATAATCTGATTAAATAAGGCAAATTTTATTTTGCTTTATTACTGATGACAAAAACGAATTTTGCAAGGAAAGATGATGTCTCAGGATGAAAGATGAAAGATGAAAGATGATGTCAGCGGAGACAACGGAGTGCCAAGGGTTAAAAAGAATGGATGAAATAAATAATTCTGGTTTTAGAAATACGATTAATACACTATAAAACCATTCTGAAACGTTTCTGAAATTACGTGGTAGCAAATAAGCTTTTTAAAAATGATTCTTTAAATCTCGAAAATATATTAGATTTTGTGGTTTTTAAAAACCAAGAATGCTTTTTTTTAATCATGTGTATCTCGAAACAGGTTATTGCATATTTTTGTGTGTTGTTATAGTTTTCTAGATCAAAAAACATTCGTCTTTTTTTGCAGCCTATGACATTATATGGCAATAGACTTCATTTTCTTTAAATTCCAGCAAGATAACCCTTACAGAACCATAAGTTTTCAATAAGTAAATATTAGTATTATTTTATTTGTTTAGACGTAAAATAAACAAAACAAATAAAAAGAATCTGTTACAATGTGTAGATTTTTTTTTAATTTCACGAGAAATATTTATTTTCAATGGACTATTTAGGTACCATGATTTAAATTAGGTTTATTATGCAATGTCTTCTATTTATTGTTTTATTATAACAAAATGTTAACTAAAATAATACTATGAAACTAAAATACAAAACGATCTGCTAATTATAATAAAATGAAGCAATTTCTTTTATTTCTGAAGTAAAGATGGACATCGTACTTGTATTATCCGTCCTATTTTCCATCCAGCGTTTAGCAAAATTTGCACATCTTTCACGTAAATGCGTTCAATATACGTTCTATTTTAGCGTTGTGTATTAAAAAGACAGATAAGGTTATAATTGACCAAGTTCAAAGTTGCACGTCAAGTGTATCAAATGAGGTGCGTCCGTATTATAACAAAGTTTTAAAAACTTTCAGATCTTGCTCTAATAGTAAATAGTACTTCGTAAACAGCATAGTGGCCGAAATCTTTTGTGTGTTCTCGTAAATACCATCTGCTTTCTATTATACAGGAAATAACTTGTAATAAACGTCAGCAACGTATATCAATTTCGTAAAATGTGAAATAGTTTAATATAATGAAAATGTGCTCCAAAAAACTTTCGTCTATACAATTATGTAACGGAATACTTTTGTGTGACTCTGTAAATAAATAACAAATATTCTTTGCACCACAGATTGTGCAGAATGTATTTTTTAGTATATACTTCATAGATGCATGTTGAATCTATTATGTTCGAAAGAGTATCACATGATTAAAATTCATTTGAAACTATTTTTCCCATTGACCGTTATATAAGTGGATGCTTTTGATTATCCCTGTAATTAAACTATACACCATATTTTCATAAAATTTGTAAAGATTAGACAAAATTATGCAACAGTTATATATTTTAAATTTCAAACGATTCGGTTCGGTAGTTTTGCTCTGTTACATGCGGACAGACGGTCGGACTCAACGACGACTATAGGTGTTACGTATTTATACAATTACGAACGCACCAAAAAATGGGGAGGATTTTTTTCTCTTAGTCGTGAAATGTTTAATAATATAAAAGCAAAATTCGCATATCTGACCAATTTAGGTTTATTTCGAAAAGTCCAGTGTCCAATTAAATCAAAGCACACAGTTACTCTTTCAAACGTTTACGATAAAGCAACAGTTGAATTTTTTATTTTATTTTCGATACTTTGTATTAACATGTTCTAAAAAGAAAAGCGGGAAAAATATCTAGGATTCATCGATGTTTATACAGTTTTCTTTTCTAAAAAAGATTGATTTGCTTTAAATGAGAGGTTTCGTCACCATAAAAGTGAGACTATCATAAGTGTTGAATGGTAATCGATACTCACGTGACAAAGATAAATGTCTTCCATCTGACTTTCAAAGTGAGAAACCATCTCTTTATTGCATTATTATTTCCCGAATTTAATCTGGGGGATTCTGAAGGTTGAAGGAATATTGATTAAAATTCGCTTTAAATATTTTTCTAGGAATTAACATATAAAAGTGTTTTGTTACACCTAGTTTTATAGATATATTAAATTCATTGGTATAAAGAAATGCATAAAAATATAGTGCACAAAACTGCTACATTTAAAACCATTGTTTGCAAAATTTTCGATATTTTAGGTTTGAATTATGAGATTTTTAGACTTATAAAAAGAATTATTAGATTAATTATTAGATTACAGATGAACTTCTATACCGAGAAATTTTATTCCTGTAATAGAATATGTCAAAATGTGTACGAAACCGTGGCAAATGAGGAGGGTTTGTAGTATAACTAGTTTTATAAATATTCAGATCTTGATGCAATAGCTGTTGCATTCTTACGCAAAAATGCATGAATACGAAATTCATTATGATTACATATATTAAATTCAGTAATACGGTAATAATAGGATGCCATCATAAATAGGCCGTCATCCCCCTGGTACCATTGAATCATTATCTATCATGGGATATCATTGAATTAATTACGTATGATAAGATTTAAGGGGTTTATATCTTAAATCTCCGTAGCTAGTTCAAAAGTGATATATATTCAAGTTAACATAACTTTTCAAATACTTCATCTTTTTAAATAATTTAACTTTAACCTGCATACTTCCGAAACTACTTCAAGAAATGATTTTCAGTTTGGTATACAGAGGTAAAATTTACCTAGAAATTCAAATAGGATGTCAAAATTACATAAAATTTGATACTTTTTTAAAATTTTGTATAGATGATCACTTAAACAAAATTTAAATGCCGCATTAATGCATTAATTAATAGACGTTATGACCAATCAACTGCTAGAAGTCACATTTTTATATGATTTTTTTTCAACTGAGACAGTATTTAAAGGTGTTTTTTATTAATTTCTGAACATACGTTCATTAATACGGAATATCCTATTTGATCAAGCCAACGGTAATATATTTCACAAACTCTACTTAAACTTAGTATGACTTCGTGAAACATCATTGTTATCCATTGTTACCAAATTTTATCACCATTTCAAAAAATAAATAAATAAATAAAATAAAATAAAAAAATAACAAAAATGTTTTAAATCTCTGAAAGTAATAGATTTCTAAGATAAATGTAAGAGTTTTTGAAATAAATAGATGTCATGTTTGCTGTTTCTTTACGATGTAACTTTTACACTATACATTTTCTCAATAATTTATATTGTATTTATATATGCACGAAAAATTTGCTTTGTCAAGGCATTTTATTGTAGTGTAGCGATTTATATTATGAAGTAGCAATTGAAATAAGAAATGTGACAATAAAAATCCAATACTATATAGATAAGATTTGTGTTTTATTTGAGTGAACAAAAAATGAAAAGAATTGACAATTTGTGCCATCACACTAAACGGAAGGGCTATAAATTTGGAAATATCTATTCCGAAATTCCCGATTTTTAGACTACAACCAGCGAAGTTTTTCTAGCAACTTCCCCAGAAAATGAGAAAAAAAAAACTCATTTTATTAATCCTTTATTTACCGACTGTACTTATAAGTAGGGGGAAGTGGGGTACATTGATACAGCTTTTTTCCAAAAAAATTTTTGGTGTCTAGAAAGCAGAAATGTCAAGTTATTTTTCTATGTGATGTCAGCAAAGCCTTTGTAGTATGTTATAAAAATGTACAATCGTTGTTTTATATATTATTTTTGCATGTAATTTTTAAAAAATCAAAAAAAGTAATTTGTATCAATGTGCCCCATCCCCGGGGCAGATTGATACACTTTGATACGTATGGGAAAAATGGAGACAAAATAACACCAATGCATATTTTTCATAAAAAACTAGTTGTGAGGGAGTGACCTTTAGTCATAAAGGCACTCTAGTGTTTCTGAGATCGTGACGTCAATAATTTAACATTTTGTAGGCGTAAAAGTGACATCTATCCTCTCTTTTACTTTAACTTTCTAGAGTGTGTGTGCTCTTTCGAATTCCGCAGTTAGCTCGCGGTTATTAGTATTATGTTAATGAGATGTATCTCAGTTTGTCGTGTATAAAAGCTTCGGTGTGAGTTTGTGGTGTGTGTGTTCTGGCCTTAGCCAGCGTCTGTGTGTTTCTGGCAGTAGCCAGCAGCGTCCAGCAGCCTCTGTGTGTATTCCGCCATTAGACAACGAAGTTGATGATTGTTTAGTAAGGTGCTGACGATTAGAAAATAGCTACGGCCTCCAGGATAGCGGAAAGGAGTTCAGATAGTGGATTAAAGATTTGGCCTTGGTAAGAAACTTTAGTTTTGATTATTTGAGAAATAAAGAAATATCCACAGCCACGGGCTGTGAAATTAAGATTTGTTTAGTAGAGCAGCCAGGAATGAGTGTCAAGTGTTAGACGGTGCCCCGGCTGAGCTAGACCGACGCCTGTGAGTATGATTTAGCTTTTCATAGTGTTCTCAGTGAGTGAAATTATAGACTTGCTCCACTTTCCTTTAGCCCTTATCATTTTAATAAACTGTGTTGTTTTAATCTAAATTAATGAGTATGTCTGCATATAACGTGACAAATGACACCCAGCATGAATATACCGTCACATAGTTAGGAAACCATTTTATATTATTTTTAAAAATTCAAATTACCCACACTTTATTTGTAAGCAATATTAAAGCAATCAAAATGAAATGTTTAATAACCTGCTGTTCTGGCTGTTCCTTGTGTGATTGTTGGCAGTGGTAACTTGGTTATATCTGATACTTCAACTCGAGCATTATCTTCTTTCTTAGGAAATATGAAAAATTACCAAGTTTTCTCTTTACAAATCGGTTTATATACAGAAAATAAAGGATAATTATATTAAGAATTCTGTTTTTAATATCATTATCCTGTGCTTTTCTGCAGCTTGTTTCTCTTACGTAACAATTTTCATGTAGAAAATACTTTTTTTTTCTAGAGAATTAATATATATTGGAGATTTTTCAGGTTGCTGTCCTTTTCTTTAATTAGTTCTACTTGCACTATATGTTGGGTAAGTTCGTACATCTTCTCTTTGCAAAAATATTATAAAATGTTCTAATATAAAGAAATCAAAGTTATTTCACTTCAATAAAAACTAATATTAAAAGTTTTTAGCGAAAAATGGTTGGATTAAGGAGTGCATTGTAAAAAAAAATAATAATAAAAGGTAATGAAAAAATGAACTAGAAAATTATTTAGGTTGTATCAATGTGCCCCGACAAAGACTGCATCAATGTGCCCCCTACAGCCATTTTGAATGAAATGAGTCTCAAATCCAATACTTCATAATTTATCTAACAAAAAAGAATCAGAAACTGATAAAGAGTAGTTTTACTTGCCAGTGAGAGTATTTTTTTCGGTTGAAAATACTGTAACAGTTGTATAATACCATTTCAATTGTACAACTCAAATTTACTTTTGACCTACAAAAACAAATAATCACTCGTCCCATTTCAACAAACAACTGAATCATTCCAAAACTTTCTGTATACAGTTGAGTGCACTAGTATCACCTTTTGGAGCTGTTGTGAAACTTCCTGTAATGACCATGTGTGCAGTACAGGGGGTGTATCAATGTGCCCCATGTATCAATGTTCCCCACTCCCCCCTACCATTAAAATTACTTATTATAAAATTCTTTTTATACGTCAATTAGCTGTAATACTTTTTAGAATGAGTTATAGATACATTACTTTATTTTGTTCTAAAAGCATTATTGGTAACACAAAACAAAAATATTTTTAAAGGGATGATTTCTTTTGCTTTTTTATCTTTTCAGCTTTCTTGTCGCTGAGAAAGGGGGGTGGTGATTTTTCAATTCGGAATTATTTCTATATCTATATTGTAAGAACATCCCATTTGTACATTTTATAATTCTACAAAATACTAAGAAAACAATTTAAAATAAAAGATTTGAGTGGGTTTATAAATATTGCATAAAATCCCTGTAAATTCAAATTTAATTAATCCTTTTAAATCTTTCAACCCTTCAAAAATCTTTCAAAAAATTATTAAATGATTATATAAATCTTTTAATTTAGTTTATAAAATTTACGTAAAATGCTTTAGAATGTAAATTTTTCATGAATTCATAATTCAGTAGATAAAAGGTTAAAATGGATTCGTACAATCTATGCACTTCTAACTTCAAGTGTGACAACAAAAAGAGTCTATTGCTGCGTATTGACGTATAACTAAAAGAAAAGTTCACTTTCAGCTAATAGATATTTCTTTCTAAAACTAAAAAAAATATTTTTTTTTAATTTAGCAATACTTTTTAAAGATTATGATAATTTTTATTAAATTATGGTCATGATTATGATTTAATAATATGTTTAAATACAAAACTGCAGCTTTAGCCAGACTACATAACAAAGAGCCTTTTTAAAAAGAGTAAAACTTTTTCATACATTAATCGAGAATCAACAGAAATCTATATGAGCAGTGAAAGATGTATGCAATGATTCAGCCCGCTTTGCATTTGCTTTGTACGAAATGCTTTATAAATTTTTAAAAAAAATGAAAAAATAATTTCATGTACATAGACGATTATTTTTTTTAAATCAACTGCTTTTATTATATGCCTGATCTCATGGTTTTGTTTATAAAAGACATTCTTCAATTTTTTGCGAAAATGCTTTTTTTTATCAATATTGTTCCTGATGATGTCACATAACGTGTTTACGAAACATGTTGATTTAATTATTAAAAAGCGTTTATAAGATTTTAAATGTACTGTTTACACTTTAAGTATGTATAACTTAATGTGTAACTTAATGATGATTATGATCATTCTAAGCTACTTTTCATTCTTTTGTAGAATTTATTCTCTTATCCTCCCATAAATGACGGGGTACGTGCATATTTGTGAGGTTAGCCTTCTTAATATTTTCCCTACCTGTTGCTATGACGACTATTATTCTCTTTGTGTATCATCATTTTCCTTTTTTTTCCCCTTGATAGCGTGTTCCGACTCCTGCTCGAATATAAACAAACTATATATTTCATCTGTTTTTGTGCACTTCAGAAACAAATAGTTGATCTTTTCTTTCAATCTATTCATTTTCATTTGATTTATGACATTTTTTTTAACTAGATGATATAAGAGTCAAGGAGCGAATAAATAAATAGAGAATTTAAACATAAAAAATTATTTCCATTTGTTAATTTTAATTGTATTTACAGTTTTTTTTCTAAAACAGCCAGTATAACAAAGCTATGATTGAAAAAAACTGGTACACTTTTTTTAATTATCTTTGTTTTCCAGAGAAATACTTAAGTCGAGACAAAAGTATATAGTTTATCTAAAAAGGTTAATTACAAGTTGATTTGTTACAAAAAGTGCCGGGAGGAAAAGGTAGCTTTCATATTCCTGACTTTTTTAAAAATCAAGTTATATTCTTTAAACGTATGAAGCCCAAATTAGTGGAACAATTATTTCAATTATTTTCCTTACTTCTTATACATTTTTTGAGGGGGGGGGGGAGGGCTTCACAAGTTCATAACACAGCCAAGTGTGCAAATAAAAATGGTAAATAGTAGTAATTTTTGACTTATGAATCGTAGATAAATATGGTTAGAATTACTGTTTTCCTTTTTTATCGTTTTACTAGTAGAAGTTTGCACAAGTTTGAAATGCGAACATGTGTAGGTGTAAATATTGTAAAAAAGAGTAATTTTTAAATTAATTAATCGCTCATAAATATGTCTAAAATTACAGTATTCCCCTTATTTCCCTTTTTGTAGATAAATGTTTACAAAAATTCAGAATACGTCCAACCGTACGAAATTATTTAATCGCTAATAAATATGTCTAAAATTACAGTTTTCCTTTCTTTCAGATAGATGTTTGCACAAATTCAAAATACTTGTCAACCGTAAAAATAAACAAAGTAAATATGTTAAATTGTTACTCTAAATATAGACTAAAATATTGTATAGACTAAAATCCGTAGTTTTATTTAGCTTAGTCAACGGTTATTCGAATTAATTTAAAAATAGCAAAATTATGCAATCAAAATTTTTTTATGAAAATTTTACAAATAAATATGGTAAAGAATAGTAGGGGAAGGTGGGGCACGTTGAGACATGGTCCATCTTGGGACATCTCAATTTTCAGGCTTTATTTCGCAGTTAAAAATTAGTGCAAATAACTGCCAATATGTGATACTACAATCTACTATCTCATGTGTTTTGGAATGGCTGGTGTTTTCTGGCTACAAATAATGCCATTATTTTTGTTTTGAATGAGTTTGAGTAACATTAATGCGTGTTTTGAAGAATAAATTTTTCATTAAAGAAATTAAATAACACAAGAGGGAACATGTTGTGACGAAAAAAAAGTGGATTTATTGTTCTTTTAATGGTAAAGTTTAGACTCATGATAAGCCTAACAGTGTAAATGTTTTTTTTTTTTTTTACTTAATGTGTGATATAGAGGAGGTTGGGACACGCAGTTGTGGGGCACCTTGGGACATTCCAAAAATGCTGAAAAGACCAAATGCAGCTTACAGAAAGAAAAATATAATACACAAGAAGTTAGGATTTTCATCAAGCAGTGAGAATGAGGCAGTTGCTCTAGCAAAGCTGGGACGAAAATTATCCCTGGAAGAAAAAAGTACATAAATGGTTTGTGTAATGGCAGTAGCGATGGATTTAACTGTTTATATGAAGCTGATTTTCCTACAGATTGCATATTTTTTCACGATTGGTTCAGAAACTTGCAGGTAAACCCACTGTGGGATAGAGTGCATTGGTAAAGTTTGCAGGAAAACAAAGCATTCTTGCATTTGTAGGGCATGTTCAAAATGTTGAGGAAAGCAGCAACTATGAGAAATCCATTTTGAGAAAACGACATCAAAAGTTGTCTTTTTTAAAAAATCCTGATAACCATGATAGTTCATTTGTGCATTAAACAAATATTCTTTTAAAACTTGGCACTCCTAAAAACAAAATAAGTCAAAGATGTTTTTTACTAGAATTTGAAGAGCATCATTTTTTTCGCATCAAATACAAGATCTGTTAATGAAAACATGTGTTACAACTCAAATTATTAAAGTATTTTAATGCTTAAATTATTTTATTTAACAAAGCTTTATAAATAAAACTTTTTTTGTCAATTATAAAATTTTATATGTATTTCTGATTAAAACTAGTGTCCTAATCTGCCCCACCATGTGGTACATTTTAAAGGGGTTTTTTTCACCTTTTTCCTATGCGAGATATTGGATTTTGATGAGGTTTATTTGATGCAGTAATGTTTATATTTTATATCTAATTGGTTCTAAAATAAGAATAAACGTTAGTAAAATTTAGAGAAAATATTTACTGAAAAACATTCCAAGGCCCCACCTTCCCCTAATTTTAAATTTTTTCAATCACTAATAAATATGTCAAATTATATTTTTCCTTTTCTTTTTTTTCCTTATCATGGTAGAAATTTTCAGAAATTCAAAATACGGTCAACCGTATGAACAAACATAGTAAATAAAATAAAATTGTTACTCTGAGTACAAACTGAAGCCAGTAGATTTATTTATCGTATTCAACGTTTTTTTCGAATTGATTTAAAGCTAACAACCTGTTAGAGTCAAAAATTATTCCACGAAAATTGTTCCTTTCAAACAAAAAGCTGTTTCCTCCAAAGCCCAGAAAATACTTTAAATGTCACTCCAACCTTTAGAAATCGTACACACTACCTCTCAAAGAAAGCATTTCCTCTCTACTAGGCGAATTCTGGCTTGTTTGAGAAGTTAACCTTTTGATCGTTTTTTACGCACTTGTTGCTATGACGATGATTATCAATGTTAGGCCATCTCCTCTTTGCCCTCAGTATACAGCGCTTTTATGTAAGGGAATTTAAGCCCAGTTTCGAAAATAGAAAAAGAGATATATGATACAGAACAGGGACGATAAGCTTTAAATTTATTTAAAGGTATACAACTGATGTTTAAAGGTGTTGAGACAGTTGCATTAGTCTTCATTTTATTCTATGATAGACTGTGTATATTTTTCTTCGTAATTTCTTGTGAATAAATAAAAGTAATGTTGTTGTAAAAAAGCATTATTTGCTAGCTTGAGGGAGACAGTGCATCATCTGATTAAATATTCATTACATATTTAAATATTTTTTTTTTAATTTTGGAATTAAACATTTTTTATGCTGATATTAGACACTCATTAGAAACTACAATTATGCAATAAAAATAGAAACCAAGATTTTTATTTTAACTATTTTTGAATTAAAATAAAAGTTTCTAAAAATCAAAAATTGTTTCGTTAAAGAAAAATAATTTTCTACTACTAATAAAGCTAGCAATGCACAGAAATTTCAGTTAAAAGTTATTCCAATAAGATGTTTTTAAATAATATACTATTTCCCCTGCAAATCGTTACTTAAGTTCATAGTTACAGAACAAAATTAGCATTGAAAGACATCGGTTATTTCTCGATACAAATGAATGATTATATTGAATAAAAGTTTATTTTTTCTATATATTTTTTTAAGAATTATCCTGTAAAACGAAAAATCTCTAAATTGCACTGTCTGACGATGAAGGTTGATACCTAATTTATTTCAAAGACAAGGCTTTTAACTGATTTTTTTTAGCATTTTCTCAATGGAAAACAATCAATATTTTTCTTTCTTGAATATCTTCAATTTCTAGAAAACATTGTTTTCGAAATTCAAAATTCAGTTAATTTTACCCCATAGCTCAATTTGGATGACTGTTAAATTATATTTTTATTTTTGCCAGAAACTTAATATGAGACTATTTCCTAATAAATATGGATGGAATTTTAGTTTTATAGTTGAAAAATACAAGTAATTAGCCAATTTTAGCGCACACACGTAAGCGTTTGATAAAGTTTTTACATTTTTAAAATGTTAATCTTTTTCATAAATTGAACGGGTGCGTGAAAGATTTGCCTATGCTAGAAATTTAAAAGTTTGAGAAATGACGAAAAATATTATTGATGCAATTTTTAAGTGACGAACAGAGTACCTAATGCAACATTCTTCCAGTTTTAATCCTTTTGAACACGGAACCTATTTGACCAAAATATCCGAGCGAGCTAGGATATAGTTGTGGATACAATATTGAATGTAAAAAAGGCCTCTCACAGGAGGTACTGCCACGTTCAAAGGGTTAATGACCCTCCCTATTACCTTCATGATTTACGATCATTTACGAGTCATAAAAAACCTGGTTAGGCGGGTAAAGAATGTAATAATATTATTATTAGTTTATTCTATGGTTTTTTTTATTTACAGTAAACAAATTTGTATACTATGAAATTGAGAATTTTAATACTAGATAATTATCACTCAATGTCCAACTTTTTAAAATTTATAACATAGGTCCTTCTTTCACCCAATTTTTAACAACGTATTTTCCGACGCAAATGTAACTAAATTAACGATAATTAATACATTACTAAACACTTGCAACCTGTTCCAAATGATTAGATAATCTTTGATACTATACAAAGAAAATCACATGCTTTAAGGTTACTTGCAACGACTAAGATATCATTGTTTATTTAGGTTGAGAAATGTAATTAAGGTAAATAAGATCCACATTTTTTATTTTATAAACTATTTGGAAAATAGTTGTTGTCCTCAATAGAGAACTAGGAAATATCAAGTATATCGGAATCTTTTTATTGGATTTTATCTGAATCTTATTCGTTTTCTGATTGGTCCATGTTTAAAGTCCAAAAATGGAATATTTCTTTTTCTACGATGCCCAAAAAGTAATAAAAACTTTAAAAATAATAATAATTTAAGAACAAATTGTGATGAAGATTTCAAACAAATTTCATTTAAAAGTGCATTTTTTTTCTCTACTCAATGGTGTAAAATTTTTAAATGTGCAATGTTTAGAAGTTTAAAATTTGCAGTTCCGAAAATTTTAAAATTGAAATTTCATTGAAAATTTGTTTATCATTTGGTCCAGGAATATTAATGTTTAATCCATGACGTACGTAATATGAGGCGTTCAGAAATCAGTCTGATTAATTCAAAAAAAAAAAAAAAAAAAAAAAAAATTGCACAGTTTAAACATTACAGTTGTATATCTATAAACGACTGTTTCTTTATCATTGGTCTAGGAATATTAATGTTTAATGCATGGCGTACGTAATATATGATTTATTATTATCATATAAAAAATTATGTTTATTATTATTATTATTATTAATTTAAATATAAAATTTATTTATAAGTCATTAAAATCTTTATTTATAAGGCATTAAAATCTTTATTTATAAGTCATTATAAGTCTTTGAAAATATCATTTTCCAAATAGCCGTTGTAATTTGTTAAATTACAATTTGTTTTCGTCTTATTATTATTATTATTTTCTTGGCAAGATTTTTTTTTATGAAGAATGCTTTAATGTATTTGTTGTTCATCTTTTGAGGTTGCTTTTATATACTATTGGAATGGATAGTTTTTGTAGCTATTGATGTTTGTTTGTCTGAGATGCTTTTTATAACATTTATTAAATAAATGCCTGTTTATAAATATTTAAAAACAACGCTATTCCGTCATAATGGAAAAATCGGTACGAAGTTGGCATTATTTTGGATTCTTCCTCTTATCGTGCCAACCGGAACACATCAGAATACAGAAATCTTCGCCGCGATTTTTTTACGACGCAAATTTGGTGAAAACTTTGTTTTCAAATAATAATTACAATATACATTTTTAAAGTATTTTCTGAAGAAGAGTTCCATATCCTATTCTGGTTGGCGCAATTGGCAAAAAAATCGAAATTGGCGAAAAAAGCCATTTTAGCAGCTTATAAGATTTCTCAAGATGGTAGAAAAACATGAATTTATATAATTTATAAAGATATATTGATTTAATAAACGTTATATATGCCACGTGTTAAAAAAATATGCAATGTTTATGTAGAGATTTTTATGTATATACATTTTAGATACAGTGGCGGTCAAAAATTTCCGGCCAGTTAGTTTCTTTGATTTATTTACCAAAAGGTTTCAGCAAAGAAGAAGCACAATTGCTTCAAAAGTTAGGAATATGTGAGAGACCTCTGAACACGTGATCATTTTGATTAAATACTGAAGTGTCTTCATGCAAAGAGATAAAATTCGAAGTTGGTGTGTGCAAAAGTTTCCGGCCTCTTATCATTCTTTAGTTTTTTTTTTTTCTATTGGTAAACTGTTTTTTTGTTGTGTTTATGAATGAATCATAGTGTATAGCATAGTCTGAATTCGAAATTGAAACATTCAAGAATTATTATTTATAAATGAGTGATTAGTTTGTCGCTAAAAGGCCAATCTTCTCGAGATATTGCGGCAAAGTTATCGATCGGTCAAATCGCCGTAAACGGTATTTAAAAATTATATAAAGACGGCCGTGGCCTTCAGGACTTTCAGAGGTCCGGGAGATCCCGGAAAATTACTATTCCTGTGGACAGAATAATCAGGAGAAAAACAATTGATAATCCGCATACAAATTCCGCTGCAATATACTGCGATTTACGGAATGAAAATATTGCTGAAATAAGTCCATATACCGTATCAACATGCTGACGTGATGCATAAATTTATGGAAGAGTCGGTGTTAAAATTTTTTCACAGTTAAAAAAAAATACAAACGTACCCAAATGGCGTTTTCCAAAAAGCACAAAGTCTGTTATAGTGAAAACAGGAAAAAAGTTCTATTTTTCCATCAATCGAATTCAAAACAGTTTTGGAAGTGATGGCAGACACAACGTCCGATGACCTAACAACAAAAGATATGATTCGACCTATGTTATTCCTACAATTAAGCATGGCGAAGGACACGTTATGCCGTGGGGAGTATTTTCTTAAAAAGTGTCGGTCCGTCATTTGAAATCCACAGTCAGGTGAATGATATAATGTATAAGGATATCTTTGAAGACTATTTTCTGCCTTATAAGAGAAAAAAATTTGGTCGCAACTATTTTTCTTAACATGGTAACGACATAAATAATGTACGCAAACCTCGATAAGCAATGGTTTCCGCACAAAAAATTTCGTTTTTGAAATGATCAGCCCAAGCGCTTAACATGAATCCAATAGGAAAGCTTTGAAAAAAAGTTTACAAAAGTCTGAGGAACTATAAATATTCCAACTCAGCCGAAATTTCGCCAAAATTGCAAGAAATGTGGGAAGAACGTACCATAGACGATCTATAACCGTTGATTGTATGAATGTCACGTTGCTGCGCCGCAGTACTTATTACTTAAGCTAATAAAATAGTAATAAGATAAAATACTAATTGTAAATGTTGTTGGTCACTGTAATTTTCTATTACAATACCACTTTTTTACAAACTCGTGAAGGTGGCCGGAAACTTTTGAGAACACGCGTTTTCCTTTATACTTAATTTTGTCAGTTAAATTTATTGAAATTTACATGTTTTTGTATAAGTAAGTTCCTAACTATAATGTCAATAAAATGTATAAATATCACTTTGAGATTCCTCTTCATATGGGTATATTTACAAATTAACAGAAAAATTTTTGCTGGCCGGAAACTTTTGACCGCCACTGTATATTTCTCTATATATGTAATTATATTCAGCGATATGCATATATAAATCCATAATATAATCACTTATAAATAAATATTATATACTTGTATATACAGTAAAACCCCGATAATTCGAATTAATTGGGACCAGCCCAATCTGGATTTTCGAAAATCCGGATTATCCGGAAAAATAGAAAAGATGAAATAAAATAAAACATACTTACAGAAAATGACCTTTATGTTCTTTGAACGATAATGCCAAAGAGTTTATATAAGAAAGCTTAAGGTATTCTTCCGAAAAGATTTCAAAAAAAGTTTTTTTTTATTCAGAATATGACGATGAAACAAGTTAATGTTATGGAAATTAGCCAATCGCTTCTCAGACTTGGAAAAAAAAATGACCAAACCGTGCCGGATTATCGGGAGATCCGGATTAACGGAGTCCGATTTAGTGGGGTTCTACTGCATTATTTTATAATTTATTATTATTATTATTATTACTTGCTTTAAATGTAATTTTCACTGGTGACATAGGATCCCGGTACGGTATATGAACATACGGATGATGAGAAAGCTTTACAGCCGTGTGACGTATGCAAAGGAAAAATGACTTTTACAGGTGACTGAGCGTGGGTAAAAGATCGCGACATGTTATATAATCTTTCTAATGAAATAAGGGGAAAATATTTTTACGCCTTTTGTAATGTCATAAATGGGAAAAATAATAGTTTAACAAGCTGAAGGTAATTTTTTCATAAATACTGTTTTAATGAGTTAAATTTCGTCATTAAAAAAATGTAAAGTCAAGTTATAAATTTATAATATTTTTGCACAGTAAATCCTTTTTATATTGCTTTAGTCTCATTTCCGTATTTAATACATTACAAAAAATTTACAACTTGTTTCATATGATTAGCTATTTTTTATATTATTATTATTATTATTATTATTATTATTATTATTATTATTATTATTATTATTTTATTTTTTATTTATTTTTTTTATTATTTTTTATTTATTTATTGTTACATAATATTTATTTTTTTGACCATTTGGCGAAATTTACACTTTTTCTGTTACAGATTGGTGGAATTCAAAAATTCTATTTTCTTTAGGATTAATAGACATAATTAT
The DNA here is from genome assembly GCA_964019185.1 of Maratus speculifer. Lineage (NCBI taxonomy): Eukaryota > Metazoa > Arthropoda > Arachnida > Araneae > Salticidae > Maratus > Maratus speculifer. The sequence goes on along the minus strand of OZ025293.1, from coordinate 411,354,809 downwards.
TTTGAAAAATACAATGTGTAAAAACATTAAAAACCTATTTTTTGGCTAGTATTTTTTTTTTCACTTATGAATTCTAAACTACTGATTGTCAGGGACTGAAATATATATATATGTTTGCAGAATTTCTTGAAATACAACATTTATAAAGATATATTTATTTAATAAACGTTATAAATGTCACATGTTAAAAAATATACAATATTTATGTAAATATTTTTGTGTATATACATTTTAGATATATTTCTATATGTATGTAATTATATTCAGCGATATGCATACATAAATACATAATATAATCACCTGTAAATACTGTATACTTGTGCACATTTTTTATAATTTATTATTATCATAATAATAATTATTATTATCATAATTATTATTATCATAATAATAACAATAATTATTATTATTACTTGCTTTTAATGTAATTTTCCCTGGAGACATGGGATCCCGGTACAATATTCGACCATTCGGATGATGAGAAAGCTTTACAGCCGTGTGACGTATGCAAAGGAAAAATGACTTTTACAGGTGACTGAGCGTGGGTAAAAGATTGCGACATGTTATATAATCTTTCTAATGCAATAAGAGAAAATTATTTTTACGTTTTTTTAATGACATAAATGGAAAAAAATAATAGTTTAACAGGCTGAAAGTAATTTTTTATAAATACTGTTTTAATGAGTTAAATTTGGTCATTTAAAAAAATGATGTAAAATCAATTTATAAATTTATAATATTTTTGCACATTTTTTTTTTTTTTTCTTTTTACATTGTTTTAGTCACATTTCCGTATTTAATACATTATCAAAAATTTGCAACTTGTTTCATATGATTAGCTATTTTTTTATATTATTCATATAAATTCACACTATTCAAAATTATTCGCAACAACTGAGATATTGTTGGTCATTTATACTTTAAAAAATATACAATTAACATGAACAGAATCCACAATTTTTTTCTTTCAAATTTAATTTCCCATGGAGCTGTAGGCTGCCGGTACAAAGTTTTAGCATAATGTTGATGAGAAGGCTTTTTAGTTGCGCGACTTATGCAAAGGAAAAATGACTTTTACTGGTGAAGGTGTGGGAAAAATAATAGCGACATGTCATATAATCTTTCTAATGAAGTAAGAGAAAAAAAGCATCGTTACATTGTAGTTTGATCACTTCACTGCAGTGTGCATTTTGTATCTTATATGGAAAATAAAATAGTTTGAAACACTAAAAATTATTTTTTGTAAATACTGTTTTAAAGAATAAGATTCGGTCATTAAAAATAGAGGAAAATAAACTTTAATTAAAAAAATTATAATATTTTTACATTTAATTCACATTTCCAAAACAATTATTTTATTTTCTTTTAACAGTCACACTTCAAACTTGAAACATGGTATATTATTTAAAAGATCTTTTTATATAAAGATATTATTTAAAATCATAAAAATGTTCTATAAAAAATGATCATCGATATAAACATTTTTGACATTATCAAATCTAACTCTGCAAAAATTTGTAACTTTTGCAACATAGTGCACTTTCTATGCTTGCATTGCACTAAATATATTTTTTTGATATTTTCTAGGACATTTAGTTTTATAGGATACTTCCTAAAAACTAATTTGTTTTTCCCCATATAAATTTATTTTCTTCCGCTATACGACAGAATTCAACTCTGGCGGGTTTCGTTGAACAAAACAACTTGTCTTTATTTGCTGTTGTTGATTTATTCTACGCAAAAAATATATCATTCTTAGATGGTTAAGATACCAGCTAAATAATTTTTGCATACGTTTGTGTTCGTTACTATAGATCTCAGTTAATTTATTAAATATGTATCATGTATTTATCACATAACTTTTTAATTTAACCCTTTCGGGTCTGGTGTACTATTAATAGTACATGTCTTTAAATGGAGTATTGTTTTAAGAAATACTTTGGCTACTATGTACAAGTAGTCATGTTAGTTTATGTCTATACATTTACTATACGGCTTCATTTATGCATAGGCATTTAGTAATAACATTAATAATTATTATTATTTGCTTATTTCTCTTTATGCCGTTTGCGATTCTTTTATTTTAAATTACTTTAAACATATATTCCGCTCTTTAAATTTAAAATAAAAATTACTTTCTTGAAAAAATCATGTTTAATAAAGCTCGAAAAATATTATTAATTTGTAATATAAGTTAAATCTTACTGTAATACAATATTTTCTTAACATCTCCAAATATTCTTCCTTAGTCTATTGCCATATGAATATTGATTTGATAGTACGCAAAACAACAACATTCTTTATCTTTCAGACAATGAAATATTAGGTAAGCACTAATTAATCTTTTTCGATAACTAGTGCTAATATAACTAGTGTAAAAGTAATTTTTTTTTAAAAATTGAAACAAAAATCGGACCCGAAAGGTTTAAACAAATGATCTCATCATAAAATAATAAATATCGAGACATTCATTTGGAGGGGGAAAAATCACAATATACATAATACCTATGAATAATTACGTAGAATATCGCTATTCTCCGTCTCCTACGTTCATCGTACTTACTTTTTAAAGAAGCCTGACTTATTTTAAAAACACATTATTTCTCTATATACAAGGTGTCCAAAAATCTTGAAACGCGCTTTTATTTTATCTTATTTTATTTTATGTTATATTATTCTATTTTATTTTTTTACTGTTGGAGATACGTGTAGAATGTAAATTGTGAAAGTGTTGAGAATGATATAGGAATTAACTTGATGAAACAGACAAGCTTATTAATTTTCAAAATATTATACTTTTTAAATTTGTATACTCTCCTATATTCAATTTTTATACAACCCCTAGCTTTATGGATCCTGTAAGTTATATTTAGAAAACTTTTATTAATGCTCCAACAGATACAATAGTGAAAATACCATTCTTTTTTTACTCCAAATCACTGAATTAGGACACTTTAAATTTTGTAACATGTTGAAGCTTTTTGGGACTAAAAAGAAGAACAGTGCGTTTTTAAAGACCGTATAAACATTTTAAAAGATTAACATTTTGAAAATAAGCAGGAGACTTTTTTTTAATCAACAAAAATCTTACTTTCTATTTTCTTTAACTTTCCAATAATTTATTTTTTATTATTGACTTTTGGAATTTACATCATCTGCTTATCTCCAACAGGCAAAACATTTAATCCCGTTATAGCATTTTTTGGGACATCTAGCATATCAATTTATTTAATAATGGATAAAAAAAACTTTTTTACAAGTACACTGTAAAAAAATCCGTTAAATATACAGCAAAAACTGCTGGCAGCAATATTTCCAATAGTTTTTGCCGTAAAAATTGCAGTAAAATTAGATGTAATTTCTTTATTACATCTGATTTTACTGCAATTTTTACGTCAAAACCTCCAGGCAACATTGCTGCCAGCAGTTTTTGCCGTAAATTTACGTTTTTTTTTTCAGTGTACGCAACAATATAAATTATTATTATAAAGCAATACTTCAACAAGCTTTAAAATAGACATCAAACATCGTAGCTAACAGACTATATACAAGATGAGCTGAATTCGTGCTTGGTTACACTAAAGGTATCAAAAGTTAATAAAAGAAAAGAAACACGGAAAAGGTTTAGGAAACGGGATTTTTTTATAATAAATTCAAAAGTTCATAAAGTCGATTCAATTAAATTATTTTCATATTAACAAGTATGGTGAAGTTACCAAACTAATATTTAAAAGGTCATTTCAAACAAAACACATACAAAGACAGTATTCGATAAATATCTTAAAATATTTTGCACTTCGGCAAAACTTACAGGAAATCACACAAAAAGAAAATTTCACTTAATTTTATTTGTATAAGAATATATTTTTAAAAGGTATTTTCCTCTCGTTTTATTGCTAAATTATTATAAAAACATTAAAGTATGCTATTACATTTGCGAAAACAAATTGCGAACAAGAAAGCAAATTACGCACAAATAGTATGGATACAATGCTACGCAATCTATTCTATATTATGACATTATACTGAATTACGTGAATTTAAAGGCAAAATAAACCTGTAATCAATATTTTAAAATAACTTTACAAAGTTATTTAAATATTTTTTAAAAAGAAAACAGAAGAATTAGAAAGAACATTAAATATTTATTTAAGAAAAGCGTTTTGACTATTCTTTTTAAAGGTGATATTATTATTAATTTTTTCCCCAGAATATTTAATGCAAGTCTCCAAATGCAGCGATCCATGTCGAAATATATATGGTCATGAAAAACTTTTTAAAGCGTAAAACGCAAATTTTCCTGAATTAAAAAGTTTAATGTATCAAAACCACCACAAATTTTACAGTCTTTTTTGATAAAAAATCCCCTTACATTTCTGTTTAAATAATAAATTTAAAAAAAAACTAAAAACAGTCAAACGGCGCGGAAGGAAATTAAAAACAAAGAAGAAAACATAGCTATGTAAGATACCACTAAACGAGAAAGGGGAAAATCTGTTACTCCGAAGTTCAGAGATTTTGAATGCTATTTTTATTCTCTTCCTGCAATTACCACAAAAAATATAATCAAATGACTATAAAAAAAACTTCTTTCTCATCCCAAATCATCCTGTGGCCACCTTAATCACTCAGAAACGCCAAGAAGTATTCTATACTTTGTATGGAGACCAAACAATTTGTGATATGCTGCAGGCTCAGGCGGCATCAATTTACTAATGCTTTAATCTCGAAAGAAGCCTGCTTATTGTGCAAGAGCTTTGGCTGTTTTGCTATCACCCGTTTTTCTTAGTGAATCCCAAAGCAATGGCAATTACGCCAATCATGGATGCGTGTCCAGGAGTTTTTCAAAACTTCGTTACCCCCACAAAACTTTTTCTATGGCAAAAAGTCAGCCCCATACGAGCACTTTACTTGGACTGAGTGGATTGAGAAAACATTTTTCTTGCTGACCACTTCTCACAAATCTTATCTCACGCCAAGGAAAAAAACAAAAATAAAAACTGTTAATTCCTGATTGGAAGAACCGAGATTGGAATTCTGAAAATTAGACAGATAAAATTGCAGTTTTTTACGGCTCATTGGAAGAAGTTTACGAGTTAAATTTTAAAATTAGTTTCAGGCAGCGATAAAAAATTGTTATTTAGATGAGATATTGCATTTTATTTTCTTTTATGGGATCATGCATTCGTAATTTCAAAATATATATCAAATTATCGGTTTACATGAAAAATGATTTTTATGCAAAATATTTTAGACGGACATTTTGAACTTTTGATAAAATTAGGATTCATGTTAGTATTTTAAGTTTACATACAAAGTTATTTTAAAATATTTTTTACAAAATATTAACAATTAACATAAAAATAAATCCAGATAGTTTATTAAAGTCATTAAAACAATTAAAAATTTAAACTATTTAAAGAAACTTTTATTATTCAATAACCATATATATTTTTTAAAAAATAGGTCTTTATTAAATCTTTGAAAGTACTATTCTCTTTTTTCGCTAGCAAAAGTCCCCATTGTTCATATTTATTTTTAATTCCTTTTACATTGATGCATACATTTCTAAAAAGTAAAGTATAAAATTTTAAAACTTACATTCTGTCCTTTTCTCAGGAAAATAGCTTTTAAGAATAGCAACAAAAAGTGTTCATATTCTAGCATATATGTGTAAACGTTTATATATTTCATTGAATACAATCTAACAGTGTTGTACAATTTTTAATTTCATTATTTTGTAGAAATTTCCTCAGCTAAGCATAACAAAATATTAATGTGCTAATAAATAATTTTATATACTCTTTTTCAAGACATACAATTCTGTAACACATAAAAGGTGCAATTTCGATTTAAAAAAAAAAAAGTTGAACCTAACAAGCTTTCGAATTTATTTTGAACTTAAAATATTAATCACAATTTAACTTGACATTATGTTTTATTATTGACCCTTCATTCATATGAACTTCTAATTAATTAGAAATTTCTAATTATCACATAAATAATCAATTAATAACTATAGTGTTACCAGTTGATCGATTACAGTATCGTTTATTAAATGATCTACAAAATTTTTGGCTTATCATCTGTATATAAAACTTTGAAGCATTTTAAGATATTTAACTGCAACTGAAGACGTATAATACTTACATTTTTTTAAATTTAACTTAAAAGTTAATGCGACGTAAGAAATTTTGAACTAATCGCGGAGAATATTTTACACTTTTACTTATTTATTCTTAAAGTATAATTCTGACTTTTGTTGACACAAGAAATGCCAACGCGTGCTTTCCGGTTTACAAAACATGCGTTAAAACCAGATATATATTTTTTACTGAAAACTAATATATTTTTTACATTTACTATATAGGATATTTAGCTTTTTCACAAACAATTCCAACAAGGATCAGCTATACTCCTCTAACAAAGATGCATGACATTCACACTCACCTTTGCCAATTTGCATAAAAATCACATATAGTACTGTCTCTTCTACAACGTATCATCTCAGAAACATGGTCTCAACTTGTAAAGGCCAGTGAAAGTCATGCGCCTCTGTTAGTGTAAAGGAGTATAGGTGAGAAGGCATATTAAATGGCTTAAGCTCTCACCAGCTATACCCACTAACAATACTAGCAATAATTTTATATGAAAAATAGCAATTATGTATTCAAATAAAGTTTTGAAATTTATTATTAAAAGCAATAACTTCGTTCTGATCTCCTGTCAGGAATTAATAATCGAAATAAAATCGCTAGTTGTTTTATTCTGAAAATTTCAGTGAATTGAGTCTAATTTTATTAAAAGTCTTACATTTGTACTTTATTTATTGACTGATAAATTCTTCATTTCGTTATGGAAAATAAGATGGAAACAAATGTTGAACAAGTTTATTGATATTAACGTTAGTGTAATTACATTTATCTATTGTAATTATTTGTCTGCAGGTGACAGAGGGAGATTTAAAAAATCATGTCTAAAAATATTTAAAAAAAAAAGATAAAAAATAAGCAAACTATGATACTTTTTTTAGACAAATTGCAATAGATTTTTGAAACAAACTGCATCTAAAAATAGATTATTTCAAATTATACATAATATTTAAACTCCCTCCAAATCTGTATCTTTCTATAGTTATAAAAGCAGTTAGCAACTATCAATATATGGTTTGTAGATAAATTATATTTTAAATGTAATCTTATAATAAAAAAGGCACATTTTACGATGGACTTGCAAACCTTTCTTAACATTAACAAATCACTTATTTATCCCAGAATTGTATACAAAACAGCCAAAACATCCCGAAAACAAGAAAAGTTCCCGTGTTCAATCATAATATCAGCTGGCTGCCGCACATCAATCTATCTTAGATCATCTTTTGTTATCACTAACAGCACACAAACCACCTTCTTATTCACTGATCTAATACGATGTAACATGACATCTTTCAAAAAAAGATCAAGCCCTACCCCGCACAGAGACGCAGCATGATAGATCGAAATTCATAAGAATACGGAACATTCGTTTCTGATAGAATGGGGAACTGCTCACGCCGCCGTCATGATTACAGGTTCTCTGAGACAGTTAAGTCTTACCAGAGAGATAAATTAGATGCACCTAGTATGGTTTGTTTCAGAATCACAGACCTTTCATGGCTTATTTTGGGACTTGTCACAACGGAAGAGATTAGTAGCATTTTACGGATTAGTTGTGTTCAGGGCGCTTTTTGAAGAAATTACATAGGGGTTAGTATGTATTCATTTAGAATTGAGGAATTAAGTTTCAAAAGTCGCCTAATCCAGAAAATTAAATTTGGGAAATTGCGAAAAGTCTCTAATTGCGTTTCTTTTGATAAATCTAGATTTTACAATTGCAGGAACAAAGGATAATATTGGGTTTTTTTTCTTTTTTAAATTGTTTTTTTTTTCAGTGCTGGTCTCACGATAGAATAGATTTATGGAAAAAACATGACTTTTTAAATTTTAAATAAGACGAGTTTCGAAACCATCGTTCCCAATTGAACTATGATAATGAAATCAGTAAAATTCTATTTATATATTACTCAAATTTTAATAAATTACACACTATAGTCAGAAATTAAGTAAATATAATTATAGACTTACTTTAAATATAGTGCATATTATTAACTAATTATGCTTCAGTTTCTTTTTTTCAGATGATTTTACCTATCGCGAAACATCGAGTTAAAATTGAGGATGTATGTGATAAATTGTAACTTTTACAGATATTTTAGCTTAACAAACAAGTTTATTTTGCTGCGTTATTTTTTTATTAATAAAAGTTTACTGGGCCCACACCGTAGTCCCTTTTTGCGGAATTTTTTTTGAAAACAATAAAACGCATGTTTCATAGTATTAAAGCTTCATCCTCTGATTATAAATACTGGGACCGAAGGACCGCTGGAAAGGGGATTCCATTTTAAACGGAAAGCCAGTGAGATTTGTGGCATATAAAAAAAAGGTCTATTCAAGAAAGACATTTCTTTTATGTTGTTTGTAATTAGATTTATTTTTTAATGTTGTGTCGTGCTTTTTAAACAAATTTATAATAATTAAACTCTTAACTTCATGAGAAAAGAAAAAAAGAAAAAAAATAATCCAACGCCCAATTAGCACAAAAGATGCTCGAATTGACTTGTAATATAACAGATTACAGACACTCAAAAAGAATAAGTTGTACATTAGGGTGGAGCGAAAAAAAAATTTTTTTGAAAATCAAAAACGGGTAGGTGCCAAAAGTTGCCTTTATACTAGTACATCAACTGCGTGAAATTTTACCGCTGAAAAAAAATGGCTTGAGTCTGCGCTTTTGCTCCAAAAATCGAAATTTTGGGTAAAATTTGTCATTTTTTGACATTTTTTCAAAAAAATTAAAAAATTTCTACAGAGCTGGTTAGTATTTAAAAGTGTTGCTTAGACCTTTATATTTATCTGCTTAACATATTTAAACTATAAAACAATATGTTTATTCCCTATAGCTGGAGCAAAACAGACAACTTTTAGTAAGAAAACAGCATTACCACTCTATTGGGTCATATAACGAATTGTTGTTTTTAATACAGCTCTTGTTTTCAAAACTACCTTGAACATGCCTCGTGGAGGTGGCTATATTTCCTATACCATCCGGCCCAACTATTCGATCATCTTAGTACAGTGTTTTATTTATACATTGATTTGTGATTTTCTTTATAAAAATTTGGCATGTTTTCGATGCTTCCACCTTGTTCATCAGTTCTTTGCATCCACATGCTGCTGTAACTATCTTCATGTATATTTTTACAGTTTATACAAAAAAAATGACAAGCAGAGTAATGCATGGGAATATTATTAAAGGGATCTATTCGGCCATCTATTATATTTATCAAACTTACATTCAGTTGATGAATAATGATTGGAAGTTCTGTTACCACAACATTTTTTCAGTCAATTGTATTTTTTTTACGTAACGATTTGCTTCAAAGATGATTTCAGATATTTCAACTATAAGTATGCCATCATTTATTCTACTTTTGCATTTTTTATATTTTGAGAAGCGAGCTGTTTGATGTGATGGTATCGTCAGCGAGAATTGCAATGAAAATTTGTTCTCCATGTGTAAAGCAACCGCTGTTGTAAATAACTTTTTTTTGCATTAGTTTTATGCCGTTTTCTAAGTGTTTTCGTATCCAGTTAATTTCCTATTAACTTTTAGATCCCCTTTTTATGAGTGGACAACATTTGATGGTGAAATGTCCTGGGCATAAACTTATAATGCATTGTGCTTTATGAGGGAATGGACGGATATCGACTATAAGTGTGCTCATTTAAAATTAGGAGAATTTTATTTGTCACTGTGAACCATTTTGCATGGGGTAAGCTTAGAATTGTCTATATGATATTGAATCATTCGCTACTTCAACTCCAGTGAATTTCCTCTGCGTCAATTATTAGAGAAGTCGATATAAAACGTTCTAAGCTACATGGATTCACTGGATCAATAAGGAAAATCTTTGTCTACGTAACATTCACTTCCTATTGCAATTTTTTTTATAAAATAGAGAAATTATTTTCTCAAATCGAGAAAAAGATACTCAGAACAGACTAAAAATTTCTGTCGGAGATCGCAAAGCTAATTCATAAGGAAAGCTATTTCTCAAAGAATGGGGAATAGAAATTTAGAAAACATCTCACAGAAAAGACAGCTCATAAAGTTAATAAAACTTTCCGCTTTATATAAGCACAGATTGGCAATCAGCGTCTATATGTTCACTCACCAAATCTATAATCCAAGTTTATACCAAATGTACTACACACCTAAATAATAGATCTAAAATCTTATTAGAAATTACCAGACTACGGAACAACACAGGAAACGACATAAAGCATACTAAAACTTCTTTAGAAATATTGTTGTTTTACACGCAAATTTTGTTTGCAATTCTCTGTGACGATCGTCATAATATTAAACAGCTAACTTCTCAGCATATATTCAATGTAATAGATTCAATAAATGATGGCATACTAGAAACAGAATTCATACAATCAATTTTTAGGCAAATCATTGCATATAAAATGTAATTGATTGAAAGAATGCTGTGATAACAGAACTTCCAGTCATAATGTACTAATTGCATGAAATTTTAATGAAGATAATAGACTGCTGACTAGTTTCAATTAAGAACATACCCAATACATTACTCAGCTTCTCTTCTGTTATACATGGTATAAAAATATACGTGCAGCAGGTCACACCAGCATGATTCAAATCATTAAAAGCAGTGGCGTAGCTAAGGGGGGGCAAGGGGGGCGTCCGCCCCGGGCGCCGAGGCCTAGGGGCGCCAAATTGAGAGAAATTGTTATATATCTATATTGGGGTGGGGCGCAAAATTTCTTGCTGGCCCTGGGCGCCAAAAAACATGACAGTAGGTGGCTACGCCACTGATTAAAAGTCTATGAATACAAAGGAGAGATAAATTACTTTGATATGTAGAAAACTTATACTCGTCTTCGGGGGAAAAATAACCATTTAGTACATAAATAAAACACTGGGCCTAGATGATTGGGTGGTTGAGACGGGTGGGATAATGCAACCACCTCTATGAGTTATATACACAGTAGTTCTGAAAGCAGCTAGGTAAGAAATTCATTCAAAAGAACATTTCGTTGTATGCTCCAATAGAGAGATTAACGCTGATTTTTCACAAAAAGTTGTCAGAATTGCTCCAATTATACAGACTACAGATATTGTTTTATAGTTTAAATATGTTAAGCAGATAAATATAAAGGTCTAAGCAACACTTTTAAATACTAACCAGCTCTGTAGGAATTTTTTAATTTTTTTGAAAACATGTCAAAAAATGACAAATTTTACCCAAAATTTCGATTTTTGGAGCAAAAGCGCAGACTCAAGCCATTTTTTTTCAGCGGTAAAATTTCACGCAGTTGATGTACTAGTATAAAGGCAACTTTTGGCACCTACCCGTTTTTGATTTTCAAAAAAAAATTTTTTCGCTCCACCCTATTGTACATGTACTTGGAGAAATTTATTAGACCCTTCCGAAGCTCACTGGTTTATTTGTTTGATGAAATTGTGTTGCACTTTGTGAAATATCACAAATAACACTGTGTTAATCGCATGTGTATCTCTGTGATACAAGCCGTCTTTTTTTACATTTAAGTATTGAACCAATTAAATCCGAAACTTGTGATTTCGTCTGCACTGTCAGAAAAACTCGCTATTATACAATAAATTTTCCTAATCTTTAACAAATAATTTCCGTACTCATAGAAAACATGTTTTATCCATAAATTCTAAAAAGTAGGGGAGATTCCGTTCATTCCTAGCAGTCATGCGTATTGTGTCTAATAATAATAAATCCAAATTTATCTTAAGGAAAACAAAAAATTCTACAAATTAAAATTACTAATTAAAAAAGACAAAAAAGTTTTCGAATTTAAAAATAAATAAAAGTTACTTTTTTCATTCATTCAAATGTATTCACAATTTATTTTTTAAAGTTGAATAATTTGAATAATGTTAAATAAAGCTGAATTTATAACAATTGTTAATAAATATATATATTCGCATATTCGCATTTAAATATACTTTAAATGAACACATTTAAAAGCTATTTTAATCTAAAAAACTAAATGGAAAAAAATTAATATTACTCAAAAAAAAAAAAAAAAAAAAAAAAAAAATTATTCTTATCGAATAAAATATATTATTCATATTTTACTTTTAGCAATCTACATAAAAATAATTAGAATTCAAATTTTTATCCTATATTAATACTAAAGTATGAAAATCCCAGGAACAAACTCAATAAGGCTAAATCTTCCCAAAATTAACGTCAAAATTAGAAGCTTTTTAAAGAATTTAATACCTACCTGAAGCAAACATATTTACTTCAAAGCGTTTTCCTGCTGTGCAACTATATCTCACTGCTAACATTTTCATATCGTAACGGTGACATGACTGGTTCAAATCCAGCGCTAGCCTCTTTTGCTTTTTCACAAATTTCTTAAATTGACTGATTTTACCTCTTGTAACGAAGAAAAAAACGGATATTTGTGGGTTCACAGAAATAAACTTGCAGGATTGTTGCCTACAGAATTTCCATAAATTAATGAAAAGATATATACATACACATACATATTTTTTTGAAAGGGTATCTTCTCGTAGTTGTATCAACTTTTCAACTGAGGCAGATTCCATCGAACAGGCTAATGCGTCCAAATAATAATTTTCAGTTTTATTTAAACAAAGATTTAGAAATGATTTTCTGCCTGACATTTGACAATATATGATTAATGGCGATATTTTCCTTCGTAATCGCAACAGAATTTCCAGCATTCCCTATCATAATTTCTTTTTGAAAGTAAATTAATAATTTTAAAATTTCAGCAAACAGTGACTGCATCGTTTGTAATTTTTTTTTTATAAATCCTTTATTGACCCGAAATCCCACAGAATTAAATGCTAAAAACTGACTTAAGAGTTCTTATTCTCAGTTAAATACGTAATATGTTAATAGCGATGTTACCGCTCTGCTCTACATTTTTCAATAATATATACCTCCATTTTATAAAAAATCATAACACGCGACGTTTGTTCATTTAAAACCGAATAACGAAAGTTAAATATTATCTCTCATGAATTAAACATCGATTTAAAATGCTTTGTAATAAATTAAACAGTATTCTAAAAGTTGGAATAAATGTGAGGTAAAAATAAAATGCGAGACTATACGTGGAAATTTATTATTTTTTAATAAGCTTTTCTTGTGGATCAAAAGCTAATGCATAAAGGCGTACAATTCCTTTATCCCGTAGATGAGATAATTATTAATGCCTTAAAAGAAGCATTAAAATTTAAGCGAATTTCTTATTTTAGAATTCAATAAAGAATTTCTGAAAAATGGCGTAAATATTATGCGAGTGCACGTGTAAGCGTTTTACACAGCATAGCATTTAGCAAGTTCAGAAACGCATGATAATATTTTTAAAAAAATCATAATTCACCGCATGAATTTTTATTAAATAAAATTGAATTTATACATTTTGTTTACACAAAAGCCTTAAAAATAATTCTTATAATGGGAAGTGGAGACACACACATTTATTTCAAAATGTAATGTAATAAATAATACAAAAAATATTTTATATAAATATAGAAAAAATATTCAGTAGTAGGGATTTTTAAAAAGTTAACTGTTTCAATCAAATTTTAGTAAAATAGGCTGTTTTACAAGATTTTTTAAAAGGAGTTTATTGAATTTTTAGTATTAAGTATTGTGCCCCCACGTATTATGACAGTTTTATTCAAAATTGAAGAGATGGTTTCAAAAGTCCCCTAAGTTAGTTGGTGTTGTCCCCTTAAAATAATAAGATTAGCAATAAATAAAATAATTCAGAAAAATCTTTTTCGGCATTTTTCCCAATTCATTTTCCGAATTCCTTTCATTATACAGGTACCCTTTATTAGTTTAAAAATTACTAAAACGAAAGAACGTGTTTCCTATTTAATTCACAATATCTAACTCTTACATGGCTCCATTCCGGGAGTGGAAATTTATTGCTTTTAATTATTATAAAGTCAACATCATATCTTTATAATAAATGTTGTGACTATTTTAAAGGTGTATTATTTCTTGTTAAGTGAGATTGGAAATAGGTAATGTGATTAAGAAAAAATTATTAGCGTTCAAACCAATTTAATTTCTGGATTTATTTCATTATACAAAATTATCCTTTATTAGATTAAAAAAAATACTAAAACAAAACAATGTTTTTTTTTTTTAATTTAAAGAGCTATAGATAACTTTTAATTGCTTTCAGTGAAAGTTTCCTCGATGGGAATGGAAATATATTATTGCAATTTCCGGTCTACAATCCTTAAATCAAACAATTATGTTTGGACTCAGAAATTTTATTTCATAAAACACAAATTCTTAAATCGCGGTAAATATTTGATATCAAATATTAAATAAATATTCTGGGTCCCAACATGATTATTTGGTACACAGATTATAGGCCAGTAATTACCGTCTTTTAATTATTATTAACTCAGTATCATATTATAACAATAGATATTGTGACAATTTTAGAAGTTTATTATTTCTTTAAATGGACACACAACCTTGAAATTGATCAAAATATTGGTTTTCTTTTTTAACAGTAACTGAAAGCCTCTTTAATTGTGAATATTTTGGCACCTCAGTTTTATCTTTACGACAATTATATTGCGAGATATTTTAAATTTTGTTAATAGATCCAGCGCAATTACCAATACAAATGAAAACTATTGATTTTTCTCTCTGTTCATATTTTTATAACTTGCTTGTTCGAAAAGCTTATTTTGCTAATTTAGATAGAGATTTGGATTTTTTTTACTTGTTCTCGATGATGTACTGAATTTTTTTGTCCATGGATTTAACATTCAAGTTTATAGTTATTTTTTTTTAAAAATATTTAAATTCAGAGTTTGTGGAATTTTCTTCATATTTTAATAAACACAAGAGAAAAAATATCATATTAAATGTAAAATCCCATACATCTAAAAATACATGCGCATTTTTATGTAGTATGTTCTAATGCAGTGAAAAAAAAAGCAAAAATATTCAAAATTATAAAATGTGGGAGGGCTTTTTATAACGTTAATTTAAAAAAAATCAAATTTTAGTAAAATATGCTGTGATACATTTTTTAAAATTTTATTTAATTTTTAGCAAAGCGGCCTAAACGGGGTTTCCGTCACGTAACTTTTAGAAACAACTGCTGATTTAACACAATATCAATATTGAAATTATTTTTTTGTGAATAAGATAAATAAATATGTAAGTTTGTCTAATAAGAATTTTCATACTAATACCTTTTACAGATACTATTTTAGGCTTTGTTAAACATGAATGGAATATTTTGCCGGCCGCTTAAAGGGTTAAATATTTAGACACCACATATTGTTTTTATTCAACATTGAAGAGAAGATTTCACAGGTAGCGTGTCCCCTTAATTTAATAAGATTTCTAATAAGTAATAGGATTCAGGAAAACCTTTATTGGCGTTCTTCCCAATTCAGTTTCGCCCCACCAGTGGCCGCGAGGTTCTGGCCTCCAAACTGGTAGACGGTAGGTGCTGGGTTCGAACCCAATCGCGACCGTCGGCCTAACCGTTCGAAGTTTTCCGTGGTTTTCTTCGAACCTTGCGTAAATACGGGTTAGGTTCCCTTAGAAAGACCCCCACGGAGGGCAACCCACCCCATAGGGCCTATATCCCATAGCGTAGATAATCGGCCGACAAAAATACACCAACACACCAACACCCAGTTCAGTTTCCGAATTCTTTTCATTATAAATATATCCTTTATTAATAATAGCTAAAACCTTGTGTGTAAATTACAATAATTACAATCAACGTTTAACACACAATATACAAACACACAGCACATACGTATACGTTTCGCGAGCACCAGGGCTCGCTTCCTCAGTGTATAAAATTTAAAATGTTAAAAACAGAAAAAACCCCCCCAACTGACAGCAAGTCAGAGACCCAAATGATCGCAAACACAATACCAAAATGCCCACAAGCAACCAATGCAACCAATAAGATTAAACCGGAAATGAAGTGTCATGACAAAATAAATCTAACCAGAAAGTTGAGATGTACGGTACACTTGAAAGATCATTAACCAAGGAGTTTTTTGTTTCATGTATATAGAGTGCTTCGAAAAAATCTAAGTCTAGCGGAGTAGTGCATTTTTGAATAATAGTAGCAGAGGTAAAATTAAAATTATGGCCCTCCTCCCAACAATGAGAGGCAATAGAGGAATTCTTTAACTCTTTTCTTTTTACATAACCTATATGTTCAGCGATTCAGCGATTATGTTCAGCGTTGAATCGCTGAACATATAGGTTATGTAAAAGAAAAGAGTTAAAGAATTCCTCTATTGCCTCTCATTGTTGGGAGGAGGGCCATAATTTTAATTTTACCTCTGCTACTATTATTCAAAAATGCACTACTCCGCTAGACTTAGATTTTTTCGAAGCACTCTATATACATAAAACAAAAAACTCCTTGGTTAATGATCTTTCAAGTGTACCGTACATCTCAACTTTCTGGTTAGATTTATTTTGTCATGACACTTCATTTCCGGTTTAATCTTATTGGTTGCTGAGGCTTGTGGGCATTTTGGTATTGTGTTTGCGATCATTTGGGTCTCTGACTTGCTGTCAGTTGGGGGGTTTTTTTCTGTTTTTAACATTTTAAATTTTATACACTGAGGAAGCGAGCCCTGGTGCTCGCGAAACGTTTTATGTATGTTTTATGTATGTGCTGTGTGTTTGTATATTGTGTGTTAAACGTTGATTGTAATTATTATATCCTTTATTAGATTAAAAATTACTAAAACGAAAGAATATGTTTCCTACTTAATTCACAATATCTAACTCTTACCTGCCTCCCCTGAACGCTTCCTTTTGCGGGAGTGGAAATATATTACTTCGCTTACCAGTGCTGATTTCTTACAATTTTCCTGAAACATACTGAGTAATGAGCCGTGAAGGGAAGCAGGGAAGAATACATACCCGTTATGTTTCCCTTTTTCAGTACCCCTGTGTAACAATTTTTTTTTTCTATCTACAACTTCTTTGAAAAATGAGAACAAATAAATGAAAGTTCTGCCTCCCCCCTCTTCTATTTTCTTAGAAATCTATTCATTAAATCAACAAAGTACTAGGAAAAAAAAAAGGATATATTTTATTCACAAGGGGTGTTTTTTATTCACGTTTAAGTAACGGAATGATCAAGATAATAAGAAGACATTTGACTTCATCAAAAAGAAAAACTGTTTTAGTTCTGTGGTTGGGACAGGAGAAATCTTCTAACAAAGAAATAAAACGAATTAGTTTTTTTTTTTTTTTTTTCATCATTTGGAGGTGATTTTTTTAGAAATGGTTTATAATTGAAAAAACACATTAAGTAAACTTTACACATCACTTGATGCCTGAAACAGTTTAAGCATGAAAGAATTTAACTTTAATGAAGTTTTTTTAAAGTGAGATTTTAAGTGTATTGTTTTTTAGATCTTTTACGTGTAAAAATATTGTTTTATTGTTTATTTTTTTCAAAGAAACTCATAGAAAAAGAAAAACATACAAATCATGATGATTAGGTTTTTAAAAGGGTTTTAATAGGATTATTGAAATTTGAGATTCACGTAAACTTTTATCATCATTTTTTTTACTGTTTTATGTAATTTTAACTGATATTAATAAATGATTATAGTATTTAGTTTTGCATTACATAAAATATATTTTCATGTTATATATTCTGTTGACATATAACATTTATTATGATAATTTTTATGACAATTTAGTTACGAAAAATATTGTTAGCTTTTATTAAATAACATAATTAAAAAAGTGCAATTAATTAAAATTAAATTAAATTAAAAAAATATAACTCTATTTAAAATAATATAAAATATCATCTTTTTGCTGTTAACTTTAATTAAAAATTGCAGACAAATGTTGAATAATAATTTATAAATAGATGAGTATACTTTAGCTATTTTATTTCCTGAAATATTTCTTATATTAAATAAAACATCTTTTAAATCTAAAAAATCTCTTTAAAAATATCAAAATATAAAAAATATCGCATAAAAAATTTTAAAATTTGCACATTTCATTGTTTTAAAAACTTAAATCTCCGAAATTTTCTTCCTCTGCAATTTGTATCGTGGTAAAGGTCCAATTCCTCTTCTATATGATACTATAAAGTGCCACAATTCTAAATACCACGAACTTATTCTGACGAAATCTATTATATAGCAAAAATATTAACATTATTATAATTGTCTATTGTTAAGAGGAGGTTTGAGATTTGATTCATTTTCTGGGGGGGGGAGGGGGGGAGTTTTCTTCATATAAAAATTTCTAATCATACATATATTATTTCTCTTGTTATCATCCTCTTTTTCAATAAATTTACAAAACGCAGAATGATGAAATAGGTATGTTTCTAAAGGTTTTTAAACCGGTGTCTGACATAGAACACTCACATTTCATGTTTTATTACATGGTTTATATCATATTTTATTTCATGTTTTAAACATGCTTTTGATAAAAAATTGCCGTAGTTAAAATTTTAATTCAGTATTGTTTTCATAAATGAAATGAAAGGTTTATCACAAAATATTCATACAA
The DNA here is from genome assembly GCA_964019185.1 of Maratus speculifer. Taxonomy (NCBI): domain Eukaryota; kingdom Metazoa; phylum Arthropoda; class Arachnida; order Araneae; family Salticidae; genus Maratus; species Maratus speculifer. Next base: position 411,336,103 of record OZ025293.1, on the reverse strand, counting down.
AAAGAATGTACCGCATTATATCACATTCACCAATGATTATAAAAAAATAATAATAAATAGTACAAAAATGGATAAGCGCGGTGTCTCTGTGCGAGTTTTTTTTTTAAATTTAAGATTAACACGTTGAGTACGATGTCAGTCACCGGTGACCGACACTGAACTTTTTGTTTTGAGCCGTGTCAATCGCCGGTGACTGACAGTATATAATATGATATAAAATTAAAATATTCCTATTGTTTTAAGCAATTACTGAAAATTTATTTAAAATTTATATGATATCATATTTTACACTGTTGCTCACCGGTGATTGATGTAGCCTAAACAGAAAGTTTGATGTCAGTCATCGTGGCACTCAACGTGTTAAACAGCAAAATTAAAATTGAAATGTTAAGAAAAATTATTTGAATGTTATTGATCGGCGGAAGCGGCAATTTTTAACGTAGCCGAATATCTACGCTTTGTTATATTAAATAAAGTTGTATTTTATATGTAATCAAATTAATTAATTATTTATTAGCATTTTTGTTTTGGGTGTCACGTCTTTTCCCCGAAGCAATGATAGCATTGATTAAATAATAAAACTTTGTATGAATCACCATAAACAAAGAAAAACACAGGACGCGTTTCGGTCTGGAAATTTTAACAACCCGTCATGAACAAATGTAAACACGTGTCTGTAAAGGGACAAGGTCAATAATGAACAGTAAGAGCAGAGAAGACAGAGCTTAGTTAATATGCAAGATGTGGCACTAGCAGATAGGTAAACACCAATCACAAAGGAGCACATGCAGAAGAGAAAAGTGTTGCCAAAAAATAACAGAACTAAAGAAATTAAAAAGAATGTAGTTAAAATATTATTGTTAATTTTTTCCTCTACATCTCTTTTGCTGTCTTCTATCATTTTTAATTTCTTCTATTTTTAGAAGAAGAAAATATTCGATTCGTGAAAATTTTCGAATTCCGGTTTTTGACTGATTTACACGTTTAGGGATCAGAGATTCCAAAAAACATGTGTTATATTAAATTAATTTTACATATTTTACCATTTTTACAAAATGTGAACCTGTCTGTCGGTCTGTATGTTGCATAAATTTTGTGGGCGTTTTATCACAAGAATCGCATGGAATTTAGTAAAAATTTATATTCAGGTAGTACCTGATATAAATGATGATGCTGATTAGTTTTTGGTGTAAATCGCTAAACGTGGCGATGCTATGCGGCATTTTTTACGACTTACGCAACAGCTCTATCTCAATATATAATGCAGGGATTTCCATCGAGCTTCAGATTTTGTTAATCCTTCAGATGAGTTTATATTGTTTACATTTTGCTGTAAATCGCTCAACATATGGCGCTGCTATAATGCATTTTTCACGATTTCTGCAATAGCTCTATCTCAACAATTAATGCACAGATTTTCATCAATCTTCAGATTTTGTTAATCCTTGACATGAATTGATACTGCTTATATTTAGGTGTAAATCGCTCAACAAATGGCCCTGTAATGATGCATTTTTTACGATTTCCGCAATAGCTCTATCTCAAGAATTCATGCACATATTTTCATCAAACTTCAGATTCTGCAAGTTCGTGATAAGAACTAGTACGTTTTTGTGTCAATCGCCCAACAGGGGCACTGCTATGTTGAATATTTCCGGATTCCTTCAATAGCTCTATTTCAAGTACTAATGCATGAATTTTCATCAAACTTCAGATTCAAATATAGCTTGATGAATATTATTGCTGTTTATTATTTGGTATAAATCACCAAACAAGTGGCTCTTTTATGTTGCATTTTTTTTGAAATCCGCAATAGTCCTACTTCAAGAAATAATGCGCAGAATTTCATGTCTTTAGAATCCTCACAATGAGCATAGATTGTCATTTAATTTTGCCACTCTGGTAGTGAATTTTGAAGTATTACATGCATGAGATAGAAGAAAGTTTTGGGATTGCCACTTCCAGCTAGTTTAATTCAACTTTGATGAGATAGATGAGTTGATATTCTTGTATATGATTGGCTTATATTTATAATTATATTTATTGATATATGATTGGCTTGACTAATGCGGTTTACAGATACTTTCATTCTTTATGTTTTAAGTTTAAACTGCGTAAAAAAATATATTAGATTTTTCTGAAAAATTTCAGATTCCATACATCCTCTCGCATATATCCTTTGATATACACATTACGCGGCATTAATGACAGACGCTTTCAATTTCAGACCTTTTTTCGAATATTTTAAAAGGTACTTGTCAAATTCTTCTGGAATTTCAGGATTAGAAAGAACTGATTTGACCTTATACATATCGACGTTCATTTGGTAGGGACAACATTTAGGGAGCCAACAAAAAAAATTGAAGAAAAAATAATACTTGGAATCACTCTGCAAAATAAAACGCACGGAATGATTTATCGCAAAAGCATATAAGTAGGCGGACATTGTACAATATGAGTTTTCATTTGAGTAAGAATAGTAAGTATATTAATGGATATATAGAGATATTTTTTTATTCACGTTTTTTGCGTATAACATGCAGTATTAGAAAGAACAGGTTTCTCCTTATACATATCGATGTTCATTTGATGAGGTGGACAATTAGGGAGCCAACAAAAAAAATCGAAGAAAAAATAATACTTGGAATCACTCTGTAAAATAAAACGCACGAAATGATTTATTTCAAAAGCATATAAATAGGCAGACATTGTATAATATGAGTTTTCATTTGAGTAAGAATATTACGCATATTAATGGATAAAGAAAGATATTTTTTAAAACAATGCATGTTTTTTACGTATAACATGCAGGATTAGAAAAACAGGTTTCACCTTATATATATTGACATTCATTTGATAAGGAGGACAATTAGAGGGCCAACAAAAAAAAATCGAAGTAAAAATAATACTTGGAATCACTCTGCAAAATAAAAAGCACGAAATGATTTCTCGTAAAAGCATACAGGGTGAGTCATAAATATCGAAACAATAGGCTATCTCCTTAAATATTGCCCCTAGACCCATACTTTCAATTGCAAAAATTCATTAAAAAGGGTAAACTTTTTGATAAGATAAGTTGCAACTCTATTGGGGGGTCTATTTGAAAAAGTACGAAAATTAACTTTTTATACGGCCCCCATAGGATAAAAATTCCAATTAGGAAAACTTTCCTTATCCAGTCCTGAATAATACACAAAAAGTTGCATCTTCATATCTTCAAAACTCGCCGTGTTATAGCCGTTTCAATAATTCATCAGGTTTTAAGGGATTAGACACAAATTGAAACGCGCGCAATTCAGAAGACAATGTTACTTTAACAGTTCTAGGAAACGTGCAAAAAATCTATCTTTTGAGTTAGAATTTTTATTTATTTTTCTTTTTTTTTGTGATGGTTAGCCATATAGTTTGCTAAGAAAATCAAATCCTAAAATTTATCATAAAATTTATAAAAATTTCATATGATTAGTACTGGTTTAAATGGGATAGTTAAAAATCGTTATAACTCCAAACATTATTTATCGGATTTCAATTTCTTTCCATTTAATTAAATCTTATTTAAGTTTTGTTTCCGGGTTTTTGTTTTTCAATGTTAATTTTAGAACTATTAAAAATATTTATTGAAAAAAAAATATAACTTTAAAAAAATCTTATTTTTAAAAGTAAATAATTTTTCAATTTTGCCCGAAACAAACCAAATATAAAATAATTTAAAATGACATGTTTCAAGGTTGTACTTTTTTCTTTAACAATTTTTAACTTTTAATAAGGCCTGCACTGGACAAAATTTTCAATCCCGGGCTCGAACAATCCGTATTAAAGTCACTGTCTCTGACTGACCTAATACGTGCATGAAATAAGTAAAATTTGTTCAATCAAAGTTTTTACAAAAACCACGTAGATTTTAAAATCGCTTTTATTTGACCAAAAAAAAAAAAACTTAAAAATTTATTTTTTAAAGAATAGTATATTTAAATGCTAAAAAATTAAACACAATAAAACCAGAAAAAAAATCTGTCTGTGACGGAATTCTGTCTTAAACAAAAAATGTGTTGATCCATGTAAAAGGAACACAATAATACCTGAGAAAAAAAAACTCCATTTGACCCTCCTAGGAAGAGCATTTGTCTATTACGTATTTTTTCTTTCCTATATGATTCCGTCTTAAAAGATTTTACTGTATAACATTTTTCAAAGTCTCCAACGCACGGGATATGGATTACCGATATTAAAATATAAGCGAAACATTTAGATTAAAAAAAAAAAAAAAACGATTCATTGATATAATAAATATATCACAGCCTTTGGTGCTTAAATACAAAAAACGAAAAGCTATAATAAGTATTTTTGGTCAGAACTCCTCCCCGCGAAACAATTTTTAACTACACTGAGGTAAAAAACTATATAGAAATCCAGGGCTGAGCCGAGCTATGATTTAAACTTTTTTCCAGACTGGTCCGGATTATGATTTTAACATTTTTCCAACAGGGCAGAAATTTTTTCCCCTATGGGTCGGTTTGGGACCGGACCTAGATATTTCGATCCATGCAGACCTCCAGTGCTAACGATCAACATATTTTTAAAACAAGTTTTGATTTAAATCAATACGCTGCTTTATTATGTCCAAATGAGAGGCACGGTCTTGAATCGACATTTAATACGGATAATTTGGGGTCGATTCCTCATTTGCTTTGAAAACAAGTCAGAAATTCTTGATTTAAAGGTAAGATAGAGTGGTGTAACTCACGACTTTTGAAGAATTTTGGTTTTTAATATCACTGTCAGATTTTCAGATACGGAGATGAATTTTTTTTTTCAATTTTGAAATGGATGAGGAATAATTTCCTAATTGGGAATTTTGCTCTACGGTGGCTGTATAAAAATTTTATTTTCGTATTTTTTCAATTAGACCCCCCCCCCCCCATGGAGTTGCAACGTATCTCATCAGAAATTTCACGTTTTTTATGAATTTTTTGCAATTCGAAGTATGGGTCTAAATGCAATATTTAAGGAGATAGCCTATTGTTTCGATATTTATGACTCACCCTGTATAAATAGGCAGACATTGTACAATATGAGTTTTCATCTCAGTAGAAATCGTTCCTATATTAAAGGAAATATAGAATTTTTTTAAATGCACGTTTTTTACGTATAACATGCAGGATTAGAAAGAACAGGTTTCACCTCATACATATCGACGTTGATTTGATAAGGAAGACAATCAGGGAACCAACAAAAAAAAATCGAAAAAAAAATACTTGGAATCACTCTGTAAAATAAAACGCGCGAAATGATTTATCGCAAAAGCATATACATAGACAGACATTGTACAATAAGTGTTTTCATTTGATTAAGAATAGTACTTATGTTAATGAATAAATACCGATATTATTAATGCGAGTTTTTTACTCATAACATGCAGGATTTCCAGCCAAATTTAATGTCAGTTCCAGAAAAATTAGTGTAATAGAAACCATATAGTGAAATAAGTTTTATAGTCGCAATCACATAGATTATTTTTACATACTTTAATAGTGAATTCTACGGAGCAACTGATCCAAAAAAATTCAGACAAATATCGCGAAAATTCATGAAAATATCTGCTGTAGAATGAGATGATTTTTAGTTACTCTTTAAAAGCAGCTGAATGATAAGGAATTTTCCACAAGTTGTCATTTTTAATTAATTGACTTTCAGAAAAAAAATTATATTGAGTGAATTAAAATGAGTAGATTTGCAACAAATGCTTCGATTTTTATGCTTCTTTTTAGTATGAATAAACTTTTCTACCAAAAATTGAACCGACTTTAAAAACAACTGCAAAGTGAAAAATAATTTTTTTAGATAAGAGTAATAAGAAATTAAATTAAGACCGTAGTATTTACCATGCGTATTATTATATTTATGTACACTAATTTGATTTTTTGGAGTCGGTGCCAGCCAAGCCAAGTTACATGTAATTTTCAATAGCCACACATCCAAGTATCTACGAGTTTTTTTTACGATTTAATATTTAGTTAAAAAAATTAACCTTATTCTTTTACGATTTGCATTGGATACTTAATTTTAATTTTGAAACTGACTTGGCTGGCATCGACTCAAAAAAATCAAATTAGTGTACATAGATATAATAATACGAATGGTAAATACTACGCTCTTAATTTAATTTCTTATTACTATTATCTAAAAAAATTATTTTTCACTTTGCAGTTGTTTTTGAAGTCGGTTCAATTTTTGGTAGAAAAGTTTATTTTTCTCTTTTTAGTTAAAAGTTAATGATTGTTTTGAAGTCGGTTAATAAAAATTATAATACGGAAAAAAATACTGTAAATTATACACGTATGTCAGGAGGGGATTCGAACCGACGCTCTCTTTCGAAAACCAGAGTTCAAATCTTGCGCCTTAGACCACACGGCCATCTGACTGCACTCCACTCGGCGAGCTTAGTCAAAGTCCATGTTACTTTTAATTTGCAAGAAATTCTTAATTTTATTCGGTTTTGCTTGATTACTAGAAAAATACTGAACAAATTTCGATGAAATGGAAATGGTTCCAATTCGAGTAACCTCTTTAATTCAACACAAAAACCAAATTAATCGGTTGGATAATTTCGGAGTAATCAGTGAACATACATAAAAAATATATATACATACGCGTCGAATTGATAACCTCCTCCTTCTTTTTTGAAGTTAATTAATAAAAATTATAATACGGAAAAAAATATTGTACATAGATGTAAATTATATCAGGAATGGGGTTCGAACCCACGCCCCCTTTTGAGATCCAATACATCTGGCACTTTAGTTTTTTTTTTTTTTTGTATTTATGTCGGACAATTATCTATACTGTGGGATATAGGCCCTAAGGGGTGGGATGCCCTCCGCGGGGATCTTTCTAAGGAAACCTAACCCGTATTTACGCAAGGTTCGAAGAAAACCACGGAAAACTCCGAACGGTTAGGGCGACGGTCGCGATTGGGTTCGAACCCAGCACCTACCGTCTATCAGTTTGGAGGTCAGAACCTCGCGGCCACTGGTGAGGCCTGCGACTTTAGACCGCTCGGCCTTCCTGACTGTACTCCACTCGGCGAGCTTATTCAACGCCTGTGTTACTTTTAATTTGTGAGAAATCACTAATTTCATTAGTTTTTGTCTAATTACTGAAAAATTACTGTGCCAATTTCGATGAAATGGAAGTAGTACCAATTCGAGAGTAACTTCTTTCATTTAACATAAAAACCCAATTAATCGGTTGGTTAGTTTCGCAGTAATCGGTGAATATACATAGAAAAAAATACATACGCGTCGAATTGATAACCCCCTCCTCCTTTTTTTGAAGTCGGTTTAAAATTATAACACGGAAAAGATTGTTGTGCACACGTATGTCAGTGGTGGGGTTCGAACCCACGATTTCATTCGAGAATCAGAGTGTAAATCAGGCGCCTTAGACCTCTCGGACATCCTGACTGCATTCCGGTATGCGAACCTATTCAACGTCCATGTTACTTTTCATTTGCGAGAAATCACTAATTTTATTAGTTTTTGCCTAATTACTAAAAAAAGTACTTAACCAATTTCGATGAAATGGAAGTGGTACCAATTCGAGAGTAACCTCTTTCATTTAACACAAATACTAGTTTAATCGGCTGGATAGTATCGGTGATCAGTGAACAAGCATAACGAAAAATAAATATGCGTCGAATTGATCATAACCTTCTCTCCTTTTTTTAAGTTGGTTAAAAAAAGTATAATGCGAAAAAAAAAAAAAAAAACACTGTATGTCAGGAGTGGGGTTCGAACCCACGCTCTCTTCCGAGAAACAAAGCTTAAATCATCCGCCTTAGACCGCTAGGCTATCCTGACTGCAATCTACTCGCCGAGTTTATTCAAGGTCATGTTACTTTTTGCAAGTCTATTATTTTAGTACTCTTTAACTGATAAAGTATTGAGTTGATAAATGTTCTCTGATACTCTGTGCTAACGGTTAAATACAAAATAATCTTAATAGCAAAATTAATATTTAATTTATAAAATATATATGTAAAAATTATAACACGGAAAAGGTTATTGTACACATGTCTGTCAGGAGTGGGTTCGAACCCGCTCTCTCTCTTTCGAGAACCAGAGCCTAAATCTGGAGCCTTAGACCGCTCGGCCATTTTGTGACACTGTATTCAGAGAACTTATTCAACACTTTTGTTTAGCGAAAAACCACTAATTATATTAGTTTTTGCCTAATTAATAAAAAAGTACTGAACCAATTTCTATGAAACGAAAGTGGTTCCATTTCGAGAGCAAGCTCTTTCATTTAACACCAAAACCAAATTAATCGGATACATAGTTTCGGAGTAATCGGTGAACATACATAAAAAAAAAAAATGCATCAATTCTACGCATAAAAAATACGCGTAGAATTGATAACCTCCTCTCCTTTTTGGAAGTCGGTTAAAAAGGCTCGTCCTGGTAGTTATTAAAAAAATAATAATGATATAACATAAATACAAAAATGAATAGTAAAAAAAAGTTTAAATAAAAGCCGACAATTTGTGGAAAATCCCTTATCATTTATTGCTTTTTGAAAACAGATAAAAATTAGCACACTCCAATGCCAATATCTTTCTGAGTTTTCACGGTAGTTGACTGGATTTATTTATGAGTCGCTCCATAGAGTTGACTATTAAATTATGTAAAAAAAATATATTCGTTATGGTGCGCGCATGTTCAGATAAAAATTATTTTATACAACCGCTCATATTTCATAAAATATTTTATTTATTTATTTTCCGATTTCACTATATTGTTTCTACTACATTTTGCTATATTTTCTGAAACTGACCTAAATTAGGATGAAAACCCTGCATGATGTGAACTAAAAACATGGTAGAATTTTTTAACTTTTAAAAATAAACCGCTATATCTCCATGAATATACATGCTATTCTTACACAAATTATTAAACTTGTTGTAAAGTATCCATATATTTGTATTCTGCATCAATAAATCTTTCTATACATTTTTATTTACAGGATGATCCCAAATGTTGTAATTAATCTATAATTTTTATTACCCCTTAATTGTCCTCCTTATCAAATCGACGTTGAAAAATATGAGGTCAAACATATTCTTTATGATTCTGGAGCTCCTTAAAAGTCCGACAATTATATATCTAGATATTCGATAAAATGGCTGAGATCAAGTATGTCTAATCATTAATGGCCACATAGTGTATTTTATATCCGATATCAAATGCTCTTTTCTTGGTACGTACTAAACGCACAACGAGGAATGGGGTATTATGTGACATGCTTTTGAACAGGTTTTTTAACGTAATACACCAAACTTTCGTTAAAACATGTTGTTTGATAGAAACCGAGTACTGTTAAAAATTAATTAATAAACAAGTATCAGCAAAAAATTTCAAAGATTGCGTAGCGAAAGCCCGTTATATTTTGAAGAACTCTGTAATACCACCTATATTTTGAAATATCAAGAATGTAGTACAGATGACATGGTAGCCAGTTGCACCCTTTCACTTGATATTGTTACATGACACATACTGTAAGATACTTTGTGACGCATGTCTAGTTTGTGTATTTCGTGTTAGAGGTTCGAGAAATGGTCGTTAGGTGATGTAGTAAACCGTACTAAGAGCTTGGAATGCTTTTTGCTTTCCTATCACACCAAAAAGGGTGGGAGATTCGAAATATGAAAACTAAATCAGGTGTCACAAAGTAAACCCATCTTACGGTACACAAAGTTAAATGTACTCCAAATTCCTTTATTATATACTCATTACCATTAAAATTATAAACATAAAATCAGTTTCATCTTAGAGTGAAAAATATTGTGCTTTCGTTTGAATTAATGAACTGTGACCTTAACAAAAGATACTTATTACAATGTCAGCATCTTTTAAAATTTCTTCTATATATTAGCACCTTGCATAATTTTAATGATCATCCCAATATAAGAGCTGCACATTATCTGTAAAAGAGTCTAAAAGTCTTGTCAAATCAAATTATTAACTTGTCGCATAGTTCCTTTTAATTAAAATTATGCGCTGCCCACACGGTGATAAATTTAATTAGTAAACCTATATTAAATCAAATCATTAAATGCAATTTACAAGAGTTTATCAACACGAAAAAGTTCGTAACATAATGTATTACCAGAGGAAAAAAATTGGAAGCTTAATTTCTCAAGAAATTCCGCATAAAAAAAGTTAAATTAGCCTGGAAAGTTCACAAGAAGACTGCTTCATATCTGTTCAAGGTTATAAACGATATTTTTACTTGGGGTTCTTGTATTACGCAACCCAACACGCATTTTATCATTTAAATGAAATTAAGCACTTTTAATGCACTTTTCGTTTAAATAGGGAATTATAATCTTCAATTTAGATATTTTTCTTCATTGTTCTCAGAGTTACAACAAAAAAAGTAATTTTTAATATATTTATTATAAAATTTTCTACACACCGTATCTATCTTCGTATAACACGTTGTGATGTATATTGCATTACATACATCCCTTCTTTGAAAAGAAGTTTTCATGATTATAAAGATACAATAAAGAACAACGAAAACATGTTAACTAATATTTTTTAAAAATCTGTTATTAATCTAATGATGTATGTATTGTTTTCCTAAATAAATGATAACATCGAAATCTCACAGTTCCCATGCTGATATATTTTTAAAAGTTCACTTATTTAAACCGGTGTATAACGTACACCTGTAAATTCCTATACATTCTCTTGTAACGAAAGTAAGCATTATACACCAAAATATATGTGTATAATTTAAAAGCTTTCAAAATTATAACTATTTTAACTGAGAAATTGATTTTATAGCGGAATTTAGCTTAAAATTGAAAATTTTATGTACCCCGATGGATAAAATGAGAATGAATCGACGATGCAGCTTAGGAGATACTTCTAAAGATGGAAAGAGTATAAAGGGGTAAGATGGGCAATTTTTAAAATTTAATGCATCAACAATATATAGTGCTTTAAAATATAGGTTTTAAATCCATAAAATGTTTAATTAATATTTTGAAAATTTCTAGTTTGATAAGTATTTCTGTGCGATAGGGAAAATTGGTATTAGTTATAACTTCAAATATTTTTAAAGATATTGATACACTTTTCGGGATTGGATGCAAAAATCGCATATTTATTATATAATTTGGTTTTAATATAATCCCAACAGTTTGTTGTAATTTGTCCAAAACCATTACTTACGTACAATAACTACTTGAATTAATTATATTCAAAAGTTCAATACAAACTATTATTACGGGATATTCCATAAATATTAAATTAATTCACATACTGATTGTCCAAAAATGATTGAAGTGCCCTTTAATGCTTTCCCTGTCAGAAAAATGTGGGAATGTACAGGGTGTTTCTAAATTCATGGTCCAAACTTTAAGGGGTGATAGTACATATCAAGACAAACAATATTTAAATAGGAAACCAAGGGTCCCAAAGTCTCCCGAAGGAGATAGGCGCCATTAAAGTTTAGGGTCCAAAAATTTAAATGATTATGAAAAACAGAAAAATTGGTCGATTCGTTTGCGGTTTTCACTAAAATTATTCTTTGTGTCAGTATTGTCTTGAAAATAAATTATAAAGATAAATTTCAAAAAATGACGATAGAGGGCGCTTTAGACTTTAGAGTAACGAACAACTATTTTTTACCGTTATTTTTTGCATCTCATTAAAGGTTTCGTAAGCGTAGACTTAAACTTAAATTTTGAGCTCAAAATCTGAATAGTTGGAAGCAGTTAAATAGCACAAACTTAACTGTGTTCAGAGGGTTTTAAATTCAAATGATTATAAAAAACGGAAAAATTGGTCGATTGATTTGCGATTTTCACTAAAACTATTCTTTATGTCGGTATTTTATTGAAAATGAATTATAAAGATAAATTTCAAAAAATGCCGATAGAGGGCGCTTTAGACTTTGGAGTAACGTACAACTATATTTTACCATTATTTTTCGCATCTCATAAAATTTTTTTAGAAGCTTAGACATAAACTTAAATTTCGAGATGAAAATCTGAATCGTTGGGAGTGGTTAAGTAGCGCAAACTGAACTGTGTTCAATGGGGGTGGGGAGGTTCAAATTTCAAATGATTATAAAAAACGGAAAAATTGTTCGATTCGTTTGCCGTTTTCGCTAAAACTATTCTTTATGTCAATATTTCCTTGAAAATAAATTTTAAAGATTAATTTTAAAAAATACCGTTAGAGGGCGCCTTAAACTTTGGAGTAACCAACAACTATTTTTAACCGTTATTTTTTGTATCTAATTAAATGCTTGTAAAAGTTCAAACTTAAATTTTGAGCTCAAAATCTGCATCGTTTTGAGTAATTAAGTGCGGAAATTTGAAATGTGTTCGAGGGGTGGGGAGGGTAACATTTTAACTCCTGAACACTGTTCAGTTTCCGCTTCTTAACCCCTCCATCGATTTAGAATTTGAGCTCAAAATTTAAATCTAAGCATTTGCAAGCATTTAATTAGATACAAAAAATAACGCTTAAAAATAGTTGTTGGTTACTCTAAAGTTTAAGGCGCCCTCTATCGGTATTTTTTTTAAATTAATCTTTAAAATTTATTTTCAAGGAAATATTGACATAAAGATTAGTTTTAGCGAAAACGGCAGACGAATCGACCAATTTTTCCGTTTTTTAAAATAATTTGAAATTTGAACCTCCCATCCCCATTGAACACAGTTCAGTTTGCTCTACTTAACCACTCCCAACGATTCAGATTTTCATCTCAAAATTTAAGTTTATGTCTAAGCTTCTAAGAAAATTTTATGAGATGCGAAAAATAACGGTAAAATATAGTTGTACGTTACTCCAAAATCTAAAGCGCCCTCTATCGGCATTTTTTGAAATTTATCTTTATAATTCATTATCAATAAAATACCGACATAAAGAATAGTTTTAGTAAAAACCGCAAATCAATCAACCAATTTTTCCGTTTTTTATAATCATTTGAATTTAAAACCCTCTGAACACAGTTAAGTTTGTGCTACTTAACTGCTTCCAACTATTCAGATTTTGAGCTCAAAATTTAAGTTTAAGTCTAAGCTTACGAAACCTTTAATGAGATGCAAAAAATAACGGTAAAAAATAGTTGTTCGTTACTCTAAAGTCTAAAGCGCCCTCTATCGTCATTTTTTGAAATTTATCTTTATAATTTATTTTCAAGACAATACTGACATAAAGAATAATTTTAGTGAAAACCGCAAACGAATCGACCAATTTTTCTGTTTTTCATAATCATTTGAATTTTTGGACCCTAAACTTTAATGGCGCCTATCTTCTTCGGAAGACTGTGGGACCCTTGGTTTCCTATTTAAATATTGTTTGTCTTGATGTGTACTATCACCCCTTAAAGTTTGGACCATGAATTTAGAAACACCCTGTATATTGCAGAAGTGTTTAAAATAAGGGGATACTTTTAAAATGGTAATGAAATAGTCCTCCATTTAGCTTCAATAAGTTACACTTTTTAAACTTTTATATGGTGTTCTGATGCTATAAGTTTTTTATAAAAAAATGTCTTGATCCGCACAATTAAAGAGTGTCTTTTTAAGAGATGTGGTTTTGCAATTCGCAGCATTGTTTCTGGTCAAAGTCAATTTACAGCTGACAGGTGATTTGTGCTCAGTATGTTTCACTATTTCATCATGAATAGACTTGTGGCAGAACAACGATTCCAAATTAAGCAAAACATCATCAATTTATTTCAAGATACATGTGATGAGAGCACAATTTCGTGTAAGAGAACTGTGAACTGGCCTTTAAGGTAATGTGGTTTTACACCAATTCACAGTTGGGCAAAAACCCAAAAAGCTGGCCAAAAGTCGAAAAATGAAGTTACGATTTAGGGAATTTTGACTATACAGCTGGCTAGAATAATGTTTGGAGAGTCAGAATCTGTATTTAAAAAAAGAATTTTGCTTTGCCTTTACAAGCAGCATTACTTCAAAAATGATGCTTGAAGGAGTATCATTTCGAGCGAACAAAAACAGCAAAAAAAAAAAAAACAGTTCCTCTAAACGCGTGCTACCTTTTATCATATTATCCGATTTTAATGATTTAAAATGGATTCAGACTATGATAGTGTGTACTTTATTTGCATGTATTACAAAATTTATATTAAGCACATAAAAATTAATAAATTCATTGTCATTTTTGATAAAAAATTTTAGAAATTTTTATACTTTTTTTACTTTTAAACATTAAAAAGTTTAAATGTTCCACAATGTTCCGCAACGAAATTTAATGGAAATAATAACCTGGGCTATTGTCTAATGATTCATAAAAAACCAGCTGCCAAAAACTGCCTTTCTGCATTTCACGCAAATTTTAGTAACCGCAAGTAAAAATGTCACTTTTTCGACCGCTTCAAAAATTTTGAAACTGACTACTTTTCACATAACTTAGCTGATAAATATTTTTCAAAATTTTGAATTATTCAGTTTTATAATAGTTTATTACCTAATATATTGTAAATAAATACTATAACCATAAGATTAAATTAATTTGATAAGTAAGCTTAGTAATGAAAAAATGAAAATAATTCTCTATTATTGATCCGGTAGAATAACATTTTCTTATCTTTATGGGTAGTAATTTTGTTTGTTCTTTTGTAATTAGAAGAATTATTTTGTCAATGGCAGTATTTGACAGATCAAACTACTGAGTGTATTTCATTAATGCGAGTAAAAATCATTATGAATATCACTTTCGCCTATATTAGTAATTTGGATTTGATTTGCAAGTGAAAATGTGATGGCACATCTATTTTGAGTACATTTAAACAGATATTTAGCTATGAAGATGGCAGGAGGTGCAATATATTTTTCTTATTATCCATGCTACTAGAATACGTAAATGTTTCGAATAATTCATGAATCGTCAATTTGAAAATTCCGAGATCTTCATTTCACTGTTTTTATCGGGACAATGAAGATCTATTTTTCTTTTTCAAGAAATACCGAAGATACTGTCAATGAATGGGATTGTATTAAACACCAGGAGAATCAACTTATTTTGTTTAATACAATCATTGATACAGAAGAAATAGTCGTTAATAACGAATTAGTGTAATACTTAACGTTGCTACCTATGTCAGACAGCATCTTACGGATATGAAAATTTTCATTAAGTGGATTGAGATAATTTAGAATTCAAAATGTCTAAGTTACATGCAAAAATGTTTAGAGAGGTTTTAGACCTGGCAGACGAACTGGATAGAAAAAATGAAAAGCTCCTCTCTGCATGAAAAGAAGAACACTGAAATTGCAAAATAAAATATGCAAAACATATTTCGTTTACAATTAAGGAATGAGAAATAACAATCGAGAAACTAAATCCCAGATTTGGAAGCACAAATGATGGCAATACAATTCAACGATTCTTTGAAAACGCAACTATTTGTGCTTCTATAACGAGCGTATACGAAGATTTGATTAAACGATTCTATGTCATAAGTAATTTCTTGTAGCCATATCATTTATTTGATAAATTTCGAAGATTTTTCCTTACAAATAGCTCGTAGATTTGAGCTGCACCCCTGGTTCTATATGCCTACTTCAGAACACAAACTACTTATTAATCGCAAAGAAATAACATTATCTTCATTACTGCCAATTTGTTAAATGCCATAAGATACTCAAGAGTCATGCAACAAACTGATCAAAAGGAATCGAAAAGATTTATCTCAAAGATGCAGTAGCGAGAAAAAAAGAAAGATATTTTTACGTCTTTTAATGTCATCAGATTATTTCATTTCCAGTTTAGGCAAATTATCGTAGAAGAAATTAAAATCATTGATCCTAAGTCACAGGATCTTCCAATACCGCCAACAAGTTTTTCTAACTTTTTTGACACATTGACCTCTGAAAAATCTTTTTATTATACTACAGTTGATTCTAAAGGTGAATTTCTGGAATAAATTTTCGTTTTTATTTTAATAATATAAAAATTAAATAGTCTAATATTTTACTTTCTATTAACGTACTTAAATGTCGATTAAATATGTCTTGGTTTTTTGAAAATTCCTTTTTAAGTTTACCCTCAAAATTTTAAATTTTATTTAAATCTAATTGTTTTTACTTTTAATCTGTAATTTTATTTATTTATTTATTTTTAAAGTTTAACTTTTGAATCCTAATTAGCATCCTGAAAAGTTTACGAAATTGCATGTAAATTGAATAACTTTCGAGACATTTTAATTTTTGTTCCGCCATATTGTATCCGCCATTTTTTTTTTTTTTTTAATTTTGTATTGTTACCTCAAAAACACCCCTATACGAATTTTCGTACAATTTGAATAACATTTTCATATTTTGGCCAGCTCTTTGGGATTTTGCCCCACTGTGCAATGGTTTATTTTTTGTGGGGATATGTGAAGTCGCTGATCAACGCCGAAAACCGACAGATGTTGGACCACCAGGAAATAAATATTCGCTGCATTATTGGCCATATACGGTTCCAGTTGCTCGACTACGTGGACGAAAATTGGACATCCAAATTGCGTTTCATTTAAGCCAGCTGTGGCATCCTCATCTCCAAAATCATTTTAAACATTAATGGCATAAAATCATTTGTTTAATAATACTGATATTATGGGAATTAACATTATCTTTAGGCTTTTTATTTTATTTGAAATTTGTATACCTCTATAAAACATTCTATAAGATAGTAGAATCTCATTCTTCCATGACCAAAATTCACAGAGTTCAATACATCAAAGTTTATAAAATTTCAGAAGTTCGGGGACTATAAAATTGTGGGTTAAAACAACTTTATTGGAAGCTCTAAAAATATCAATGCGACTACTGTCGTATTTAAGCCAGTCATAGATTATGGAAAAATTAATATATCCGAGCTTCTACATACTTCTAATACAGTTATTTTTACTTGTAAGACAACATTTCATAAAACATTTAGGATGTGTAATTCTTTGTAATTGACATCTTTTCTCAATTGCTTTTGTTTTCGAAATAAGGTCAACATTTACCAAATTTTGTCACTAGGGGTCGTTGCAGTCACTCTCATATGAAAAAGCATAGTATGTCTTTATCTTTTGAATATATAGTTCAGTGTAACTGGATATTATTTTCCATCCGGCTACATGACATAATTATGGACTTCTCAAAATGGGGTTGAATTTATAAATTATTTTTAAGGTATTTCAAAGATAAAAAAATTATTGGATATTTAAAGCTTGAGACAAATAATTTCTGAAGCTTTAACACACCCACAGCTAATTACCAATTAACATTGATGCGTCATAAAGGGATTTATAAAGTAATTTGTTCTGTATTTACAGTGTGAAAATGTAAAGGTAAAAAAGTGGATTGGCTGTAAAGTCTATCTTAAGAGAAAATAATGATGAATGTATCGATTTCCATTCTTTTATATGGCAATTGTGTTTCCAGCACAAACTGTACGATATCACAAAACAATAACAAAACAATGTCGATGATTTAATATTTTCCTGTGACTGTGAAATAGCTGACTTTAGCAAGAGAACCCTGGTGACAAAACTATACTATTTCTGACTCTGACAGTTGGCATATGTCCATCTTAAACCTATAAGTATGCCCTGTAGCAATTACATCAAAATCAAAGAAGGTCGAATTGGTGCTTCTAGGCTATTTGAAATTAAATGACCCAATAAAGAGTGGTAAGCAATATCAGATATCTTATTATTATTTTTTTTAATAAGATGAAAAACTTTTGTGAGTTCGGTATATGGAATGTTTAGTCATAAGGAAAAAATAGTCAACATTCTTAACTAGTACATTGATTTCATCTACTCTATAAAACTGTTTTAAATAAAAATTTGAAAGAATGTAAAGCTGTGACAATATAATTTCCAAAACCTAGAAAATACAGCGTTAGCTTAAATGATTGAATGGATTTCAAAAGATTGTGCTTTGAAAGGTATATTGAATATACTAATTATTACATTAAATTAAACTATCTCGTGTAAAAAAAAAAAAAAAAAAAAAGTATTTTTTCATATCTTTCTTAGTAAATAAGAGAAAATAAGAGTATTGACGACAAAAAAGTTATTTTTTATCCGAGAAGCAATTTTGTGAATAAAAATTAAAATGGATTGAATGTGCACACGAAATATAATTTACATTTTACTGTTTTACTTTCATGGAGACAAAAGCAGAATATCACGCTCATAAAGACAAATCGGCGTAATTGTTTTTCAATTATCGAATAAAAAACCAGCATGAAATAACCACATATTCTTTTAACAAATTAAAAGGATAGAAATATTTCTGCTATGGCTACGTTCCTAGTCCTTTGTTACCTGACGTCACCCCCTATAACTGTACGTTTTGCGAACCCTCTTTCAGCCGAGCGTAGTGTTTTTACTCGAATGAATGAAATCTCAAGTATTCTTAAAAAAAAAAAAAAAGAGGTCCTGAAGCTCGAAATGTTGTAGGCATTTGATTGTGTATGCGGACCCGGGAGCTTCGAATGACAAGTACCTCTTTCTTGAGGCGAAAGGTTAAATGCCCTCTAGGGCATCAACAAGATCACTTAAGGAGATGACTTGGATTCCCCTGGTGTGGAGTGAAACATACGATGAAACTACCTCTTCGGTAAGCCTCAAATTCGCGTTTGTATTGTTGAGCTTCCTACTTCATTCAGTATGCGATGCCGGATGCCACTTTTATTTGTGTTTTTTTGTTTTTCGGGTATATATTAAAGCCATACGTGAGAGTCGAGGTAATTGTGGTAAACAGACATTTCGTGGTCTTTTCTAATGGTGATAGCTCCAAATTGATATGAGATCACGTGTTGTTGGATGGCCGGGAAATTAGTAGAACAGTCTGATTGAGGGTCACTATTTGTTATCATGCAGAGGTCGTTACTGAGTTATTGCGAAGAAAGAGACATAAGAGCTCTTAAAACTGCATAATTCATCAGCGCCATAATCTAATCGGCGAAAGAAGTGATAAAATAAAGTTTTGTTTATGGTTGTTACGTTGCTCAAATACATGTAGAATGAATGCAAGATATAGAAATTAATCTTTGAGTGGAATCAATACATGATTAAGATTTGTAGTTTCATTGTGTTGTGAATTTTAAAATGTACTAATTATAAATTTTGAAACATTTGAATTTAATTTTTTCGTAAGATTTTATGAATTAGTTTTTTCCTTCAGCTTAGGTCAAAACTGTTTCAAATAACTTTCAACATGATGAAACAGCACCAAGAAACTGGCGATAAGTCACAATTAGAAATTTAAAATTCGTATTAGTCTACGCAAAACAAAAGGTCACAGGACGCGTTTCGAGTTAGAAATTTTAACAGCTCGTCATCAGGCAATATAAACGCGTGTCCCTGTCCCCTTAAAGACGTTTTTACAGTGGTAGTGACGGGCAAATTAAAATTACCAGCCCGAATAGTGTCCTTTGTATGCTTTTGTTTTACTGTGATCAATACAAAATTTTATTATTTAATTAACCATTTAACTGATTCTTTTTTACAAACATTAAATTGAAATTAATGGAGAAACACCACTTTTTTAAAGCTAAAATATTTGTAATATTTTTATTTAGTCTAAACATTTTTGCCATTAAATAGTATGAAATCGTATTTAAAAAAAATTAGCGGCTTAAAAGATTTTTAAGTGACAGATCAAGCAAACTTTTACTGTCCGTACATCGTACGGCCAAGAAAAGTCTGGAAAAGAAATCAGTTAAGTAGTTAACTACGAATGTTAAACATTGATGTAATGATAAAGTGCTAAATTTCATTTTCATGTTTTTCAACATCCACAATATCAATATGATGAAACAGGTGTATTACTAATAATTTATTTTAGAGCTTTAATTATACATAATTAAGTAAACAACTTCATACGCTATTTTTTTTTTCAATTGATCAGTTTCAAACAGGTAAGATAGTTTAACTAAGTATATCTTAGTTTTATGCGTATAAATAAAAACAATAGCGTATTCGGTAAAACTAACATTAATAAGTTTTTTATGATTGCTTTAAAATTTTTATCCATCAGCTTTTTAATTGGTAACTATATATACTTTTTTTTATTTTTTCAATTATTATTAATTTTTAATAACGCGATAATTTTTTTTCACTATAGAGAACGAAAGTCAATGAATAGTCAAACAAACAGGTGCAAATAGAGGTCGACATATAATTTTCAAAGTTCCGCATGACATATTTTTTCCTTTTTTCCTTAAATTCAATCAGACATTCAGGGAAACAACAGCACATTTGCTTGCTTAAAAGGTTGCTAAAAGGCTTTTTACTTGTAATTTTTAACTGCGCTGCTATGCTTCTTTCAGCATTGAATTATAGTTTCATATTTATTGGACAGGTTTCACATTTCATTCTGTTGTATCCCTATGTTTCTTGTGATAGATATCGTTCTACATATTCCTTAATTCAGACAATCTGAATTCATATGAGAAAATTTCAAAATTTCACCTAATTAAAAAAAGAGAATGAATTTTATTAAATAAAGCAGATATTTCTATTTTAAATTTCTTGTATGCGCTTGGAATATCCGAAGTAAAAAATCCATTAAATTTGAAACACTGGTGGGGGCTTAGGTTGACATGGGCATTAGAGAGTTAAGAGCTATTATTTTGAAAATCAGACAAAGTCCGATAGTTGTATTTTTTGATTTGCTTGATTTTTTTATGTTTAAGTAGATCATATTTAATGAATAATGGGCAATTTTGAAGCCCCGAAAAAATTTCTTCTTTCCTATAGAAAATGTCAAAGTTTAAGGTGGTTAATGCCATTTTTCATGAAAAGTGAAATGCTAGTATGAAAAGTCCTATTTCTCTTTCCTCTTTCTATGTTTTATCACGATTAGAAAATGGAATATCCCTTTTTCTTTTCCCTTCCGGAAAAGAAATGGGACATTTAATTTTCTGATAGGGGAAAAATGAGATCATTGTCGTTGCTTTTATTGCAAATTTTGTCACTATTTTTCATAAAAATATATCGAGATCACACATCTTTTTCTTTGTCATGTTTATGTACATATGTTCAACTACTGCATGCTACATTTTATTTTATTCAACCGTGACGCTTTTTTTTTAGATAACACTAATTTAAATGTTGTAGATTTTGAAAATTTCGATTATTTAACAGATTATATCTGCTAACAGCAACAATATCTCGTTGCATTATTATATTATTTAGCTTGTCCTAGTAGTACACTTTCATATGATATAAGAAAAAATTTGGGGTACTATTGCTTAAATAAGATATTAAGTGCGAAAAATAGAGAAAAACGTCAGTTTGATTATACTTTGTGGAAACATAACAATGTAAAGTAACAATGCCCTATAGAAACTAATAAATTTTATTAAGAAGGTAGTATTATACTAATAGTTTACGACAAAAGAATTTTGGGATGTTGTTGCTTACCATAGATATAGCACTCCAAATATATCGGCATTTCATTTTTCATGAAAAATGGCATTCACAGCCTTGAATTTTGACATTTTCTAAGGGAAAGAGGAATTTTTTTTAGTATAACTTTGAATCTTTAGATGAAACCTTGTGCCACAAACTAATTTTCAATATGTTTGACTTCAAAAAGCTAGATAAAATCCATTGCTGCCCTCTGTTGGCAAGGTTCTAACTGGGATTGCTACTCTTTATTTTTGAAAATAAATTTGCAACAATTTACACAATTAATTGCATCATCCAACTATTTTTGTGAAGTACTATTTTCAAGTAAATTTTGAATATTATTTTAAAGTTGTTGTAATCTAATAAAATTTTTATACTAAGTAACAATATACTCATTTATTGGACATATTATCTAAATGTTGTAAATATGTTTATATTTTATGATTATTCATGTATTAATAATAATAAAATGCACAATAAGAAATCACCACCATTTTACCACATTTACAGTATAACTTTGAGCCGGCTCAAAGTTATACTGACGTTTATAATTTACTGATTATAGATACTACTGTCAAAAATTCCCCATATTCGCATGTATATATTATATAAATGCTAAAAATGTGCATTAGATATAACATTTAAATATTTTCACACATATTTCTAAAATGCATTAATTTTATTTAAAGGCGTTATTCGTGGCAGAGCTACTCAAATTTGACATTTCATACATTGACTTTTTTATTCTTGTTTGAATAATACTAGTAGAGGTCTGCACGGGCCGAAATTTCCAGGCCCGAGCCCGGCCCGAAAGTTAAAATTTCAGCCCGGGCCCGGCCCGGCCCGAACGAAAGTAATATTGGCCCGACCCGGCCCGGCCCGAAAGTTAAAATTTCGGCCCGAGCCCGGCCCGGCCCGAACGAAAAAAATATTGGCCCGACCCGGCCCGGCCCGAAAGTTAAAATTTCGGCCCGAGCTCGGCCCGGTCCGGAAAAAAGTTTAAAATTCGGCCCGAACCCGGCCCGGCTCAAGTGAATTTCTACAGAACATTGATCTTCAATCTTATGGAAGAGTTCTGACCAAAAAAAATTATATTAGTCTTTTTTTTCATGTTTATAATCTCCATTTATGCAGAAGTGCCGTAGGCTGCGATATTTATGCTTTTAAATGAATCTTTGTTTGTTGTATGTAAATGTTTCAGTTATCACTAGTATTATTAATCCATATTCCCTGTAATGGAGACAAAAAGTCGAAAAAGCGGTATATGGTAAAATTTCCAAAGACAAAATCGCTTTGGAACGAAAAAAAAAAAAAAAAAAAAAAAAAAAAAAATTCCCTTCTTAACAGATGTAAATGTTTAATATATTTTTTTCTCCCGTATTGTTGTCTTCATTTTGCATGGATGAACATTTTAAAAGAAACTTTCAGTTTTCAGTTTAAAAAAAAATTCCGTCATAATCATGTTTTTTTTTTTTTTTTTTTTTTTTTTTTTTTTTTTTTTTTTTTTTTTTTGTGTGTGTGTGTGTGTGTTTAATTCTACTTTAAAACGCCTAGTAATCTACGATTCTTTAAAAGGAATAAATTCTAATGTTTAATCGTAGAATAATGGCAGCTTAAAAGTATATGCCTTTTTTGTAAACATTTTTGGACAAAGCCAAATATTACTGATTTATAAAAAGTCGAGAAAAGGATTTTCATATAGGAAGATTCAATAGAAACTGATTGTTTTGGTCCATGAAAACTAGGAAGAATGGGATCAGTCTCGGTTTCGTACGGAAAAAAAAGTTAGGCCCGGCCCGTCCAGCAAAAAAATTAAGGCCCAAGCCCGGCCCGGCCCGAAAGATTAGTGACTAGGCCCGGTCCGGCCCGGCCCGAGTCTTCAAAAGTAAGGCCCGAGCCCGGCCCGGCCCGAATGCCAGTATTGGAAATCGGCCCGAACCCGGCCCGCGGGCCGGGCCGGGCTCGGGCTTCGGGCCGCGGCCCGGCCCGTGCAGACCTCTAAATACTAGCACTAGTATGTATTACTGTAACTATATATATACTATTTCGTAAAAAAATTGATTTTTTTTTGTGTGTGTGTGTGGCGTAACCAGGGTGGGTGCACAAATGCTCTGAATACAGGTATTTTTTTTTAATTTTTAAAATCTAACCAGAAATTTTTCTACTATGAATCAAAGCGAAGAAAATCTTAGAATATTACTGGTTTGGGGCACCCACCTTGGATACGCCACTGTTTTCACTGCTTTTTTATGTTTTATGTGAACAATAAACAGCTCTTTTTTATTTCTAAATATTCATGTTTTTCTTCTCCCATTCTTGTTTGCATAGTATTTGTTGCAATATCATAAATTAGATAAACGCTTGTGATGTTGGGAAATCTAAATTAGGTGTCTATATATATCTGAAAGCAATTTTGAGGGGTTCAGAGATGTCCTAACTGTAACATTTTTTTTATAGTGAATTATTTTAAATGATATTTATCATATTGTGCAAAGTTACCCTACATGGTTAGCTAACTTTGAACCAGGTTAAAAATTCCTTTTTTATTGCTTTTATGTTTATTTTTCGTTAATTTTTGATATTCGTGCAATAATTTAAAATCATTTCTTCTCTTTTTTGCCCTTAGTTGCAACAATATCCTTAAAATGAGAATGTGGCATATAGAGAAAATGTGGATCAAAGTTACCTTGGATGACTCAACTTCTGCTGCGTCTTGAAGGAATAGCGTTTGTAAAATAATATGTTTGTAAAATATCAAAATTTTGAGATTAGAATTTTATGGAAAGTGAAACGTTGTTGTGTTGTGAGTTTCAAATAAAATGTGACAAATGTGTTATTTAGATTTTATTCGTAAAAGATAGAGTTTTTGATACACTTGCAAACAGATTTCTATTTTTCTAATATCTTCTATTCAGTATGATTTTATTGTCAAACATACATACAAATAAAACATCTGTATCTAATATATCATGCACAGATATTCTTGCGGTCGATAAAGCTGCAATTATTTGCAGCATGCCTGAAAAATTTCCACTTTGTAATGTACAATTTTAAAAACATAAAAAATACGTATTTGGATAACACAAAAGTATTAGCCACACACAAAAAATTTTCCCATTTCCCAAATTTTACATTTGTTTTCCATTGATCTAATCGTTGCTAATTATTCCTCAGTAAAAAATTAAAGTTACAGCGTAAGAATTTTCAAAATATTAAGCGATATGGCTTATATTTCATATAAATATTTTTTCAATATATGTAATACATTTTAAATCCTTTTTTAAAACCTTTCCGAAACAAAGGTGGCTTTACAGTGAATGTAAAAGAACACATACCAGTAAAATTACTTCTTAAAAATTAAAGCTACGGAGATATTGAATGATAAAATGTAGTTTATTTACTGGAGATATATATATAACCATTAATTCTAAAACAATATATATCAACAGAAAATGAAAAATACTACTAAACTAAATGAACTAAATTTTTCGAATATCAAAATTTCAGAAATTAAAACTCCAAAAATCGTTAATATATGGCACAGTACGCCGAAAAACTCGTTCTTCTGCAGGCAATCTAAAACAAGAAAAATGTTAAATTAAACATTCTTCACAATCAGAACACAATCTTTTAAAAAAATTCACTGTTCGAAACTTCTATATAAGATTTTTACAGCGTAGGGGGAACTGGGGCACATTGATACTTGGGGCACATTGATACACCCTCTGTACAGCACACATGGTCATTACAGGAAATTTCACAACAGCTCCAAAAGGTGATACTAGTGAAATTAACTACATACAGAAAGTTTTGGAATGATTCAATAGTTTGATGAAATGGGATGGGTGATTAATTGCTTTTGTAGGTCAAAAGTAAATTTGAGTTGGTCAACTGAAAGGGTATTATATAACTGTTCCAGTATTTTCAACCGAAAAGAATACCCTCCCTGGCAAGTAAAGCTACTCTTTATTAATTCCTCATTCTTTATTGTTAGATAAATTATGAAGTGTTGGATTTGCGATTCATTTTATTCAAAATGGCTGTATGGGGCACATTGATACAGTCTTTGTCGGGGCACATTGATACAACCTAAATCATTTTCTAGTTCATTTTTTCATTACCTTTTATTTATTTATTTACTTTTTTACCATACACTCCTTAATTCAACCATTTTTCGTCAAAAATTTCTACTGTTAGTATTTATTGAAGTGAAATAGCTCTAATTTGTTTATATTAGAAAATTTTATAGTATTTTTGCAAACAGAAGACGTACAAACTTATACAATATCTAGTGCTAGTAGAATTAACAAAAGAAATGGACGGCAGCCTGGCAAATCTCAAATTTATATCGATTCTCCAGAGAAAATGTATTATCGACATGAGAAATGTTAAGTAAGAGAAACAAGCTGCAGAACAGTACAGGATAATTATATTATAAACATAATTTTAAATGTAATTATCCTTTATTTTCTGTTTGTAAACCGATTTATAAACAGAAAACCTGGTAATTCTTTCACTTTTTTTAAGAAAGAAGATAATTCTGGGGTTAAAGTGCCAGATATGACAAAGTTACCACAGCCAACAAACAGACAAGGAACAGTCAGAACGTCAGGTTATTATACATTTCATTTTGATTGCTTTAATATCACTTACAAATAAATTGTGTGTGATTTTAATGTCTATAAATATATATAAAATGGTTTGCTAACTATTTTTCTATGAAAAATATGCATTTGTGTTATTTTGTCTCCATTTTTCCCAGTCGTGTCAAAGTGTATCAATCTGTCCCGGGAATGGGGCACATTGATACAAATTACTTTTTTTGATTTTTTTAAAACTACATGCAAAAATAATATATAAAACAACGATTGTACATTTTTATAACACACTACACAGGTTTTGCTGACATCACATAAAAAAATAACTTGAAATTTCTGCTTTCTAGACACCAAAAAATGTTTTTGAAAAAAGCTGTATCAATGTCCCCCAGTTCCCCCTACCTAATAAACAAATCGTTTACCGCATAATTCTGCCAATCTTTGTTTTTGAGAAATTTAATTTTGAAATCGCGATCATATTTGCTGGACACCCTGTAAAACAAGTAAATGATAGATAATTAATGCATGAATTTTATAATCTTGGAAATAATATTTTAGATTTTGTCAAAATTTCTAACGGTTAGATACAAAATCAATATCATTTATTATTAAATAATGTTAATAGATTTAATGAATATAACTTTACAATTATTCATGCATATCTGTTAATTCAATATTTAGTACATAATGTATTATTGTAATAATATATACAAAATGTAGGATAAAACATACAAGTAAAACAAAACACTAAATTTAATATATAAAATAATTATTATACAACTAAACCATCAATATTAGCCATATATTATTTATTATGTAATTTTATGATATAGTTAGATGATAATATTGCAACTGAAAATGGAATTTCATATGAAGAGAACTACAAGTAGAAATTTCATATAATTATTTAAATCTTTCAAGCTGGTGAATGTGGCCATCATGTGAGTGGAGCCAGTTTAATAAAATACTCTTATAAAAAGAATCTGCTCCATATGTCATATCTAAATCTATGGCAAATTTTAGCTTTTGGCAGAAAAAATGCATGAAATTACTAAAATAATAACAGGAAATATCAAAACATACAATTACTTTTTGATCAACAGTAATATTATCTGTTCATATTTTGTGAAAAGCAACCATTTCTGAGCGTACAAATAATGTAATGCAGCAGTTCCCAAGCTATGAGCCGCTACAAGTGGTCTGGTCCAGGTGTTCAGAAATGTATAAGTATTTTTTCTACTGCAATGGAATAATAAAAGTAATGAGATGCAGTTCCAGTGTAAAATATCATGAAAAGATCTGCAAAAAATACCTGTGAAAAACACTGTTTTAAGAAAGAAATGCAGAGAAGCGACATGGGGTTAAAATTTAAAATGGTTCAAAAATCTGACACAAAAATTAATATTGGTTTAAAAATAATAAAATCTAACTATCCATAAATCCAATGATTTATGAACCGTAGTTTTCAATACATTAACGAATGAATCATTTTTCCTTACATAGTAAAATGTCTTTTACATTAGTATTAACTAAGTTGTATTGAGTAAAACATATTAAAAAGTAAGTGATTTCACTAACGAAAAATTTATCTGTAAATATTTCATATAACACCTACAATTAACAGTTCATTCCATGGGCTGCGTAAAATTGAAACAGGGTAATTTTCTACTCCGTACATTCAGCTATTTTGTTCAAATAATCTCGTTATCGTCGAATATAAATATTTGCCAGTTTATATAAATTCAATTGTGTTGTTATGCTGTTTAGAACAAAATTATTTACATTAGTTTAGATCTCAAAATTATTAAAAAAATTGTGTAAAATTTACTTAACCGATAAAGCTTGAATAGCCCTTGGAAAGAATATTTAGCAAGTATAAATATTTGAACTTAATATACAGTTACTTTCCAGCTTTTAGACTCTCAGGAAGGAAAAAGTGGTTTTACTGTGACCGTAAAATATTATAACCATGTAAAATGAATTTTTAAAAGATGTACTTATGGAAACACTGGATGGTAAATTTAATGTATTATTTACAGATAAAAAAAATACCTGGAAAAGATTTTGTTGTTGGTATAAGATAATGCCATAAATATCAAGAATTTTTAAATTGTAGTAATAATCGTATTTTTAAATTTTATGAACTGAAATAAATTTTACAGGTTTCATTAAAAATTATACATAGTGAAAAAGATCGATAAATAACTGTGAAGAACAATGTTTTATTAAATCAATGCAAAGAGTAACACGCGGTTAAAATTTTAAAAGCTTCAAAAATCTGACACAGACTTTGCTGTTGGTTCAAAAAAATACTATAAATATCAATGCTTTTTAAACTGTAGTTCGTAATACATTCAATAAAAATAGTATTTTTAAATTTTGAGAACTGAAATAAATTGTATAGAGGCCATTAAAAATCAAATTTCGTGAAAAAGATCCAAATAAATAACTATGAAATGCAACGCTGCATTAAAGAACTGAGGAGAGTAATTTGTGGTTAAAATTAAAAATGTTTTTAAAAAATCTGATACAGATTTTGTTGTTGGTTCGAAAGAATGCCATAAAGATCACAGATTTTTAAAATTTATTTTTCAATACATCCATTAATAAACGTATTTTTTAATTTTATGAACTGGAACTGATTGTATAGAGTCCATTAAAAATCAAATATTGTGAAAAAAAATCTAGATAAATAAGTGTGAAAAATACTATTTTATTAAAGCAGTGCAAAGAAAGACATGTGGTTAAAATTAAAAGGTTTCAAAAATCTGAAACATACTTTGTTGTTGATTCAGGACAATTTCATAAATCTTAAAGATTTTTAAACTATAGTTTTTAATAAATTCATTAATAATGTCTTCATCCTTTTTTCTAAGAACGCATAAAACATTCAAAAATAATATGGGTGTTCATCGATAGGTTTTTAAACAGACTTTTGACATAGTATGCTCATATTGCATTAAAATTGCTTGTTTGATGAAAATAGCAGCCAATTAATAATTAATAAAAATGTACCAACATGTAATATTAAGCTGCAGTGTAAAAAACCTCTCATGGATGCACTGGTATTTTATAAGAAATACTAATCAAATGGATTATCCACAGGTGCATTACAACTTGTAAATACATGCATTCCTTTTTAACTTTATTTAGTAAAACATATTCAAACAATATCTGTTCCTTGAAGTAAAATGCACATATGTCGTATAGGTCTTTAATGCTTATGTTATACAAACTCAAGAAATATTAGACTTCAGTATATATTGTAAGTATTGTGTATTTCAAATTTTATCTAAATGCATGATAGTTACGTCTACGTTATCTAGATAATGTATATAAATTTGAAAACAAATTTATACATATTTCTGCATGATAGTATGTCATGCATTTACATAAAAATGTTTCTATTTCATATAAACAGAATAGGAACATTTATTGTTTAACTGATATTATATTTTCACATGGTCAAAATATTGTGATGTTTATTATAAAAATACCGTTCAAATTAAATTTCTATTCCTAGTATGTAATATAGTAATAACATAAATTCGTTTGAAATATTAACATCATTTGTCTCATGTAACCGTAACTGGTGCTATAATAATAGACTTATGGTGCTGTAGCCTCCTTCGATACCGAATACTTACTTACATTACTTAATTATTCTTCTTCAAAAGATGAACAGTTCCTTAACTATTGCCAATGTGTTCATAAGCCTGTGCTTCAAATTATTGATAGATATCCACAATATCTGCCGATATTATAGGCATCATGAAATATATTTTTGAAATTAAATTTCAAATCATATTTTCGTATTAAAATGTGTTCGATTTCTGTTTTTTGATTTTCCATTGATCTTCAATTTTCTTCCAAGTTGGATTCCAATGAACATTATATTATTTATTGGCGTACAAATTTCCAAACACATGAAACTATTTTTGAAATGGCCTCAATTTTTGACACGACAATATTTCTAAACAAAATTAGATTTCGCATAAAAATCGTTTATCTCGATACTGTAAAATTCTGACTTTATTGAACACGCAAGTTTAACTTAAACCTCAGTTCAATTAAGTAAAAAAAATCGGTGCTGCTCAGCCTTTTATTTATTTATTTATTTTTATTTTTAATCATTAAGCCATTCGTCTGTAAGTTTAAAATGTTATTTCTCCCGCAGAAAATTTCATAACGCCAGGGGTCGTTAAAAAAGTCCCTTTCTTCCTTGTGTCGAACAAACAGAAAATGCTGCTCAACATGGGTTATTTTATTCCCACGTGGAAAACGGAGGAACGGTGTTTAACATCCCTCATTCCACCAATACTCATCAACTGATGATCTATAGTATAAAGGACAAACGCGTCCGTGCGTAATTCTGACGTCATTTTGGTGGTAGCAACAATTTTTACACCGCCACCTAAAAAATAAAATGTACTTTAAAAAACAATGTGTTTGAAAGCTATATAGAAATGTATTTGAAAATCGTATACTCCATTTTTATTGCTTTTAAAATAATTTTCAAGAATATATATATTTTTTATATCTTTTACTATCATGTGCAGACGTTCACAAAAAAGTAAATCCTTTTGAACTGAAATTAATATAAATTTCTCGGCATCTCTCTCTGGTTTCTAG
This sequence comes from Maratus speculifer, assembly GCA_964019185.1. NCBI lineage: Eukaryota > Metazoa > Arthropoda > Arachnida > Araneae > Salticidae > Maratus > Maratus speculifer. The sequence goes on along the minus strand of OZ025293.1, from coordinate 411,305,429 downwards.
CTTACATACAGTAACGAAATTAATTCACGAACGAAAAACATTCCTCAATCAATAAATAAAATAATAAAATATAAATAAAGCGCAAATTTAAGATATACAACCAAACTATCCGTTTAAACCACTGGAAGGACAAAAATAAAAAAGCTGATTGTAAATAGAGACATTTGGCGATTTCTACTTCTGTAAATTTCTAATGCGTGGCCAAAACAAAATCATCGCTTTTTCTACATTTCTGAAATTTTATTTGAATGCAGAATTGTCATTTTTCATATAAATATGATTTTTGTTTTGGGCGTGCTAAAAATGTATATTAGATGAACATATTTAAGTTATCATTTAAAATAATAAAACAGATTTTCATTTATGTTCTCCAACCCTGAAAGCTCGGGTTTATCCCTTAGTGTCGATAAAAGAACAAATCAGAAAACAATTAAAGTGAAGCAGCATGCCTAGAACTCACAAAAAATATTACGAATATTTCAAAAACATCAGCATAAATTTAATACACTGTAAAAAATATCAAGATTAAGAATATAAGAAAATAATCAAGAAAATATACAATGACATTTTCTAGGTAACCCGAGTAATTTCTGAATCATTAAGAAAAGTATTCGTTGTCTTTAGAAACCTTAAAATTTAATACGTTTTCGAGATTTAAATAATCAATTCCAACACCAATGTTTCTTTTGCTAACAATGATTTTCAGAAAACTATCTGAGAGATTCGTATAGGGCCCTTATCAATTTTCTGAAACCGGAATATGCATTTTTTTTTTTAGATGTTATTAGTTCTCAATTACACATTTTCAGCTGCGTGATAAAATTTATACATGTGAGGGTAACATAATAATGTGAATTTTGATAATAATGTTGTTAATTTATTATGTCTGTCTGCAAAACATGTTTGTTGAACATCAAAATGTTTAAATAAGAAATTATAGCATCTTAAAACCGTATCCGATCGCATTAGCCGGGATGCCGCAAAATTCGAGGGAGTCGAAATTTTTAAATATGAGTCCTTGGTCTTTCCCGGCATGCTGAAAAAGCGGGGAACTTCGAAACCGGAAAGGAATGTGGTTTATTAGCTGAATTCAGTAACAACGACTACTTTTAGGAAGGAAGCGGGCAATATAAATTTGTTCCAACTTTTCTAATTATTTAGTTTACCTTTTTTTACATAAAGAGAATAAATCATTATGTCACTTACCATTTTACACAAAGCTATTTCCCAGCGCCCATCCACTATTTGCAATGTAAAAATATTATATGAAAAGAAATTTGCATAAACTATTATATGAAAAAGAAATATATATAAAATATGAAAAATGTAATAATTTAAATAAATAAAGAGAGAAATATGTGCTTACCTTATATGAAAAAAGTAATTTTATGTGATATTTTAATTAACTTAATGTCGTTATCCTGGAGCAAAAATGTTATACATAAAAATTTTGTATAATAATAAGATAAATAATTCCTAATAATCATTTAAATATTTTTTTATTATAAACACAGAAAGAGAGAGACAAAAAGAAAAAAATAAGTACAGTAAAACCTCCATAACGGACACTCCCGAATAGCGGACACCTCTATTTAACGGACAGTTTTCCAATCCCCACTCCCAAAACCTACATTTTTGAATGTTTAACCTCCGAATAACGGACATTCCGAATAGCGGACACTATTTTTGGCGATAAAGGATGAAAAAGAATTTTTTTATCCAGAAAAAAAAGCGAAAAAACAGTAAAAAGGATGCTTCTAAATTTATCAGAGCAATGTGCCACCAATTTTGTGATCAGAGATAAATGTAGAGGATGATCTAGGGAAAATCTACCCCCCCCCTCTACATTTAGTGTGAAAAGGTTGCCCGGAAGGAACATCTTCTTCAACATTGCAATGTCCCCCTGGAAGTTTTTAAGATTTTATGCTTTTAATAGACAAAAAGTGCAATTTCTCCTCCCCGCGCGAAATTCTATAGAGTCCAATAACATCACATTGAAAAACAAATTATGTGTAATTGCAAGCAAAAGTAAACTTTTGTAGCTGATTTTTTCTTAAGAATGTAATAAACAGTAGATAAAGGTGTACACAATTTTATTTCAGTTTTAGTGCTTAAAAAATAATTTTAATTTCTGATTAATCATAAAATGTAGGTTTTAGGAATATAAAAGTCAATTAATGAATTTTAAGCATTTCTTAGTGATTTTTGAATTTCTGAGTTTTTCCCAATAGCGGACACCTCCGAATAGCGGACAATTTCGGCGTTCCCGAGGTGTCCGTTATTTAGAGGTTTTACTGTATTGATATTTTTTATTTGAAGTTGTTAGAAAAAACGCAATAAATCAGTCGCCCATCCTTCAGTAGCGAAACCTCATATTTTCTGGCATGCCCGTAAATACGAGATTTTCTGTGTACCTCGATATTTTTTCCGGCATGCCGGCTAATGCGGGAGGTAACTTAAATTTTTATTTTCGGTCGGCTAAACTGATTATGATTAATACTCTATTAAAACTGACCAGAAACATTTCTAAAAGTCAGTGGCAAAAAAAAAGAAACTGTTTTATAATGTTTTCTTTAAATCTCGAAAATGTTTTGAATTTCTGAAGTAAACTTTAGTTATCAAAAAAGGTTACTGTACAGTGAAAGCAAAAAAAAAAAAAAAAAAAAAAAAAAAAAAAAAAAAAAAAAAATCTTCCATGACAACTCAGATAGAGTTATATGTATTATTCCATATCGTAAAACATTTCAGGACATAAACCTGTATGTAACACACTATACAGAACCAGAAAAAAAAATCTTGACACTTATTGAAAAATGTGAAGTTTGTGACAAACGGTCCTTACTCATACATCCATTAGTAATGTTTATTTTTTATTTCTTCAGTTCATATAATTTTTATTAACACTACGTCGCGTTAAAGAAAAAAAATCAGACATGGCTATAGTCTTCCACGGTGTTTTTGAACCGAGCTTTCATTTTGGTGTACTGCCATGTGGTCAATCAGACTTGCTTTTCTTAGGACATCGATAGTTTACCCTAATGTTTGTAAGTCTAATTCTTTACAACTTACAGCAACTTTCATTCTAATAAAGTCAAAGCACGAGATTTTTCAACAATGATATGCTTTTTTGCGTCGATTAAGTGCACCAGAAGTGTTTCTATTTTGTAGAGAAAAGAATTTAAAAAAAATCTCTTTTTTCAAACCGCTACCAGAAATAAAAATGTAAAGGGAGAACTCTAAATCATGGTAAGCTATAATGGCAACAATTCCACGTAACCAGAGCGTGGTGTAATCTCTTATCCGCCTCTTCTATTTAAAATTGAAAAAAATAAAATATTCGAACATTAAGGTTATGAATTAAATGCCAATTTTTTTTTTTTTTTTTTTTTTTTTTTTTTTTTTTTTTTTGTCATTGTATATTGTTGTTAATGGTTACATTATATTTTTTAAATTTAACAACTAGCTGACTTTTTACAGTTTATACATTATAGTATAGATTTAATAATTACAAATAGAATTACTATTTTTTAAGTCCCATTTTTGTGAAACGTAGGTATTCTACTTTCTTGTACTTGTGTTTCCCATTTTCATAATTGATAAAAAAAAGCAATATAATAAAATTAGAAAGCATTCAAATTATAAATGCCTGCGTGCATGTGTGTTTACGTGTACGTCTGTTTTCTTCATTGAAATTTTTAATTGTAAAATAGCTTTGGTATGAAATAATAATTGTACAAGATTTCCAACATTTGAAAAGACATTTCAAAAAGATACTTTTATTTTTAATCTTCACAATGCCAATAACTCATGAAATATTAATTAATAGTTTTTATAGATTTACACTCTTAAAACGAAAGAGCTGATTTGGCTTCTCAGGAAAGAGCTGTAATTTTTTCGATCATAAAAGAGTTGTTTTTCAAACGATTGAATCTTCTTGATTTAAATTGGTTATTTAAATAGCTCAACTTCATTTAAATTGGTTAAAACAGCTCGTAAACTCGAGTTATTTCAACTCTTTTCGAAAAGCTGCCTTTCAAAACGTGAGATGAGTGGATTTCAGCTCAACTTGAGTTATTTTGTGGCTGACATTTTAAGAGAGTAAACTTTTTTTTTTAAGACACACTCTCAAAAAAACTGTCGTAAAAAAAATGAAAAAGCTATGGCAGCAAGTTATCGGAAGTCCCCTTTAATTACTAATTACATGGGAATTAAATTAATTTTTTTCAATTACTAATTTTTTTTTTCTCTTATTTCAAGAAATTTCAATCATTTGACTGATGAATTTCTTGTTTTTGAGCATCGACTCTCGACTTTTTGATATTTTAAAAGAAAAAGGACATACGCACAAACTCCACTCCTAATACGAAAAAGCACAATGCACCACAGTTGTCAGAATACCCTTGTGATTTGACAAAATGTAACTTTAGATTAAAGAGTTCTAAGTATCTTTTGCGTTACATTGATGAATTTTCTGCATTTTCGGAGAAGATTGGTAAATCAAAGAAGAATCTGTGCTGTTTTAACGGAATAAAAACCACAAAAGTAAACCTTCAAATCACTTTTTTTTTTTTTTTTTTTTTGAAAGCGCATGGAAAGCTTTGATTGCTACATAAGTTACTACAGATGAACTACCTCTTCGGAATTAAAATCTTTACTTTTGAGATTAATAAATATATCCTAGAATAATCTTACTCCGACGAAGAAACATACTATGTTAAGGAGATATCTTTGTATGTCGACACTCACCAAATCTAAACTTTAATCTAACTTTAATGCTCGATAAATAAGAGTACAGATATAAAAAAGTGTTGAAATGATTATTTATAGGTCAAGACTGTATTTTCTTCTTCAGTAATTCAATATCTTGTACATCATTTATTTCAGCTTCGAAAAAAATCGATAAGCAGTTTGGTATATGAACACTGAACAAAAGGAATAGGCATTAGAAAAGTATTCTTATAAAATATTCTAGTTCTCTATTCTGTAGCATATATTTTCAAGCAGTAAACCCGCTCGTTGCATGCAGAGAATGAAAAAAAAATATTTATCAACTTTAAACATAGAAAGATTCTTCCATCTATGGATACATGATAATGATGATGATGATACATGTATCAGAAATTTACACCAAATGAATTAAAAAAGTGCTGGCAGCAATATTGCCAGCAATTTTTGCCGTAAAAATTGCAGTAAAATTAGATGTAATAAAAAAATTTTACATCTAATTTTACTGTAATTTTTACGGCAAAACGTGCTGACAATATTGCTGCCTGCAGTTTTTGCCGTAAATGTAGCGGATTTTTTTTTCAGTGTGGTAAAATTAATGAAGTGTTGCTTGTTGTTACTTGACACATACACATACTACAATTAGTGACGATAAATTAAAATGAATACAATACATACATTGCAGCACGCTTTCCACTACTTTTGAATGAATTAGCACAACTTACATGCATGAAATTTGTATTCTCGTCTCGAGTAAAATAAAGTTTTCTATTCAAAGTAAACGTTTTTGACTGTACTTCTTTCTAAATGATTGAGCAAATTATTTTGTACGAAAAGTGCCATCTACTTTTATTAGCAGATGAATCGAATAAATTTGGCATTGACTTTTCTTTAATGGTACTTAAAAGTACCGTCAGGATATGAAGGATTAAAATAAGTCCGCGAAAAAATAAGTTATTCACGTAAAACAAATTTGCAACTTGCAGCAATACTAGCACACAGTAATTCAGTCGAGGTATTTTAGCAATGCATTTATTTCCCGTATTATTTCTGACGCAAATTATTATTTCCTCTCTCCTGATAAAAATTTGTTTATTTTAAATTTATGCAAAGAAAGCAGCTCATACATGGAAGAATTAATTAAAGTAGAAAATGAATTCGATAGAGAACATTCGATTTGAATTTGTCTGGAATTTATGCAATTTCTAAAATAACAATCTAAAATGCATACGACAAACTATTCTAATGGAATATCGAATAATAAAATATTCTATTAAAGTTTAGCATTTAATATTGCTTTTCAGAAGAAGATTTTAAGAAGAAAATGCATTAATTTTTAAGAGAAAATATTGATTTCTAGCATACCGAATACCATTAAAATTCCTTAATCATAATTACTATTGTTGTTATTACTGACGTTTTTCTTCGGGTAGATTTAGAATATATGGTAGTAAAATCTGCAATATTCAACATAACGATCTTATTTAAAAAGACAAAATAATCTGAGGGAAAATAAAATATCGAAAGAATTTATTAAATTAGGGTATTTAATAACAATCCATTGAAGAAGAGCTTAAAATTCATTTAATTAAAAATACTGATTTCAAGCATGTTCACTATCATTAGAAATTCTCGATCATCATTTCCATGATTCTGCTTATTGTTAATTTGCTCAGAGTAACTTCAGAATATTTATCATGGAATATCACTGCATGGAATTTAAACAATATTCAGCATAATAATTTTGTATTAAAAGAATAAACACTCCGAGGGAATATAACACAAGGTATACATAAAGGAATATCCCGACTTTACACGGCTAATATAAGAAAACAAAAAAGTGCAACCTTGTTGTTCATCAGAACTGAAACATAATAGTTGAAAATTTACAGTCATAAGTGCTCAATGTGATCACCTTCAGAAACGTGAAAAAATATCGAGTTGGAATGATAACATATCCCAAATTTTTCGCAGTATGATTTTTTTTTTTTGGGGGGGGGGGGAGCTTGATTATAGTTCAGGTGCCCTTTTACAACTACGAACTGATGAAATTAAGACACGTATATCTGCACCCATTCAAAGACTTACACTGGACATGCTGAAAAAAAGTGAACGCTGAGTTATCGTAGAGCCTTTATATCGCTCGTGTATCTGGAGAAACTCATACTGAACCTTTATAACAGTGTTGAATTTAAACTTTGGACTGCTGTTTTTAAGTTTCGAGGAAACAACAATTTTGTACTTTTTTGTTTTCTTTTAATAGCTCTGTAGAGTTGGAACATTTATTTTGGAGGTCAAACCATTGACACAGAGAAACTAGAAGACTGATTCTAAGTCTGTATGCGCGTTATTTTTAGATATCTCGCATTGGTTTTAATATTTTTAATGATTTTTTCGCATAATATAGTTGAAAACGATCTACAAGAGGACGAGTTTTCACTTTTTAACCGACTTCAAAGAGGAGGTTATGATTTCGACCTGTATGTATTTGTTGTTCACGCATAACTTTTGCAAATATGAACCTATTTTGATAATTCTTTTTTTGTTTGAAAGCATATGAGGCCCATGTGGTCCCATTCGAATTTCATAAAAATCTGATAATTAGAACTTTTTTAAAAATAAAAACTTTAAATTTCAAATTCATTTTGAAGCAATCGACCAATTAGAAGTGTTCCTTTTGCATGCTTTTATGTTACACTTACATAGACACACGATCTTTTCACTGTTAAAAGTTGGAAGTTTTTGCTGCATCGTTACTCCACCGCTTTTATTTAATATCTCTATTTTGACCAATGAGAATTCACCATACTACAATGAAGTAATCATTTTCTATAAAAGCAATGGATAGACGATAAAGTAAAATTTTCAAATTTTTAACAGTGTTCAAAGTGTAAAATCCTAACTGGACGAGGGCTAGGATTCACATAAATTTTGCGCTGTTTGCGAAACGCGATTTATTAACAAGAAAATTTATTTAAAACATTGAAAAATTTGCTAAAATTCAGGCTTCTGATTCGTTAATCTGGTTTCGATAACAGCGCAAATTCTACCTGGATTCCGGACAATTTCTCTTATGCAAGAAACCGGAAATATAGCATCTAGGGGATATAGTGTGGAAATCGGCTAACTAAGTCCTTTTCAGAGCAACTTACAAAAGTAACTAATGTTACCGACCGATTATAGGGCATTACGAAAGCAAATTGTGGCATCAATAAGAACTATTCTGTTGAATTGCAGTTGACGTTCACACTTCGCTTTGATTTTCATTTCGTACTTGTCTACAATCGGTAAATGGTCGGTAAGTAACTGGTAAGTTGTGCTGAACACGCCCTCTGTAACACTAACGCTCTTATTCACCTACTGCTTCAGCCCCAAGTTATACCGAAAACCTCGGACGAATGCTCAAAAAGTGTTCACCTCTAATACTGATTGGATGTCTTCTTGATAATGTCCAATCAAATGTTATTGTGAATTTCATATGAGCAGTCAACCGAGGTTTTCTAGGTTGAGGTAGGTGGTGAATACGAACATTAAAAAAAGCGCTAGAATGTTCTATTCTTTAAATGTGCAACAATGCTAATGAAATTTAAAGATAGAAGAGATATCTGCAGGACATTTTCTAAAAATGCAAGAATTATTGCTAGTCTAGATAATGTATCACGAAAATGCCGCAGATGTCGCTGTGATCGACACTTTGAAATTCAGTAGCATCGTTGCATATTTAAAGGATACAAATTTTTAGCACTGCTTCCATTGTAAAAAAATGAACCTTTTTGCTGCATCGTCACTCAATCGCTTTTATAGGAAACGATTACTTCGCTCTATTATGGAGCATTCTCATTTGTCAAAACAAAGAAATTCTATAAAAGCGATGGAGTAACGTTGCAGCAAAAGGGTCAAATTTTTTACAGTGTCGATAGCAGATTTTCACTCCATGTATTCAAGACTCTCTCCTTCGAACAATGAAAAGTTCTCAAAAATGAAGGCTTATGATTGGTCATTCTTGTTTTGCTTAACAGCGAATAATCCTTCTGGATCCTAACCACTGTTGAAGAGATGCTAGTTTTTTTCAAAGTACGAAATCTTAGCTGGAACAATTCTCGTATCCACCAAAGTGAAAGATCCACATCGATCCAGACATGAGAATTAGATATCGAAAAGCAAAAATTCATCTCTAAAGAGCCTTACACGTTAAAGCAAGAATGTCTGTGTATCAGGGTGCTTGTTATGCCGGATTCACAAAGTAATTAAAGTACATTGCTATGTGCTAGATTTACATTTGGACAAATATAAATGACGAAAAATTTTGATAAGCTTACCATTAAAGTTAAGCCAGTTAACTTCTTTCATCCATAAAACAAACTCGTTCAGGCGACTACCGCCAAGTTCTGGAATAAAAATTCTTAAATTTTCTGTACTTTGGAAAACCGCGTTTATGAAAGAACATTCTTAATTTCAAATATTGCTACTTTCATATAGACGAACATTTCGAATTACTTTGCTATGCATTGAATCATAGAAGTAACTTGACGCGCTCTGATTGTGTACGCGTACTTCAAACTGTAAAAAATCTGACCCTTTTGCTGCATCGTCACTACCCCGCTTTTATAGAATATTTCACTTTTGATCCATGAGAATGCTCCATAATAGGCTGAAGTAACCGTTTTCTATATTAGCGGTGGAGGGACGATGCAGCAAAAGGGTCAAATTTTTAACAGTGTACCCTGTTTAAAATATCTTAAAAAAATACCTCTATTTTTAAAGACTATCTATTTTCTGACCAATGAAAACGCTCCATAGACGTTTTTAGATCGCTCTCATTAGTCAGAAAATAGATAGTCTTTAAAAACAAAGGTAATTTTTCACAATAATTTTAACGTATACTGATGGATTGTCAGCTTTTCAATGCCCATTTACGAAGTCTGCAGATTTCAATGTGGACCTTAAGGCACTACACTAGTATCCGAAAAAGACCCGGATTTAGTGTAAAGACTATGGTGTAGTCTTTTCAAATATCTTTTAATATATTACCATGATTTTTTTTTACATAGGATAGACGAGGATGATCTACAACCGGCCTAGTTTTTACTTCTTTGATTTTGCTTATGTATGTTTTATATAATGATAGTTTCAATTTCAGAACCGTTTAAATCGGTTTTGAAATTTAAAATAATTTTTTTAAAAAATCTTAAACCAAAATTGAAAAAGTAAAAACTAGGTCGGTTGTGGAATATTCTCAGCTATCCTATGCAAAAAAAAATCACGTAAAAACTTTAAAATTTGAATGAGATATTTGAAAAGAACGCCCCCCATAGACTTCACATTATCATCCGGGTCTTTTTCTGTGCCTAGTGTGCGGCCTTAAAGTTTGCTGGATGCGATAAATTTCCGAAATGTTAAAGCTTAAATGGACAAGTTCTCGCATCCACTAAAGCGAAAATAGACATCGATACCAATCGACATCCTTAAGTTGTTGAAAAGATGAAAACCTTTTACTTTATATTTTGCTCCAGAGGAAAAAATTATCTCTACATATCAATGCAAAATAAAGTGCATAGATATGTGTAGCAAAATTAACTTTAGATTCAGATTTGGTTACTGGATTAGACACCAGAATGATTTCGGATTTTGTTCATGTAGGATTCCTCGATGTGAATATGACGACACATGGAGCACAGTATACGATTGATTGAAAAGATTCTGGACAAAAATGAGTCATCAAGGGGGTCCTTGTGGCCGAGTGGTTAAGACACCACGCTGCTAATCTCTTGAGAGCGTAGGAGATTGTGGGTTCGAATCCCACTGGCTCCGTTGCACACACTCTTTATATGTAGCTCCCGGTTGTACTTTTCTTGTGTCGTAATATTTCCTTGTGCTATCTTGTCCTTGTATGTCCACGAATTTGTAAAATAATATGGACTATGTATTTATGTCTGTGTAGAAATAAAGGATCATTCGGCGTACAATCGAATTCTACCAGGAAATCATCATCAAATTTTATAATAGAAAATGCCTAACATTGCGATACATTGTTAAAAATTTAACTTTTGCTGCTTCATCATTCCATCCCTTTTATGGAATATCTCATATATACACTGTAAAAAATTTTACCCTTTTGCTGCATCGTCACTCCCCCGCTTTTATAAAATATTTGTCTTTTGACCCATGAGAATGCTCCATGATAGGCTGAAATAATCATTTTCCATAAAAGCGATGGCGTGAGTTTCAAATTTTTAGTTGGAACAAAAGCGTCAAATAAAAAATTATTTGGGCATCGAATGCTGTCACGTTCTTATAGAGGCAGCCAAGTACAGGTTATGATTTTCGGATTCCTCGTTGAATCATTTCCGATGCCTTTACTCCATTTATAGGAATTAGATTTTTGTTGTTTACCTATTGAATCACAGAGCGATTTTTGTTAAAATCTTTCTTTTTGCTTTTTCTGACTGAAGGGGGAGTACTTTTGACTACACTAAAAAAGCATTTTACTATTCATTGATACATGGAGTCATTTTGCTGTTTACTCATATATAGAAGCGCTTTGCCGCGCGCTTATATGTAAGGACACTTTACTTGAAGCATTGTCACCTTTCGATAACCACTTCCGATGTCCGTACGATTAGATGTTGACTTTAAGATTTCATGAATGCGGTAGCTTTTCGTCGTGCCAGATCTGAAGAAGTTACCACATCCAAAAAACCTAAAGATTCACAACGATACTAATCGATATTGTAAGTGTCTTTTGAAAAGTTGACAATCAAACAGTGACAAGTAAAGTGAATACATCAGAATTCAGCAAAGTGCGTTCATTAGTAATGCGTTGCAAAGAGCCATCATATGTCAGTACACATAATTATGTATTACGGTATAAATAACTAAAAAGTAGCAAAATAAATTTAACTTTTTCAAAAAAATGTATAACCGACTCCAAAAAAAAGCGCTAAAAAGAATTAAATAATTCTATAAAATTCTCTAATGACAAATCGTTATCCAATAACCACACATTGACTATCATGCACCGGTATAAAACGGTTAAATTTAATATATAGAATTTAATATCCACCAAACATAGGTTTTCCAGAGAATATTTTTTACAAGAGATTAATTTACATATTTTTGATTTAATTTTTGAATATATACATATAAAAAGTAAGGAATTACTTTTTGAAGTTGGTGCCAAACTATCTTAAATATAGTACGAATTTTGGATATATTATGTCTAGTGCCATAAATAAAATGGGGAAATCATTATCGACTATGATTGTTTGGCACCAACTTCAAAAAGTAATTCCTTACTTTTTATATGTATATATTCAAAAATTAAATCAAAAATATGTAAATTAATCTCTTGTAAAAAATATTCTCTGGAAAACCTATGTTTGGTGGATATTAAATTCTATATATTAAATTTAACCGTTTTATACCGGTGCATGATAGTCAATGTGTGGTTATTGGATAACGATTTGTCATTAGAGAATTTTATAGAATTATTTAATTCTTTTTAGCGCTTTTTTTTGGAGTCGGTTATACATTTTTTTGAAAAAGTTAAATTTATTAAAATTTGGTTTCAGATTTTTTTTTAACCTCCGATGCTATTTCTTTCAGACAAGCTAAAAAAATGTCGTGTCGTCAGTCCTGAATTTTCTATTCAACCGATTTTGATAATTATTTTTTTAAATGAAAGCTATTTATTTGTAGTTGTGCCTATTTTAGTTATTTTTTAATTTATTTCCATTTTTATATTTTATTTTTAATTTAAAATGCTCTTTTCGATATTTGTTCAAAATGGTGGCAACTCAGTTTAGCTTTTCTCTCGATAATAAAAATTTATTTTCCAAAATGATTGCGTACAATTATGCACTAATTGAGGTTAAAAAAATATTTACTGAGAAATAATATTAATAATGTAAATAAAATAACAGAAAAGAATTTATAATAAAAATTAATGTTTAAAGCAAAATAAGAAAAATTTCAAATGAGAAAAATGATGTCATTCAGCATTCAGATAAATGGGAATTACAATATTATTGCGAATGATTTTTTCATATTACTAATAACAGTAACTTTTAAAAAACATTTGAAAAGAAAATGACGTCACTATTTAAAACATCGCAATTTTATTCATAACGATATTAGGTACTACTCTGTTATCCCGCCGACCAATTTCGCCAAATTATATAAATCGCCAAACTAATAGCCAAATTATACATATTGACATAATTTTTATTTTAAATAACGAAAAAACAAATAATTAGTAGAATAGTAATAAAAATATTAATAAAAAGTCGAAATAAAAATCACTTAATGACATTTTAAACACATGAATCGTATTTAATGTCATTGAATGTGACATTCACGACCATCCATTATTGGCATTTAATCTAATTAGTTTGGCGATAATTTATTGGTCGACAGGATAACCTAGTAGTACCGGATATTACATTTCAATATTTCTTTTCATTTATGGACATTGAGATTGAGATTTTATTTTTAGATGACTTCTGTTAGTGAAAATAATGTCACAGTAAAAATAAAATTAGTTTTTTTTTTCAATAATAATAATAAAATTAGTTTTCTGTGAGTGCATATAAAATAAAATTTCTTGATTTCGCCGGCACTCAGATTACAGTTTTTACTGAAGATGTGCCAATATTTGCATGCAAAATTGTAACTGGCAAATTTGACATTTAGTTTGTAAATATATTTATTATATATTGATTCAATAATGTAATTACTTTTGCTTTTTTTAAAACCAAAATCGATCGGGTTTTTAAACATTTCACTCGCCGAATTCGACGGGATTCCACTCGTTTTATTGTTGAATTGCATTTCCTTTTACTCAGAGTCCATAAAAAAGCGTTTAAACTGAAGAAAAAATCCGTTTTTGATGAATCTAGTCAATGAAGAAGTAGCACGTCAAATTGTATCTCTTTATTATTCTGCAATTCCAATGTCTCAGAGAGAAATTGGTATTTCACGCCGTTCTGTTTGCTATTATATTGATAAACACAAGAAAAATGAAGTTAGTTCATTGCAATCTAAACGGGATCGCCCTTCTAAAAAACCTCTATCGATTTTTTTTCCTAATCGGAGGCGAAACTCAATTCTGCAATGGCAGAATCTACATTCAACTCGTATTTTATTTACTTTCACTTTCGGAACCGGATTGAACAGCTTCTAAAATTTAAACTATTCTAACGTATAAAAATAACTGTAAGCAAAATCGAAAAAGTAAAACCTAGCCCGGTTGTAAATCACCCCCAACTATCCTATCAAAAAATCATTCAAAAATATTAAAATTAGAGCGAGAAATTTGAAAATAACTTCCACCCCATAGAATTAACATTAGAGTTTTCCTTTCTTCTGATGGCTTAAGTGGACCCCGAATATTAAAATAATATATTAGATTCGAGCCTTTTGTATTTTTCATTGGAGAGCTTAAAAAATGTTATTAATGGAACAAAAAATAGTTTTAATCGTGTTTATTACAGATAAAAATTCTGCGTCACGATTGCTGTTTGTCTCCTCTTCGTTAAACTAATCTTTTAAAATATCTTTCTATAAACAGGACAATACGTCACCTGAGAATAATAAGGTTCTATCTGTGTTTTTGAAAAAAATGACTTTAAAATATAAAAAGGTTCTATTTGAAATTATGAATTTATTTTTGCATCACAATGATGTTATATATAATTCACATATGACATAACAATTATATTATGACATCATTTTCATTCAGAAATGACTTCATAGATAAAAATAGAACATTTATATATCGAAAAGCCAATTTTTTTTAAAAAACACAGATAGAACCTTATTATTCTCAGGTGACGAATAGTTATTTAGAATTCCGTAGCTCAAATAATTTTAATATCTTCCTGTAAACATCAATAGTCTTAAATTTAGGGTGAAAGGAAAGCATTTTGGGAACAGAAATTTATGGCATGGAACATAGATTATCATCACCTTTCTGGCCGGAAAATCTCGCAAAATTCCGGAAATTGATCTTTTAAAGTGCAGATTTCTATCAAGGGATGGTAACGTCCCTTTACGCTTTCATTCACGCGGTTTCTTGTCGCTATATTCTTTAAACTTAACAGATAACCGCATACGAACATTTGATCTTGCAAATTTTGAATATGTAAAATGTATTTTGTAAATAAGAAGGTGACTTCTATTTACACTCGTCCTGCCTCTTATATTTCAAGGTCACCTTCAATAGACATTACAAAGCTGGCCTAGTATTACACGTCAAGGCTCCACACTAGTCACTGAAAAAGACCCGGGTGATAATGTAAAGTCTATGGGAGCGTTCTTCTCAAATATCTCTCTCAAATTTTAATAATTGTACATGATTTTTTTTTTTTTTTTTTTTTTTGCATAGGATAGCTGAGAACGATCCACAACCGGGCTAGATTTTACTTTTTCGATTTTGCTTATATATATTTTTTTTATTATGATATTTTCAATTTCAGAACCGGTTTAAACCAGATTTGAAAGTTAAAGTAATTAAAAAAAATCTGAAAACAAAATTGAAAAAGTAAAAACTAGGCCGGTTGTGTATTGTCCTCAGCTATCCTATGCGAAAAATATCATGTAAAAATATTAAAATTTCAGCGAGATATTTGAAAAGAACGCTCCCATAGTCATTACATTATCATCCGGATTTTTTTTCAGTGATTATTGTGGGGCCTTAAGCGCCACGTCAGTCACCCGTGAATGACACTCAACTTTCCGTTTAGATCGCGTCATTCATCTATGACTGACAGTCTAAAATATGATATAGAACTGAAAATATATATATTGTTTTTAAAAAATGCTCAAAATTCATTTAAAATTTATACTTAAATTTTATTTATTACAGACATATACTCTCTTAATAATTACTTAAAACATCATAAATTTTCACCTTTATTGTCAGTCAATATGGCACTCAAAGTGTTAAATAAGTCGGAAATTGTATGAAAAATGTGGCAAATGAGGTGCGTTCGTACTGTAACTTCTTTTATAAATATTCAGATATATTTATAAACAAGTAAAATATTTTCCTTTATTTTTTTCACAGAATGCGTGACAGATTATTATTTCGCGGTCCAAATGGAACAACAGACAAAATAGACTTGACATTCAATGTGTTAAAATAATGTTCCCCTTATACAAATCACCTTAATTTTCATTTATGTAGTGTACACCTTCCAACACAAAATACACTACACCAGCGGTTCCCAATCTATGGGTCGTGACCCACTAGTGGGCCGCGGCAGTTGTTTTGGTGGGTCACCGAACAATCGAGGTTTTTCATCGAAACGCTAAGAAAAAACATATACTGCTAAGAAAAAATTTCGCAATTCTTTTTAATCCTCGTATTAAAATACAGAAATTCTCAAAAAAAAAATTTTCATGTAAAATGATTATAGTTAATATGAAAATATGTCAGATATTTTTTTTGATGTTTTAATTTTAAGAAATGATTGTTTGTTGCATATGTTCATTTTCTTTTCAAATTTGTCAAAAATTGAAAATAATGAGAATATCTCTCCCAAAAATACATATTTTTTTTAAACAAAAATAATGAAAGAAATTTGTTAATTTATTGTACCTTTAAAAAATTTCGAAATGTACATCCAGTAATATAATGACAACTTCTCTAAACCTATTTAAATACATAAAGAAAAACACATGAATAAATGTAATTAATTTGTTAAACATTTGAAAATGATCCATGATTTATGTATTTTTTTACAATTTTACAAGCAGAAAAAAAAGTTTTGTTCATTTATTTATTTATTTTTACTTCAAAAAAGGGACAAACAAATCTAAAGGATTCTTTATAGTAAATTTATGTTCTCCAAATAGTTTATATCACTATTGATGTTTTCAAATCCCAAATCTTTTTAAAATCGACATATTTTATTATTAAGTATTATTCTTAATAATTGCTAATAACTAAATAACTTATTCACAATAAACAAGCTTAAATGCCAGCCTTCTGTTTATAAAGTGTTAAAATAAGCACAAACACGTTTGAGATGGAAATAAGTAGTATTTTAATTGATAGCTTTGTAAACCATGTTTATGAAATAACTTAAATATTATTCAACATAAACACATGAGATTGTAAAAAAAAAAAAAAACTGTTGTTATATTTTTTTTTATTTGGTTGCCTTATGTACAACATATCCTTTGATAATCCAAAACTTTATTAACGTATTCATATAATTTCGTGCATGAAACTTATAGTTTTCTTTTATGTCATTTACTTACATAAAATATATTAATTTTTAAAATAATTTTTAGAATCCATCCGTAAAATAAAATTCTTTACACATTTTAAGAAAAACAAAATCTCTGACAACAATAAAGGAATATAAAATTCAATATTAAATAACCTAAGATGAAAACGAAGGCTGTTGATTCAAAAATAAAATTAATAACCCAACAAGCTAATACCATATCAAATAAAGGTAAAGAAATATCCTTCAAACTTAAGTTACTTTCTGTAATTTCCGTTTCTTTTTTAAAAACCATTTGATAGTTCTTCAAACTGCACTATAAATCCTCTTTTAGCATTTTATTTATTTATTTCAATCATAAAGAGTTTAATAATAAATGATGTGTATATTCAAAATAAAATTCTTTCATTTCTTTTATTCAGATTTATCTTTAACAATAAAAATATATAAGCAAAAATAAATATCGAAATAATAAAGTTTGAATGAAAAAGGAATAAAATAAAAAACCAGCTTCTGTTAAAAACGGTTGATCTTTTGCAGTTTAAAAATTCAAAAAGAAAATTCTTGAATAAAAAAAAAATAAGTGTAGTTTTGATAAAAATAAAATAAAATATCCGATTTGAATTTTTGCAAATGAATGCATAAACAACGATTTTACTCGGGTTCTGAAGCAGAAACTGCGAAATTTATTTGAACTTTTGCTAAAAATGATTATTTTTAAATTATATCTATAGACCGGGGTCTTTCAGAGTGGCTATATTTTAAGGATTAATAAAGTTTTTAAATATTTTTAGTGTAAATTTGTTTGTTTAAATGTGAAGACTCATAACCGGAGCTATACTTTTTAATATTAAAACAAGAAGCATATATAAATGCTACCTAAGAAATTATCCAAACTTCAGGAACCAAACGCTATGCGTTTTACTCCATTAAAAAATTTTCTTTTAAAAAATTTCTTTTTCAATAAAAATCGTTCATTATTCATTGCCTACAGTACTGGATTAATGCAAGGAATATCCCCGAGATGGATCAAAATTTCGCTTTTTTAACTTTGAAGATCAAATAACTGGTATCGACGTCAAGGCATTGAATGCCTGTTTCATTTACCTAAAGTAGAAGATCGTAAAAAATCGGGAAGTTTATCAACGCATGTCTATCCCGTTCAGTCAACTTCGACTTTCGGACATTTTTCTGATTTTCAGAGGACACCTTTTATACTTTTGTATAGGTTGCCATAATCCTGGTCCTTAAGGGTGCATTTTGATTCAAACTGCTTATTTTCAGATTTATTTTTTAATTCATTTTTGCTCTCAAATGCACCAAACTTCCAAAATCTCTTATTTGGAAAGTACACAAAGTGCCGTGATTGTCGATTCTTTAATAAATGCAGAAAATATTGTAAAATAAATGCAATCAAAAACGGCATTTCGAACCGATTTTTCCGAAGTGAGAGATCTGGGAATGAAAAAAAAAAGGTCATACTGATAAGATAATTGTTTATAAATCAAATTCTAATGAATTGAGCGTAAAATGACATCACACGGCATCTCATACATCCCTTCAAGAATCTCCTTTGCAAGTTTCATGTTTCTACTTTTAAAAATGTGTCTGAAATTGTATCGGAAAATTTCGAGCTCTTGAAGGTGGAAAAGCGTTTTTTCGAATACACCCTTAAAAAACCCCATAAGTTTGGCTTAGACCAGATACAGACGCTCCAGCGAGGCGAGTTCAAATAATCATGAATTTCTGCACGTCGGACAGGTCGGAAATAATGTCGCTATGCCAGCAATAGAATTTTATCATACAATTTTCACACCGGCAAATGCTCGACTGATACTTCTCCTTACGTCATTATTAGGTTGCAGACTGCAACGACACATGGTAACGGTATTGAATGGTCGAAATAAGATAAATTTCGAAAAGAGTGTTCATATTATTTTGTCTAAACCCTGTAGGCACAGTGAGCATATTCCTTGAAATTTCCAGCGACTCTGATATCGCTATTTAAGATTAGAAAATTTCTATTTAAGATTTAAATGGAATATTTCACAAATTTCTTATTAAATCGCAGATTTTCCCTTCAATTATATATTGCTAAAAACTCTACAAACACTACCCGCAGCCTAAGTAGGTGAGGTTTTAAAAATATTTAATTCAAGAGTGAAGTCCGTCAAATAACGCTTCTGATCAAAACTAATTAGCAATCAATCAATTTTAAATAAAAAATAATAATAACAATTCCGTTAAATTCTAATACCACAAAAATAAACAAAAAATAAATAAATAAATAAAAACTTAAGATTTCAAAATAATAATTTTTTGGCTGGAAATTTTGTATTCAGTATTTGAATGTTGATTTAAAAATCAAAATTGCCAAATAAATTAATTTTTCAAAACTAGTTGAAATCACTTGGAATTATTGAAATTGATACTCTCCGCCGCTCTGTAAGGCTGTACTGTCCTTAATTGACAGTCACCGCCGTGTAATGTGTCGTATAAGACATTCAAAAGCAAAATGACAGATAAACAATGCATAAGTTGGACCATACGTTACAGCCATTCTCACTTAAATGCAAATTTTATTAACAGCAAGTCTCTCTCCAGTTTTTATTAAAATAATTTTTAATGTAGTGTAAGATATGTGAAAAACTATTCTTTGTTTGCAAGGACATCATTTTAACTACAATGAATGGATTTTCAAACAAACTTTGCTACCACATTATTAAGAGAAATTTTGAATATTGGGACCTCGATATTGCAAAAAAGAAAAAATAAATAAATGTTAGAGAAACTGTATTTTTCTGTTTACAGTATTAGACAATCTCAAATAAACGCTCACAAATTATTAAAAGAAAGTCGTCATAGACTAGCGTAGAATCTGAAGAGATATGACGTTTTAAGGGTTTGACAATAGTTTGTCAAATCCCTTGTGAAACAGCTGACATTCGTGCACATTTTTTTGGAGAAATGTTATAGAGGTAGAAATTTTTTTAAATTATTTTAACAGTAGCTAAACAATAACATGATCGTCCAGAGAAAAAAAAAATAAAATTACAATAGTTGCGCGATTATGCAAACAAAGAAAATAATTGTGAAAAATTGCTTACATTGCTGTACTATTTCTCAGCATCTAATGAAAGGATTTCAGTCAGTTTTTAAAACTTCGAGTATAGAGAAACTACAAAATGGCCGTTCGGCAAAAAATAAAAGTAAAATATACAATTCAATATTAAACTTCACAAAAACCTAGGTATTTTTTGCTTTGTTTTGCGAAATTGCATATATATATACACCATAACATTCTGTCGAATTGACAATTAATAGTATATCTTTTGCTAAAAATACTACAACAAATTAATGAATTCGCTCCAATAGTTTTCGAATAAAAGGTAAATCAAAGTCAGCTGTTTCACACGTGACTTCGTAACTGTTACCGCTCTCTTATTTTTTATCTTACTCATTTTCCAATTAGGAAGTGTTTCAGATTCTTTCTATCTAATGAGAATATTCCTAAATTACCGAAAGAAGTCTTTCCATGGCAACACGGAATATGTGCTGAAAATATGTCATTTGAAACTGGAAAGCATAATGAACCTTTTCTTCTCTCTTTTGATGTAACATTAAGACATTTTAGTATTTTGATTTATTAACAAATTAATATAACAATATTTAGCTATTTCTGGAACAGAAGCGTTCATAAAAACGTATTTGAAAATCATTGTGTCACATTTTCTGTAATATTTCATTCGAAAATAATAATTCACAAAATAGTTAATTCATTACGCTCATATACTGCGTGTTTCAAAAGTTGGGTGCGAAAGTAGAACGTGATAAAATAAGATCTATAAGGTAAGGATGACATGCAGTTTGCAGAAAAATATGCAGCATGGTACGGGATTTCGTGTGACACTCAAAAAAAATAATAGTTCAAAATCTTAATAAAAGAGGGAGCTACTTCAGATAATTCCATGGAATAATACCATATTGCTCTCACAACGCAATATTTGGATATACAAATATTAGAGAACATTGCGTATACACTTTTCTGTAACCAAATCTTGTGTTTTGTGAATGAAAATGTGTAATTAATTCATGGATATGCAGACTGCAGGACTGCTCATGGATACTGCAGATGTAATTAATTCATCTGCAGTAACGCCCTCTATTGTCAAAATTTTGAACTAACTTTTTCTTTTGTGTCATACAAAATCCCGTACTGCACTGATTTTTTTTTCAAGCCGCACGTCTATTCGACCTATAGATCTTATTTATCCCATTTTACTTTCGTACTGGACTTTCGAAACATATTTTCTGAGATTTGGTTATTTTAATTTACTTCATTGATCCTGAATTTTCTATATCTTATAAGAGATTAATATTGTCGTTTTATGGCCTCGTGTGGACAATATTCTATGGAATTAAATTTCCTTTACTGTGGTTTGTGCTCATCTGAAGAATCAATTACACATCCATAGTTTTTTTGCTTTTACATTTTCACCGTTTTGTGCTTAAATATTTTGATGCTTACTTTGCATTTACTTTTACATTACATGGGATTCCATTTCAATTATAATATATTAATTACTAAATGAGTTTTGTCTTCTAGTAAAATTATCCTATATTATAAATTAATAAAAAGGTAAAGAATGAAGAAGGACAATATTTATTATTATGTGCTTTAAACTCTTCGCGACGGGCGACTTTTACGAAATGTTTAACGTTTTGTCACCGGATTTTAAAAACAGAAATTTGTGCCTTATTACAATGAGAAAATACTCCGATTAAATAAGGCAAATTTTACAGTAAAATTTTACTGGTGAAGATAAACAACGATTCTCAAGCCTTTTTGCTGCACGTGTACGTGTCGCTCGTCCCTAAGGGGGTAAACACGCCAGTGCAAATTTTTATTCATGCGTACATCGTCTCGCTTTTCCTGCGACTTCATGTAAGTTCAGTTATTTTGATACTTCTAAAGGGCATCATTTATTACAGTTTTTGATAGATCCAGAAAATATTTTCTTCTTTTGAAGATGTGCTACTTATATAACATGGATATATTTAATGCACAGTGAATATGAGTAATTTGCATTTTTTAAAAAGATTCAATAGCATACAATAAGATCACAATAATAAGAATCTAAAATGGGGCACCAAATTACTCCAGAACTAAATTACCCCGAGTTACCCTATATAATGCGCAGTAATATCCTAATTATCCTAAATAATGTACCTAATTTAATGCTTAGTACATATGAATAATTTGCATTAAGATTCAATAGCATACAATAAGATCACAATAATAAGAATAAAAAATGAGGCACCAAATTACTCCAGCACTAAATTACCCCAAAACATCCTAAATAAAAACTCATATCTTCACTTGACAAATTTAAAATATGAAAACAACACAATAATGCATATATTTTTAATAAATTTAATTTTCACGAAACTTATTTTATGGGCAAGCAATTGCTTTAAAGTTTTCTTAACATTTAAACAGCCACAAATGTGTATACATTAAGTAAAAGCAGTTTTTACAATTATATAATCCTTTTTTTAAATTATCTTGCAAAAATCTCAAAAGCTTTTAAAACACAATTTTTAATTAAAAAATAATCTAAAAGGTTAAAAACATTCCTTAAAAATAACTATGGAATATTTTTGAAATTTTTCATTTTTTTTATTTCCACGTCTCTTTTCCCCAGTTTCCGAATCAAATACTTTAGACGTTGTTTATCAGTTTTTCTATTTTATTCCCCTTGTAATCGGTTCCGGCTGAACTAACATCGACCACACTCTATTAAAACAATCAACTTTCTTCCAGTGTGAATTAAATGGGAAGTCAGGTCTGATATGCATCGTTAAACGACACGTTCTGGATTCGTACAATTTTGACATGCGATCGACACCGCACGAAATTTCCGAAGACTTTCTCCCTATTTCCATCCCCGGATCCCCGTACCTCTAACATTCTGAATCCAGTTGTAGTTCGCGAAATAACATGAAAAGTGAATTTACGTTTCACTCGTTACCGTACTTTCGATTTCCCACGACAACTTTCCACCCAAGACTTTTCAAAAATTTTCTTCACTTCGTTCGTTTTCCATATTCGTGTTGTTATTACTTTTCATTGCGGGGTAGAAATCAAAGCGATCAACACTTTTGGTCTTTTTGTAAAAGAGTTTTAATGATTAAGTCGTGTTGAAATCGTGATTGAAATAGCATTTGATTCTAATTTATTTTTAAATTCTGATAATTTTATGCAGAAAGCAGCTGCATTAAAGATGAATGAAAAATATATTCCGTGCAGAAAAGAAATGCATATAAAATATAATTAATATTTTGAGTAAAATGAAAAACTCCATTTGAAAAGAATGACTTGTGTCCAATAATACATTTTAAACATATCTAAAAATACTATATTTCATAATTCAAATGCTTATTCATCTTTAAAACTGCTAGCATGTAACTAGGCACTTTCTTAGTGTTATTTGCTAATGCTCTCAGACTATTTAACAAGAAAGAACGAAAGATCCTATACCCAGCATAGGTTTTCAAATGCTTTCCGACGCATTTAGAATACTGTAATAAAATTTTATTGTCAATGAGAAAAGATGTGAAACATGTATCTAAATAAAAAACTTGAAAAACACAAAACAAATTTGAAAAGTCAATTTCTGTTATTACAAGCAATAGTCGGAAAGATATAGGAAATTTTTTTGGCAGTCCTGTATATGATCATTAGATCTTTAAATTTTGATCTTTAAATTTGTGCGTATACTACATAGTAGTGTACGTACGTAGTAGTAGTTTTAAGTATACTACATAATATTATACTTAAAATTAATTCGGTTAAATGCAAAGCACAAATGAAAATTCCTCATCAGAAATTTCCGCCAATAAATGGAAATGCACTTGAGATCTTTTACGCAACCCTGTAAATACGCAACGCCATAACTTTTAAGCAGCATACATTTCGAAGAAAAATATCATGTATCCCTCAAAATCAATCGAGGTATATTTGTAACACAAATTTAACAACTTTTAAATAATGCATAAATTTTAAATTATTTCGTGAACAAATATTGTATCACTTTATAGTTTATCGGAGTCATTTATTAAAACTAGTTTAATGGTTAATGCATATTTCAAGCTTGAATGTAGCGTTTACATGTATTGTTCTAAATAAATACTATGTATTCATAAACCGAATAAATATTCACTGAATGTACTTGTTTAAATTTTAACACATTGATATACAGGCAAGCCTGATGAAATGATGTATTGGTATGAAACATATATTTTTTTTCTGAAAACCGTTAACTACCTATGAACGTGACAGCTTGAATGTTTAAGGGGATCCGGAAACATTTTAAAATAATTTTTATTTATTCATCTAAAATTTGAATTTTTTTATGGTTAACCATATTATTTATAAACAAAAACAAAATCACATAATAAATTTTCTCATGATCTTTAAAAAAATAAAATTTAAGATTTAACATAATATATATTATAATACTGCGATGTACTGATTTCTCCAAGAATGGAATTTTCCACCATGAGTGCTTTTTTTTTGTTGAAATTTCAATTATATGTTAAACTTAAGTAAATTTCTATGTCTCATTTAATAAATAACAGTTTAGAGCACATTTCATCCAAATTTGTTGTTTCGATAGTCATTCATTAGTTAATTTGACGCAAAAAACCGGTTGTACCTTAACTTTTGGAGGCCAGTGTATATTAAAAAATATTTCTACATTCAACGAGTTAATCACATAAATTTCTGAGAATTTGACGTTTCAGTAATAATTTTATTTATTCATTTATTTATTTTTAAATTAGCTACAGCGTAATGCAAGCTCTATTGAAATCTATGCAATGAAAATACATTTTTCTCAGATAAATATTTCAAAATAGGTATCTTTTGCGCCATGGGCAGTAGCGACTCGTCAGGGATTTACAATTATTTTACTACCAGTATTTTAACGAAATAAAATACTCCTTTTTTAATAATTGAAATTTCAGGGATTAAATCAAATCAAATTCAATATTCAAAAATTCTGGCTATAAAGTGATCATATAGAAAACTGACGAGAAGCCACTGGCCATGGGTTATTCATACTACCGTAATTTCGGGTGTATAAGCCGCGGATCAAACAATTCTTTTTCGACCCAGAATTTTTTAAGAAACAAATGTAACTACTTAGATCGACGTAAATATTTGTCTTCAATCATTAAATAAGATTTCTGGGTCTAAAAAGAATTGTTTGATCCGCGGCTTATACACCCGAAATTACGGTAGGTTTTTCAAAATGATACTCAAAAAATAAATATTGATAAATATAGTCTTTATATAAACAGACACTACTGTGGTTTCTTAACTGGAATAAAAATATTGAAAAATAAAGAATACATTATATGTAAAGAGCAGATTTTTATTAAGAAAGTGTTTTGCACTAACCCACATCTAAAGAGGTCATATTAAAACTTTTTTTTAATATGCACAACAAAATATTTTTTTAATTAGTTTATTATTTTTCCGATTGATACTAATCTTTGTTAAAATTTATATTAATTCGAAAAACTTTATTTCATATGTATAATTGTCTGCAGTTTTGGTATACTTTTAGTTGTTTAACATAAGTAATTGAAAAAATTTTTGAAGTCATGAATTATTCGGGGGCATCTTGCGCAGTTATAATTCTGTAACTAACAGTTTAATTTAGTTAGAATATAGTTCTACACCGTTAAAAATCTTGTTCTAGTTTGAACCAAAAAAGTTTGTTTTTTGGTGCTCAATATCTGCCCCCGTAAGATGGTGAAATCTTGAACCAAAATTTGGAGCTCCCATTGAAGCATAGTTCCAATACTTGGACCGAGGTTGAACTAGGAAGCTCCAAATGTTGGTACGAGATTTCACCATCTTATGGTGGCAGCTATTGAGCACCAAAAAACAAACTTTTTTGGTTCAAACTAGAACAAGATTTTTAACAGTGTAAGTTAAGCTTTAAAAAACGGTTTTAATGAAACTAAACATAACTGATAGTTTTGGCAGACTTGTTTGGAAAATACAATCTTGAATCATAGAAAGGATAGACTTTCTACAAGCCGCTAATCATTACTCTTCGGTTCGTCTACACTGTTTTGTAGTTTTGGACACAGCAATGTTATATTAATCTTCAATGTTTTAATATCACAAACTGTGTGACAAAGACTACGCCCTGGACTAGGCCACAAAAGAAAAAATCGATGGGTAAATTTGTATATATATATATATATATATATATATATATATAATTTAGACTGCCAGAGCGATAATTAGAATACCACCTTGAGACTATACGAAATACAAAGGAGCAGATTTGCGTTCAAATTTACTAAGGTAATTCTTCTTGTATAAACGCTTTTACTGTATTTAATTTTTATAAAATAAATATGTACCTATGTGTGTTAGTTTCTGCGCAAATTGAAGAAAATTCTTTATCATAATTTATCAATACTTTATACTTAATACTCCTCCCTCGTATTAGTCTCGATTAAAATTTATTTCCATCGGCAAGTTTGGCTGTCGAAAATTAGTGTAATGATTTCCGAGCCTCTTGGAGTAATGTAAAAAATTTTAGTGCAATAATTTGAGTAATAACCGTATAATTTTTCAGACATAGCATATATTTACATGCATTTATGCGTTGTATTTTATTCTTTCTTGTGCGAATTTGATTGTTACTGTTATTATGTTTCAATTTGTTTTGTATAATATGTGTTGTTATTGGGTTTTCAATCTTTTTTCTGAATATCATTTGCTGTGCGAATTTCGGAATGTAATCTGTGCTTCGTGAAGTTTCTATCAAAAGTGCCTTTTTTTCCCTATTCTAAAATAGTGATTACTTAGTTGCTTTATGCATACCTATGCATATCCTAATATACCTATACATACATGCAGACCTCCATGTTTTTCTTCATAAAAAACATAATTTGAACTAGAAATTTATTTAACACGTTGAGTGCCACGTCAGTCACAGTGACTGACACTGAACTTTCATAACGTGTAGGCCGCTTCAGTCAACGTTGACTGACAGTGCAAAGTATGATAAAAACTATATAAAACGATATAAAACTATAAATATGTATATTTTTAAGTAATTACTGAAAATTTATTTAAGTTTACTTAATTTTTATTTCTTAAATGATTATACTTTCTTAATAACAACTTAAAATAATATATATTTTTTAGTTTTATATCATATTTTAACCTGTCAGTCACCGATAAATGACGCGTCCTAAACGGAAAGTTCCGTGGCATTCACCGTAGCACTCAACGTGTTAATGATTTAAATTAAATAAGTATTAAATTACTCTATATATTATCCAGAATACATTTAACGAAAAAAAAAATATGGTTCAAAGTATGTTTTTTTTCTCATTTAAACAAATTAAGTCAGCAAGTTTGCTTATTTTATACGGATTATTGTATTACATTTATTTCACAAATCACACCATCGGTTGCAAAACAAACTTTTTCAAATGTATAAATATTTTGCCTGTAGTAATCTTTCTGAATGTAAAACACTTCATATACTTCAGAAAATAATTTACTTTAAAAAGCAATATCTTTACTTTTTAAATTCTTAGTATCCTTTTCAAAATGCACTTTAAGAATTGAGATAAAAAATAATTTTATCGGGATTTGTTTTAAATCCTGTAGGATGACTTTAAATAGATGCGGTGAAATACCCAGAGGATAGTAACGGAACGATGTAAGATTTATCAACATTTCCTAAAGAACTGAATAGATTCTGAATAATTAAAAGCGCTAAGTACAAAAATTTTATGCTTTTCAGAGAGGATATATATATTTAAATATATTCCTTTGTGATTTATGTAACGGATTTATGTCATCTTCTGTATATTCCAATTAGAATTTCTCCAATTTAAGGTACATAATACATGAAAGTAAAAATAAATTTTATTTTGTTAAATGTTTGACGCATTTTGTCAAAGTTTTTGAGTAGGGTTATATAATTTAATAGTAATTACATAAATAGTAAATTATATTTATTAGTAGATTTATTAATGCAGTGCAAAACAAATTGAAAAAAAATACGCCAAATTGTTTTCGCGTTATCTTCTAGAATCCTGCATCGTGTTTGATAACCAGAATTAACCAGACCTGACCCGAATCGTAGTTCGGGTCAGCTTAACTCTATGCTTTTTTTCATTGCCGATTAAATTCGGTTAGGGTTGATTAATTGTTTCTGTTTCGGTCAATTTTTGATCCTTGTGAATCAGGTTTGTGTTTGTCCGATTTTTCATAAAAGGACAAAATGTTTCTCTGGATGCAAAAAACTACAGCATTATTATTAGTTACTATTAGCCTATTACAGTGCAGTGCAACAATTAATGCAAAAGCTAAATGTTTTTATAAAATGAAAACTATATACCTGAATGCTTTAAAATTTTTACTGTATCTGAAAAACTGGATTACAAATAAATGTTTTGAACTCGGAATAAATTCATTGTAAGGAAGATAATAAATTAAAAAAAAAATATGATGGCGCAAAACTTTATGCACAAAAAAGAAATATTTACATTTCAAAAAGCACAAACGTCTTTTAGTAGTCTATGGTATTTCCATTGCATCTGATGAGATCGAAAACGCGATTTTCCATTGACAACACTAGAGTATGGAAGGTTTCGAGAGTAAGTTTGTACTAGGCTTTCTCGCTGGCTGATTTAAGATTTTGTTCCGAGTAAAATGTTTCCTATTTTTTTACACGCCATATAAGAGTATTTCCAGATGTTCTCTAGCGGATTCAGATCTGGTCCGAGTGCTGGCTAGTTCATTATGCTGATACTCTGAGATCTAAGCCACTGATTTATGTAATGGGAAGCGAGTATCAATAAGTTGTCTTGCTGAAAGTAAATTTGGGACCCTCTAGGAATTCATCAAACGGTCACAAATGCTCACACAGAGTTTCCTAATACTTTTGTGAGTTTTGTCTGTCATTTAGGAAGAAAGAGACGTTTGTACACTGAAGCCAAAAGCGCCCCATACAATGAGCGAACCACCACGTCTTTGCTTTCTGAATACGCTCTTCGGATCTGTCTTCAAGTTAGGGATCTGTACTGGCCGGTCCTCGGCCCGAAGGATGAACCCAGTCCTGCCCGCGGGCCGAGTTTGGGTCGATTTCCATCAACAGCATTAGGGCCGTGCCGGGCCGGCCATACTCATTTCTGAAGACTCGGGCCGGGCTTGGGCCTTACTTTTTCCCTGAAGTATCGGGCCGGGCCTAACTTACTTTTTCCGTACGAAGCCGGTACTGATTTCGTTCTTCTTAGTCTTCATGGACCAAAATAATCAGTCTGTTCAAAAATCAGTAAAATTCAGCTTGGTCAAATTTT
Organism: Maratus speculifer; assembly: GCA_964019185.1. Classification (NCBI taxonomy): domain Eukaryota; kingdom Metazoa; phylum Arthropoda; class Arachnida; order Araneae; family Salticidae; genus Maratus; species Maratus speculifer. Next base: position 411,276,066 of record OZ025293.1, on the reverse strand, counting down.
TTTGCAAAAAAGACATACTTTTAAGTTATCATTACTCTACAATTAAACATTAGAATTTATTCTTTTAAAAAAATCGTAAGTTTCTAGGTTTATTAAAATATAGTTAAAGACATGAAAAAATATCTGCCTATGATGGAATTTTCTTTTAAACTGAAAACTGGAGATTTCTTTTAAAGTATTCATCCATTCAAAATTAATACAATAATAAGCGCGAAAAAAATATATTAAACATTTATATCTCCTAAAAAGGAAACGTATTTGTTTCTTTCCAATGCGATTCCTTTTACCAAATACCATTTTTTAGATTTTTATGACTCCATTATATGGAATATGGATTAATAATAACTGAAAATAACTGGATTAATAATAACTGATTACTGAAATACTTACATGCAATAAACAAAGGTTCATTAAAAGTGTAAATATCGCAGCCTACAGCACTTCTGCATAGATGGAGATTATAAACATTAAAAAAAGACTAAGATAAGTTTTTTTGGTCAGAACTCTTCCGTAAAAGTAAAGATCAATGTTCTGTAGAAATTCATTCGGGCCGGGTCTGGTTCAGGTTGAAATTTTAACTTTTTTTCCAGGCCGGGCCGAGTTCGAGCCTTGGTTTTAACTATTATATCCTGCCGGGTCGGGCCGCTAAATTTTCTCGACGGGCCGGGCTAGGACTGAAATTTTAACTTTAATAACGGGCTGGGCCGAATTTCTTTTCGATGGTGATGCCGGGCTCGTGCCTGGAAATTTCGGCCCGGGCAGACCTTTATTACAAGGCACGCCAATAAAATGAGAAGCCATCTCGACAGAGAGAAGACAATGAGAAGCCATCTCTAAACTGCTTTCTTTTAATAAGTAAATAAATAAATAAATAACACTAATTCATAGTCACTATAATACATGCTCTGTTTTGCTATTGAAGTATTTTTTATTTTTGACATGGTTTTAGAAAAAAATTACTAGCTTTTTTTTTTATTATTGATCCTGATTTGGGTATTCATCTGCGTATGGCGTCAAGTGATATTTTTTATCTAAGTCGATTTTTTATCTAATTATTGACAAATTGATAGCTACAGATTTTTCTATCCTCCCGAAATGTGGTTTTAATTGATCTGTCTGAGCAATATGCACTGTCCAATTAATTTATACGTTGGACAACATAAATACCACATTTAAACCGATTTACAATAAACGAAATTTGCTTTAGCAAAATTAAGCAAATTAATCTTTAGCTTTCAGCTTCCAAACTTCTACAACTTCTTCAGTTGAGAATTGTTGAAACTTTGGCATTTTGATACAACTCGTACAACGATCCCTGTACTTCATACGCTAGGGAAAATGCTAAATTATCATGTTTAAGGAGATATTTGAATAAAATCTCATTTATGAGTAAACTTTTGCGATATTACAAAAAATGTTTTTTGTAAATTCTTATTATCGTATTGATGAATTTTTACCAAACTTGAGAAATAAATTTATGATCATATTGTATTTTTATTTAAATATTTGCGTTGTGCTTAAACTCTAGCGCTGCATTGTATCAGTGTATGCATTGTAAATATCTTCATTTTTTCAACATAAATGATAAAATAAACAACGCAGATATAAATGCAGACTTTCTATCACTGTATTGAAACATGAATTAATTATCATCCATTTTGGGAGTGATGATGAAAGCACTTCGGGATGACCAAATTTTTTTGTTGGTTTAGGTTGGTTTTTCCAGTTGACAAACATTTATTTTTTCTTTTTCCTTTTTTATCCGGTTTGGTCGGGTTCACTTGGGCTTCAGTCGGGCTTCTTGTCGGACATTCTTGTTTCACGCGATTTGACCCAAACTGCATTCTTGTCGGCTTGATGGTAATTTTTTTCATGGCGATTGAATGCGGTTAGATCTGTAAAGGTTTCCAGTCGGTTCCGGTTTGGGATTTGATTTTTTCCAGATTTTGTCTTCGACTGTTTTTTCAAAAAGTATAGAATACTTTTCAAATGATAAAAATACATATTTGAGCATTAATGAATATTGTGAGTTTCCTTTTTCAACATAAGATAAAATTTATAATAGTAAAGGTTTCCAGTCGGTTCCGGTTTGGGATTTGATTTTTTCCAGATTTTGTCTTCGACTGTTTTTTCAAAAAGTATAGAATACTTTTCAAATGATAAAAATACATATTTGAGCATTAATGAATATTGTGAGTTTCCTTTTTCAACATAAGATAAAATTTATAATAGTAAAGGTTTCCAGTCGGTTCCGGTTTGGGATTTGATTTTTTCCAGATTTTGTCTTCGACTGTTTTTTCAAAAAAGTATAGAATACTTTTCAAATGATAAAAATACATATTTGAGCATTAATGAATATTGTGAGTTTCCTTTTTCAACATAAGATAAAATTTATAATAATAAAGGTTTCCAGTCGGTTCCGGTTTGGGATTTGATTTTTTCCAGATTTTGTCTTCGACTGTTTTTTCAAAAAAGTATAGAATACTTTTCAAATGATAAAAATACATATTTGAGCATTAATGAATATTGTGAGTTTCCTTTTTCAACATAAGATAAAATTTATAATAGTAAAGGTTTCCAGTCGGTTCCGGTTTGGGATTTGATTTTTTCCAGATTTTGTCTTCGACTGTTTTTTCAAAAAGTATAGAAAACTTTTCAAATGATAAAAATACATATTTGAGCATTAATGAATATTGTGAGTTTTCTTTTTCAACATAAGATAAAATTTATAATAGCGGTACATACAGATACTGAGATATAATCGTAGATTAGTTTTCCATAATTGCATTTAATCATGGATTAATTTTCTTCCATTTCAATATCTGTCAGGTTTAAAGTTGATGAATTTCTTTTTCGTTTGGATTGAAAATGACGAATTATTTTAAGGGGCTCGGCTCGGGCTGAATTCAATTCGAATTTTTGACTCATGTGCAATCTAATCCATACAAGAATACGCAATTTTTCCACCTTATAGTACTCAGATTGCCCTTAATTAATATTTTAGGCTGAACTTAATTTTTTTAACATCATAAATTCTTCAAAAAACATCTTGACTGCTTCACATTTTCTTCATTCAAATTTTTACTTCAATTTATTTAAAATTGTACTCTAATTCTAATTTTTTCATGGGCTTGTACAGCTCATATTCAAAATATTAGAATAATTGAGAAAAAGTAATAAGAAAAAATTATTTGTCATTTATTTATTTTTTATACTAAGTAAATGCAATTAAATTTCTTATAAATTAAATCTGGAATGTTTAGATAAGATTTTAACATTTATAAAATATAAAATACTGCACAATAAATTAGGTATACAGCTTCCTTAAACACACCAGAATATTAGAATAAAATTTAGATTGGTTCAAAATATTAGAATATTTTATTTTACGCAACAATATTACCTTATGAATATGAAGTAAATGGTAGTTAATATTTTGTAGCATCCCCTTTAGCTTTCATAACAGCGTACAATCGATCTTGCATACTATATACAAGGTGTTTACAAACATTTCTATCAATATTAGCCCAAATAGACTTTATACGTGCCACTAACTCAGTTTTACTTGAAGGAGGATTTTCTTGAAGTTTTTTCTTCATTATACACCATAAGTTTTCGATGGGATTAAGATCTGGTGAATTTGGTGGCCAAGGAAGTACCTTAATGTTGTGTTGGCGGAACCAATTCTTAGTTGACACCGAGGTATGCGGGAACGCTAAATCTTGTTGAAAGATGAAATCATCTTCAAATAAATCTTCTGATGATGGAATCATGTAATATTCTAAAATTTCTCGATATATCAGAGAGTTAACCTTTTCGTAGACGATGCATAACTTTCCAGGTCCTTCTGCACTCATACAACCCCAAACCATGACACTAGCAGCAAATTTTACGGAACGTTTAAAGCATTCTTTATCAAATGCTTCTTGCTTCATTCTCCAAACTCGAATACCTTGATTACCATATGAAACACAAAACATACTTTCATCACTAAATAATATATTTTTCCAATATTCATTGCTCCATAAACGTCTTGATTTACACCAATTCAATCTTATACGCTTTTGTCTTGCAGTCATGAGAGGTTTTGTTTTCGGTACACGAGATTCAAATTTAAATTTATGGAGACGTCTTAATGTTGTCGATGTAGAAACTTCAACTCCTTCTTCTTTCCATTTTCGGTGCAAGAATTGCACACTTTTAAAACTGTTTTTCTTAACTATACGCTTCAGTTTCCTGTCATCTCTAGCAGATGTTTTTGGTTTTCGGTCACCATTTCGGCGATTATTTTGAAATTTTTCAATTTTTGAATATTGTGTTAGTATTTTACTAACGCTCGATTGCGAACAATGTAAATAATTCGCTATAAAACATTGATTTTTAGCGTGCCGATACAAATCAACCATACGAAGTTTAGTAGATTCAGGAATATCACTCACACGGCCCATTTTAAGACGAAAAAGAAACAAACTGCAAAAAAGAATACTGATTTTAAATAAAATAGTCTGAATTTAATCAATGATGCCACCAGTTAAGAATTGGTAATAATTAAAGGAGAATTAATGTGAAATATTCTAATATTTTGAACCACTTGAATAAATATTCTAATATTTTGACTTTTCAAAATAATTTTTTTTGCAATTAATCTTTTCAAAAATGATATTAAATTTAAGATAACAAGTAAGTTTAATCAACAATAAGTTCTTAATAAAAATATCGTTTGCATATTTTCATTAAAAGACATTAAATTACCAAACGATATTTTCAATTTCTAAAAAAAGGGTAATTATTCTAATATTTTGAATATGAGCTGTAGAGCTTGTGTGCTTGTGCTTGTTTCATGAGTACTTGTAGTGTAAGTCACAGGCTACGATTTTTGGCTACCAGTATTTTAGTACGAAAAAAATGTGATTTATTTTATCGGCACATTTTCATTAATTGAATAAGGCCAAGCAGACTTTTCGAAAATAACGGTGGCAAACAAGCATAGCAATTATAAGGTAATGTGACTTACACTAAAAAACCCATGGAACTAGCCCATGGATAAATTATGAAACTATTATAAGTTATATTAACACTAAAACCACCGGAAATTTTACTCAAGTTTTCTAAAAGTATTACACACCAAAATATTAATTTACAACAGTTTAACTTATTTTAATTATTTCGATGTGGCACACATTGAATTTATTTTAGAAAGACATTACGGGTTTGAATTGAAATATTGTTATTTAGTAGTGGCCATACGACGTGACATAGAATGGAACCATGACAGTGGTTCTGGTGTTAAATGAAGAATTATTTGAGACGATATTTTAATTTCAAATTTGAATAATTTAGGAAAATGCAAAAATTTACACTTTTTTCAATTGAGACTGGTATTATTGAATATTTTTCTTGTAACTCTACTAATCACAAGGTTGGAAGAAATGATGAAACTAATAAAAAATTAGAATAATCTATCCAAATATTGTTGGTATATTCTTCATGTAGTTTTAGTTGAACGGACTTAACCAATATCAGGAGTTCTCAGGAACATCAATCTTGGATCTTGGTAATACTTTTTTATTGTTAAACTTATAAACTTTTTAAACTAAACAGTAATAATGAACTCATGCTTTTTTATATCTTATTAAAAATATTGTAAAGTTTCATATATATCCACGCCATATTAAGAATTATGTATTTGCTGTCTATGACTAACTGTATTATCTGCAGCGACTATTTGCATTTTTGCAACATTTCTATATTTTCTGAAAACTCATATTTTTTTAAGAGAAAGTTTTTTAAATTAATGTTGATGTTAAACTATTTTTTTAAAAAAAAGCTGCGTCTGTAATGCATTTCCGACCAGTTACATACACAGTATAAATCATACTGAATAAGTAACACAGTTCTCGAAATAAACAGATTCTGCGTCACAGCAAAAGCATTACAGCGGCGCCCGATCGTTGTAAAATTAGCTAAAGTCCTTAGCCCAAACAAACAAACCATGGTTAGAACTTGATGATACATTTTATAATATAAAATATAAGGAAAACTTCATATAAGTTTATTAAAAAGATAATGAAGTTTATAGAACAGTTCTACATAGAGCTGTATTAACCTAAATTGCAAGAAACCGACCCAACCTATGGTTTTGCGGGTGAAGTTCTGTAGAATTTTTTATTCTTACTTTGGATTTAGGTTTAACCAGATTTTTCAAAAAAATGTCCAAAGTATTTTTTCATATGAAGTATTATATATTTAAATATTGTAAATATATGTGAATAAATCATGAAATTATTTTAGATGATACTTATTCATTTTTCTATGTAAAAGATATAACTAATGTTGAAACTATGATTGTAGACTTTTTTTTAACTGCCTTGAAATGCGGATCGTATTTCTTTCATTTTACTTACATGAAAATATTTTGTCGGGATGGATTTGACATTAATTGGAATTTTCGGGATGCGGCCCAGTAAATCACAACCGTCACAGGACTCTGTTTAAAGCTCTTCAACCTAGTGAACAATGCCAAGTTTTCATAAACTAGACAGATATAAGTAATTTTTCAAAAGTAATTTTTATAATATTTACAACACATGATAATTTTTATAGTAAACGATCCAGAGCAAAAAATTATAATGGCAGTTTTCATCGCGCACAACTTTGGACAGGGAGCCAGAAGCGGTCCCGTGTTTAACAAAGGTCTGCGTATACAGGGTGAGTCATAAATGTGGGAACAATAGGCTATCTCCTTAAATATTGCCTCTAAACCCATATTTCCAATTGCAAAAATTCATAAAAAAAGGTGAAATTTCTGATAAGATAAGTTGCAACTCCATGGGGGGTCTATTTGAAAAAATACGAAAATTAAATTTTTATACGGCCCCCGTAGAGCAAAATCCCCGATTAGGAAATTATTCCTTAATCATTCCTACACTGAACAAAAAAAATTTCATTTCCGTATCTGAAAATCTGAGAGAGATACTAAAATGCAAAATTCTCCAAAATTCGTGACTTACACCACTTTACCATGCCTGTAAACGAAGAATTTTTGACTTGTTTTCAAAGCAAATGAGGGATCGTCCACAAATTATCCGTATTAAATGTCGATTCAAGACCGTGCCTCTTACTTGGACATAATAAAGCAGCGGAATGATTTAAATCAAAGCTTGTTTTCAAAATATGTTGATCGTTAGCACTGGAGGTCTGCATAGATCGAAATATCTAGCTCCGGTCCCAAACCGACCCATAGGGGAAAAATTTCTGCCCGACATGGAAAAATGTTAAAATCATAATCCGGACCAGCCCGGCTCAGCCGTGAATGTCTACATAGTTTTTTACTTCAGTGTAGTTAAAAATTGTTTCGCGGGGAGAAGTTCTGACCAAAAATACTTTTTATAGCTTTTCATTTTTTATATTTATACTTTTTATTATTAAAGAAGTGCCAAAGGCTAGTACATATTTATTTTATCAATGAATATCTGTTTATATCTAAATGTTTCACTTGTATTTTAATATCGCTAATCCATATCGCGTGCGTTGGAGACTTTGAAAAATGGTATACTGTAAAACCTTTTAAGACGGAATCACATACGAAAGAAAAAATATGTAATAGACAAATGCCCTTCCTAGGAAGGTTAAATGGAGTTTTATCAGGTATTATTGCATTCATTTTGCTTGGATCAACACATTTTTTGTTTAAGACAGAATTCTGTCATAGACAGATTTTTTTTTCTGGTTTTATTGTGTTTAATTTTTTAGTATTTAAATATACTATTCTTAAAAAAAATTAAAGTTTTATATATATATACACTATATTGCCATTGATTATGGGACACTTGCGATTTTAGACATTTTACTAAATATCTAGAAAAATACATGAGGAATCATCTCGAAACTCTTAGTGTATAAATATAATAGTATACGTCATACATCTCCGTGAAGATTTTTTACCGAAACGCCATAGGGGACCGTTAACAAATTAAAAAAGAATGAATATCTTTTGAATAACCCTGTCAAAACTAATTTAGCAAAAGCGCTCAAACTCTAGATTATGATTGAATGCCTTATTGTAATACACTGTGTTCATTTTTATCCAAATAGCATGCACACTTGCAGAGTAATTAAGGTTTTTATAAAAATGGTGCCAAATTTTTCCAAGTTTTTCCATTATAATTTTCAGAGTTCTTAATATAAAATAATATTTTTTTCAGAAAATATGACAAACAACATTGCACACAGTACCCTGTAATCAGAATTAAAAAATAATAAAAATTGTATGAAAAATGAGTAGGTTTACTATATAATTTTTTACTGCGCATGCGTCAAAGATATCAAAATTTCATTTGCATATTATGTTAGCTAAATGTATAGAGCAACTTTTGTAAAAGTCTCAAAATCATAGCTTGAAAATTCTGAAAGTAATCGTCTATAGAAAAAGGACAAAATCCGTTGTTTCCAAAATGAAGCAAAAAAATGAGGGATTTTATCCAAATGCAGTAGTACATCCCGTATTGTGTATTCTATATTGACACTAATCAATGAATATATGGATACAACCCCTCTTGTTTTTGCTTCATTTTGAGAATAACGGATTTTCGACTTATTCAATTGACGATTATTGTCAGAATTTTCAAGTTATGATTTTGTGACTTTCACAAAAGTTGCTCTATACATTTAGCTAACATAATATGCAAATGAAATTTTGATATCGTTGACGCATGCGCAGTAAAAAATTATTTAGTAAACCAACTCATTTTTTATACAATTTTCATTATTTTTTAATTCTGATTACAGGGTACTATGTGCAATGTTGTTTGTCATATTTTCTGAAAAAAATAATATTTTATATTAAGAACTCTGAAAATTATAAGGAAAAAACTTGGAAAAATTTGGGATCATTTTTATAAAAACCTTAATTACTCTGCGAGTATGCATGTTATTTGCATAAAAATGAACAAGGCTTATTACAATAAGGTATTCAAACACAATCTAGAGTTTGAGCGCTTTTGCTACAGTAGTTTTGACAGGGTTATTCAAAAGATATTCATTCTTTTTTAATTTGTTGACGGTCCCTTTTGGAGTTTCGGGAAAAAATCTTCACGGAGATGTATGACTTATACTTTTTTATTTATACACTAAGAGTTTCGAGATGATTCCTCATGTATTTTTCTAGATATTTAGTAAAACGTCTAAAATCGCAACTGTCCCATAATCAATGGCAATATAGTGTATAATAAAAGCGATTTTTAAATCTATGTGGTTTTCGTAAAAATTTTGACTGAACCAAATTTTACTTATTTCATATACGTATTAGGTCAGTCAGAGACAGTGATTTTAATACGGATTGTTCGAGATCGGGATTAAAAATGTCGTCCAGTGCAGACCTTATTAAAAGTTAAGAATTGTTAAAGAAAAAAGTACAAACTTGAAACATGTCATTTTTAATTATTTTACATTAGGTTTGTTTCGGGCAAAATCGAAAAATTATTTACTTTTGAAAATAAGATTTTTTTTAAAGTTATATTATTTTTCAATAAATATTTTTAATAGTTTTAAAATTAATATTGAAAAACAAAAACCCCTAAACAAAACTAAAATCAGATTTTTATCTTTAATTAAATGGAAAGAAATTGAAATCCGATAATTAATGTTTGGAGTTAAAACGATTTTTAATTATACGATTTAAACCAGCACTAAACATATGAAATTTTTATAAATCTTATGATAAATTTTAGGATGTGATTTTCTTAGCAAATTATATGGCTAACCATCACAAAAAAGAGAAAAAAAATCAAAATTCTAACTCAAAAGATAGATTTTTTACACGTTTCCTAGAACTGTTAAAGTAACATTGTCTTTTGAATTGCGCGCATTTCAATTTGTGTATAATACCTTAAAACCTGATGAATTATTCAAGCGGCTATATTTGAAGATATGAAGATGCAACTTTTTGTATATTATTCAGGACTGGATAAGGAAAGTTTTCCTAATTGGAATTTTTATCCTACGGGGGCCGTATAAAAAGTTAATTTTCGTACTTTTTCAAATAGACCCCCCCCCCCCCATGAAGTTGCAACTTATCTTATCAAGAAGTTTACATTTTTTAATGAATTTTTGCAATTGGATGTATGGGTCTAGGGGAAATATTTAAGGAGATAGCCTATGGTTTCGATATTTATGACTCACCCTGTATATTCATATATATAGGTCTGAATACCATTTTTATTTGCACATATGAAAAGGTAAGTTATGAATTATTAATATTTTCAGAACATAGTTATAAGAAAATTCTTTTTTTTTTTTTTTTTTTTTTGAATGTCTTATAAACTCAAAACGCAGTATTAGTAACTAGTATTATAAATTTACTTATCGCTATACTTTAAGTATAATCATGCTTCGATTTTATCCCTCTTATCAGCATACTGTGTGCTCTTTTACCGTTGATTGTAATTTGCTGTACCGTCAATACTTCATTCATTTTTCTTAACTAAAATCGCTTTTTTCTATTTCGTGGCGCCCATTTTTGAACCGGTTATATTAATAGTTAGATGACATGTACCTTAACAGGAGCTGAAACTATTAAAATCAGCAAGAATGTATTGCGAAAAATTGTGGATTTACACTTTATTGCTATTAATATATGTCTATTTTTAATTTTTCCCCTAATTGTTCTCCGTGTTGACGGACGAGTTCCCGAAGTTGAAGTAATTGGACTTCTTAGCATTTTGTTTATTTGCGATCTATTTCTATAGGTGTGACGCTGGTCTTTTTTGGTACGAATCGCATCAAATTATTTCCATCTTAAATACAGTAGACTCCCTCAAATCCGCAAACCAGAAATCCACAACTCTCTAAAATCCGCACATATTAAGGATGTAAACTATGAAACTTTCAGTTTGGATATTGGGACAAAATTTGATTTTTTTAGTTTTGTATCAATTTCATATATTTTTTCATTTGTAATTTTCTTAATAATACTCTATGTTTTTTTCATGAAGGAAGAATAAATTTTTTTGGAAAAAATTCAAGATATTGCTGATATCATTGGTAATGCACAATCTTCTTACCAAACATATTTATGCATTAATTTAAGGTTTTTTGGTTATTAACCCTGGCTAAACTTGAAAAAAAATTCCTTATTTTATGATTTTTATATGAATTAGTAATGTACTTTTATGAGGTTAGTTTTGTTGAGTAATTTTGGAAAAATATATTTAATCTTTATAATGAACATTTAATCAAACACTATTGATTATTAACTTGGCCTTTGCTATTAGTACTTTAATCATTTTAAAAATTATCTAAATTTTTATTATTTTCGTTTATTACTTATTTTAATATTTTATTATAGTGTAAGTGTTCATTATGGTTCTGATTGCACTATTAATTGCACTCGAATTACTGTTTAAAAAATATAAACAAAGCAATGACCAGAAATCCGCAAAATTCTAAAATCCGCACAACCTCTGGTCCCAAGCTGTGCTAATTTGAGGGAGTCTACTGTACTTCATATCGAATTTAATTCAGAAGAAAATCAGGAATATTTTTTCTTCAAATATGTTGACAGAATTCAACGTAACTGAGAAACCAAACAGCATTTATTCTTCGCTGTAACTTGATTATATTCAAAGCGAAAATATACCATAGTGTTCGGGTTTTAAAAGAGACTTAGTAAAGCAATTTATTCTTATATAAATTTGGTTAGCTATGCTATAACCGAACAAAAAAGAAAAAAAATTATAAGAAACGCGGTGAACAATAGTAAAAGATGCAAACTTCTATACATTTGAGAACAATTAATGTTATTATGTTAGATCAATTTTCATAATTAATTTTCATTCCATATGAAATGTCGAACTATAAAAAAAATGCCTTAAAGACTAGTAAGAGGATTTTTTTAATATCTTAAAAAATGCAAACTTGCTCTTTTATAATATACATAATAATTTAATGAGTAGAGTTTCCAGAAAATGCAAAATACTTTCCAATATGTTCTGAAACATGATTAAACTTTAAACTAATTTTTTTTATTTATTATATTTAATATTAAGTATTTAGTATGTACGATTAAATATTTCTTTCCAAATCCATAAGACTGTTTTAGAATATTTGTTTCTTTAAATATCGTTAAAATTTTTTAATTGGTTAAAAATTGTCGTATTTGACAAAAATCATTGTAATACCCTGTATTTATTCTATTTGTATAACATTCAGTGCATCATATGGAGTAGTTTTTTTGTTTTTTATAAATTAGATAAATTTTAAAAGTTAGTTATAATTGTTATTGAATTAATAAAACAATTCAAGGCACAGCACCCCTCCCCCCGAATGTTAGACGTACATACCTTTAGATGGATTCAATAGATTCTTTTAAATCTATGTTCTCCGGTTAGACGCTATTTATTTTTTATTTATTTATTTATTTATTTTGTATTCAACCATTTAAACACGTCCAAGTGCACTAAATCTTGTTTGTACATAATTTCTCATTAAGTTTTTTATCGTGTAAAGTTGAAATATTTTAAGGCTAATTTACAAATAGTCCTGCTTATTTTTACCACTGCTGCAACCTGTTGTGTATTAAGACGTAGCTTCAGGAATCGCTATACAAAAAGCGTCTGTATATTTATTCATTAATTTCCATTTTATATTCTAAAAACCTCTTTTTTTATCTTATAATACAATAAGCATTTTTTAATTATAAAAAAAATTAAATGAATATTGCAACTAACGGCTGACACATCGGTTAAAGCGGCGGCTGACGTCATACGATATACGTAGTTAAAATTTTTCAAATTCTACAAAATTATCTATTTTGCACACGGCCTTTATACTGAGAAAATCACTTTTTTGTGCAACCTGCATATTTCGCTGTGATCGCAGCGTTAACGAAAAGCATGCATTTTGAGACAAAGCTAAATAATGATGCTAAATAAAGATGCTCAATTCACTGTTTGTTTTTCTTTAATTTATTTTTGTTTCCATGGGTGCTGAACACATATGCATGCAATATTGCGATTCCAGTGCCATCGAATTTTCTGCATTTTGATAATCAGAAACAGAAAATTATTTTATTAGCTTCAATCTTATAAAAAGTATAAGAATGGAACCCCTATACCCCTTTCTGAACCTCAAGGTCTTCCAAAGTTTCACCAATAAACGTGTTGGTACAACTTGTTTTTTTAACTTTTATTTAAATTTTGTAACATTTTCGTTGTCTCTTGGAATATACAGTACTGTTTTGCATTATCTTCTTATAATTTACTGTGTTGTGCAATGAACTGTATTGTGTAACACAGAAATATGAAGTAACTTAGGAAGTTGGAAACAAATTAATCATATTTTCGTTATTATTATTATTTTTAATTTGATTCATTTCTTTCCTTAGAACAAATTGTTTCAGAGAACGATATAGCACCGTACATCAAATATACTTATGGTAAATAAAATACATATTAAAAAAGAGGGGAAAATTTTTTTAATTATAAAAAATTTAAATGAATATTGCAACTAACATCTGACACATTGATTAAAGTAATGCATTTATGTTTACATTATACGGTGTTGATAAAAATTTGCTATTGCTGTTCAACATCACAATATAGATTGAAAAAATTAAAAAATGGATAATTTCGATTTAACACTTGAACTAGTATGGTTTTGTACCAAAATTTTAAATTTCGACGTTTTTTAAAAGTAGGTATTTTTAATGACATTTTCATTTCTCATTACTTTTGTATTCTTATTTATATTTCTTTATAACAATACTACAAACAACGTCACGCAGTTCAATTTACAGTTGAAGTTATGGAATCCCAAATCGCACTTGTATGGCTTGCGTGAATATTTAACCAAAGTGTGGAAACAACAGATTAAACATGAGTTTTTAGTAAATATATTCTCATGAATACGGAAAAAATTTGTGAAATAAGTCGGAAAAAATTCATTTCCTTGCAATCTTTTACAATACAAATTTTCAAATTATTTATCAGTTATAGTGGGTGACTAAAAATTTCTTCAGATTCATTAGTTAAAAAGACATTTTTATTTATTTATTAAAATTATTGTAATTTTGATAACTCTAAATAATGTATAATAAAAATAAAAGGAATGTACAAATACCGAAGCAAACAGTATTTAAAATTTAACAAAAGTTCAATTGGACATTAAATAAAAGTTTAACTGAACATTTAATTTACTGGACATACAAAACTGACAAATAATGCATTCACTTAATTAATGAAATAGTTTTCATTTATTTCATTTTGTCTATGAGCGCATAAAAAATATTATTAAGAAATGTACTATTAAATGTTACAAAATTAGGCAAATTCGCATGAAATTACAAAATGTGTCATGTCAAGGTCTTAGTTCGCAAACAGTTCGGACGCAAGTACAAAGGAATTTACCATTTCATTCGTACTCTTATATATTATCTATATTATTGTTTTATTTTACACAAAATATTATTATTTTAGTAACAATTGAGTAACTCAAGTCATAGTTTTGGTAAGTTAAACGATGCAGCCACGCTACTTATTTGAATGATAGCAATTTACTGACTGCGCAATTTACGAATATTTTTATTTGTTTAAAAAATGACTCAGGTAAAGTCGAAACGTGTGAACAGTTGAATAAAACTATTTTTACTGTTTTTAAATCTTCATTTCCCAGTGTCACTTAGGACTGCCCCAATTTCGCGCGAAACCTGAATTAATTCATCATAAATTCATCTAACGAAATCCTATTCGTTTCTGCACTATGTCTGTCCGTCCGTCACAGAGTCCGTACACAAAAACTCTATAAGTCAGGGACTTCTAATTTTGTGTACTCTATAGTTGAATACCTCGTATTACACGACAAATCATGAAATTTTCGAAAGTGTATCATTTTAATTAAATAATTTTTCAATGTGATCCGTAAATTTTTGAAATTTAAATTTTAAAATTTAACCTTAATTTCAACCTCTTTCGTGTAGACATCACAGCTTGGAGGTAAAGCACCTCGCTAAGAAACCTAAAATTCTTAGTTCGAAGCTGGAACTTGAAGTTTTTTATATTAAATGGATTTAATAAGAACTATCGTATTTTTGGCCAATTTAAAGGTTTGTGTTGTTATTGTTTCATTCATCTAACATTTATAATATTTTGGGGAATTTAATTTTCTTTCTATTTTAAAAACTTTTGCGTTTATTAATAATCAGCATTTTAAATTTCATTTTAAACATTTTTTCCTTTAAAAAAATTTAAAATGTTATTTATATCTCCATTATTTTTTTATTAATTTCGATTTTTCAAAAATTAGAACTTTGCATTTTCTTTAAGTAATTTGATTTGAACAGTTTTAATTTCATTGAAATAAATAACTTGCTTTTATAATTATTTTTAAATTAAATTTATTGGTGCTACCACCTGTGTAAGAACTTAATAATTATAAATTAAGAATTTGGATTTATTAATTAAAAAATAAGTTGTTTTGAAAGAAATATTATTAAACGAAACCATCTGTGCGATCCGCAATCACACAGTTTATGCTGCTAACATGTACATACTATTTGCTTTTTGGATCTAAACTTTAAAGGTCAATTTAAATGTGCTTTTTTACATTTTTCTTTTAACCCCTTAAAAATATCAGTGAATTTAATGCGTAAAATATATCCATTTCTCTGTAAAACCATTTAACATCAATGAACAAAATTTATTCTGCATAATACATTGCATTTTTACATTGGATTATTTTAATAGAATCATCAAATATTTTTTTGATTTGTAGTAAAATGCTTGAAGCGAAATACTTGTATCACTCTCTCAAATTTTGTTAGACTTTGTATACGTAAATATTCCATTTTCTGTACAAACTTAAAATAAACCTGTTTTTTTTTCTTTTTTATTTTTCAAAAAAGGTTTTTTGTTTAAAAAACTAATCACAATAAAATTGTCAAAGTGCAGTTTTTACCTATTATTAAAACTCACAATTGCTCAATAAATATTCAATTATACACTGAATGTTTTTTCAACAGGTTTTCCCAATCCAATGCAAACAATCAAGCAATATGCTTTTTTTGGTTTGTGTGCGTAGGGGGGGGGGGGGTGGAGTTAATTTACTTTATCTATGCTTTTGAAATTAATACAAAAATAAAGAAGATACAAATATCACGTGCACTTTATTGTATTACACGCAATATTACGTTCAGTACTGTAGTAGGTAAATAGAATGAGACAAGCAGATTTTAATATAAACATCCAAAGTAACCTTAAATGTTATTGTAATCGTTTAATTCAATGTTATTTCCGTCCAACTACATTTAAAATCACAAAATAAGCATAAAAATCAAAATGAGTATTTAATGTACAAATTTCATAACATATAATATTTAAATTTCGTGAAATATCTGCATTATCTCCCCGTATACAATTGTTAAATATCGCTTTTTTTTTTACAGTAACGAATATATATGCAACTTTTAAAAATCTGCTTTCGATTTTTTCTAGTTCTAAACAAAATTTCTTTAACGTTAAGTATAGATATTTTCCCTTACTTTGTGAACTTCATTGAATTTTTTTTCTAGGGGGGGGGGGGGGACACGTAAGCCAATGTTCTTTTCCAGGTGACAACTAATTCTCCCCTTACTACCCAAAAAATTGTCCTTATTTTCCGTTTTCACACTCATCAGCTACCAACGTTAAGTGGGATTGCCGACAGGATCTTACCGCGTTTGCAGGGGTGGATATTCAATGCAGGCCCCACTGTATTTCGAATGCATCGCAGCTGTTTGCATGCGCACAGGGGATTGAAAGTAAAAAATAAAATGGGAGGGGGTTACTAAGTTTCCTCATATAGAAGAACGTATAAGCGAAATCGATGTTAATGTACAAGGCTATATTTAATTTCTACTTTAAGCTCTGCGCTGTTAAGTCTTGATAAAACTTTACTTTGACCAATGCAACATTCAAATGCGGTACAGAAACAATGCGGTTTGCAATTATCCCAATTTATTATGATGAACCATTGAATCTATGTACGTCATATAATTGATTTAAATTGTTTATTATGCATTTTTATTTAACTTAACATTATTCCTGTGTGTAAAGACGAAATTTTCTAATAAATTTTTTTTCACATTTTCTAATGTGTGAAAGTTCTAAAAATCATCGACCGTTGTGCGTTGCCAATGACAATACACTATTTTCAAATTTTTGGAAGACAAAGTCCAATTAACAGGCAGCTTAATTTCCTTTTCTCTTTATATCCTGAATTTTGAATTAACTAATTGTTTTCCCTGAATAACTATTTACGTAAATATATAAGATATCCAGAACAAGATGTATAATTTGATGTTTAGGTAATTTTTTTAAATTAAAACTGATTCAATAAGTAGGTAGTTAGAGTTATTTTTCCAAAATATGTACAAGTATAATTACATTAATTAAGAAAAAACACAATTATGAAAATCTTACAATTCTTATAAGAACATTATAAATAAATGTACGGTAATCCTACCTGTAAAAAAAAATTGTTTTGTAGCTGAAAATATTTTGTTTTAGAATATTTTATTATTGTTTTTAGAATAAAAACTACACCTAGGTGCATGGTTGAGAAAACCACATTAAAAATATTTGGCTTTAACTGTTTCACCGTGCTTTCTAAATACGATTGAACAAATTATTTTGTATGAAAAGTGCAACCTACTTTTATTAGTAGACGAACTAAATAAATTTTAAATTGAATTTTCTTTAATGATACTTAAAAGTACAGTCAAAATATAAAGGGTTATCTCTTTTGGGTCCGATATTTCTTTTTAAAGTTTTTAGAAAAAATACTTTTATGCTAATAACATTATCACTAGGTATCCAAATAGATTAAGTAGTGTTTAACAAATATTTCATTGCCAGAAAGATGACGAATACTGTTGTTTTGCGTATTATTTAATTAATATTTGTTTGAGAATAGACTAAGAAAGAATTTTTGGAGATGTTTACAATACAGTATTTACAATAAGATTCAACGTATATTATAACTTTTCAATGCTTTTTGCGCTTTATTACACATGGTTCTTTCAGGAAAGTAACTTTTATTTTAAATGAGTGATACATATGTTTAAAAAAAGAATCGCAAATGTTTGAAAGATAATTGAGTAAATAATAATAATTATTATTACTAAAAGCCGAAAAATAAATTAAGTCATATAGTAAATTCATAGACATATACTAACGTTACTATTTGTAAATAGTAGCAAAAGTGTTTCTTAAAACAAAATAACACTTCATTAAAGGACATATACTATAAATAGTACACCAAACCCGAAAGGATTATTATTCTTTTTTTACTATAGGATAAGAAAACAATTTAGAAATATTAGATAATTTAAATAATTTTCTTCTATGATTTTTTACAAATGTATTACCATAAGACTGAATAATAAATATTTTTCTGTTGCGGTTATGTAAAATACTAATTGCAGTAATATAAACATTTTTTCCTATTTCCAAATCTTAAAAAGAAAAGGAACAAAAACTAATTTTTTACAGCAATCTATATTGTAACTTTAATATGTAGTTTTTACATGTAAATGCCATGAATATAAATTTTCAATAAGAACACTTGGATTTTAAATTCAGCTTACTTCTACTTTTACACTAATAACAATATGCCCAGTAAACATCCTCTAATCCGGTACGCTCGGAACCTGATTCATTCCGGAAGCGTTTAGAAGTTAGAATTAAACAAAAAATGACACTAAAGCATGTTTTTTATTCTTTAAACAGATTGAATATAGTAAAAAATATATATATATAACTCGCCTTATCCAGAAAATCAAGTGTTGGGAAATCGCCAAAAGCCTCTAAGTCCATAGTTTTCATTGTAAACCAAAAGTACCAAAATTTTACAATGGAAAAAGTAGGAACTATAACTACTTTTTTAATAAATTATTACGTAATTTTTCATTGTTAAGTTCCATCAGATTATTATACACGTTATGAGTGATTAAACAAACAATATTATTTTCCCGAAATACGTGCCGAATTAGCCAGAATGCTGGACCATAGGATGCCGGATTAAAGAAATTTTACTGTATTTAACAAAATATCTTACTTTTATTCTTATGCAGCGATTTAGAGCTGATTGTGTCAATTCTAATTACCTTATAGGACAAGTATATTGCCTTTATACAACTAAATTTAAATTCCATCAAATCTTCTAACTAAAACAATCATACATACTTTCGCACCACGTATTCATCAATAATCACTGATAACTTAAAATATTTCCAAAGAGACTGTCACTTTTCATTAATAAAACATAAATTAAACGAAATATTTTCGAACGATATCTTATTCAATGTCTTTTACAAATCAAATAAATACTTATAAAATACATACAATATTTTATTGCCTTTTATAAAATTTAAATAGATTCTTTAATATTTAATCATGAATGACAAAATTATCATTATTTTTTTTTACCGAAATTTGCGCTTTGATTCTGATTTTTAAATGTGCATGCAAATGTAAGCATATGAGATATTTTTTTATAGAGCAATAAATAAATAAAAGCTACTAAATTCCTATCGCACCATATGAAAAATTTGTGCGTTAGTTTTCATTCGTCATATGCTTTGAAAGACCGGCAGAAATTTTCAATACGACGTTTGTCGTATTGAAAGTTCTTACGATTTTAACACCTCATGAGATTTGACATTATTTTTTTAGAATATTTACAAAAATTGTATTTTTTAACACATTAGAATTATTTTATTGGTCGCTTTCACTTAAAATAAAGTTTAGTTTTTAATTAAATTGCGCAAAGTAATAAAAAGCGTAAAGTAGCCAAAGGAAACCCAATAAAACTAATAATTATATATTTTTTTAATATTACGTTTAACAGTAAAATGTTTTGTCTATTTTGTGCTCACAATTTAAAGTTCCTGTTATTTTGGATATTTTAGCACTTAAATGTGCAAGTTTGCATGTATCCAAACAACAGTGTTTCGAATGCAGTAGATTTTTGAATTCGGATAATATAATCTTATATCATAAAATTAAAATAGCAATATTTTCTATATTTAATAACAGACAATTTGTATTTAAATAAAACGAAAACCATCATCGAAATTTTCTGGGGTAAATTCAAATTATCTGAACTACGTTGAGAACGTTTTTACCATGGGAGTTAAAAGTTTAAGTATAATAAAATTTAAGCAATTCAAACGCATATTAAAATAATTACATTGGTTTCACTTTGTTTATAAATAACTGATCCGTACAAAACTTTGTTCCAACAATAATAAATAAATGAAATTATTATTAGTATTTGCTGTTATTAAATTATTACTAACTGCGTGGTAACCAGGTGTGATGCATTTACATTTCATGAAATCTTTCAATTGCCTGAAGAAAAAATAAATCCACTATTATTGTAAATTTTGAAATATATATATATCATTCATTTTATTAAATACTATATCTCAAAGATAATACTTACAATGTATTTTAAACAGAAATAGCGGAAATTATACTTTGCGGAATACATGATTTTTGATGCAAAACGTCATTTGTGAAAAGCATTTTTTTTTTTTTCTAAATTCGAAGCTGGTGACATAAAATGATATCACTTAAATCTGACAAACTTATAGAAGTATTTTAACCTTTTAAATTAAAATAAATAATTTACAAGAAACAAAATTATCATTAATACCCGATTAATCATTTAGTTTTAACGCCTTTGGGAATCATTTTAACAGTCAAGTTTTAAAAATAATCGAAAATTTTTCTTTAAAGTCGTTTTTGTTAATGTGAGACAATAATTGTTCATCATCACAGAAAGAACTTAATCGTCTTTTTTGGTTAGATGGAAAACTGAAAAATCAAGAAACTTAAATGTTAATAAGTCGATAAAATTTTTTTGATTCTGAAGAATAAATTTATTCATGAAGCTCGAATATTTAAAGTATATTTTTATTTCTCCAATTTTTTCTTGAAAATTTAATTCAATTAATATTAATTTAAATAATCTTAGAAAATTGAATCAACTTTTTCTTCAGTTTTAAATGTAAATTAAAATAATTTATGCAATTTATGTTTATGCAATCATCTTGTGTTTTTTGAAATTATCTGAAATATCTTAATCTATCCCCTTCAAAAATAAGTATTTCAGTCAATGATATCGATGATAATACAGCAAAAAAATTTCCGATGAATTTTTATTTTCCAATTTGTACATACAAGTCAGTTTCATTTTTTGTTAATATTTATATCAAGAAAAACGCACCAGCAATGGTTACTTAAGAACATTTATCAAATTATTATTAAAAGTAAATTATATATTTTTTTTTCTTATCAAAATACCAATATCCAAAATTAAATATTTCATTCAGTAATATCAAAATGATAATACAGCAAAGTAATTTCCGGTAAAACTTATTTTTCAATTTGTATATGCAAATAAGTTTCAACTTTTGTTAATATTTCTATTGAGATAAACGCACAACACTGGGTCACTTAAGAACATTTATCCAATTATTATTAAAAGTTAATTCTGAAAGATATATATTTTTTATCAAAGTCCAAATCTTCATGCATCAGTATAAACATTCAAAGTTTCAAAATATAGTCATCGGAAAAAATGAAAAATAAATAATGTTACATTCCTCTATGCTCCAATAGTGGGCCTAGTAATTCGGATGCATGAATCTTTAAGCGTTCGGCTTATTAAAAAAAATTATGTAATGGAGCATATCACCGGTGGATTAATCTAAAATAAAGCATAATATTAAAGAAGCAATGATTTAAATAAAAACTTATCTCTTAATGAAATCACAAATAATTTGCCCAGAGATCTATGTAGAAAACATTCTAGAACAGAAGTTCTCAAACTATGGTATGCGTACCTGTACTAGTACGTGAAATTCTGTTTACTGATACACAAAATTGCGATACTGGTATATGAAATAAAATAAAATAAAAAGTTCAATATCCCACTCATCTTTCTTGATTTGTCACTTCACAGCCTCAATGTCGTCTACTCTGTTTTGTTATTGCTTTGACAACGTTTTGCTTTCTCTTATTTTAATGTAATTTTGATTAAAATTTTTAGACAAATGCAACTAATGCTTTGGTAGATCTTAAGCATTTCCGCCTCCCTGAAAAATTGAAAAAGTTTTCTTCTATTATTGTATTGTAAGTGTGTATATTATTTACTTCAAGGTCTTCAATATCGCATTGATAAATAGTTTATTTTCAAAATGTATGGAATTTTTTATGTAGGTTATTCGTTATTAAAATTTCTTGTATATTTTACTATTGATATAAGCATAGCGTTCACATAACGAAAAATTGACGAACAAGGCGACTTCAAATGCGAATTTTTATTGCATGTTTAACAAAGAACATTTATGTTCTATATTTAAGTGCATCTACATTTGTTACCCGAAAACTATACACTTTATAATAATTTTTCTGCATTAGATTTGAGATATTCTTTTGGTGGCACGCGGAAGCGTGAACTTCTATTTAGTGGTACGTCGATCTAAAAGTTTTGTAATCTCTGCTCTAGAAACAAACAAATATACCAAGAGAAAAAAAAAACAATTATTCCAAACAGTTTGTTGGAAGTTAACATTTAAGCATGTTAGTCCATCAAATATCTTCAATCCTTTTCAAGAAATGCATTTCGAGCTTATTTTTAACCGCTTCCCTGATTTACCCGTACGTCATACGGGCAACGTGTTTTTGCCAATCATGAATTGCCCGTACTTATGCATGATTAAATGATTTCAAATCATGACTTATTATTCTCAAAAGCATATTTTTACTGTAAGTTTTGTATTATTTATTCCTAGCATTTTTCTGATTTCTTTCAGGTAAAGTCGGTGATAAAAGAGCTTATCGGTGATAAAAGATAAAAATGCAAAATATGCAAAAAAATAGGTATTATTTTAAAGTTTTTTTTTTTTAATTTATCAGTTAAGTGATTAAATGTAAAAATTAGTGACGCACTATGCTGATATAATACTCTGTGTGCATTTAACATAATCTTTTTGTCATAACAGAAAACTGAAACAGGTAATAGGATAAATTTCGCTTTTGTGCTTCTTCGCTTATATTCTTTTTACATTAATCACATCGAAAAATTTCCATTAAAGACATCGAAAGGAAAACAATTTAGAGTTGTGCTTTTATCCAAATAAATTCAACATCGTTAAACATCGAGATGCACTAATTATTCCAGAATAAGAAATAAAATAAAAATAACAATTTCAGTACCTAGTACAGTGTTATTTTGTAAATATAAATGTATTAAAACATAATTGAAGAGCAAAATTCTAATTTCTCGCCTTTTTCTAATCTCGCCATTTTTGTTCAAGTTTAGTTCAAGGGTAGAAAAAATTTAAAAAGAAAAATTATAATTTTTGCTTTCTGTTTTATTTAACTCATGTTTTCCTTATGGCAAAATTTCTTACCAATTTTTCTTGCAAACTGTGTGAGGTGTTTATTATTATTATTATTATTTAGATTGTTTGATTAGGATCACTTTTCATGTAGATATGTCATCTTTTTTATGTTTTATATAATGAAAGATAAAATACGTTGAATATTATTAATTTAAAAAGTGGTAACAGTTAAATAATTTGAATAAAAATCCTCGGAAAAATGAGTTAAAAAGCATATTTTATGTACGCTATATAAAACATGAGGAAAATGATTTAAAACTTCTATTTATTTAATTATATATTAGATGCAGTGTAGTAAAAAATACTTAGGATTCCCAAATGATTGACTTTTTAAATACCACTATTTTAAAACAATACATGCAAATTTATAAAAGCCTACTCTGAATATTTTTCTATTGCAAAAGTTATAAAAAACTGTTACGGAAATGTTTCTTAGAAAAACAGGTATTTAAAAAGTGGAGTAACTGGGAGGCAGATAATAGTCAAACTTTCTTTCAAATATAAAATACCCTTTTGCCTCACAATTATATGATATTATCATATCATTCGTATTTTACGATAAATATTTTTTACACATCAAAATAACGCGAAAAAGATCAATATAAATTAAATTATTCTTTAAAAAATGCATTGCATAAAGTAAGTATAATCTAAATTAAAACACATTTACAAAAATCACATATCATATAAACACCGAAATCGCATAGAAATATATTTTCATCGCACAAATTAAAATAATTCAACTGTGACATATCTTTATCAGTCATTTTAGGTACCGGCGTTGAAAGGTATTTCATTAGTTCTAGTACACGAAACAAAAAATATCGGGAATGAGGCTTCCAATTATTCTTGACGTAATATGCGTTATCATTTGGTAACAAGAACACTGCCACACCCACAACACCTAAATTCTTAAACACGTGTGATGAATTACTTTCGTTAATTAATTCTATTTTTTCTTCACCTGTTGTTTCATCTTATTAAAATAAGAACGGCGCTCTAACGACGTTCATTTATATAAAAAATATACATTATTTAAAGCCGATATTCGGTGCGTAAGCAAAAATTTTGAAGTCAATCTTATTTTTAATTAATAAAAAAAAATGCATAATATTTTAATTTTAAGGGTTTCTGAATACATTAATAATTTGAAAAATATAAGTAGAAGACATCTTTTTTTTAACTAACAAATGTAATTTTATTTAAATTTGAAAAAAGCCGCAGTAAATAATTAGCAATAACACACGTGGATTATAAAAGAGTAATAGAAAATTATTTATTAAAGAAAGCTTTCTATTATTATCCTGTTCCAATTTAAGGGTGTTAGTCACTCAGCGGAAAAATTCTCCTCGGTAATGTTAAGTCTATGGGCGTTTGACCAATTTTTATATTCAAAATAGCTCCTCGGGAAAATAATATTTTTAATTTCTTTTTTCAGTGTTCGCTTCTAAAAAGCAAAGTTTTTTCCTTAGTTTTCAAAATATCTCTAAAAAGTATGAATAATTTTACATGAAATGTTAAAATTTTATTTCCAGTTCGTCATTTTTTTAAAACATAAAATAGTGATTATTACTATAGTGATTAGTAATAATATTGAGCATAAATTTTTGAAATATTTTGACAACTAAGAAAAAAAGTCACATCCTTTAAGAAAAGAACACTGAAAAAAGAAATTAAAAATATGTATTCCCTGAGGAGATATTTTGAATGCGAGAATCCATCAAACGCCCATAGACTTAAGATTACGGAGTGGGAATTCAGCTGCTGTGTAACTAGCACCCTTAAGTTTTTCTTTGTAATTTTCGCCTAGCTTCATCAATTAAATAAAATAATCAAAGAAACACTTTACCTTTGTAATTTAAACGAATAATCATACTTTCAATATTAATCAACAAAGATTAAAAAATATATAAATAAGGCAAGTTTACTCAATTTATTCGCACCAGAATTGTTGAAGAAAATCCACGCCGACACGCCGAATTTGGCGTAACAAATATTTATTACAGATTAGAAGTGTATATATTATTTTAAAAAAATGATTAATTTAAAATATCGTACAAATTATTATTTCTACAGTACATAATATTTAGCTCTGTGTGTCACTTCATAATTGAAATAAAGACAGTAACGCTATACTATGCGCATAGTCTACAAAATAATTCTGACAGTTCGTTCACATAACAATTGAAATTTTACAATGATATTGATGTACAAGGTTATGAGTATCGGAAGAAGAAATTAAGAATTGTACTATACAGTGTATTCGTCATTTTCTCTGTGTTAAACATATTTTACTTACATAGATATATGATTGTTTTCAAGAATATGTTTAATCATAAGCGATATAATCTTTAGAGCTAATACGTATAATATACATTGTGATTTTCTCCATCTAAAATACCATTCCTGTTAAAATATCTATAATTTATACTCTTTTGTTTGTAATTTAATTTAATTTTAATTTAATAGATCTAACTCATGATGAATTTCTAAATACTATTACGTTTGAACATGCAATTATTTGACTGAAAAGACGTACAGAACATAAAAAAAATCAAGACAAGTTTTTAAAAAAGGTTTCTTATGGGATATTTTTTAGTAGCCATTAAATTTTGAAAATTTATATATTTATATATTTAGCAATTTAAGTATAAAATTCATATAACTTAGGATTTTGAAATGTGTTTAAAAATGGTTTCAAGGAATTTCATACTTATATCGTTTCATCCATTTCGGTAATTTAAAATATTAGGCATTTATTTAAGAAAATAGTTTCCTTCTAAAAATCAACCAATCATGTGCCTATGTTTTTATGTGTTATCATTTACTCATTTCTATTTACTTAAATATTGTTTCAATACAGTTATCTATAAATCATCTACGCTTAACATCTTCAAAACTTTATTCCAAAATAAATTTCCCTCAAATTATGGTATAAAAATGGATAACAATGTATCTGTAATAATGTCTACTGCTTAACGCTAAACTTAATTTTTTCTTAGGAAGTCGTCCACACGCAGAAATTATAAAAATTTCTATTTTTCCAACATATAATTTTACTAATAAACTTTTATTTATCATGTTTGGTATTGTCGATATTTTTTTCTTGCGAATATTAGTCGGAAAGTCAATATTTATACTATTATTTATAATCTACTTTCCTGAAGGAAAGTAGATTAGGAATTAAGCAGTTTTAAAACTTGGAAAGGGGAGTTCCCAAAGTGCGCGCTATAAGCCTAAATTGCAAAATTACCGGCAAAATTACCATATACTTGGCCTAATTAGCGCAAATTAATTTTAAATAGTCTATTTGGGGCAATCTAGACCAGCTCAGTGGGAGTTGGCCAACTTGGGTACGAGAACATTAACATCAGCATAAATGCCTAATTCGAGTAAGTATTGCGTAATTAGCCTTGATTTGGCCTAATTAGCATATAGTAAAACTAAATAACATATTTGGGACTGATTTAATTACAATGCGGGCATTTTTTTAAACATACACCAAAAACTATTCCGCGAAATGAGGTGCAATTTTGGATTCCAATTTTTTTTTTTTTTACTTCTAAACAAAATTTCTGTTAAAAAATTTTTACAGATTACAAATAATTTCCTTTTGAAAAAAATAATTTCGAAAGAAAAATTATCTTTTCGTAATAATTTTTGAAAAAAAATAAATAGTAAACTATAATTTAAAAAAATATGCATGAATCAATTTAAATAAATTTCAAATCAAGAAATTCAATACGAAAGCTCATTCTCCCATAAAATTTTTCAATCATGCTTCAAAAGCGGCATGCATTGCAATCCATTTTATAGCATCTACTAAAAAAGAAATTAACACGAGGAGTTCCAAATTTTAATCTTGCAATTTTAAACTACTTGATTGAATGTTTTCCCGCTAAGTATCCGAAATAAAATTCACCAGCAAACCCAAATATGACATAATAAAAATTAAGTATTAGTATTGAAAATTTTAGAATGAGTTAAATTATTTTATATAGACAACCCCTAAACAAAATTTAATTATATATTAATAAGTAGACGTTATTCATAATAGATTGGCTCCTGTCATATTCTTATACGATAATTTACGGCAGTTTTCAACTTATAGTATGTTTTCTTTTTCTGCACTGTACACTCTATTACGATCATATAATGATATTTATCCTGCATTTCTTATGCATAATTATTTATGCCCTATCATTAAAATAAAACTTAAACTTTCTAAATCAAATGAAATAGAATAAATTAAATTTTGCCGTTAATCTATAATAATGCAAATATAAAAATTTTAAAAATGTATCGTTATGCTACGTACATAACATTTGTTATATTGTCTTTTGATATCGTTTGTCTGCCATATTTAGAAAAATAAACGAAAGCGATATTAACGAAACCGCTTTACAATATTATTATTATATATTATATACATATACTATTACAATTATTACAATAAAACATTATTTTAGACATTTATGTCTTAGTGAAAATAAAAAGTTACAGACAAAAAATTACATTAGAGTCATGCAATTAACAAATATACTTTAAAACTCTCCTCCAAATAAGTGAAATACCAATATATAGTATTTTTTATAAGAAAATAAAATAACAGAAAGAAAGAAAAAATATTGTATTTGCAATAAAAAATGTATTTGCAAAATAATTATTTAAAAAAATTATTCTCATGCTTGGAAAATAATTGAATTATGAATAAGTTACGTAGAAAATTGGCAGCTTGTTGAGTATTCTGCGTCTTAAAATATGTAATCAAATTGCTGTAATAATTATATAAATTTAATGTAATTTTTTCTATTTAAAATTTTATATCTATTTAAGACGGCATAACGAAAATATATATGATACGCTAATTTCAGAATTTCAGATCTATTTTGTTTTTCTAATATATATATAAACATCATAACAGAAATTTCAGTATAAAATAAATAAGAATTGAAAGGAAAAAATAGAGTTTCTGTTCATTTTTATTCCTCTTTGAAACATAATAGGAATATATTCGAGGAGAATTAACAATAGCGAACCACTAATTGTAGTCCAGTCATCAATAAATTCTGCAATTCTTACTTTCAAATATTCTTTTCGTGTATTTTGAAATACTTTTTTTTTTAATTTTGTTTTCTGTAAAATATATTTAACTTTATAAAACTAATACAATTTGAAAAATTTATTAAAAGAAAATTAACGGACTGACTAGACTCGCTAAATTTTTCGTTTTTCTTTCAAATCTTAAAGAAACTCGCTGCATGGCTTTTGGAATAAAGTGACGAAAATATTAATTTTCATTTTTTTACTTAAAATGTGTTATCTTTAGAAATTACGCAGAGATCCTATAATCATAAATATGTTAATAAGGGACTGAATCCATTCCTGCCAATGATTCCGAGTTCCAAACCTTTAGATTCAATTTTTTTCAGTTTGTGATTTTCCAGTACATCAGTATATTCAAAATGCTAAGACAGAAACATATATTTGTTTATTTTCTTATAGTTTTTCTTAATTAATTGCTGGATTTGTAATAATTTAATAATGTAAATTTTTCTTTAATGTTATGTTATCTTTGTTGATCTATTTATACAAAATTCATGAAATTTTATTTTTTCACTCAAATTTAGTTAAATTTTTGGTAATTTTATCCTTACAGTTATTGTAAATCCCTTGAAAAGCAGCATAAGAACAACTCCAAAATATTCTTGTTTCCTGAAAATACCACTTTTTCTCCCTATTCTACCAACATCATTCTCTAATTTAGAAATAAAATCTTTTAAAAACATATCAAAATGATATTGTAAAATACTTAAATTACAAACATAATCAAAAAGATAGCGAGTCTTTATAGGTAAAAAATAAAAGAAATTATTGTAATCCTTTATCTAGTGCTTTATCTCACTCTCTAGCATGGAAATACGCTACATTTTCAATTAAAAGATACACATATGCAATAAACAAAACCAAAAATCTTTTGAAAACATTTCAGTTTTAAAAATAATAGCATCTTCTTTTATCAAATGCTTCTTTATTATTTTCAAACTTTAAAAACAGTCTTAAATAAATATTTGTACTTTCGTATGTAATGCATTCATATGTGTGCGATTCAAAATATCCACATCCCAGAAGAGTTGTAACAAAGAAGCAAAATCAAAATATGCGTAAATACTCAAAACTTCGATGACAGTCCTATAACAGTGGTCAAAAGAAAGAAAGAAATACTACCAATAAAATCTCTTTTTAAACAAAAAGTGGTGAAAATATTTTATGTTATTTATAAAAATCATACCATGAAATTTTGCATTAAGCAACCTTTTTGTCTGGAAGTCGTTTGCCACCACAATATTCGAAAAGTAATCTTCGACTAATTTCAATAGCGAAGTTTCATTCATTAAATAAGGTAAATTATCTTGCATAAAAATATCTTTGTGGCTGGCAAGCCAGTAATTGTGCACCTCTAATGTCATTACATGTAATACCAAGAAAATAAAATACGAATTTTTGATTCATTTATTGAATCAAAATTATATTTTGATTCAATTATATTTTGATTCATTTATTTATTCATTTATTATTCTTGTATTTGAAACTGTAGTAAATTCTTACACTTTTAATTTAAATATTACACTGAAACTTCCATACAACATTTCTTCGGAGATTTTAATATTTTTAAATCTTTATTTATGTCTAACTCTTTGCATTTTCGGACATTTGAAGGAATTGAAATATATATCTGCAAAATATATAAACACCATAAAATTTGCTCATTTATTTATGATTGATAAACTTTAAAAGTTTTTCTATTTCATATACACAACATTATTAAGCGTGTAACTTCTCCCAAAACATTACTTTTAAATAGATTTTTGATAATGGAGCATAATCAACATTTGTGCAATAAACGTAAAACTTTGTGGTCCCTCATCTTAGAGCGTATTGGTACTTAGAAACTCAAATTTCTTGATTAAATAGAACGTTTGCAGGGCTGAAAATTGAGTTTTACTTGGTATATATGTTATATGCAATTGGGTAAGCATTATTCAATTATTTATCGTCAAAGTTTAATCAGAGTGCGTTTTAAAACTAAATTTAGACAGATTTATATGCGAGAAATTTTGCTTTTAAAAACTTCTCTCACTGTAAAAAAAAAAATTTCATTGAAAAAAAAATTAAATGTAAAGTTACTAAAAGTTTTTTAGGAAACTGGGATTCCTTTATTCAAAAAATTTCTATGAAAGTTCTTTCAAAATATTAGTGGTATTTTTAATGATATGTCAAAAACGTCTACTTTGAGATGGAGATTTTCGTTTATTCTAGATTAGAATACAAAATTTCATGCATGTAAATTGCTGCCAATGTAATCAAAAGTCGTGGAAAGTGTGCTGCAGTGCATGTATTGTATTAATTTTAATTTACCGTCACTAATTGTAATATGTGTATGTGTCTTTTTATTCTTTACGGTGAGGAGGAGGATAAGAATTATTTGAGTCATTAAGACATACTTCAAGGTTTAAAATATCTAATTTCATTGCGTGAACATTGTGAAAGCGTATATATAGGCATACATATACATTATGTTTATATTATAACCCTTAGTCTCTACAATCGCTTAGTAATGTAGCTTTAAAAAATAACGTGGGGAACAAAGTAAATTATGGGTATAGTGTTATATAGCCATGCCTTAAGATTATAGTTACATGGTAGAGTAAGCTAATATAATACTTTTAATAGTAAGCTAATAATACCTTTATATCCCGACGGTATTTTTAAGTATCATTAAGGAAAATTCAATGTGAAAGCTATTTAGTTCATCTATTAATAAAAGTTGATTACACTTTTCACACAAAATAATTTGTTCAATCATATTTAGAAATCACTGTGAGACAGTCGAAGCTAAGTACTTTTTAATATGGCTATCTTCTTAACAATTTACCTAGTTGCAGCTTTTATCACATTAAAAAAAATTTCAAAACATTTACAGCTACAAAACCCTTCTCAGTTACAAATAAGATCACAATACATTTATTTACAGCATTCTTATAAGAATTGTGAGATTTCCATAACGGTATATTTTGTTAATTCATCTAATCCTGTTTATGAATGTTTTACAAAAGTAGCTCTAACTACTGATTTATTAAATGAGTTTTAAGTTAAAAAAATCTAAATGTCAAATGATTATTATGAATATTGTTTTAGTTATTCAGACATTAACTTAAATAATTATTCTTTACTTAAACCTTACTAAAACTTACTATATCCCGACGGTGCTTTTAAGAACCAGTAAGGAAAATTCAATGTAAAAGTTATTTAATTCGTCTACTAATAAAAATAGATGGCAATTTTCTTACAAAATAATTTGGTCAATCATATTTAGAAAACACTGTGAAACAGCCGATGCTAAATACTTTTTTAATGTAGTTATTTTCTCAACCATTTATCTAGTTGCAGCTTTTATCCTAAAAAAAATTGTTTTTACGAAACTTTTTCAGCTACGTAAAAGTAACATAATCAAAAGTAGTAAAAAGCGTCATGCAATGCATGTATTGTATTAATTTTGATTTATCGTCACTAATTGCAATATGTGTATGCGCCAGGTAAAAAGAAACACTTTGTTAATTTTCGCAGGATTTAATTTTTTTCATTCTTTACTTAAACCTTTATATCCCGACGGTAATTTTAAGTAACATTAGAGAAAATCCAATGTAAAAATTATTTAATTCGTCTATTAATAAAAGTAGATTGCACTTTTTATACAAAATAATTAGATCAATCATATTTAGAAAACACTGTGAAACAACAGAAGTTAAAAACATTTTTATATGGTTATTTTCTCAATCATTTACCCAGTTGCAGCTTTTATCCTATAAAAAAAATTTTACGAAACATTTGCTGCTACAAACCCACAATATATTTATTTACACCGTTCTTACAAGAACTGTGAGATTTGCATAAATGTATTTTTTGTTAATTTATCTAATTATTCCTTTGAATATTTTGCAAAAATAGCTCTAATTACCGATTTATTAAATCAGTTTTAATTTTAAAAAATCAAAAAGTCAAACTATAATTATATATGTTATTCTAGCTTTCTTAGACATTATCGTAAATAATTATACAGGTGAATGATTTTTTTAAATCAAAATTCAAAATATAAAGGATTAAAATATTTTTTTGAAAAAACTCTAAATCTCAAAAAACATAAGTATAAAAAATAGAGAAAAGTTTAAAAAGATATAATGAGTTTACCTTTTGTTCAAATGCTCCCCTTACAAAAAATAAATATAAGATAACATTTTACAAGAAAAACCAATTCGGTAAAAAATCGATAATTATTAGTAGCAGGTGTATTAGTTTAAGTTAAGAATTATTTGTATTATTAAGATACACTTCAAGGTTTTAAATATGTAATTTCATTGGGTGAACATTGTGAAAAAGTATGTATAGGTATATATATCATATCATATCCCTTAGTCTCTACACTCCCTTAGTAATGTAGCTTAAAAAAAGTGGGGAGCATAATAATTTATGGGTATAGGGTTATGCAGTCACGATTTAAGATAATGGTTATATGGTAGAGTAAGGCTAAAGGACTTCGCCGAAGAAACTGATTCTAAAAAGTGCTCCACCAGATTTAGAAGTTACGAAATCACTAATCTAATACATTATTAAAGGATCCAATATATTATTTTTTAACATGACAAAAAATTGCACACATAAATAGTTTATTTAGCTAACAAAAACATTTTGAATTAATTAACAAATTTTCTAGTAGAGCTTGATAAAAAACGTCTGAAACACTTCATGAATTTATGAAATTTATGTATCATACCCCGAATCAAAAATTCGTATAAAACTTGAGTTAATATAAATAATCTATAAATATGAAGACAGTTTTGAAGAAATACATATTTATAAAGCTAATGGAGCTTTTGTTATTATTATATAAAACGGCAAAAAATATTAAATAAAATAATAGCATAAGATTACAATATATGTTACATTCGTATATTTTATTCAAGCTCAAATTTTGAATTTTTATGGGTTAGTTTTGATTTTTATAAACGATTTTTTTATAACTTTATAAACTACTTGTTATAGTGAATTTTGGAATTAATGGCATGGTAATTGCGCAGTAAATGTTTTTAATGCACCGTCAACAAGTTTAAGTAATGTTAAAGATACAAAAAGCAGTTTTTTATAGAGCATAAAAATTAAATACACTTTCGATATAACGCCCATTAAAATATCAAAGAAAGCATAATTTCGTCTATTTCGAGTAAATATATAGAAGAAAAAACAAAGAAGGATAGATTTATGTTATCCAATCGACAATGTGTAAGCAAAAACAGGCAACTTCGGATATGTACTTTATAAATACTGTACCAAATAAAATAACATACATTTCGGTATTTAGGTCTCTATTCATGAAATTTATTAGTCAGTTTTAGGAAAAAAATGAAATATTAATTTTTGACGGCAGTGAAATCCATCGTGTTGCGAATAGCCGACAGATTAATGGCGCGAATACTAAAGCTGCAATATCAATATTTTAAGTGGATAATGTATTTCTTCTTCGTAAAATAAGTGACAATGGACTTTTTTTTAGATGGAAAATTGCTTTTTTTACATTTATTTATCTCTCTGTTCATGCTATGAGAGATCATTTGTTTTGACTCATGCTATTACAGTATGATATAGCAGAGTTATAATTCAAATATCTAGATTTAAAATGTAAAAGTTCTTAACACTTAAATGTTTTAGTCGGAGAAATTGTTTTTTCTGTATCAGGCACTGTTATCTTTAAGACATTTGTTGAGTTTCACAGTTTATATCCATTCCATGGGGGAAAAGTCGTTTATGTTTTATACAAGACATTTTTCGACGGAAAATCTGTCAATGTAATATATTTATGATGTAATGCGTTCCCGCTCATAAACGATAAATTTCACTTTTACCCTTATTCTTGAACCTTTAAACAGTTAAATAAAGGTAATTAAAGCTTACCCGAGACAATTCAATGCCAATTTATCTTAGTGAATCTTTTTATTTATTAGTAAACTTTAACCTATATAAGAATTTACAAATAGAATCTGCAAACGTTAATAACTGCAATGTACTTTACACCTTTATCAATAGATTGAAACAATATAAATAGATGAATTAGGGGCATTAAAGCTTTCTAGAGAATTCAAATAGTAATTTATTCTAGTCAATTTCTTTATTTGTGAATTTTAACATATCAATGACTTTTTTTATGTTCTACTTGACATATAAAATCATTCATCTTTGTTTGCACTATTATTAAAGTTGCAAAAACTCTATATCATTGTATAGGAAACTTCATGCAAATTTTAAGCAATTAATTTTTTTTTCTCTGACAGCTTATATTTTTATAATCATCAATATCATTTGATATTTTATTTAATTATATAGCTACATGAAATATTATTATCAAATATATGTCAATTTATTAAAGAGAAACTAAGTGAAGGAAGCTTTGGTTACAGTTTAAGTTTGCAAATTTCATTCGAAAGGAGATTTTACGCAGAATTCGAGTTTTATAAAATAAATATTAAATATAAATATCAGTGACAAAACTATGAATTTTTAATTTTTTTTTAATACTCTTGAATTAAATATAAATGTATAGGTAAGATCCGTGTAAATCATTATCCAGATAACCCAAAAATTAAAATGACGTTCAGATTGCGGAGAAATCATGAAAAAGAAACATCGCATTTTTTCTCCCGTGCGTACAAAGCTGAATTTTTGTGCCACAGTTGCATAAAACAAAATTTGAATAATTATAAATTGGACAAAATGCACCATAAATTATACTAAAAATATGAATTAAAATAAATTCAGATTGCTAAATGGTACACTTCAAAAAATATATTTAAAATACACTTAAAAATTATCTACGTTTCATATCGCTTCTGCGAACATCGTCAGGATAAAATGGAAAGATGTTCAATTCAATTTAAAGTTTCAAAATATAAACACATACGAGCATACTTGAATTGAGAGTACGTAAACCTGTCTTTTTTTTTAATTATAGCATATTATGCCAGATTTTATGACTGGTATACACTGTAAAAAAAATTCAAGAGGTTACTAAAAATTTTTTTTGTAAATTTGTATTCCACAGAATTTTTATGTAACCATTACAAACTTTTTTTTTGCAAGTGAAACAAACATTTCTTTTGTAAACTGAACAAAAGAATTTTTTGTATAACTAACTTAAAAATTTTTAGTATGAGCCACCAAGCAAATTTAAGTAATAGCTCCAAAATTATTTTTAATAACCACTACGTGCGCCCGAAGTGCAGGAGCTTCCTTCGAGCTGCATCCAGACTTCTGAAGCGGAAGATTTTCGGCAAAACCGCAATAGATGGCAGCACCAAACATTGCCACCTGCTCCGACAGGATTTTCATAATCCCTTTATTAACGAGTACTTACACTACATACATTCGGGGCGTAGGCCAGTATCGAACCCGGGACCTTTTGGCCTGGAATCCGTTACCATAACCACTATGCTATCAAGGCCACACCAATTGAGTTTTAGTAATAGCTATTAAAAATATAAAACTATTAACTCTATTCGTTGCTAACTTTTTTCTAGTAATTCTTACAGATTTTCTTGTAACCGACTAAGATTACTAAAAATTTTTAGTAATTACAAGGATCACTAAAGTTTTTTTAGTAGATCGACCTTTTTTTTTACAGTGTATGATAAATGATCGTTACAAGCACGTTACCCGAGCTTACTGATCGCAATGGATCGTAATAAAATTTTAGAGTCAGAAGCGAAACGTAGATAATTTTAAATATATTTTTTGAAGTGTATCATTTAGCAATCTGTATTTATTTTAGTACATACTTTTAGTAAAATCTGAATTATTTGATTTAAAAGAAATCATAATTTGAGTATTGATACCTTTTTTCTAGCTTTTAGATTAAAAAGTTTCAGTTGAGCTGATAAAAGATAAATTTTAAAGTTCACTTATTTCCCTATTTTTGCTTTATTATTGTTATTATTGTTACACTTTCATGTATTCTTTACAGTGACTTTAAACTGGGGGAAAATACTTTTAGGGTCATTTTTGACGGTTTAAGAACGATAAAGAACAAGCTCAATACTCAACTTTGTATTAGATTTACAAATTTTATTTGAAATATAATTGATTTCAAGTTTTAAAATAGATTTCTTGAGAAAAAATACCAAAATATAAATAAACACAACAGATTTACTCTTGTAAAATATAAAATAAATATTTGTACACTAGTATTTTATTTACAATGTTAATTCGGTAGATGTAAATAAAGTTTATAAAAGACATTCAAAATTCAAAAAAGTATCCCAAGGAAAATATTTTTAATACATAATAAAGCTAAATTTTATCTTGTAAAGTACGTGATCTTGATATGTTAGCTTCTTAAAGCCAACGTGATTAATTTCTTGAATTTTTTATCGGTAATTTAAAATAAATATTTTAGCTCATAAGAAAAATAAAGCGAGATTATAACAATTTTCAAATGTTTGAATACTATTGCATGAATTTTTTATAGTGGTTAAGTTTAAGTAAAACCATATTTAGGTCATTATTTGCTCTTTAAATAAACAAATGAAACGGTCCCCGAATAAAAAGTTTTTAATATCTTAATTTTAGGGAATTAAAATTTATATGACCTAAGACCAAAATTTTAATACAATGAGTAATATTCTGTTATTTTCGACTCGAGATTTTGTTTTGGAAAAAAATATTTAAATATCGCGATTTAAAATGTTTATTTTTATTTTTTAGCTTTTTCATAGTATTTTTAAGTAAAAAGTATGTTTAAGTATATGAAAAATAAATTTTACTCTAAAGATTGAAAAAAGCTTATGGATCAAATAATTATGAATTTAAAGAAATCTTACATGTATTACAAAATTACAAAATGACCCTGACATAAAGTTTAACAGCAGCAAAAATTCATTATCAAACTTATTAAATAGTTTGTGATATTTTTAACTTTAAACATATTATCAAAAAGTAAAAGATTAAAAAAATCATCTTGATTTTGTTTATATCCGTAAACAGAATTTTTTTTTTTTGAGATAACATTATTTCGTGCATATTTTAAAGAAAATTCAGGCGCAAATTTTCCGATTGGATATTAAAGAAGGTAATGACTCCGCGGTATATTGATGTATTTTAGAAGCATTATTGAACTCATTATGAGATTTTGTATAGTTCATTACACTGTTAAAAATAAATCTGTGAATTCCAGGTGAAACTACCGGCAGCAATGTAGCCGAACTGTTACCGTTCCGTAAGTAGATTTTCCGTTGTGGGACATACAAGAAAGGAAAACTCCGTTTGAAGACGCGGTAACTTTCTGTTACAAAGTCTGATTTTTAATGATAATAATTTAATATAATTTTTAAAATTAATAAATCGATTAATCGTCAAAGAATTCGAAATTACCGAGTGATTTTAAGCTGCTATGTTATTTTACGTATCATTATTATTGCACAACTTAGTTCACGCCGTCCTCAGGATCGAACTCGGGACCTTTTGATAGCGGAATAAATCCTTACTAACCGAGCCAAAGCTGCTGATGCCGGGCTGTACAGAATATGTCTTTTATGAGTTAGTGGGAATATCTGTTGTGCTTTTTAAAGATTTCCTTTCAAATACATTCTTTATAATATTTGTAAACAGTTTATTTTATTTTATTTTAGATTGATGCATAATGCTTATTATTTTTTTAAATCAATTTTTATTTTTTAAATAGTTTAAATAAAAAAAATCACTGTTTAAAACCACTGTTTTTTTTTTTTTTTTTTTTTTTTTTGAATGAATGAATGAATGAAAAAAACTTTTTATTTACAACTTTTTTTTAGAAAAATAATGTTATAGACAATTTTTTGAAATTGTCGTATACTATTTATTTATTTATTGGCTAATTAATTAAAATATTTTTTAATAAGAATGAAGAGAAAAATAAACAGAAAAAATGTATATAAAAAAGGACATTTTATGTTTCCATTATTTCCTGCCGCCGGTGGGATACGAACCCACAATCTGCGCTCGAAGGCAATTAGCGGTATGGTGTCTTGACCACTCGGCCACGGAGCCCCTTACACAACGGAGTGTTTCCGTTTTTTGTTTTTATTTCCACCCATTTCGTTATTTTCAGGAAATATGGTGGGATTTGCTGATTTGTAACGGATAATGCCATTTTGTTGTAAAAAGGGACTTTTTCTGTGAAATTCAGGAAAAAAAATATTCGTAAATTTCAGAATTTTTTTAACAGTGCAAATTAAAAATTTCTTTTTATTGGCAAGCAGAAGAATTGTGTTTTTAAAAACTTGGATAATAATAATAGTAATATCTTAAACGTTGCAATGTCGGTAAACATTCCATGTATTCCGATATTTACATTACTATGTCGATTCACATACATTGCATACATTTCAACACATACAGAGGAACTTTCTCTGCTTTGTATCAAGGTAAATTTTCACTCATGCGATGTTGGTATCTTTGCAATTTTGTACCACGTTGATTAGAACTAAATGCACATTTGAAATAAATTTTAAAGAAAGGCGCAATGTCTTTAAATAAAAGACTATCTTATGGATAGAGACATGAATTGATGACTCTTTCTTCGAAATGCAAATCACTTGAGAACAGACAGTATGATCTTTATTATACTTCCTTTCCTAGCATAGTTCTTTGAAATTTGTGCATAAAATAGAACATATAAACACCACTATAGAATTCTGGAACAGCCAAACACCATATTGAATGCAATATTTTAATATGGACTAAAATAAAAATTGGATTTATTTAATTTTATTTACACTTTAAACAAAAGCGGCGAACAGTATACACGAGAATACCAGGGCTCGAAAAATCTACATGCCCGACATCAGTGTTGTTAGACGGCGACTTTTTAAAAATTCAGATTGGCACCACTTCTTTGGATTGGTAAAATTACGTTTCGTTTAATGACATATTAATCAAGAGGAATTTTATCCTTTAATAAAAGTGGTGCCAATCAAATTTTTAAAAAGTCGCCGTCTAACAACACTGATGTCGGGCATGTAGATTTTTCGAGCCCTGGAGAATACGTATAATGGGTTCATACAATCAAGTGCATTTTATTTTTATTAGCCTTAAAAATGTTGCTCATATGTATGATCAATTACATGATTCAAATTCCTTGAATGTAAGTTACGACAAAATTCATATTAAACGGAAACGTGGGGAAAGTTACAAAAGAGGCAAGAAAAGTTAATAAAATTTTTTAAGCAAATGTACGACAGGTATTAAAATAGCTGCATGAAATGCATTTTAGGTCCATCGGCGAATCTTTGTAATTTTAATTAACGCATTCAAAATTATCAGAAAATCGACGGCTAATTTTGGGAATTACTGTTATCTGGAAAATACAAATCAATATTTGCATCACTGATCAACTAAATAAAAAAACCTACACATAATAAAATTGAAAACTTTTTTTTAATAGGGCTTGATATAAAACAAAACTTGAAGGATGTTGATAAGTAAAACCTTAAATTAATTAAATTTCGTAATTTCACAATTTTAAAATAAACTCCACATTTAAACTGAAAACACTGGAAATTATTCTGATAAAATCAGTCTCTGAAAAAAAATCTCCCTTTAAATTCTCATTCTAATTAAAATGGAAAAAGTAAAAAGCACACGAGTATAGAACAATCATGCTTATGGATTTCTGGCAGCTTTTTAAGAACCGGAATTGGGGATTTGAGAGTAAACGCGGGTTATTATTATTATTTTCTATATGCATGGTGATTCCTTTCCTTTTTATACGAAAATAGATTAACCCCCCCCCCCCCAAAAAAAAAAAAAAAATCTATTAAGTAAAGTACATAGTTGTAGGTGTTTTCAATACGTTCTTGTGTGGGGAGAATCTTCCCCGTGTGGTGGGTGCTTTCTTGGTATTCATTAATATTGAAAAATAAATGCACCTATAAAACATTTTATGTGAACTATTAATCACATATAAAATTTTTACTTAGCATTCTTCATTTCACTTCATGTTTTTGTGAGTATATAGTTAGAATACATTCTTATTTTATTAAGTAATGTTTGATTTTTACTCCCGTTTCAGTTCATAATGAAAGAAGAAAGCAAAGAGAGACAATCTTTTTTTTCGACATAGAAACATTTCAGCATTATAAGTGATGGTATAGCATTTTGAATAAATTTGTTAACAATATTTTTAATTGCTTGAAAATGACCTTTTTGAGTTAACCTTTTGTACAATAAAAATAATCTGTTAAAGTAGGAACATCCTTACGTATTGCAAAGCGGCATTGTATAAAGCAAAACTTTAATGCATGTTGATCAGTGAAATCTTAAATTCCTCTAGCTAGGTGAAAACTTCGGGATACGATCCATTCGTATTTTATTTATTTATGGTTTTATTTGTCAAAATATATCTAAAACATAAACATAATTTTTCTTGGCTTGTTAAATTTTTACTCCGTTTCGCAAAGATTTTAACACAGAAAAATTATAAATTAAGCACATATTTTAAAAATATTTTTGTCAAAATATTTTTAAAGTATATACTTAATTAAATATGAAGCGAAAATCTCTTGCATCGTTTCCCAAAAATTTTAGCACACAATTCTGATATATATTTAATATATATCAAATAAATTTATATATATAAATTTTTATCATAAAATTATATATAGGTTAAATTAATTCATATTTAAACCAAATGTTTTATTTAAATTAATAAAGTAAATCATTATTAATTTCACCGAAAATTAAAAGTTAAGGGTTTTATCTCGAATTTCACTCAGTATTGTTAAATGTATGATCGCGTGGTCGTATGGATATTCAATATTTAAAATTTGTTATAAATGAAACATATATTTTAGAAATAAACGAGAAGCATATTTTAGAAAAATTTTGTCAAAATATATTTCTAGAACACATATTTAACTTTATTCGAAACATTAAACTCTTACTCCGTTTAAAATAAAAATTAACACACAAAATTATAAATTAAGTTCATATTTTATTTGAAATTCGTACTCCATTTTGCTGTTTAACACAACAATTATAAATTAAGCATATATTTTAGAAATATTTTTCTCAAAATATTTCTAAAATATATTCTTAATTTTATTTGAAGCTTTTATATCTTAATCCGTATCGCAAAGATATTAACACCCAAAATTACAAATTAAATACATATTTTATTTGAAACTTTTACCACATTTCGCTCAGATTTTAACACACAAAAATTATAAATTAAGTATATGTTTTAGAAATATTTTTGGTAAAATATTTCTGAAATGTGTACTTAATTTTATCTTAAACTTTAGTCTCTTGCTCCGTTTCGCAAATATTTTAACACACAATTCTGATATTTAATTTTAAATTAAGTGTATATTTTCGAAATATTTTTGCCAAAATATTCCTAAAATATATACTTAATTTTATTTGAAGCGATAAACTCATGCTTCGTTTCAGAAAGATTTTAACAAAATTATAAATTGAACAGATATTTTATTTGAAAGTATTACTCCATTTTAATGATTAACACAAAAATTATAAATTAAGTATATATTTTAGAAATATTTTTCTAGAAATATTCCTAAAATATATACTTAATTTTATTTGAAGCATTAAACTTTTACTCCGTTACGCAAAGATTTTAATACACAAAATTAAGTATATATTTTAGAAATGTTTCT
This sequence comes from Maratus speculifer, assembly GCA_964019185.1. Classification (NCBI taxonomy): domain Eukaryota; kingdom Metazoa; phylum Arthropoda; class Arachnida; order Araneae; family Salticidae; genus Maratus; species Maratus speculifer. The sequence continues at coordinate 411,233,868 of OZ025293.1, read as the reverse complement.
AAAAAAATAAAAAAAAATGGGGAGAGAGAGAAAGAACCAACCTTAAGTATAATAGTTTAATGTATTAATTCCCTTAAGTGATATTTTAACAACACGAATGCATCACACGACCATAGATTTAACAATACTGAGGGGAATTTGAGATTCAACCTTTAACTTTTAATTTTCGATGAAATTAATAATGCTTTACCTTAATCATTTAAATAAAACATTTGTTTTAAATAGGAATTAATTTAACTTATATATAATTTTATGATAAAAAATGACAGACTAAACTTGGTGTGATAATAGATACCACGGATTCCGAATTTTTAATACCTTTATTTCCGAATAGTAATATTATCCTTATTTCATGACAAAAATTCTACAATAAAATAGGGTGAATATTAACATTCCGAAATAACGATATGACAAATCTAATCAGTGCAATAGTGTGATCAATATGAAATTACATTCGACTGTTAAAACTTAATTTATAATTATCAGGGGTGGGAGGGGGATATATATTTTCTAAACGTAGACGCCGAAAAACGTTAAATAAGGGAAATATGGCTCAAGTAAGTATAGTTCGATTAAAATAAATGGTATTTTAGTCATGCATTTTCTTTTTTTCTTTTTTAAGTATTTCAAATATTTTTTGCAAGGCATTTGCGAAGAAATATAGAAAATTTTGTAAGTTATTAAAATGTTACCAGTGACACATAAGTGTTTATACGACAAACGAAAGATTTTATTTTCAGTGCTTAATGGTATTTTGTTTTCGGAAGTGTATTGAATCGGATATTTCCATAATATATACAGCTTCACACATACGTTTCGTGCAATTTTTAAGAGGTCAGTAGTGAGATTTTTATATCCAGAAAGTATTCTACAAATATAGAAAAAATGATGTTGAAATGCAGAAATTTTAGTGGTAATCGGGTTGCCTTCCGAATTTCAAATTCTTTGTTTAGTTAGAATAAAGATGTTGAATCATCGAAATTGTGCTTATAATCGGTTCGCCATTCCAATTTCCGCAATTCTACCCAATTATTTTGTTCAGTTAGAATGAGGATCTTGGAATATTAAAATTGTACAGGTAATCGGGTTGTCAATCCAATTTCCGTATTTTTATCCAATTTCTTTATTTAGTTAGAATGAGAATGTTCAAATTAGAAATTGTACTGGTAATCGGGTTGCCATTCCAATTTCCGCATTTCTAACTTATTTCTTTATTCAGTTAGAATGGGAATGTTCAAATACTGAAAATTATAACTAGCTAGCCATTTTTACTTAATTTATTAAATTAGAATGAGAATTTATCGGTGCTAATACATATTCTTTATTTCTTAATGGATCTGCAAAATTACTTTTTACAATGTCTTTGTTGATTTTTTTTTTCGAAAACCCAAAGAAAATCAACCTGGCAAACCGATTTCCAGTACAATATCCGTATTTTTATAATTTTCCTTCTAAATAATGTACATATTTAATGCATAATACATCCTTATTTTTTTAACAAAAAAATGGTCAAAATACCTTTTTATTTAAATAAAAAATAAAGAATTTCACTTCTGGACATTGATTTTAAAGCGAAAAAGAAGTTATACTTTATATTATCGCTCTAACGAATTTTAAAATAAATTTCGAATGTATTTTTCATGCAGTAAATCTTCTGCACGCCTATTCACGTAAGTAAAAGTTACGTAGTTTCATTTTATTTACATATTTAAGCTTTTTACTAATATAATTTAACTCTAAAACAGCAAAATGGCAGTAATATTTTTTAATGTTTTCCTTTTATAAATGCATGAAATCGTTTCATTTAAAGACAAAATAAAGTATGATAATAAGTATTAAAACATGTTTCATAGATTTGTATTGGTTTCCTTTTACAAAGCGATTGCTAATATTTGCTTTAAAAATATCAGCGCTCAAAAGATTGAAAATTTGGGGGTAAAATATTCTTAAATTATAAATAAGTCTTTTGATTTTTTCTGTTTCTTTATTTTAGAAACAAAAAAAGGACCCATTTTCAGCGCATTTTTCCTAAATTGAAATTTGAAGATTATCTATAAAGGATAGAATTGTCTATTTGTAATAAAAAGTTACACAAATAAATCGTGTAATAAATATTGAAAATTAACTTGTAATTGAAATATATCTGGTAGACATTTTTTAAAGGTAGAGTGAAAGAATTATAGTTTAAGGATAACATAGTACATAGAAATATTTAATTTTTTAGTGTTTTATTGCTGTTTAATCTTTTCACTAAAAAATAATTAAAATATATTTTAAGAAAATTAATATAGAGAATTATTTTGTATACAAAAATTATCAATTGCTGTTTATTTGAAATTTCAATCATTTATTTTGAATTTAAAAGAATGGTTACTTTTTAGACAGTTTAACTTCAATTAATGTTCATTAATCTATTTCTTCTATACAAAGAATGGATACTGGTCTTTTTAAAAGGAAGTGGATAAAACTTATGATATTTGATTAATTTTCTCAATAACTTAAAAAAATAGTTTATTACTTAATTTTTTCTTCCATTGTGTTCTTTTCTTTTTAATATTCGGTTTCTTTTTAATTTTATCTTATCTTAATCTGAATTGGATTTAAATCCAATCAAATTGAAAAAAATTTAACGTCATCACACCCTTGGGCTCATATGTGGATATTTAGTTTTTTATTATTATATTTACTGTCAATAGTAATAAAAAAATTATAACTTATTCACTACAGAAATAAAATGGCTTGGCTGCATTAGTAATGTTATTTCGGATGTTAGAGATATAAAAAAGCGTAAAGTAATTTTTCAAAAGTTAGTGCCGTTGGGTGTTTTGGAAAAAATTTTAACGTTTTATAAAAATAATATCCGACACATTAAACATATTAAGTTTTTATAATATGCGGAAATGCAAGAAAGAAATTTACCATTAGTTTTTAGGTCCTTCCTTATTATATAAATACGCAGCACCTATAGTCGTCCTTCAGTCCGTCCGTCCATCTCTCCGCACATAACAGAGCAAAAACTACCCAACTGAATAGTGTTAAGTTTAATATATATAAATTTTGCATAATTTTGTCAAGTCATTTCAAATGTTATGAAAACTAGATGTATAGTTTAATTACAGGGTCATTTCGTTACATTACGGCCCATGGGAAAATATAGTTTCAAGTGCATTTTAATGATGTTATACTCTTTCGAACATAATAAAATTGATATGGATCTATGAAGTATATACTAAAATATACATTCTGTACGATCTGTGGTGCAAGGAACATTTGTTATTAATTTACAGAGACTCACAAATGCATTCCGTCACATAATAGTAGAAGGGTAAACATTGTTTGGGGTACGTTTTAATAATATTAAATTATCATTGATATAAGTTGCTGAGGTTTACTACAAATTACTTCCGGTATAACAAAAATCGGATAGTATTTGCAAGGACACGCAAAACATTTCGGCTACTATACTGTATCCGAAGTATTGCATACTATTACAACAAGATCTGAATATTTTAAAAACTTTATTATAGTGTAAATGCACCTCATTTTCTACGCTTGACGTGCAATTTTCTACTTTTTTATTTTATAAGAAATCATTTCAGTAATAAATTACCATTAATTCTCACCGGCAACATATATGGATTTATTTTTTCGCAAATTTCATTGTTTTTCTTTTCGTTTTTGCTTTATGTTCGTTTTTTTTCGTTTTTTCGTTTTTTTAAAATTAATACTTTTTAAAAAAGGACATTTTTTCTCGCCATAAAAAATTGTTTCCGAACAGGTTAAACGATTTTTCGTTTTCAGTTATAACGAATAATTAAAATACAAATTATTCCCCAAGTATTTTTTTCTATACTGCTTTCTTCTCGGGTACGTTAATGGTTTTATTCTTGAAGAATTTGAAAATCCAGTTTAAAAACAATGAAAAATGATCGGAATCATAAACTGTCAAATGCAATTGTAACGTTATATAATCGAATAAACTAGACTGGCTTAACCGACGCGAATTACTTTTCGTGGCAACTCTCTTTCGATTTTCTCAAGTATGTTAATGGACTCCTTTGTCAAAAAATTGCGTATACATTTAAAAAACAAAGAATAATTACCAGTGTTATAAACTGTCAGATGCAACAGTATGTTAGGTAATTGAGTAAACTTGCCTGAGTTAACCGATGTACATTATTTTTCCCGTTTTCAAATTTTGTAAGTACTTTAATGGACTTCTTTTTCCAAAAATTTCGTATACATTTGAAAAAAAATAACCAAAGTTTTAATTCCAATACTGCTGCACTATCGTTTTGTCCGATTTATTGAAATATTTCTGTGAATTTAATAATAATTTATGTGTCTGAGGAAAAAATACACATATATATAAAGATGCATGTGAATTAAACTTTCATTGATAAAATAATAAAATTGGGTGAATTATAATTCGCTTTAATATTTGCATAATCTTTTATTATTATTATTTTTTTTTTTTTACTTGCATAAGCTTTTTTTCGTCAACTAAGTTTCTATGACTTTTTTTAATGCACCATAACATATAAAATGAATTATTTTATTTCCAGCATAGCTTACGGAGCTTGAAAATTAAAAGTAAAAATTCTTAATGTGAGGATCTAATTTTCCCCCTAAAATTGAAATAAAACTGAAGAAAAGTAGCTCTTAACTTAAAAGCAACTTTATGGGAGAAGCTTGGCGGAATCAGAATTTTCACCCCTCACAGCTGCAGAAATTCCCCAGTTAAACTAAAGAATAAATTAAACAAGTGATTATTCGTTACTTAACAAAACTATTGAAATTTAATTTTCATGATAAGAAAATTCAATTTCAAAGCTGACGTACAGTCTTTTAATTTTTAAGTTAACTTTTGACACTATAAAATTTTTACTACAGCGAAATTTCCAAATTCGTAAACTTCGTAGAAACACTAATTATAATATTTTTAAAAATGTAGTAATTTCGGCTTTTGGTGGTAAAAATCGAAATTCTCATTATAAAAAGCATTATTTCGAGATCCGTGATAACAGTTAAAGCATTCCCTTTAAATTCATTATGATTCATCGGGTCTTTTGGGGGGTTTTTCGGCTGGTTAAATAAAAGTTAATAAAAGTATGCTATCGTGCTTCAAAAGACAGATAAAGTATATAGCTATTTGTAGTTTTAAATTACTGTTTCTAAAGTTATAGAGAGGATATTTTCGGGAAAACAAACGGTGTTTGCCCATAAGCATTACAAAATGCTTTGGATGATAACTAAAGTAATTCATAATGTTTTAGATCCCTGTGAAATCCTTCAGTTCCTTTTCAAATAGTTATGTGTACTTGACTGTCTGTACATTTTCTAGTATTTCAATAGAGTAAAAGTAATAATCGATGAGCGATTTAGCCAAAGAACGAAAACATTTATTTTTACAAAGCTGCGAGATAAAAGGCTTAGTACATTTTACTAAGCATGCGTAATGAATTCTGCTTTTTACGGTTTATAAGTTTTCAGAATGTAAGAATATTTTAATTGGATACCCGCTAACTTGTTCCGATAATTCGTGCTTGTATAGTATTGCGCTTTATTTTTTCATTTTGTAGTAAATGTATTTATATTATTGTATAACTTATCTGACTTAATTCTCAGAATTATTATTTTTTAATACATAAAAAAATTGCCCATTTATGAACTGTTTCTGTCATGTAGCTACAGGTATTTCTCTTTTTCTGATTTGTGCGTCGAGAAATTTAGTTAAAAACGAAAGCTCTGACGGTGTTTTCCGTCAAAAAATAAATGAATTCGATTAAATTATTTCCAAGTAAAACATCAGACAATTTTATGCGTTTCTGAACGAAAGTGACTTAATAAATGAGTCAGAAGTTAGTTGCTTTGGATTTCGGAACAGCTTTTTGTGAAATACACAGCAAATAATTTCCCCATAGCCCTTTATTTAGCGATTTTTTTGCGTGTCCTTGAATTACTTGAGCCAGCACGCATTTTTACATCGAAATTCATCTTACTAAACCAAGCAATATTAAAGAAAAATGTTTAAAAATAAAGAAAATGCAGTCCAATTATACACCGTAAAAAATTATCACTGGTTCTGTTTTAGAAAAGTCAACTAGTTGTCTTTTCTGAAACGAATAGATTCATTCTGAGAATGAAAAGTTAGCTTTTTATGAAATACACAGCAAATAATTTCCCCGTAGCCCTTTATTTAGCGATTTTTTTGCGTGTCCTTACATTGCTTGTGCCAGCACGCATTTTTACATCGAAATTCATCTTACTAAACCAAGCAATATTAAAGAAAAATGTTTAAAAATAAAGAAAATGCAGTCCAATTATACACCGTAAAAAAATTTATCACTGGTTCTGTTTTAGAAAAGTCAACTAGTTGTCTTTTCTGAAACGAATAGATTCATTCTGAGGATGAAAAGTTTTAATTTAATACGGATAATAGTAGAAAATACGAATAGAATAAGAAAAAATGTCAATCGTTTATGAGATGTTCCGTATTCAAAATTAAATAAAATAAAACCTGGCTTATGTTAATTTCCTGGTAAAATGGCTTATGTTCCTTTTCAGAAATTATAAGTTTCGCTTCATATAGGAAACGTTCCTAGAATTTTTTTACAGTGTAATTATTTTTTCACTTTTGAATGGAAAGCATGAAAATATTATTATTATTATTATTATTGCACTTATTATAGTTTTTAGATTTTTTTTTTTTTTTTTTTTTTTTTGAAAATCAAATTATAAACGTTTCAATCCTATTAAAATTAAAAATCCCAGGACTAAACTTAAATTACCATTGTTATTAAAAACTGAAATATTTTGGACGCATTATTGAAAAAAAAACTGCAAATTCCAAAATTTTATTATTAAACTGATTTTTTACATTAATCTTGCTTCCATATTTTTTAATTCACCGAATGCCTTAACTGAAAACAATTAAAAAATATATCTAATGCTTACGATCAATTTTTGTTCGGAAAACTACTCCGATTTTTTTCCCTCATTGAAATACCCAGCGAATCCGGAAACTTTTTCCTTGAGCTATTTGGGAGAGCTAAAGCAACAGTTAGATTCGAAGCAGTAAAGAAAAGAATTAATTGTCTTTATTCGAAAAACTCTGCATTTAATATAGAAAAGGAGAAAAAATATTACATAAATAAAGCATTATATCAGCTTTATAAAATTGAACGAATTTCTAAATTTAATAAAAGAATGAAAATCCAGTAAAAGTATTTTTTTCCGTTAAAAGAATTTTTATAGCGAAGATGTGAGGGACAATATATATATATTCTTTACAGAAGTTGTAAATACTGGAATTCGATTTAAGAAAATTATTTTTCGCATTTGAATTTTTTTAAGTGGATACTTTTTTAAGGTAAATTTTATTACCCCAAAATTTAAAAGTTCCAAAAGTGTTTTTTTTTCTTCTGTTGTCTTAATTGTTAAAAATCGAACTAAAATTAATTTTAAATGCTTTCCAAATTGTAAAGAAAATATGTAGTTAATTCGTAAAATTAGGAAAGCCTTTCTTTCTTATTTTGATAGTAATCCTATTCCCAGTTTTTATAAATTTTCAATCGAACCCCGTGCTTTAGCTTATTACGGAGGATAAACTAATAAATTTAATTAAGTATTCATCTTATTTTAAATTTTAATATATATTAACACTTTATTCCGGTAATCTAGATATGTTATTCAATAACTACAAGAAAAAAATGTGTTTTGCATTACAATATCATGAGAACTTCTTGGAAAAAATACTACGCATGATTTCAAAGATCGTCCAATATTATCGAAAAAAATTTAGTTAAATAACTTTTTTTCATTTAACTTAATCTAAATTGCATTTTAAAGTAAATTCTAAATTTAATATTTCTTCTTGAAAAAGAAAACCTTATATTAAAAAATTTAGGTTTAAGGCATCTTTAATTGCACAGATTTTTTTTTTTTTTTTTTTTTTTTTTTTTTTTTTTTTTTTAATATATTATTTTAATTTTCAAATGACATTATTTTAAATATGTGGAAATAATGTTTTCGTATTTAAGATTAATACATAATGAATTTTTTTAACATCCTCACTAACCGTTTGATTCGTGTTCAAAGAGAAAAAAAATATATATATTTGTATTGTGACGAGGTATTAAATATTATTATATAAAGGTATAAAATATTATTTAAAGAATCTGATTTATTATTATGAGGGGGGAAATGGTCTATCTAGAAAATGAAAAACTAAAATAAAGTGAACAACTTTCTAACATTCAGTTTTATATAACATATATATTTTTATAAACTTTAATTTGTCTGCAAAAATTAAACTTAAGTCTATTTTGCTATACTAAATGTTTCCAAATGCATATTGTTTAAATGAGACTACTCCATGCTTTTTTTTTTTATACTCACATTTTTCATCTTTTGAGAGTGTCTTTTTGAAAAAAAAAAATATGGGTAGTAGAAAGTAAAAATAGAAAGGAGAAAACAATTTACTTCTTTTGCGGTCGATTTAAATCACCGTTAAAACAAAAAAACCGTAATGACATTCATCTTTACGTATGATATATTCTTTTATAAACCTTACTTGGCTTAAATAAATTAAGATTATGTACATTTCCAAATACACATTGTTTAAATGAGACTATTTGATGCATTTTTTCTACTCTTTACGTTTTCTTCTTTCTAGAGTGTCTTTATGAAAACACATGCGCAGCAGAAAGTACGAGGTGAGACAGGAGAAAGCAATTTTCTTTTGCGCTGGACTTTAAATCACGGTTAAAATCAAATGAAAAACTTACTAACATTCAACTTTACATAGCATATCTATATTTGTAAACTTTACTTGGATTACATAAATTAAAGTCAAATACGTATTGTGATATTAAATATAGTTTCAAATGCACATTAAATGAGACTAGCCCATGCATTTTTTCTACTCTTTACATTTTTCTTCTTTTGTGATTGTCTTTCGGAAAAAGCAGAAAGCAGCAGAAAGTAAAAATTGAGAAAAGAAAAAACATTTTCTCTCTCTTTTTTTCCCACTGGATTTTAAATCATTGTTGAAATCAAATGAACAACTTACTAACATCCAGTTTTACATAACAGATTTTTTTTTTATAAACTTTAGTCAGCTTATATAAATTAAATTTATTTTCTTACACTTAACATTTCCAAATGCATATTATTTCATGCATTTTTTCTGCTCTTTACATTTTTCTTCTTTTGAATGTCTTTTTGAAGAAATATGCGCAGCAGAAAGGAAAAATTGAGAAAGGCGAAAACAATTATTTTTTTATCTTTTGCGCTCGACTTTAAATCATCGTTCTGTGTATTATATAAACATTGTATGTTAAAAGATTTGGGAGAAAGAATCTGTCCCGGGTAATAAATTATCTTTTAAGATGATTAACTTATCTGCGTGGATAATTAATCAAGAAATTCGTAAATCAAATTATTTAGATTATCACGCATCTAATATTTATCTCGAAAATAATTATTAATGAAACCTTAAATGCTTATAAAATTAATTGTAATTTTATTTGTACGAAATGTGAATTTTGATGAATAAATTAAACTATTTGCCCCCCAAAAAGTATGCATGGTGAAATATCATTTTTTGTTCAATGAATTTCCCTTCGCTTATAAAGTGAGTAGGTGAGTCTCACTGTAAATTTTTTTTCAGTTAAATTCTATGGAAAAAAGTAGAATCAAAATTACATCAGTAATTGGAAAATGAAATATATGATAAAGTTTCATTGTATTAAGGTTAGATTTGGCGTTAATCTGATGAAAATAAACAAAAAGAAAAAAATATTGGTTTGAAAATTTAAAATATCTCAGTCTGTTGCAGTTAACTTGCTGCTTTAACTTTTAGAATGAAATTTTCTTTCAAATATTTCCAAAAATACGATATAGGCGTATGAATATTCGCAATAATTTTTGGTAATTAGATAGGAGTCTTATACAAGTTGTACTTAATATTTTTGATTTATTAATAAAGCATAATAAAAATTCAGTTTTTGTATAATGTGGCAAAAAAGAAGTGAATCTTAGATAAAAAATCTGTTAGCAAACATGCGCCAAAGTTATTCTTTATACACGATCGAATGTTTAACATTAAACTTACGAATGATTAACTTGGGGTATTGTCATAATGTGGCAAAAAAGAAGTGGATGTGTGATTTAAAAAAAAATCTGTCAGCAAACGTGCGCCAAAGTTATTCTTTATACACGATCGAACGTTTAACATTGAACTTACGATTGATTAACTTGAGGCACTGTGATAGCGGATACACGTGTGTTGTGTGTTCTGTGAAAGCACATTATGTTTTACCTTTCAAAATGTTAGCTAATCGAGTGAAAAAGTGTGCACTTTATTTTTCTTCTGCTTGTTTCTCTGTTATTTATTTTTATTTATTTATTCTAATAAATGACTAAGAAAGTTTCAGGGAAGAGAGCATGCCCATCTAAAGAGAGAAAAAATAAAAGAAAACGCAGAGATAGGAAGGGAACAGGGTCTTGCGAAAAGAAACAATATCTGAACGAAAAAACAAATGCGACTTACCTCTTAAATCGCTATTCTTACACCCATTAATGGATTTAGTTGTATCCATAAAATGATATTATTCGCATATTATTTACTGAAAAAATTGATACTTTATACTCCTCCTTTCCCTTACCCCTAAATTGATAAACATGTTCCGGCTTACAAAATCTTTAAAGTAGCTCTTACTGTTAGAAAAAGAAGTGTTTTCTGCTATCACCATCATATACTACTTTCATAAAGTAATGTCAGCAGCTGACAAACATTGTTTTATTTTTCCATGAGCAACTATTTTTGCATTATTTTAAACTACAATAATAAATGGCCGCAAGAATTCAAAACTATGGGTATAACAAAGTATAAATTTGATGGAAATAAAAAAATTATGTTATGCTTCCTCGTTCAATACATTTCTAAGACAATTTTGGGGGTTGTTATTTTTATTCATTTGCAATAAAATATGATTTTTTTTAATGATAATTTTTCTCATGGATGAGACTTTTAATGTTAATTTAAAGTAAATCACCCCTATTTAAAATGAGCAAAGAATTAAATAGGAAACAAAAGACAACGAATTTACAATTTACATAAAAATGGGAATTAATGTACGCAGCAGTTTAGACAATAATCAGAGATTCCAGATTAAGGCAAATTGCCAAAGTTTGTTCCATAATCGACTAATCTCTATTCACTTCCCAGTAATGAGTTCTAGGATTTGTAAATCATCATCGGGGGTATAAAAGATGGATTAAAAGCCTATGAGGCGCGTTTTGGATAAGAGAAGCGAGAATCACGGTGTGGCCAGGTAGGTGACTGAAACTGTATTCGGTTTGAAATCGGTAAGCGCTGGTAGAAGTAAGCGGCCGCAAAACCATCTGTTCCCAAAGCCACAGGCGAGTCAGAAACGTGTCAAAATACAAATAGAAAGTCTAAGAGGCGGTTTTTCCGTTTACTACAGGGCACCGGGAATTGCAGAGTGGTAGAGCCGTGGCCGACTATGGGGGAAATGGGAATATAAAAGTGCAAAGCGAAGAGTGAGGGGAGGAAAAGAGAGTTTTGATTAAGGGGGCTAGGAAGAGGTACATAATAAAAGGTACAGGGGAGGGTGAAAACAAGCATGGGCCGTCAGTTCTTGGTTAGTCTACAGTCCATGCATCAAAACTGAGATCTGTCAGTGGAGGCGCTGGCATCAAGGTGCGTGGCTACATGTGCGCCGATAAGGGGAGTGTTAGCATAATCAGGATACAGTCGCCATGGTAACGTTCACCCTCCGCCGGTTTTCCCATAAGTACAGCCCGCTCTCCAGTTCTCGCTCAGAGCCACAGCTGGTACTCCTGGAGAAAACATCCCTTCCTCCGCTCTCTGATTCCCTCTTTGCTCCTCATCCTCCCTTCTTTCGATCCACTTTTTCCTCATTCATCCCTAGAACATTGTTTCATTTGCGAATCTCTCAGCACTTAGTCTTTGGGACTTGCTCAAAACATTCAACTTTTATCTTTCGCCTCGAGACTTCTTTTTCAAATGCTCGGCGAACTTAATGTTCTCTTTCCACACCACAATCTTAAAATAACTTGATTAGAATTTTTCTTAACAATTTAAAAAAATATTTATTAAAAATTTAAAAATTTATCTATATTATTAAAATATGATAGATTTTTCTTTTTTTATTTATGAAAAAAAATTCTTCAAGTGGTTTAATATAACCCATTCAAATACTTTATATGCATTTCAAAAGATAAACTGAATAAAAAATTTAAAATTCAAATTAATTCATTGAACTAATATTCAGATTTTCAAAATTAAGTAAACTCAATTTTGCGTAGAAAATCTATCATAAATTATAATATTTAAAAGATGTATTAATAAAATAAAAATAGATATTTAAAAAGATAATGAAATTTTAATTGTACAAGCACATACATTTATAAATATTAAAAAGGTATTTTTAAAAATTAAAATTTTCTATCTCCGTTTACTGTATTTTGTAATTCCAGTAAAATATTTCCAAAATCTCCAAACCCTTTTCCTTATTGAACCAGACGTTTTCTCTTCTAAAATGCCTCTTATAAATTCCAAAATCTGAATTCCAGACATTCTTCAGCGTGTTGTCCTGAACAGAAGTCCAAAATGTGGTAAAGTATAGTTTCACTGCTTTAATATATAAAACTAGTACGTTTATAAGATTTTTTCTTGGTGCAAATTTTAAATTCCCCTTTAAAATATTTTAGTCAACTTTTAAGCTTTATAATGACTTAAAATTTATTTTATAGTAAAAATTGTATATATAGATATTTTTTATTTTTCTTCACATAGAATGTAAAACTTTTAAAAGGAAAAAGTTTTTTTTTCTTTTAAAAAAAATTAAAAAATTAAAAATTAAAAATTGAAAAATAATTTTTTTCCTAGAAAATCCTTTTTAAAATCTTTTTTCTGCATGAATTTTGTTTTTTTTTTAAATATAATTCTTTAATTTACCTAAGTACCTAAAGAGATATAAACTTTTCCAAAATAAAAAAAATATAATTAAATAAAATATTAAAACAGTGTTTTAGTCTTAAGCGTATGCGCAGCAGTTTTGTTATTTGGCAATTCTATCATGTCCGTAAACTTTGACAACAGTTCAAGAGTTTCTTGTCGTTCGAGAAGAGCAACAAGTACCTTAACCAGTTGCATGCAATCATATTTCTTATTATGTGCTTTGAAACGAAATTAAAACTGTGATAAGAAACTATCTTTAAGATTCTATAAAGTTATTTTGTGTTTAATTAAATTTACTGTATATTTTCATTTGTGTATGTGTGCGTATATATATATATTAATGTTTAGCAGTAATTATATTCCATAATTTGATTTTGGTATCTCTTGATTAATTTTACACCTTGTGATTAATTAGGATGAAATATTTTACAAAATACATAATAAAGTATGTTTAAATTTGAAGTGTCGATGTTCGGGATGCTTTCTCATAAAATTTGCATACTATTTTTTTTTTCATGCAAATATATGTATAAAATGAAAATTCATTTTTCTTTTTTCCTTGTATATTCATATGTTCAAAGGAGTGTACGGAGATCTGGAAGGGTTAAAAAATTCATATTGAATTAGAAAAATTCTAAGACTGAGCCCTGGTGTAGCCAGTATCGATTCAAAACCCTCCCTCAAATTTCACCATCCCTCTCTTCCCCCCTACACCTTTTCAATTCTTCTACCAGTACCGCCCGTGTTTCCGCCATATTGGCCTCATACTGCAGACTGTCAGCAAGTAGGGCAGCATCATCCATTGAGCATGCGCAGTTAGCTCTTACCGCAGAATTGTAGTCAGAGCATAAGTGTACTCAAGCTCATAACGAACGAAGCTTCAGATCCGGCTCTACATCTTCCCCAGTGCTCCTGCTCTCAGGCATCCCTACTTGAGCATTAGATGACATCCTTTGCTTACTCCCGAGGATGCTCCAGCGAGTTCGATATCCGTTGATGCACTTTCTGCTGCCTTTTCGATTGGTTCGTCCTTACATTTTTATTTTATTTTAACTTCATTTTCTTTCCTGCATTCAGTCTATTGTTTACTGCACTTTATTGCAATCAGAATTTCATTTCGCATTCTTGCATCATTTAAATCATCATCTTAGGTTTTGTATGCCATCAATGTGGGATACATTTATTAACTTAATTTTCTTTTAATTATTTTCACAATAGATTTTATTTTTAATTTTTGGAAAAGAATAAATGTTTTTTAATCGCTTAATATATATGTTTTTTGTGGAACTTAGTACGTTTTTTAACTGCATTGCTACTTTAGACTTACAAATCATCTGTAAAACTAACGGAAATATATTTCTGATTTGAATTACTCTGAGCGAATGTGAACTTCTGAATTTAAATTATTTCAATTAAAAGTGAAATTAAGTTTTAAAAAATAGATTTCATCAATTTTGCATGCATTTAATAATGAATATTTATTGTTAATCAAAACTCTTATGTATGCGATGGTAGTCAACCAACAACTCCAGGTTTAGTTTATATATTCGATAATATTTACTTTTATTCTCTATAGATTCCATTTAATATCTTATTGAAAAAAGAAAAAAAAACTTATTGGATATTTTTCAAAATAAACTTGAAAATTTTAATAGTATTTTTCCCACTTTGATTTTTCACAAATTTTACTATCAGAAACGTATCATTCCTTTAAATAAAATTACTTGCATCCAAATTTACATAATAAATTTAATAAGTTAAAGAAGGCTAAATATAAAAAAAGGTAAGAAAAATTTAAAGCATATGTTTGCTTGACTAATTATCAAAGCAGTTACTTGAATTTACTTTAAATACTTGTCCTTGAATATTTTAAAAGTATAATCTTTTTGTGATATAACGTAACAATTACGCAAATATATTTTAAAGACTTATTTCAATAATTCTCAATGGATCTGTTTGTTCATCTTTTAAAGTAACAATCACGAAAGCTGATTTTAATTACATTTACTTTAATATTTTCAAAGTGTAATCTTTTCCTGTCATAACGTAACAATTACAGAAACTTATTTTAATGACCTATTTTAATAATTCTCAAAGCATCTGTTTCTTCATCTTTTAACGTAACTACCACGAAAGAATATATTAATGACTTTTACTTGAATATTTTAAATGTATAATATTTTCATGTCATGACGTAATAATTACGGAAACTTATTTAAATGGCTTTCATTTTCATAATTCCCCATGCATCTGGTTCTTTGTCTTTTAACGTAATAATCACGAAGGCTTATTTTTATTATTTTATCTTTAAATTTTTAAAGAGGATATTTGTTCAAGTAATAAATTTTTGTTAGTTACTTTTACTCCTATAGTGTTTATTGTTTATTTTATTTTATTTATTTTTTTATTTTTTGGAGGGGGCGGGGCAATAACGTAAATTTATTTGAATTACATTTACTTTAACTTATTAATATTTGGTTTATAACTTTGAATATAATTTCATAAATTTTCACATTAAATAAATAAATAGTGAATAAACTTTTGTCATTTTAAAAGGGCTTAAGCACTTATTAAAATTTTTATGATGCTTTCAGAAGTTCATTTTAGCTTATTAACTTTTGTAATATTTTATTATAATTCCACCTCTCCTTTTCAGTAATACTTAATTCATAGGAATTATGAGCGGTTAAAGTTAAAATACATATTTACATATTTCTTTTTACCCGTATAAAAATAAAATAATGGATTTAATTTTTATTTAAAGTAACGTTTTATTGAAAATTAAATGCTATGAAACTAAATTATACATATTTAAGTCGGTGGTATTTAATAACAGACACAACATCTGCGCCGAACTTGAAGCTCTCAATACTGACTGAAGACAAATATGAAAATTGCGAGAAGCACGAATTTTAACGGTAAAACTAATCTTTTGTGGGGTTATGATTCATCTATTCTCCGGTTGCTATGGTGATAAAGATGTGTAGGATCAACCAATATGGGGAGGAGGTGGGAGCGAAGGATAATAATTGGGAGGGGATGCATCATTAGTCGAACTCCATATCGAACCAGGTTCATGTTGAATAGGCATTGATTGTCATGTATTACGGAATGAAAAGGGGGTGTTGTCCTTATTAAACGTGGATTCGTAATTAAATTAAACAGCACACATCAAAATTAATCTCTTAGACATTTAGAGGGTGTTTTTTTTCTTTTCTAAAGTTTCAAATAATCAAGTTTTGTTAATTTAATTTAAAATAAAATAAAATTTTCTCCCAAAGCATATAAAATTAGCACATTTTTACTAATTAAATTAATTTACTAGTAATGACAACATATCAAGTTCACTTTGCTTTTTGTCATATTAATAATATTTAATATTATTGGTTTAAAAAATGTTTTAGAAATCAAACAAGATTTTATTTCAAAAATGACCATAAAATTGGAAATTATTAATTATAACAAAAAAGATTGTTTTAATCATTTTCATGCTTTACCTTGTATTAAAAATTCATACTTTATAGAAATTCCTTGACTTTACTTTTTTTATCGAAAAATATTGAAGTTGAAATCCTATATTTCACACATTTCCATTTGCAGAAATAATTTTATCGATATCATAAACGTATTTATGTAAGAATCTTTAAAATTACAAGCTAAAAAGCAACGTGCAGTTTGTTAAATAGTGCAACTTTTAATTTATTACTAATCATAAAAGCGTTAATAATAAAAAAAAAAAAAATCATAAAACAAAACATTGTTATGATGAGAAATTTCTAAATACCTTCTACATTTAAAGATTTAAAAAAATCTATTGATTGTTAATTAATACTAAACTGGTTCAAATAATTACCATATGTAATTTTTTACGTGTCAGATAATATATACACACATATATTGTTTATGTATAAACTGAATTTAATGAATGAATGCATCAGTATATTCATGTCGTATATTAAAACATAAAAATTAAATTGCACATTAAACATAAAAATTAAATTTCATTAAAATTAAATTGTATATTAAAACATTAAAATTAAATTGTATATTATAACATTAAATTGTGCGTTAAAACATAGAAATTAAATAATGTGTTAAGATAAAAAAAAAAAATTACATTGTACATTAAAACCTAAAAATTAAATTATACATTAAAACTTAAATATTAAGTTGCATATTAAAACATAAAAATTAAATGATGTGTTAAAAAATTTAAATTGTAAATTAAAACCTAAAAATAATTTGCATATTAAAATATAAAAACTCAATTGTATATTAAATCTATAATGGGATATAGTCACAGGGATATATATTTTTTAAATACCATGAAATTAACTCTTTATGTTTGGACGCGGTCCCTTTTGATTGATCCTTCCAGTTTTGTTCAATGTGCAAGATATTTTTTTTTCTACATTTCTTTCATAAAACCCCTCAGTGGGGTGGGTGGAGGTTGAAGAATAAAAACCGTTTGTTGAAGCTGAAGGGGTGGCGAGATGTGAACACTCATATTTTCTAACGGTCTTGAAATCTAAAAATGAACTTGCATACTTCAGACTAGCTGTGAATCGAATTTTTCTGGGATAGTTGATGAAAAGGAATATTACAGCTTGCAAAATACGGGTGGTTAGTTAAATTTAATATTGAATATTCCTATGTTTGTATCAAAGTAAAATTTTGAGAAATTGTAAGAAAAAAATTAACAGAAATATTGATATAAAAATGCTAGTATCTAACATTTAAAAAATATTTTTACGTAATCAGAGGATGGAGAGTAAAGAAAAAAAAAAGTAAATAAATAACAAAAATAATTATTATCAAATCTGTAGGTATTCGAA
Source organism: Maratus speculifer (assembly GCA_964019185.1). Classification (NCBI taxonomy): domain Eukaryota; kingdom Metazoa; phylum Arthropoda; class Arachnida; order Araneae; family Salticidae; genus Maratus; species Maratus speculifer. The sequence continues at coordinate 411,216,021 of OZ025293.1, read as the reverse complement.
TAGGATTTTTTATCCCACATAACTTAACGAAATAATAAATTAAAACCAGGGGTATCTTTGGTAAAACTAAAATACAATCCGATCTTAAAGTCTATAAATATTTTGTTTACACCAATAAAATTATCAGTTGTGCAGTTTAACTTTAACATTAATTAATTATGCTTACAGGTATTTTTCTTCACAGAATAAGTCTTATTTTGATAAGTTAAAATTATTTTTATTAGAAAAATAATGCTTTTCGAAATTAATTTGAAATGCTTGTATAAATTTTAAAATTTTAAATATAAATTTTGTAAGAGATTGGAAGCAAGAGGAAGTTTCCTTTTTTTCATGCAAAAAACTTCCCATCATTAATTCTGTTTATTATAAGGGCTCAAAGAAGGGATAAAATAACACAATATTTTATTTTTGTTCATACAAATTTATAAAATAATTACAGTCCCAGTTGGAAAATCTTAAAATTTAATAGCATTAATTATTCGATTGATTACATTTTTAATTGGAAAGCTGCAGAAAATACAAACTTTATTACGGCATTGTAAATTTATGAATGGCAGATTATGCATTAATTTTATTTTTAATTTAAATTTGACAGAATAGTGTTTTAATGAAATTTAAGTAACAAGCTCACTGTTTCTCTTACATTTATGTCTTTGAAAGGTAAGTAATCGACTTAGTAAAGGATAATATATATATATATATGTTTACAAGTTAATAATTTTATAACATTACTTAAACCATTAATTAAAAATTATTCATTCTTCTTTAAAATAAGAACTAGTTAAATAAAATAAATCATACATTATATGTAAATACGGCTTTTAAAATGTATCTTCAGTTTTCTAAACAATTCAAATTAATATTATGCATGATAAACTTTGTTACACAATTTACAACAAAAAGCACTGATATATTAAAGGAAAATCTATGCATATGTATATCGCTGTATATTAATCATTCTCCTTCTATCGTTATGTATTTAAGATAACATGATAATTAAAATACTAAAAAATTTAAACGTTAACAGAAAATTGGAGAAAAACAAAAATTCCATAAAGCAAAAGTGGAAAGCAAGTTAAACATGCATATGATTCAGCCTCAAACACCCAAACCGTTCAAAATAAGTAAAGAAATAAAACGGCAATAAATAACAAAAGAAGAGAGCAGCTGATTCAAGATGAGGTTCCATATGCTCTCTTCGGCTAAAGCTAATAAATAATGAGGGATGGAAGACCCCGATTTTGGGAACCTCTAGGGAATATTGAATGGGGGAGGGAGGTTTGGTTGAATTAAGGTAATTCCCTTATGCCCTTCACAAGTGAAAGTGGTTTCGTAACTGACAGAATACACTTACTCGACTGATAAGTGAGTTAGTCTGCTGTTTCAAAAATAAATTGGAAAAATCATCTTAAATTAATTATTTTTTTTTTAGTAATGATGATTTTTTTTTTATTTCTTTTATATTGTTAAGACAAAAATCTGAATAGGAAATTTCTTTAAATATTTTGGAATGTTTATTTTTAATGGTTATTTATTTGGAATTAAGTGAGTTAGTCTGCTGTTTCAAAAATAAATTGGAAAAATCATCTTAAATTAATTATTATTTTTTTAGTAATGATGATTTTTTTTTATTTCTTTTATATTGTTAAGACAAAAATCTGAATAGGAAATTTCTTTAAACATTTTGGAATGTTTATTTTTAATGGTTATTTATTTGGAATTTGATTATCTCAGTGGGGAAAATTATGAAATGAAAGATCCAAACTAGCCTCCTGCTTTCTTACATTAGTTCACAATACTAGTGCTGCCATCTATGACATTCTTTCGAAAACATTCTCTTTAAATAATTGAGAATGAAATACATATTAAAGCTATTGTAAAGAAATTAAACAAGTTACATTAATTACAATTATTATTTAAAACTTTTTTAATATAATCCTAATTAAAAATATTTTTTTAAAGTTTATTATTATATAAATATATTCTAAATTGCAATTTCAAATTACACATTTTATTAAATTTACTATGTCAGTTCCATGTCTGAATCTCTTTTAAATTGTTTTGAATGAAGATCGTTTAGCACTGAAAACTTCATCCATTGTTCCAATAAGAATATGCATGTCAATTTATATTGTACAAAAATTACTACTTAATTTCTCAAACTTATCAGTGAGTGGCAATTTAATATAGAAGATCAGATATGCACATTGTACAACAGGAGTTTACATATTTCAAGTTCCCCCTTTTCAGTATCGTTTGTACTCTTACTTGCTATACACTTTTTTTAATTTTGAAAAAAAAAGTACATGAAATTGTATTATTTAATCTAAAGAAATTTTGATGTTTCTATTTATAATATTTCAAATCCTTAAATGCAGGTAAGTTGGCTCAAAAGCATAAGATGCACAAAGTCTTTAGAATACAGGAACGGCCTCAGTCTAACAGCATCGCAAGTGATGTATTATCCTCCATAGGACTAGAGGTAAGTGTTTTTCTCTCTTTTTTTCAGTCCTTCCACAATGAAATAACTTTTTAACATGCATTAAATTAAATTAAATATTAAAATTTTAAAAAAAAATAAATAAAATTTATTTATATTCAAAAGTTTAATTTAATAAAAATACCTACACAGAACGGTGGTCTATATTATGTATAAAACTTTAAGGCTTATATTTAATATATAATTTTTAGTTATGTGTTATCAGATCTGAATTTTTTTTTTCCTATCGAAAACACATATTTGATTGGTTGGGTTTATGAAAGCCAATTTTATCAACGTGAGAGATATAGGTCCTAAAAAACACAGATTTGTATTATTAAGAATTTGCACATAAGTTAAGTGATATTGATTGCAAATAAATTATTTTTTGTATATTATATCTCATTAATTTTGCTTACCCTCGGCTATAGAAATTACATCCTCATATAAATAAATAAATAAAAAATAATACAACTAATAATACAACTGTAAGCCGGTCCCGATCTTACAAATTTTATTCTTTAGATCTTTAATAATTTTAATATTAACATATTTTTTCTTAAATCTAATCTATGAATTCAAATATACAATCGTCAATAACGTTCTAAAAATATAAAGCCCCTATTGCAAATTAAATTATAATAATTAATATATTTATATATATTTTTTCTAATTAATTCTAATTAATTTTATATTTATGACAAAATATATTGGGTATATTTTTAAAATGAATCTAACCATGTTATTTCAAAATCGAAACATTACTGGTAAGCTGACATGTATGCATAGAGCATTTATACTCTTGGAATACATACAAAATTGTCTAACAAAACAACAAATTTGACTTTTACTTATTTTCATTTGACTGGACAATCAGTGGTAAGTATATACGTAATTTTATTATGTAATTAAAAATTAAAAATATATAAAGACATAATAAGATATCAATTTGAAAATTTTATTAAGTACATCAATAAAATCTTAGATTTTTATTACTAATAACAATTTTGATATTTGGCAACAGAGCTAAAGTTAATACTAACAGCTTTGGCTGAATGCTGGTGACTCGCTTGTATTTAATTTTTACTTGATTTTCTTAAATATTTATAAACTTATTTTTATCTGCTTGGAAAAAGTTTTATAAATTTTGTTTTATTACTTGAAAACCGAGGATTATTATCTGAATTATATATAAAGGGATTTTAATAAGAAATTTAAAATTCTTGAGGGAATGGGTCTTAAGTTGTAATCTTGGGAATATAAAGGCAACTCGCACTTTCTTTATAACAGTAATAATAATAACTGTAAAATATTCAGGCTTCTTGCACGAGTCACTATTTTCAATACGTTCCACCTCTAAACTCTCTGGGTTCTTATATTATCATCAGAAGTGAAGAAAACCGTTAGATAACTATATCGGAACCCTCAGGCCAATGAAATTTGCAAGCATAAGCGTAAAGTTGTGTGGACTTATGAAGGTGAGGGGGTCCCTAGCCCCTCCCATAAATTCGGAAATATTTCACTTTTTGTTTTAATTTATATGAAAATATTCTTGGACTTTTTTATGTCTAATAATTTATATAAAGAAATAATTAGTTCTTTAAAATATTTATATATTTTTTAATTCGTTATTTATATTTATATTTCATGAAGGAGGAAAGCAACATAGTAAAATCGTTAACTCAAAAGATACACAATTTCTTCTAAGATTTTCTTATAGTAATCTTCAGCGTAGGACTTTTTTAGAGGTTTTTTTTTTTTTTTTTTTTTTTATTTTTTTTTTTAATATACTTCAAATTTTTAAATTGAGCTAATTCAGTAGATGTAATTCAAAGAAGAAAAGTATACACAGTTCTATAAATAGAAATCTGAATAAAATAAATTCCTTAATATTAAGATCGAAATATTTCTTGATATCTTTTTACTTCATATAAAATTCTGTTTCATTTTAGTAACAGAGGGTTTTAAATGCGATGTTAAACAGCTATTCTTTATATTGTAATCTATACATACGTTTATGTAAAAGAGTTTTAATCCTTCCCAAAGGATGGAAATTCTACGCTATGTTAGCAGGGCTTTCCCCGGAGGAATTTTGGACTCGGAAATTATTCGTTATCTTAGAGATGTACTGCGTGTGATCCCCAGATAGTTGTTTGCTTTATCCGTTCTTAATTCCAATACTGAATATCGGATTATTTACCAGTACCATCACGGATTGAAACATTTTGGGGACCGCGCCCCTGAACTACTATCGTCATTTTAACTCCAACGTTCTTTGCCCTAAATACAGTCCAGCAATCTTAGATGGTCTCTAATTGGACAAGGTAAGTTTAAAAAAAAGTTCAGTCTTTAAGAAAATCTGAGGAAAGAAATCTCCAGTGTTTTTTCTGGTTGTTCAATGTTGCTGAATTAGCGGAAATGGACAAGTTTCTGGTATGAGAAATTTCATGGCAAGGTTTTTTTCGGAACTGCTTCTTTGATTAGAAAGGTAAGTTTTAAATATCTATTACTTATTATTAAATTTATATTTACATAAATTTGAATTAATTTCGAGTAAAATTACTTAAATATATATATTTTTTAATCTTTTTTTTAAATTTTATACTTAAAATATTAAAAGTAATATATCATACATTAACGCTAGTATATACTTTCTGAAATTTATTGTATTTATATTAAAATAAACAAGAAAACTTTTCTCCCTTCCTGCACTTTTTCTCTCTCTAACTTTTGAAAAAATGTGCTTTTTTGTGTTACGTTTTTCTGGGTCTTATTTACTATACTTCAATTCTTATAACTGGCCACTCAGATTTCCAATATATCCTTTGAATATATGCTTTATACATTTTAATAAATCATTAATAGACATATTTTAAATAGAGGAAATAATCTTTTAATTTTAATAGTACTTTGCAGCTAATGACTGTTTGTTCATAATCTATGTCTTCAAAGACTATTTATGGACGAAATTAAATTTTTAATGTGAAGCTGCAGAGTTAACATGTGTAATATGATATTTTAAATACAAAATACGTAGTTTTATGAACAGGATTGACTTGTTAAGGATAATTACAAGTGTAAAACATGAAAAAAAAATTATTTTAGAACTTATTCAGAAAAAAAATTCTTATATCTTTTAACTGGTTTAAAGCTCTTTTTATTAAAAGCTAAATAAATCTTAATTTTAGAATTTGAGGTTAATTTCAATGAGTACAAAATTCTTTAATTTTGCCTTTAAATAAATGTAGATTAAATAAATAGGATATTTATAAATATAATTTTTTTTCATTAATCATAGTTTAAAAATCTAGTGACTCAAATCATATGGTTAATAGTTATATTCATTCTAACACAATTTAACTTAGTACTTAAATAATATAAGACATTAGACAAACGAGTTAAGCAACGGACGATCACGTGAGCAAAATTGTTCATATTCTGTATCAAAATTTAGATAGAAAGTATAGCAAGATTTGTTTCATTAATTTACCTAGATATTTCAAGCAATGGTGAGAAATTGAAAAATTTTCTAAAGTATGTAAATTATTTTCCTCCATTTTTTCTTCATGGAGAATTTTCTCTATCTTTCAAAACAAAACATTAAGGGTTTTCTTCTTTTCACATCCCTTTACTCTGTATAAATAATTGCTCCTAAAGGCAGAGCCGACAGCATATTTTTTTACGCGAATAAAGTAATATTTTCACGCAAGATTAAATCTATATTTTAATATTCACCATTTATTTTCAATAAAAATTCGATGGAAAAAAAAATTCCAATCAATACATTTTCTTCTTTGAGAAGAAATGTTAAAGTACGTATTCGGCGCTGCCTCGAGGACAAGTCATGTTTATTGCTTAGTTAATCAAAATTATATATATTATTATAATAATTAAAGCAACAATAAAACAAATTTATATTTTTAAAATCCGTAGATTGATGGACATTTTGCTCACGGGATCGGGAAGGTTGCGAGCGAAAAAGGCTTCTGGAGAAATTTTTGAAAACTATACCCTTATGCCTTGAAGAAAACAACCAAGAAAGAAGAACCAGCTTCACCACTATTTTTTACTCGAAACTTTCCAACAACACATTGTGCCTTCATAAAATTTGACTCACTTTTAAACAGAAACTGTACATTTATAAGAATTGTATATTTGTTTTTCCAAAAGATAGAAAATAGCAGAAATAAAATTTATATTTATAAATTTATTGACTATTTATTTTTTTATAATATTTGTTTTTAATCTTTAGAAAGTACTTTAAAAAATAATTGTTGTTTTAACTATAAATTATAGTATGCTTTAGAATACATTTAGTTATGAGAATGTATGTCTACCTCTTAATATTTTCTTCTTAAAAATTGTTTTGAGTTATTTTATAGGAATTAACCAATTTTCTAGGAGTAAAATTTTAATATGTACTTCAATTTTCTGAGTTTATACATAAGAAAAGTAATGTTTCACATAATTTTAGTATATTTTTAGGCAAAATGTATTTCTTAAATTTTTATTATATAGACTAAAAATCCAGACAGTTTCACGAACATACAAAGTTTATCTTTACATATTTATATCATCTAGTATACTTGATTTAGAACTGAAAAAAAAACAGATATTTTTACTTTCTACTGCGAAAGTTCAAGATGTAGAATTTATATTCTACGAGTCCAAAATTCTCTGATAATACTTGGTTGAAAAGTATTGGGGGAAAAAAAATAAGTCTACTTAATATTTTAAAAAATAGCATTGCTTTTCAAAAGAAAAGAAAATTAGTTTTCCACCCACAAAATTAAAGTTTAAAATGATCCTATTTTACTTATAAAGAGCCCGAGAATTATTTGTCAAAAATTCAATTAATTCAATGAATACAAATTTTCCAGCAAGTTTATCTTGTTCTCATGCTATCTTTTCAGAAGCACAAGATTGTAATCACAACGGAATTATTGTAGGGTAAAAATTCTCTCTCCAACTCGGTTCTTACTGTCATTTCCAGGGGATAGCGAGCCTTGAGTTTTCATTCAGTTTTCCCCAGGTGTGTATGACGCATCGGTTGTTGAAACGTCATTTCTCCCCCCCCCCTTTTCCAATCCCATCAATTGTCCTCAGTGGCTAAGGGTGCTATGGTATAAATTCTAGAGCATCTCTCAGGGGTCAAACAATTAAACTCCCTCGCCTCTCACAAACGTAGAGCATCACGGAAATATTTATGAGTACGGGGATCCGAGTTTAGCTGTCGAAAAGAGAAATTCGTGAAGGTTTTTGAGATGTTTGTGTAAAAACTCTCCCTTTTTTATGCAATGAAAGAAATGCAATTATTTGATGAAAACGTCCCCCAAAAGTATAAAACTTTTAATTAAATATATATAAAATAGTTTTTAAATATCTTACAAAATTTGAGAATTAGAGTATTAAAATTCTTCTAAAATTAAATTTAAATAACTCCAGTGTGTACAATTCTTTCGAAGAAAAACTGTCTTTCAATATTACAACTCAGCAAATTTTACATGTACTAGGTTTTTCTAAACATTTGAATTTGAATGAAAATATATTCAAAATCAGTAAGATAGTACAAAATTTTTATTCTAATATGGGACATATTTTTTACGTTTAAAAGTAAAGTAATTTCTAGTGTGGGTTTCTTCTTTGGCGATACCTTATAAATGTTACTTTATATCTAAGTTAATTGATACTGAATACCTATATTACACAATTTTGTTTAGCATATTCATTAGAGTTAAAGAAAAATTAATTTTTCCAATTATTATCTTTGTTTAATCATCTCAAAGAAAATAAGTATTTTAAACTTTAAAAATAATAAATTTCAGAAAACAGCTTAGATTGCATGTAAAATTTTGATACCTTACTAAACTGCACTTTAATTAAAATTTTATGCCATTAGTGATTTCTGACACATTAGGGAAAAAAAAATCAAAGAAACAAGTGAATATAATAAGTTGCAAGGTAGGTAACAACGGAGATAAAGATGATTTTCTCAGCTATGACATAAATAGAAACCGGATATGAAAAAGACCCCCCGCCAGGTTAAAAACGCCTGCGTCACTTGATATTGATGCCTTAAAAAGCAATATGTCTTGCTTTTGTTGTCCTTTGGAAGTTAATATTACCTATATTGAAAAACGTTTTTAAATTCATTAGATGGTCAAGAGCTTGAAGCCATTTTAGATTCCCTTTTATTTCCTTAAAACATTTACAAAATTTATTTCGTAAGTTATGCAAAAGAAAATTACATCAGTTACTGTTACAAAACAGATAAAACTTCCTCAGCATTTTTTCCCTTAGCTCTCTTTCGATTATCTAAGAACAGCGCATAACTCTTGAGAACAACTTAAACGTAGGTAATTCCTCAAGCGAGTAAAAGGAAACAATTTTCGGCTTTCAAAGTCTGAGTATGAAATCAGTCGCAAAAAAATTAAAATTATATTAAAAAAGTTACCCTTTTTCTCCCACTATACAAAAGGCAAAATAAAAGATGCTGAACCAAATGAAAGAAACAGCACAAAGAAAAGAAATATTCACTCCCTTGTGCTAGTAATAAAGCACTCAGAGGGACAATAATGCAGCTGCTTTGGATGCTGAATCTCATTACGTAACTATGGTAACCGGAAGGAAGCACTACTCTTACCATTCACATCCGCACAGAAGTAACGTGTGGACAAGGAAACTTCCGAAATTATTGAATTGTAAGTCGGCGAAGCGATTTTCTTATATCCATATTTGGACCAAGCTTTTAGGGTAGAGGAATTTTAACAGGGGGTTTTATCGCAACATATTTGCATTGAATGGAGATGCTTTTTTTGCAGTCAAATCCACTCCAAGTTTGCCAATATTTGGAAGTGTGTGTTGGTCTTAGATGATGGCACGTAAAATCTAATTATTGATCAAAGAGCGGTGAATGTCAAAATTTGACTCAACTTTGGTGGGAAGTCAAATGCGTATTTATCCAGTAAGGAAATCTTTGCTCGATCTGTTCCGGTTTTTTGGATATTTTTAATCTATAAAATCAATAAGTTAGTTTGAATCAATTTTTTTTTTTTAATTAAGAAATGCATATAAATATTTTGTTGTTAACTATTAAGGGAGAAAAAAATAATTTTACCCTAATTTTTTAACTCTTTGGCCCTATTCACTACATTATTTTTTCAAACAATAAAGCAAGGCAAAAAATTTCACGTGGTGGATTAAGATTTATAGAAGCAATTTTATTTTTAAATTTTTATTCTTTTGTATCATAGCCCTACGTTTTCGATAAAGTTGTCGTTTCAATTATGCTACTCTTTCTTAAACAGAAAAAAATATTTCAAGGAAATTATTTGTATGCATGTTCTAGTATTTCTTTGGGAAATTCCAATTTTAAAAAGTTTAGAAAACTTTCGAATGTGTCCTATTTTCTTATCTATTCACAACCCTGTTTTTAACGTTTAAGCATCTGAAATAGCAAATGTGCAGAAATCAACTTCATAGTTCACATGTAGGGCATATATATGAGGTATAGCATGAAGATCGTATGTCAATGTTCGAGGGTTCGAATCCACTGAGAGTGAGCGGAAGAGCTAAGCTTTTCGGGAATATTCTAAGGCGAAATCCGTATTCGGCTTGTACTCGCTAGGAAATATTTCATCTCAAGCAGCACAGCTAATGCTTGTTGCTTTTTTTAATAACACGCGCCATACTAATAGTTTATTTTAGCTATAAATTCTTGTAAAAATCTTGATATTTTTTAATTTTTAAATTTTTTAAAATTTTCTTCTTAAATTTATTTAAATAGCTGTAATTAGTTTAAAATTCTCACTACAGGATGAGACTAAAAAAGAAACAATTTATGTTTAAAGATCAGTGACAGTTAAATTATTACCTTTCCAAATAACCTTTCCAAAATATATTTGAGCAGATTTCAAAGAAAACATTTCTACCAAAAATCTTACTTCCTATCCCAATTTGATTTTTAAAAAATACATAATGATTTATTTTAATTGAAGATTACTTACATTTTAAAAAGAACACGAGGTTTTTCAAAACTAAATTTGAAAGTGTAAAGGTCATTTAAAATGTTGCTATTTTTACTAAGGCAGAGATGAAACTCCAGCGATGAGTGCTATATTAGCATAGAAAAGCAACGTATACTAGGAAGCATTCATAAAAATTTAAATAAAAATGAATTAGATTAAGCTTATGTTCCACTATAAAACAATTCAATAGTAATATTATACAATAATAATCCTTCGAGATCAAACCTTAACTGGTCTCTCTAAGCAATCACATCAAAAAAATTTTTATTAAAAAAAAATTATGTTGTCATTTATATGCTTGCAAATATTTCTAAATTAAAAAAGGGATTTCGTAAAATATCTTACCAATATCATAAAAGTATTTTCCTTCTAATAAAAGAAAAAATATAAGCTGCTGACCCCAACCCTGAGTTTGGTAAAATTCTACTTTTTCTAATAATATTTCATAAAGGTCATCTAAAAGTTTATTTCAAAAGCAACATATAAAAAATTCAATTTTCAAAACCGCAGCATCCTATACCACGTCGGGGAAAAGAAAGCTGTAAAATCAAATACTTACGAAAAACATAAAAAAAATATACTAGAAAATACATAAATCTTTAATTTAAAAGCTAGAGCAATAAACTAGGATTTGATAACAAACAGATTTAAAAACAGCGTGAATAAAATCCATACAAATATTATTTACATATTTATGAGAGTGAGATAAATATATAAGAAAAATCTTAAGTCTTTCTCCGAAATCTTAAATCTTTATAAGAGAGAAATAATAGAAATCATTTTTTAAAAGTTAAACTCTTGTTTAAATTTATTTGTAATAAGCGTTTCTTTTCACATTATGTTGTATTAAATTCTTCTAATATTGAACTTCTACTGGTATACTTTACACTTTGAAATTTTTAGTTCTTTATTAAATGCCAAATATTTAGAATTACTGGGTATGGGATACTTGGATGCATAAAATTATTTTATATTTTTATATCTCGAACGCAAATACAGTAATATAAAACTTCTTTTTTAATTGCTTGAGATTTTTTAACTTTCTTAAAAAATATGTAAAACAAAAAACTTTCATTGTCTTACTTTCAATTTTAAAAGATTAAAATTTATATTGAGGAAAGCGAACTTAAGGAATGTTAAACTGTGTGCAAATTCCGCGAAGTCTATTGATAGTCCATTGCAAAAGTGACAAATCTGCATAAACGCTGTATCTAAAATGATAAATCCAATCTCAAATCTTCGAATGCCTTCAAATTTGCAAAAGAGATAATTATATAAAAACAGAAATTTTGTATCGTGATTCTTACAATTTTTATGTAAATGTATTTTACATAACGTAAATTATAATGTTTTTAGGTATGCACCAGATATGCCACGTGGGGCAGTAAAGGGTTAAGTTTTATTTGATTTTACCTTGAACGCACACATGGCGCAATCTGTCCACAAAGTTAACATATTTTGGTTAAATTCTGAAGGAATCTGTATATAACATTCTGCATCCAGTCTCAAGTTAATCAAATGCAATATGAGCTCGGCTTTTGTTTTTGGAAGCGCTATGAAAGTTTTAGCCACGTGGAAGCTAAACAGACAGTGTCATCTATTTTACAAAGATTCCAGAATACTAACGATATCTAAATTACGATTTAGACCAAGCCTCTGTAGTCAAAAATATTAGGATGAGATCAATTTTCTTTTTTGGATGCGATTTCATGATTCAAAGAAATAATTTTTAGAAACTTGCCATACATGATGTTAGATAATATTTTGAAATGCTTCAAAACATGGAAATAAGTCGCGATTCTTACTTTCTCCATGGTTTGATGGTATAGTATAGATTTTAGATTATTATTTATATTAAACTATTCCTAATTTGATTTAGATTGTTTTGTGCCTATTTCCTGAATTTTGTGCTATTATCTTTTTGAGGCAAAATATATAGAAAAATGTAGGTAAAATTTCCAGAGAAGTTCTTTCTTCGATTTCTTCTTGGTCGTTCTCAAGTTTACTAGTTTCCTTAAATTCAAATTGGAAATAATAATCAGCACACGAAATCCTAACACATTAGTATGTGATATTTCAGATTCTGCAGAAGTAACTACATCTTAAAAAATAAAATAAAATGAGCTATTTTATTTCACCTATCTTTAAAAGAAAAAATTAAACTTACAGTAAAGTAAACATTTGTTCATAATTTCAACCATTTGTATTCGAATATTTTTTTTAAACAAGATTGAAACTAACAAAATAGGTTCTGAATTTTTTTTAAATAAAAATCCGGTTCGGTCCTATAGAAATTCATAAATTCATAAAATCTATAAAGTTTACTGAAATAATTTGTTAATCAGAATTTATTAAATAAAAATATTATATTCGAAGAAATTATATCATACTTTTTAAATACTTTGATTCCGTGCAAGTAATATAAAAGTATTTTGTACAGGTTATTTTTTTTTATAAATCTATGTAAAATAGTTTTTTTTATGCGGAAGCTGCTGATTATGAAAGCTGCATTAATCAAATATAATAAGAATAATTAGATTCTAACTTTTTAAATACCTATTTTTTAACCATTTAGTTTTTCTGTTAAAAAAAGTGCAAATATTAATTCGGTGAATTTTAAGAATTATAGAAAGTTAAAAAGTTTGCAACCTTCCAGAGTAAAAAAAATCTTTTTTTTTTTTTTTTTTTTTTTTTCAACAAGAAAAAAAAAATATCTGTCAAACGATTTTTTAAATTAATTTATTAAAAGTATATTGATATTTTTTTCTGTTCAGTTCGAAGAAAATGATCGTTTGTGTTTAAAACACTGCATCATTTAAAAACAATAAATAAATAAATAAATAAATTTTTATTTCCTTTATTATTATCTATTATTTTTATTGAAAACCTTTAAATTAACCATCTTCTTAAAAATACTGCACAATTTTTGAATCTATTGATTTTCCCTACAAGCGATGCTAATCAGCGTATTTGAAAATAACTTAAACAAAATAACACTATTAGAATGTTCGATTACGTAATATAACTTTACACACTGTTAAAAAATATATAAAATCTAACTAAGACGTATGTATGTTTCAGTATTTTTTCAAGACAGTTGCGAGGAAGATTTTTTTACATTTTCTATCTATGAAAAGACATTTGAATTCCTCGTGTTTAGTGATCTTTACTATACACCCACTTTCCAAATTTTATTATCTGACATCTAAATTAATTTCTGCAATAAGATAATAAAAATAACTTTATTTATCAGCTTTATTATTTCTGGGAAACGCAGAATTTATCTCTGTATTGCGGGTAAAAACCTGATAGTCAAACCAATGCAATCTATCCAAATATTTCACAGTAATCAATGTTAAAAGATGGGGGCGAGCCAAGGCGTATAAGATTGTATTATCGCGGAAAACAAGGCCTACAGAAGGAGGAAATCCTCTGCTGCGGATTTCCTCTGATAAGTGCCTTAGTTCAACAGCATTCTAATTCAACAGGCCTACAATTCTGGTCACTAGCTGAAAAGAGTTTAATCGCTTACACTTTAAAACGGTGTGGTTGCTATAACTAATAACGGTACTCAATATTAGATAGCTCGAGTGAGTATTCTTGCTTTCCTTTTCTTATAATGTATTTTTTTTTTATCCGTCCATAAAGCAAAATTGTGATCTACTTAATTAAGCTCATTTTTTATTTATGTTTTTCAAGTTGAAAAAATTATTTTCTGTACAACAGCAAAATGATATTTAATGAATTCTCATTTTTTAGCGACATTTTTATGAATTGTAATTGTTTCTAATATGTTTGAGTTAAGGAAGAAATTGGATTTAGGAAATATTTTTATCGTATCAAAAGTATTTTTCCAGGAATATTGTTTTTTCTAAATTTGTATTTAATATTAATCGTTGTGAATGGCCCATGGTTTTTAATTAACGAAATGTTGGTATGTTAACATAAAGTGCATTATTAGTTAATAATTCGTAATTAATTCTCTTTTCAGTAACCCAATAAAATACATGAGAAAATATTCTATACTCGAGATAAAATGAACCTTTTACTAAACATGCATGGGCAACCCAGACATCCTTCCCACGTCATGCTTGTTGGCCTAACCGTTCGGAGTTTTCCATGGTTGTAACCGAGCTTTGCGTTATGCATGCTAATAATGAATTATATTCCCTTAGAAAGATCTTCACGGAGGGCAATCCTTTATTCTGCCTATACCCCACAAACAGACATTCGGTCTTAACAGAACACCTACCATCACCACCATATACTAAGCATATTTAGAATAATTATGTCCTAAAATTATTCATTTTCTCTTGCTTAATAATCATTTGCGGAAGTTTTAGACTGAAAATGCCGAATTTTTTTCAGCGAATGAAAATATAAGTTTCACAGGGAATAAGTTTAAGATGCTCGAATACGAAAGATTTAAAGACTAAAAGAGTTCAGTATTTTCCAATTTAGTAAAACAAATATGTATAATAGAAATTCTTTAGAGAAAGTTTGCTTGCTGTTCAAAAGATGGCGCTTCCTCTCTTTATTTGCATTGTAAGAAAAATAAAAGAGTCGGGACATAAAAGAAAGGATAAGAAAGACTTGCGATAAAGCGCGCGTATTTCTAGACTATCAAACAACCACTCCCCGAGTCTATGCCACTACAGAATTAAGCCTGTGAAAAAAAACTTTAGTCAAAGATCAGGCTCCGCTTTTCCACTCTATTTCTGCTATTATCTCAGAGTGTAGTGGGACAAAGAGCATGATAAAAGAATGACCTTAAGCATTTGAGTTAACCGCTACTCAATCTAGAGTTATCTTTTAGGTGTATCACTTCACTTCTATCTTATGCTACCAACATGTGGTTTCGGAAATGAACTTAGTGACTCGACTTACGTCACGAAATTTTTGCTCAGCAATTTGTTGGGAATTTTTCTAGTTATCCAAATTTATATCACGGATATCATTCCATTCATGAAATTTTGGGATTTTTTGTGCTTACTAATATCGAAAACCCGAAAACGAATGGAGCCTACTTAGCATTTCACAGAGGTACGTTATTAGTTTCAGCTTTTCTTTAACTTAATTACTGTATCATTTTTAGTTAAAGTTAGTTAAAGTTTTCAATAAAGGTATGAACACTGTAACAGCTTAACACATGTTCAGAACTATTGCAGACTATTAATCATTTTGTGCATTTTTATGCTGATTAATCCCTAATACTTAAATCTTTTCAATATATATGCATAAAAATGTTTAAAAATAATTGATTTTATTTTATTTCTATCCGAAATCAATAATATGTATGTTTCTTATGGGGAAAAAATTACCTGCTTGTTCTGCGATTGAAGATGTTGCCGGTTCGAATCCAGATTCATATGCATGGATATATACAGCGGATTAGATTCCTCTTTAAACAAAAGCCCAAACATCAACTACACTGTATTTTCAAAAAGTGACGACAACGCTCCCAACCAACCAACCAAATTATGCGTAAAAAATGAAATCGTGATTTTCGCGAATATTCGAATCTTAATTTTGAATACAGTAAAAATTATCTCTGTATTTTGTGCCTAGAACATTTTAAAGACATAAAAAAGGGATAAATAATTTAAAATAAAGTTTTAATTATTTTCAAAATACTTTTTCGCAAAATGACAGCTTTGTGAATGACAGAAAAACAACACTTTTATGCATTATTTTAGCTGCAATATAAAATCTATTTGAGGTTTTTAACTTGAGTTTCTTCAGTAATCTTAAATCAGTTATCTCATTTATTTTACACTCAGTGAAAAATCTACATAGCATTTTATTACACAAAAAAAACTAGGAGCATTAATTTTTTTTTCTTAAATGAAGATTTGAAATTCATTGTCTTATTTTCGTAAACTCCAATAATAATACTAATAAATATTTAAATGTGATGCAGACCAGATGACTAGGTCAGTTACTTCTTCCTCTCTTTCCAATAGGCAGGAGTGCGTTCTTTTTTTAGAAATGCCCCGGCACACTCCTTCTATTCTAGCTATTTTTACTTACCCTTCAAGCAAAGAAACCATCTACTTGTGTGTAGTTTAAATGCATGCTTCGCTTCTGACACATGTTTCGGTCACTCGACTTTAAATGATGGATGAAAAGCATTTTGTAATACACTTACTTTAATATATTTACTTCGATAATACATTTAATTTAATGTAGTCCCTTTAATTATACAATCTATATGTTTTTAAGAGACTTCAAAATACTTGAAACATATTTTTTTAAACTTTTATTCAATAGGTAAAATTTTTAAACGAATATTTATTTCCAAAAATATTTTTAAAAAAAATGAGAATGTTTCTTGTTCTTTTTTGCGAGAATTTTCACTTTATAGACGAAAGATGAAAAGCATGCTATCTGCTTTTGTAATACACATATTTTAGTATTTTAATTTTAATACTACACTTTCTTTAATGTAGTAACTTTACTTATACACACTATCGATATACTTTAAACGACTCCAAAATACATGAAACATATTTATTAAACTTTTATTTAATAGGTGAAATTTTAAAACGAATATTTATTTCTTAAAATATTTTCGGATAATATTTAATATATATATGTGAGTGTGTGTTTCTTTGTTCTCTTTTGCGAAAATTTTCACTTTATAGGTGAAACTTGAAAATCATGCTGTCTGCTTTTGTATTACACTTACTTTAATATATTTACTATAATAATACATTTACTTTAATATATAAATTTAATT
This sequence comes from Maratus speculifer, assembly GCA_964019185.1. Lineage (NCBI taxonomy): Eukaryota > Metazoa > Arthropoda > Arachnida > Araneae > Salticidae > Maratus > Maratus speculifer. Next base: position 411,198,776 of record OZ025293.1, on the reverse strand, counting down.
ATGCTGCACGCTATCTATAAGTTTTAAGCGATTCCAAAATGCTTGTAACACATATATATTTTTTTACTTTTTTTCAATAGATGAAATTTTAAAACGAATATTTATTTCCAAAAATATTTTCGAATAATATTTATAAGAAAGGAATGTTTCTTGTTCTCCTTTGCGAGAATTTTCACTTTATAGATGAAAGATGAAAAAACAATTCTTTTAAAGAAAATATTTTTGGCATGATGCCTTTTCTAAAAGAAGCATATTTTCACGTAAGATATTAACCTTTAAGTATGAAAATAGCCATATTTACATGAAATCCTAGCTAGACTAAATATAAGATGCATAAATACAAATATTTTTGCGCATAACAGCCCAGCGGTATTATTTTTGTATTGTAAAATACAGGATAAATATTGAATAAATTTTATAAATAGATGTAATATATTTGCGGTCTTCAGTGTCTAAGTAATTTACTGTGGTATACTATAATCTATAAATCAGTTTCTAACCGTTATCCACCTAGCCAAAGCCTAAACTAGAGGGGGGCAGAGGGGGCACGTGCCCCGGGCGCCACCAGAATTCAAGGTGAAGGGGGCGTCAAATTAAGATTTTGTCTGGTGTGTTTGATATAAAGAATGCATATATGTGGGAGTGGAGGGGCGCCAAAATCCATGTCTGCCCCGGGCGCAAAAAAGGATAGTTTCAGCGCTGCACCTAGCTATATAAGGAATCTACATGACTGAAAAAACAGTTCTTTATATAACTTAAAACATTTCAGAGATTAGAAGAATGCATACCAAATTTTCAATTACTAAATTACAGTAACAAATTAAACATGCATGCCAACTCTATAAGAATTTTTCTTGTTTACCCCTTTCCTAGCCCCAATCCACATATTATAGTACAGATATCCAGATATTAAGTGCATATACGGACTTGTTTATAAGAAATAACAAGTTTAACCCTTCACTGCACGATTTATTCAATTTTTATGAAAAGAAAAATTATTTAAAATCTATATATCGGTCTTATAATGGTAAAAACAGCAAAAATCAAATTTTTAGCTAAAATTTGATATTTTATGGCGTGTACTCCGCATACACAACTAAGGTTTTTAAAAATTGTATGGCTATATTTTGCAATTAAATGGTCTTAAATTAATTTTATCTGCTTAAAATCCTGCATTTTTTTATATTAATATTTTTAAGTATTCAGTAAATATAAAAAAAAAAATTAAACTTTACCTTAAGGCCCCTGTCCTCACTCAAGGAAACGCTCGCGAGCTAATGCTATTCCTATAGGGAAGCATTTTTCTAATAACTCTTTCGCATTTTGACATTTTTGAATATATATATATATATATATATATATATATATATGTATTTTTTTTTTTTTTTTTTTTTTTTTTTTTTTTTGCATTGGATAGCCGAGATGCATGCCGACAGCGCACCTTTTTTACTTTTTCGATTTTGGTTGGAGATATTTTTTACAAAGTTAGTTTCACTTTCAAAACCGGTTTCGAAACTGAAAGTGCCTTTTAAAAAATATATCTGCAACCAAAATCGAAAAAGTAAAAAAAGGTGCGCTGTCAGCATGCATCTCAGCTATCCAGTGCAAAAAAAATTATTCAAAAATGTCAAAATGCGAAAGAGTTATTAGAAAAATGCTTCCGCATAGGAATAGCATTAGCTCGCGAGCGTTTCCTCGAGCGAGGACAGGGGCCTTAATAGCTTGATCGAATTTTTCCTTCCAATTTTTTTGTCAAATACAGCCATCTGACATGGACAAAATAAGTGTTATCCCATTGTTTGGACTGTCTTTGAAAAGTTACGTGATTTATAGTGCTTTTATGCACGTGGCAGATGTGGCACATCGTGCAGTGAAGGGTTAAACAGTTTTTCCTGAGACTCTCTCTTTTATTTGCATTACTTTATTTGTATTTTGTTTCCTAATCTACTTTAAATGCATTTCGCCAAAATGGGGAAAATGATGAGTGAAGGAAATTAGCACAATTATATTATATTGTGCATGTCGATCTATCTTCCAAAGGGCGTTTTCCCCTGGAACTATTAATCTGAAGTCTCTATAATATTATATTAATGTTAAAATTGAACTTTAAACAAAGTATCTGATAATCATTTTCCTTCCTTAAAATTTTTTAACTCTATCGTACAGGAATTACTCATAATATATATATCTGATAGTAAATAGGACGCGAATAGATTTTGAATTTGAAGAAAAACATGTCGATTATTTCCAACTTCAAGCTAATGGTTCTTTTTTTTTCAACCATTGCAAAAAGTACGTAAATATTATCACGTGAAGCAGTTCAAATTTAAATTAGTCTTCAACCTAAATCTTGATCAATTCGACATTTTTCTTTCTTATAAAAATGTCTTCTAGGCGACTGGCAACACAACCTCTAGAACTCAAAAGATTTTACTTGGGTTCAATACTCTTTAAGCTACCTCTTGTTTCCGGATTTTTTTTTTGCCGTTTTTGAAAGGGAGTCACGTTTCCCTGTCTTTTTTTTTTTACAAGGCATCTATCTTCCAAAGGGCGTTTCTCCCTCGAACTATTAATCTGAAGTCTCTATAGTATTATATTAATGTTAAAATTGAACTTTAAACAAAGTATCTGATAATCATTTTCCTTCCTTAAAATTTTTTAACTCTATCGTACAGGAATTATTCATAAGTGTATTATAAACATATCATACACTTAAAATAAATTTAAAACTAACTTTTCAGAACAAATATTTTTTTCTTATTTAAGAACCCACCCCGATATAAAATATTATTACTTTTTATTTATTAAGAGATAATATGTTTTGCGATAATTCAAACATGGGAGAATTTACTGTAAAATTAAAAACAAAATGAGTGATATTTTTGTTCAGATCCATAAATAGAATCTTTTTGAGAAAATCTTTTTTGAAGAAGAGAAAAATATTATAAAAAGAAAATATTTTTCAACTGGAAATTTGAGAAGCAAATGACTACTATCTATTTCTGTATTTCACAAGCATTATTGATCTGTGTAGAAAGTTTTTATGTGATACAGGAATAAAAATAACATAACCATAGTCCGTTGGAAGTTTTTTTTTTCCATACAACCTCGCTTGTTGCTCCCAAAAGTCAAACTGTTTAGAGTAACAATTGTGCTAAATTATGCAACAAGTTGTGACAAAACTTTAAAAATAAGAATTATTGTATTTTTTGGACCTTAAAAAAATGTTATGTTAAATATACTTTGAATTGCATTCTTTCTGTAATTCAAAGTATGATATTTTAAAGGGTTAAACAATAATACATTAAACTTAGAAACATTTTAAAATTAAGATTATTATTGAAGAATTGAAGATTATTATTCATAATTACCTCCCCCAAAAAAGAGATTGTATTTCAAAGTTGAAAATGAGATAGTTATACTTATAAGATAGAGAATCAATGAAGCCATTTTACTCACAAGTTCATGAGTGCTTTTTTAATTCAAAATTCGCTCTCAAAAATCTGAAATATTACATGAAATTCATAAAATATTACAATGAATCGCAAATTATAGCCGATGAGATAATTTTGATCATGTTAATACTGATATTTCAAATCATTTTCTAGTGCTTTATAAAATAGTATTTCACTTTCCAAAGATTTGTTTTAATTCCTTATTCAATTGCTAAAACTTTTCAGCCGTAATTTATAATATTTAGTTAGAGATTTGTACTTCTGACCTTTATTGTACAATGTTTCTCTATTATGGTAAATTTTGTTAATAACACATATTTACACTTCCTAATAATGATATATTTGCATCTTAATCTATTATTACTAAAATATCATTAAAAGTTTCATAATAAATAAAGTTATCACATCGTAAAATAGAGAGGCATTGAGATATAACTTAAACGTGTTTCTTCGTAAAAATTTGGGTAATCTTTTAAAACTACATACATGCTTCTTGTATTATTTTACTTTACAAATCTAAGATGACAGAAGGTTTTCTCTTTATATTTAGCAGTAACCTTTATCAGGCTTTTCAGAATTTCCAAAAGTGTAAAGCGGTATTTCAAAGTGAGCAGTATTTGTAGAGGTTATTATATTCTTTAGAATACTATTTTTTTCAAATATAATCAGTAAAATGAAATACATACTGTTTTCATAATGTATGTATTAATCCAATGTTTCAGTTTAAGCTATTAAAAATAAAAATTAAAGTAATCTTGTTGCATTATAAATTCAATTCACATGTCAACCATCGGAAAAAATTTCCCTAATCATAAAATATACTACTTTTTATTTATTTATTTACTGTCGTATTTTATAGCGTTATAGAAAGATATTTTATTCTTTGTTTTTGATGCTTTTACGAAATTGTCAGGGCGGTTTCGGCATAAAATCAGAAGACTAACATCGTTCATAATACTTTATCATTAATTTGCATCTAAATAAAAAGAAGAATATCGAGAAGGACAAAATCAATACACTATTGGTTTCTCCCCACAGTGTGGTGTTGCAGCATCTTTTCTGCTTCAGGACACAGATTAATAAATTCTCCCATACTATGCGGCAGCTGCCTAGATGTTACAATGCTCTAGATGTAATTGTCCCCCGTTGGCTGGTGATAAAAAAAATATAGCCCATCCGCCACCCCCTTTTATTAATACACAATAGGGGTGGGCGAGATCCCAAACGGATCCCCTAGCATGAAGTTGGCAATGATACCCATAACTCGCCTTCTGTTCGAATTCTCATTGAATGGCCGATGAATGCATATGCCATTGCCAACCCGGCCGGAAGTTCGAAATTAATTTTAACCTGCTCTAAAATGCTGCATCCTTATTAGTTGCACATCCTTTGTTCGTATCTGCTTCACTAACAAACGAGTCCTAATTTTTTGGAAGAAAGAAAAAGAGCTTAGCAGAAAGAGATCAAGCTTTAGAATGTTCATTCGGGCTTCAAAAATTCACTTCTTTTCTTACACATGAAAGGTCCCTTTTAGTAATACATACAAATTCTACTAAAATAAGGACCTATAGTACACGGAATTTCTATTTTAGACATGTAGAAACTTCAAAATATGAAAAATAGCGTGACTTTTCTATTATTTATGTATTTAATTAAACAACAATAGAGTACTGAAGTTGTTGTGGTGGTGAGGGAGGGATTTAGGAATTAAAGACTCCCTAAAATATGTTTTATTTTATATTAAATTAATACTAATTTAATAGTTTTAGTGTAATTTTGATTTTTTTTTTTTTCAAACTTAAATGCTTTTTATGACAGTGATAACAGAATACTTCGAATTTTACTTTAAATTCACTATTTTGGAAATTAAAATTCCAAATAAACCAATTTCAGATACCAAGAATACTTGAGAAACGAAATTCTGTGGATTCCGCGTCAGGCTGATAAGGTTCGAGAAATGTATGTCACATAGCACTCCGAAACCTATACCGGATACCATAGAATGTGATCATACTTGAATTTCAGGGATGCGAAGTTTAAATATTTCCCACAGTTCTGTAAATCGAAATTTTACGTAAAGCACCTCTTAATATTTCTTCGCAGTACTTGTTTAACAGCGAGATAATTATTCATTGCCCTGACAAACAAGATATCAATAGACTGAATATGAAAGCGAAGCCTTGTGTTATCGGTAACATATTCTAAATTCACGCATGAAAATTTTACATATCTGTCCATCATACAGGCTAGATGTTATGCGAAATATATAGATAATTTTGGAAATGAAGGCAAATAAATAAACAAAAATAAAAACAAACCTAAAACCAAGCATGCTCTAGATTAATAAATACGGTTTTAGCTTTTTACACAAATAACACTTGCAACGTTGTAATTATGTAAATTATTCACAGAATATTTATTGCTAGAAGAATTAAATATAATAGACTAGGGCCAGATTTCAAATAATATAAAATTCAAATTAACACTTTGGCTCAGTTTTACTGAACTACAAATATACAGGAAACATCCGCTAGTTTTGCTATTTGTGTATTCATTGTACAAATAAATAGGTATGAGGGAATGTAAATAATATTTCTGCGTTAAATTATACTTAAAATTATCGAACTGATTTTTAACAGCAGAAATCCAATTTTATACTATTTTCTCTACTATAACTTTTTTTAAGAATCATCAGTATAGCTATTAAATTTCAGCACAAATAATATTTAGAATATTAAGTTTAAATTAATATTTAAAAAATAAGAATAAAATACCGATTTTTAAGAGAAATTTCATCTCCGAAGTGAACACCCTCGTTTGAACAGAAGTGAACATACGCGCATACTTATTTCTGCCCACCGGTTACTCCTGCATACCAGTTTATCTAATGTGGCTGGTCAACAGCAAATAGGTGAAAGGTATTTATATACAGGCTTAACTTAGATATACGAACTTATCGGAAATTTGTTTTAAACACAATCTATTTAATTCAAATATGCAAATACTTCACAGTATTTTTATTTATCCCACAAGACACACATTTCAGCCTTCACTATTTTTAAAGAAATAACAGAACAATTAAATTAACAGAATTAAAGTATTGTTTATTTCATGATAACTGCTTAAATTATCGTATCTTTAATAATAATGAAGATTATTATTAAAGTCATTCAAAAATCTTTGCTTTTATATATTTTATTTATTAAATAACTTCCAGATAACTTTTAATGTCTACATGTTTTGACAAATTTATGCAACCGCAGTTAATGGAGTTTTTAACACACTTAAACACAAAAAAGACACTTTTTAAGTATTTCTGTATTTGCTTCCAAACTCTCTTACATTTACTTTTAAGGGTGGGGGAGAATACTTCCTGCAATATGCCTATATCCCCTTATTTAAACATCTCCAATAAAATGGTCTTCCTAAAACCGTTCCAATGACGTAAGATTTGAAAGGTTCACGGGTCACGAGATCATGAGTCTTTGAAAATGTTTCTTCGAATTCTTCTTGCCTTAATCACCCTTTTCTAATGAATACTTGACCCGCAAATGCTAACAGTTGCATAACATATAGATAATTTTTTATTTCTTGCGAACAATGTCTCAAATGTCACAGTTTTGAGTCAATGTCTCTTTTGTGGAAGCACGGATGTCTGTTTACAAAAGTGAAAGGTAAATTTGTTCAAATACACAGTCTGAAAAAGAATACCTTAAATTTGGTATAGCTCACATTTGTCAAAATAGGAGAAATCTCAACTGGGATATCAGATAGTTCGAAGTTAGAATGATATTAAAATAAATCAGGTAAATTAATGATATATGTATATTGTTCCTCTGCGTTAAAATTATTATTTTTTATACAAATTCTATTAAAGATGATTCAATGAAATTATTTTAATGTTGCTAAAGTTTAGAATTTCAGGTAATTCTGTGTTCTACAGTCTCGTGAGGGACTAAGTGTTAATCATTATCGAAATACAGAATACGAAAGGAATTTATTATTATTTAGAATGGTGTTACATAAATATAGTAATTTCTGTGAACAAGCCAGTCACGGAAAAAAGCACGTATAGCTAAAGCAATCCCAAGAATTAGAGTTTAATCAAATTTAAACATGACATATAAGTTACTTTATGCTTCCTAGTATTGAACAGAAATAGTCTATGCTCCTGAAATAGTAATCTAGTAAGTAATGATATCTGTAATTTTACTATAAATTTCAAGAAATCTGTTTGTTAAAAAAATTAGTGTATGAATAGTGAAGGACAGCGATTTTTATAGAATCCGTTAAGAATGTTTAATTGGTAGAATTTTTATTTGAACGGATGCTTTAAAATTTCGCTTCATGGAGAAAAAATAATCTGAAAACATAACATTAAACACACACACACATAGAGAGAGAGAGGAGGGGGGGATGCAAAGACAGAAGGAAAGTAGCCCCGAACTGTGCAATATAGAATTTTCTGAATATAACTCATAAATTGTATAGAAAAGTGGACTCGTCAGACATATCAACAGCATTTTAGATGAAATAAAATTTATTCTATCGAATTACATTTAAAAAATTTGTACAGAGAGTTGTAATTTTTAAAGCAGAGTTAGAAAATATAGATTATATATATATATAAATACTTTTACTTGGTTTATTTTAATCTAATTTAAAACTAAATCTTAATTGACGGAGCATCGAATTTCAAAAGTATTAGACCATTAGGTTACTCAATAGATTTCTTATAACTTTTATTTTCACTTTGTAATTTTGACATTTGCGTAAACTCTTTTCTAAATTTTAATTTTCATCAATTTAATAAATTAAAATACAAAAAGGATTCATTTTGCATTATTTTAGTGTCCTACTATCATGAAAAAATCTTGTTGCAATAGTTTAATCCCACCAGGGCTAGCCAAATGAAAAATATATATATATAAAATATATTTTTAGGAATTAGGAATAAATTTAGTGTTTGAAATTCCTTTATCAGAATTACGTACCTAATTTTTTTTTACTTTAAAATAAGTTACCGCATAAAAGAGAAGATATTTACTTTAAAGTTAAAATTTTTTTATAATTTTTTTCAGTCATATTGCAGGCTGATACCGCATTCTCTTCTGTTTGTAGGTTCTTTCTATTTTCTTTTCAGTTCGAACTAAATGCATTTGTTGTCCATACTTTTGGTAATATTTATTACTAACATACAACTATCGTTGTAGTTTCGTGAACATCCGTTTTTGTTTTGCTATTTAAATAAAAAAATATTCAATGGCTTTTTTTTTTTGTTTTGATAAGCATAGAGTTTTGTATTATAGATACATTACTTCTCTAAACTATTTTATAATACAGAGCTTATACGTACTTAAATATACAAATAATACTACTTCCGAGTAATTTTTAATAATTTTTTTCTACGAATAAGTAAGGGGGAATATTATTATTCTAAAATAGTGATTTAAACCTTCTAATGGAAATGTACAAACATATGAACCCTTCAATAGCAAAATTTTTTAAATGATAAAAAAATTGTTTCTTAAATTCAAGTATCAAAATTCCCCATTAAAATATCTGGTGAAATGATTTTCATGTAGTACATTTTAATGATATGAATTAATTTTAGTGTGTACTATTTCAGAGATGCATTAGAGCCTGTATTGATTAGCCGTGTGAATTACAACATCTAATCTTAATCCAAAAACACTCTCTTGCTACTGAAACTAAGCTCCTAGAGTAACTAATAAAAAGTAGTCTTAATAAGACAGAACGTTCATGCTCCAGGCGATTCGGAAATACTATACTACTATCTTGAAAAGTATACCTAAGACAAAAAAAATCTGAGTCAGCTTTTCTTAATTCTTTTCCTTCTACACATCCCGGAGTAGGATATACAATGTCTTTGAGTTAAACTTTCAGTTATTGTACGCACCCGAAAACAAGTATGAGAAAAGAGATGGGGGGAAAAACGAAAAGATAGAAAAAATTGCGAAAAAACTGCCAAACAGATAAGTCGGTGACAAAATGCATGTGTTGCTGTCCTGTAGTGGTATTAATGACGCCATCACTCCTGTTAACATGATGGCGAAAAAAGGATTGTTTTAAATGCTTTTTAGCAGTTTTAAAGGATTCATAACTTCATCAATAACGAACAAGATATTTTATTGGCATAAAAATCGCGTTTTTTATCAGTTTCTTAATTTGAATTAGTTTCACTTATCTGGATTTCAACACACTATTTGCTTTTTTTACGATATATCCTAAAAAATAGTGAAGAAAGGGTGAATTTTTGTTAAGCTTCAGCGACATTTGGCCCTATTGTTGTAAGAGATATATACTTTAAGGTTGTTGTAAGGGATATATTCTAACTTTCGTTCTCGTAGGAACAAAACCGTGCTCGGTTCAATGTAGCAAATTGAAAAAGGTTTTCAGAAGTGAAAAAAAAAAAAAAAGTAAATTATACCACGAAAGATGAACCATATTTAACATTTTAACATAAACTACGAGAGAATAAAAATTATGAAATTTTTTCTTCATCTACTATTTATAATTTATTGAAAATACCTTTTTATAAATAATGACATTATGAAACAGAAAAAAATTAGAACTTTCTTTTTATTAGAAATTTAAGATTGATTTCTGCTTACTCTATGACTATTGCAATATTAATACTAGTTTTTATCGCTAATAAACAGACCGCACTTTAGCCTGAAATCGCCTCCATATTGACGTGATTTTGTATTTTGATAACAGAATAATTAAGGCCTCTTCAGACATTCCATACTTTACGCAAACCTACATTTATCATGTCTTTAATATCTGACTGTGTGCGCACGCGCATAACAGAAAATGAATAGTTAACTGTACTTATCTCCCACATGAAGCCTCGAAAACTGTAATTTATGCTTTTCTCATCTAACAATTCAAACGTAAATTTTTGGTGCAATTTATCAGTCATAATCCACAGGAATTTCTGATTAAATGGAGAATTCCCACTGCCACTTTCGCTAGAAATACCAACAGTGAAATATCCATTGTTGAAGGCTTTATGAAAATTAATTTCCCCATGTGACATATCATAATACACCATCAATTATTCCCAGAATGCCATTGGCTCAATTTGTACGTAGCCCCCTGCCAGCTTGGAGAGAGAAAGAGTGCCAAGAGGAGGATGAAACTTCGCTCGCTTCAATCTGCATGTTACTTCAATTCCTGCAGCATCCTCTGCAACTTTATACCGTGCGTTAACTTCATCCTAATGTTTATGCTCGGTGGTGGTGTGGCCGTGCTTACTATACGTGATTTACATACAACGACAAGATGACGTTTGATTTGATGTTTTTATTTTGAAAGCTGTGAAACTAAATCATAAATATTTGCACTTAGTGTGCAGCATGTGTTTCGGATTTTAATTTAAAGAGGTGAGTTGAATAATTACGCCCACGTTTCCTGAAGTTGAACAGCGCAAAGAAATTTCCTTTCATATGATTATATTATCCAAGATTTCGATGAAGAAAAAAAAAGTGGTATTCTTTATTTATAGAAATGATATTTGAACTGATTTCTTGGTACTCTTATAAAAAATGATTTAAATCCGATTCAATCACCAAACATTGTAATAACAAGATGAAATAATTTTGATACAAATTATATATTAAGCATTTGTCTAAGAATGTAATTTATAAAAAAAAAAGCTGGACCTTCTAAATACAATGGAGTATCAGGCTTGCCACAGGTTTGTATTATAAAGTGCCTAAATTCTGAAAATATATTCTGCAACATCATGAAGAAAACTTTAAATATGTTCTTAATATCACAGATAAAAAATTATTTTATTCCACATATAAAACACAAAAGACGAAATATAAAATACTTAACAAAAAGAATAAAAAAAGACTTTTTAAAAGAAACAAAAATTCTCGCCCAATAACTTAAGCAAGTGAATTAAATATAAAACAACATTTTGTGCATTTATGGTAATTTGGATTTGCAAGTAACGTTTTGCTTTGTGTATGCAGTTATGCTATATAATAAGGTACGTAAACTTCACTTTTATATTTTAAATGAAAATATTTTACATTTATAAAATATCTATTATTTTTCACTGGTAACAAATTTTCTAAAATACATTCATATTATTCTGGTTTATTATAGATTTGACAAAAATGAAAAGCACAAAATGATGCAATCGAAATTTTCTTTTACAAAATAAAAAATAAATATAGTCCAAGATAGTAAGGACATTACGAAATTCTATAGTTAGAGTTAGCGATAAAGTATTTATAAACATTGCGATATTATTAGACATTTCTGTGCTTGATAAAATCTTACGCGGTCAAAAGTATATTTAGTCTAAGTTACTCCGAACAGCTTTTAAGTGGAAATTCTAATATCTGTATGCTCTCAAATTTCTAAGCTTATATCTCGAACTAAACATAACACACTTATGTAATTAAAGAATCTTATATTAGACGTGTTCAGTGATCCCCAAATACATAAATTTTATTCATAAAACATTACTGCAACAAGAAGAAATTTATAATATTAAAATTAATGAATCTAATTTTGTTAAGAAAATGTTTTTTTAGGTGCTTTTAAAATTAGATCTTAAAACATACTTTTGTATTTCAATAATTAGTTTCTTACTATACACTTTTATCTAAAAAATATATTTTTACATAAGTACTAACATCTTTATGCATCTATAAATTCCTATTCTGAGAAACCTTCTCATTATATATTTTTTAATCCAACAGGATATTGAATCCTAGATGTTAGATTATATATATTGTGTAAAAGATGGTAGAGATACAATTATATTACAGAAAAAAAGTGAGGAAAATCTTTTCTTAAAATTGCTTTCTTCTTTATTTGCAAATTCTTGTATTATTGAAAATTTATTTTTAAAAGGCGTATTATTATTTTTAAACAAATTTTGTTTAGTTATTATTTGTTGAGTGGATTGTAGTACAAAGTGATATATGTGTGAACTGGTTGTGGATATTCTAAAGATTACAAGATTTCTTACATTCAATTTATTTAAAAAAATTTAAATTATATGAATGAGTTATAATTAACATTTAAAAACATTTAAACAAAGTCTTAAAAGTGGTTTAATGCAAAGGTTCTTAAACTATGGTCTTAGGACCCCAAGTAAGACCCTATAAAAAGACCTCGTGTGTAAAGTAAACTTTCTTATTTTTAGTGAACTTGAAAGTAATTTTGAGAGTAACATCAAAGGGAAAACTAATTACATTACTCTTAAGAAATATAATATTAAAAAGTTATTACTTTTGATATAATTTTATTGATTTATTAACTTCTTTATATTCCTGTATTAAATGTTTGAAATAATAACGGTAATTTTACTTTTAAATTTTTGGGTTCAGAGAAATCTCGAAAGAGGGTCAGTGATAGTTAAGAATTTAAGAATTTCTGCATCAATGTATTAAATTTGTACATTAAAAACATGCATTAAGAATTATTTGAAAAATTTAAAAGCTTATAGGCAATTTATCATCTTTTCATTTTTCTGGCTAAACGTTAAATTAAGGAAAAATTTTCAGACATGTTTCACGTTTGTTTCAGCTCTGCGGCTGATAGAGTTAAACCGAGGCAGTTTTTTCTGACATATCTCAAGACTTCGATTTAACTTTAGACTTGTACAGTTAGATCAAAGTAATTCTTTAGACACATTTAACCTGCTGATTTGAATAATTAAATTCAGGATCCCATCATGTTTCAGATTTATTGGAACTCACCAATCAACAAGACAAATTGTTTACTTATATTATTTTTGTTTGTTGCAAGGTACTAGAAAAAAAAAAGCTTTATGTTTTTTGCAGGTTACTCAGTTTTTAATAATTGATTAGTTTTGTTTATCAAGAATCCTCCATGATATTAAGTTTTAGATTATTCTATTTTTATCTAGTGCAAAAGTTAAAAGTTTTTCAACAGTTACTGAAGAAAACGTCAAGAAAATCAGTGTTTTAGTAGCTAAAAAAGTATATAATAGTAAAAAATAAACTTCCCTCTGCTAGTTTAATTTGATTATGTGTTATGTGTGCATGCTTGTTGGGATTTTCATGGACGAAAAATACTTTCGTAAATAAACAAAATAAACTAAAATCAGAAATTTACAATGATTTTTCGAAAATCCAAATGTGGTTTTTAAAAATAAAATTCACTTTTTTAAATTTTTAATACTTCTGCCAATTATTTAGGTGTAGAAAACTCCGATAATCCAAACGCTTTTTATAGAAAGCAAGATAAAGTCTTATCTCTAGATAAAAGAAAATACCACATGCAACTATGGTCTACTGAACCGATTTCCTAATTCCGACAAAAAAAGAAATAATAGATAAATAAATAAAATAAATAAAAACGACGTATTTACATCAGAAAGACACAGGTAATTAAAATTTGATAGGGAATAAGTAGACCGATTTTCTTGTTTGTGAAAAGAAACAAGATAAAGCGGGATGTTATATTTATTAAAATACATCTGGAGTTTTTTCCCCTTCCACACCCCCCCTCCCCCCCCCAAAAAAAAAGAGTTCAAAGTAGCCTGTCTTATGTTTTCTTCAGTATGTATTTCTATACCAAGTTCTTCTTTAATAGACAGACCGACATTCAATATTCTTCACGTAAAAAAATCCTTCATAAAATTTTAAATATGCTGGAATAAACAATAAATTATTCATACATTATCTTGAGCTCCGAAAATATTAAGACATTTATAAGTAGAATTTTACTTCATAATACTTTATTTTATGAAAGCTATAAAATAAAGTAAATAATCCGCATTTGTCGCATGAAGCTAGCAGGTACCGTGTGAATCAACATTGTCTCAGTAATATAAATCCCAGCATGTGTGTATAAAGCTATTTTCGCGGGGTGATAAACTGCTAGTGTCAAAACGCAAAGAAGTAAGCTTAACTCCAATATTAATGTCCTGTCGGGTATTTTCTCCACGTCTGTTAGCATTAGCCATCATCCATTCCCCTCCCCCCCCCATAAATGAAAGCGTCGATAGTGGTTATGAGTGACGTCATGGCTAAGATATTTTTATTGGACCAACTTAATTAAGGCAAAAGATGGCATAGAGCTATGAGGTTTCATTTCCGGCTCTCAAGGCAAATGAAAAAAAAAAAAAAAAAAAAAGACCTAGAACCCCTTCACATTCACTCAATACAAATTATGCCGCTAAAAGAAGCAACATAAAAAAAAGTGCCGGATGTGAAACAGGCTAGCGTTGTCTTCATTATATCTCATCAGTGGCGTTGATACGTTATTTACAACTTATCTGAAAGCAAGCATGCATTAATTTTGTTCTTTTATTTAACGAGTAGATTCTGTTTCAAAAAGTCATTTGATGTTTTTCTTGAAATATAAGCAATCATTGCCTTAAAGAATTTTGCCTCATTGTGTATGAGAAAATTTAGCAGTCGATTTTTCTTTGCAAAATAAATATTCAAACAAAATTACGTGACATAATATTTGTGATGGTTTAAGATGCAGTTAGGTTTCAGATGCAGTTCTTTCCACTCTAATATTAATATTTTATTTCCTTCGTGACAAAATTCTGCTTTACTTAATGCCAATTTTACTAATTTATTTTATGATAAAACTAACACTTACTACAATTTACTAAAGAATAGATAATTGAAGTAATATGAAATTATTTTTTATTTCAACTATGAGTATTTTAAACTCAAGAAAAAATATTTTTCTTTTTAAAGTGGAATCGGAAAATTCATATGAACATGTTTTTCATAAAATAACGCCATCTATGCACGATCAATATCGATAAATATTACGTTTCTTTATATATTTAAATGAGTTACCAAAAGCTTTTTTATAAAAAACTTTAACGAAGTTGAATAGCAAATAATGTCAGAGAAAGGTTTTCTTTCTTTAATCTATAAAGGAAATATACAAAGTCGACTACTGAAACTGTTTGTGCAATGTATAAGCAGCAGTGTCTATTTCTAACATTTAAATTAAAATCCATGAAAAAAAATTATAATGATCCATTAAAAAAATTCTATAAAACGATTTCTTATCTTTAATAAATAGTCACAAAAAGAACAATCATTAAAGAAAATAATAAAATTTTCTGCCATGTTTAATTGTACATCTTCCATTCCTTTATAAAAACATCTGTCCAGTGTCTATCGTAAGAGTTTACCTCTAGTTCAAAAGTCTGGTATGATAGCGTGGATGTTTATAGTGTTTTTCAGCCACTTTAAATTGAAAGTCCTGTTGTATTATTTCTTTTATTGAAAAATTTCTGTAGTACCCAAACATCAGAAACACTAGATTTAGTTGGTATTTATTCAATTGGAAAAGAATAGAATAAGGAGTTCTCAAAAATATGAAATGTGACATAAAAATATTACATGGAATTTGGACGGTACCATTAAAAATGCTAGAATAATCCTTAAGGTCCACGCACATAGCACTAACTTCTTGCGCTATGTTTGATCTTTCGTGTCGACGCTTTGATGTATAAATTGCACTTCTAGTGCACTGAATCTGAACTTCAAGAGAGGAATCTAACGCGAAATCAGTTGACAGCTTTACGACTGAAGATAAGGTAGATAAAAGTTCCCCTTCCTTTGTCAGTTTGGTAGGGTCAGTCCCTCAAAAATCATTTAAAGATATTTCACCCTTGTTCTGTTCGAAAACAAAGATTGATTGATTGCTCTTTTAGCATAATAAAAACTAGTGCTGTTCGCTCGCAGCCTCAGGTTTTTCTTAAAAACTGAGATATTTTCGTTGTACATTTTTAAATTATTTTATTGCCATAAAAAAATCCACTTAATTAGGGTTCATTTTTGAGATGCTTCATTGATGCTGCGATGCCATGTTAAAGATGGAAAATGTATAATTTGACAATTTAATATTGGCATCTTTTGTTTTATCTCCCTAGCAATTAGGCCAAATGCCTGCATGGTTGTGAACTCCCATTTCCTGCAGACTTTGGCGGGGAAAACTTGGCTAATGCTCTTCTCACTTGTTTGCTAGTGTTTTTTATGACGTCACCAGACGATGAGATGGTTTGAGTAGTAGGGGAAAGGGGGAAGTTGAAGGACAGGAACACTAATTTGCTTAACTCATCCCTCTCCACTTCGAAGCTTTTGCTTTGTTTATTTTCACCACTATATTCACTCACAAACCATTACTCCCTTAAAATGACATTTTATGGAGTTAAGAATTTAGCATTCCGGCGATTTTTTATTGCTGTAGAATATGAAATTAAATAATTTTTTCGCTCCGAATGTCATAAATCGTTGGAATGTTTTGTTTTGCTAGAAATGAATGCTGTTTGAAATATTTCTTCATTGCGTGAAATGTTTTATGTTTTCTCTGCTTTTTTAACGAAGTATATTTTTTTAATTGCAGAATGTTTAAAGCATATTTTCTCAAGTGTTTTTCGCTCGTCTCCATTTTCTCCCTTACTGTTTTGGAGAAGTATTAAAAAATTAATGTTTATGGAAAAAGGATAATTAAAGGAAATCATACGGAACATATTTTCGATTGATATATTTGTTAGTTTAAACAATTGCATTGTCAAATAAAAAAAATAAACTCTTGACTTTAGAATTGTAAAATATCACTTTTCCATAATTAGGTGAATGTTAATTATTTGCTCATGCATTCTTAAAATGCATTTTTTTTAAATTTTTTTACTGAACTCATTAAAAAAAAGAGAGAAAATGAAACGTTAACAATTTAATGTTTTAGAATTTGTTTCACATTAATTACGACTGCTTAGCTTGCAAATAAATTCTTGACAAATTACATTATATTTTAAAAACCGTTGAAGATAATATCAGTAGATTCAAAAATATGGATATTACAAAAAGTAAAATGTTTCTGTTCAACTACTCCGTTCAGCCATATTCACGCAAAAAATGGCTTTTACAACTTCTTTATTTGAGAAAGAATATGTATATAGCCATCTAAATGCAGTTCATCTATACTCTCTACAACCGAAAGTGAACATGTCCTATTTTATGCATAACTTACACATAAATAGAATATTTTATTTTCCATTATGACTTTTTCTTGTTTCACAGAGATTTTCTTGTTTGTTTTAGAGGAATATTACTAAAGCCGTTTAATTTTTACCTAAAGTTATCCTTTTTGTCATAGAAAATCGTATTTAATACAATTTACCTAAAAAGAATTCTTGAGAACTCTGTAAGCTCTTTCTAGAATAGAGAACTTGAAATCAGAAATAATTGTTCGCTAAGAGAAAAGACAAAATTCGCATGTATGGAATTAGAATTCTTTGCTAAGAGAAAATACAAAATTCGCATGTATGGAAATAAAATTCTTTGCTAAGAGAAAAGACAAAATTCGCATGTATGGAATTGGAATTCTTTGCTAAAAGAAAAGACAAAATTTGCATGTATGGAATTGGAGCTCTTAGTTAAGAGAAAAGACAAAAATCGCATACATGGAACTAAATTCTTTGCTAAAAAAAAAAGACAAAAATAGCATGTATGGAATTGAAATTCTTTGCTAAAAGTAAAGAAAAATTTTGCATGTTTGAATTTATTCCTAATAATAAATAATTAGTATGCATGTGTTAAAGAGATCAATTGAAAACCTGAATATTGACCACCGTAAGACTGAACTTTACAGATAATATTAGTCATATTTACTTAAAAAAAAAAAAAAAAAGACTATCTTAAATTGTACACAAAAACGCCTTCATAGTGTTTAAAGATAGAAAACCAACGAATATAAATTCACAAATAAAGTATGAAAAGGTAGCAAATAGCTATTTCGAATCTACTAACGAGATTCTTCATCAGTGCAAAACTCAGCGAGCTAAAAGTAGCAAAACTGAGCTAATGCTATTTGCTATTTTAAGCCTTCATAGTGGTTAACCAAACCGGAGAACGTTAAAACTATGTTCTTTATACTTGTGACAAATATGCTAATCACAACATCGAGTAAGTTATTTGATAATTAATGAAACATCTTAACTGCTGCAAGTTGGAAAAGTAGTAAATTGAATATGTTATCTTTCTAAATATTCTTGCCATATTCACGGCATCAGAAACATATCTTCAGGGAGAATATTTTTTAAAAGATAAAATAAAATCTGTTTAGAAAACACGAGAAACTTTAGGTTACATTTTCCTATATTTATGAATCAAGCACGGCAACATCTCAGTTCAGTATATTGTTTTAATCGATTTTAACCAAAGGTATTCATTTACTTGAAGGATAATGCTGAAATTTTGTATCAGATTTAAATTTCTTTAAACACTTTATTTAAAAATACTTTTTTAAATATAATTTCTGAAGATTGTACGGCAAAAACAAAAAAAAAAAAAACAAGACAAGCAACCAAAAAGTAAAAGTAGATCTTATGCTGCTACTTCTGGTGATTTCTTACGCATCTGTAACAGACAAAATAGTTCATTCCATATTATAAATTGGAATGTGTCACCAAGTATGCTAATAAGGTGTCTTAGATAAAACTCCCAGCACTAAACAACGAGGTTGGAAATCTTTAACGGAAATCTTAGTCTTCACTTTTTTATTAAATATTGTATAAAGTTTTTAAAGTAAGTTAAGATATTTTATTTTTAGAAATCATATTCAAGTTTTTTTTTTTCATATAGAAGACTATAAACGTTATTTTAAAAAATACTTAACAAACAACTTAAACACATCATTTTTATACTCCCTTGTTAAGAAATTCATTGTTACTTATTATTATTATATGTACTTAACTCAAGCAACTCGTCAAATTATATGTAAATTTTTTCAAGTATTTGAGGATATACTTAAAAGGTATCTCATTTCGGGAAATGCTTCTATTGTAGCATTGTTGTCCTTTCTACATTGTTCCATTGTAACGCTTCTCTGGAATAACTCTGTAATCTGTTCAGTCTATAATTGTTAGGGTTAACAACTGCATCGTTGCAGATTAGTTTCATTAATGTCCTGGAGAGATTTTTTTAGTGTCAATTATTGATATCCAGCCACTAAAGAAAAAACAGACAACTATTTTAACTCAATTTTTTATGATTTCTCCAAAATTATTATAAACTTCATATTAAAAAATAAAACACTACTTGGGATATATTTTTTACCGGTTGCTTATTAACGTAATAAATAGTTTTGATTTTTCTAAAAAACATCACTATAGAAATAATCACAAAGTAATTTCTTCTATTACTACAATGATTTACGAAGTATTTTTTCAATTTTTATAAAATTTATACAAAACCTGAATAATATATATTATTGATTCTATGTTCAAGATCTTTTGATTTTATAGGTCAAGTTTTGGTAATCTTAGGTAATGCTTTTATCTTTTCTTTTCCAACTTAGTGTCATTATTACACGAATGGCATTCTTTTGCAACTGCTGTTTTAGTTAAACTACTACAAGAGGCAATTTTTCATATGTTTATAAAACTAATCAAAGACAGAAAACATTATTACAAAAATCATAAGAGACTAAAATCATACATAAGATAAAAATCATAAGAGACTAAAATCATACATAAGACAAAAATCATAAGTTCTAGAAAAGTTCTTAAAATTAACTTAAGTTCTTAAAATTAACTTAACGACGTGAACTTAAAAGTTGGTTAAATTGAAGAAATGAAAAGGGTTTTTTTTAAAAATATCTTCTTTTTTACATCGAGTTAGATTTTTAGTAGATTTATAGATTTTTCTTTATGAGTTAAAAAAAAAATATGTACGATATATATATATTTTTAAAATTGTGTCGATCATTAACATATAAATACAAAATTACGAATTGTTTTAATTAAAAATATTAACTTGAAAATTTGTATTTAGTAAAAATGATTTTCTTTGCATTTATAAGAATATGCTATTTAATAAATATACTTTTTAAATCCATTTAATTTATCATTCGAACATTTCAATTTCGTTTTTCTAGAACATTTTTTTTCTGTTCGTCACAATTGAATGCTTGCCTATTTTTACTATGGTCGTTTAAAATTTGTGTAACATTTGTGGCAAAGATATATATTCATTTTTAAAAAACGAAATTTGTTTCCATATAAAATATTAAGCTGTTGAAATTTTCTAGGACCTCTGTTAGAATCACATTAAAATCCCTGTTACTATTGAATTTACCTGGATATTTCAGAATAGTTTCTTTGTGACAAAGAAAAAAATGGATTTCAGCTCATAAATCTATCCGGCAAAATCTATCATGTGAATAGCAGTAAGGAAATATCGGGTTTAAACCTAAATTAATCTGTTCATGTACATAATTGTCTAACTTGTTCAAAAAAGCGTTTAATGTCTGTAAGATTTTCTTATGATAATTTTAAGGGTATTTTTGAAAGGGTTACAGGAAGGGTTCAGAGAAATTTCCTAATTTATATTACATCGACTAAAAAATATTTTTTTTTTTTTTTGAACAATGAAAACATTAAGATGTGCTTCTTATAAATCGTACCTGGAATAAATAAAGAAAAAAATTCAAACACAATCTTCGCATTGAAAACATTCATTATATTCCCCTTCTATTTTAGTTCGATTTAATTAATCTGAAACCGAAATTCTAAAAAGCAGCAAGCAAAAGGCACATAGATGCTTAGAAAAAAATCGATGAAAATAACTAATTCCGTATTTTCATCTCTCTTTTTCATTGGATCGTTTTTCCTCTCTAGCAAGCAGAGTTCACCTTTAAGTAAAACAGTGACATTTTAGAATATGAAAATATTCGTCATTAGTGAAAGAAAAAATGTAAAGGTTTAAAGAGTTTTAATCAATTAATGCCTTTCAATTTGCTCAAAACACTTGTGATGCGAATTTTTCTTTTTAAAATTTCAAAAATTTAACATATAGCTTTTAAAAGACTTTCATAAACAGTTTCAAATAAAACTTCCTTCATGCTATTAATGAAAAGTAATTTAATATTTAAAAGCATTTAATACCTTGGATTTATAATAATTTGTTAAAATACGTTTCGATACTTAATTTTTTGAGAAAAAAAACGGCCTATAAAATATAGTGGTAAGCGTGGCAAATAGAAATTTGAAGTAAACCAAATTAGCGGCATGGATTCCATTTAACCCATACCTGCATACCTCCCTTTTTTAAAATTCTAACAAATCTACTTTGTATCAGACATTTTTCTTAATAGAAAAAAAATCAAATAAGTTTTACACAGAAACAACTCATTTAATACCCATAGACACTTAATCCACAATCGCAATGTCCGATTGTTTTATTTTAAGTTTTCCAGTTTTGAATAGAAAAAGGCAGGTGAGACTTTCTTTCTCACGCTGGTTACGTGGGGTGGTGGCCCTTACAGCTTAACATGATTTAGAGTTATCGCTTTATTTTTTAAATTTCTGATAGTGGTTTGAAAAGAGAGATACCGTAATTTCGGGTGTATAAGCCGCAGCTCAAACAATTCTTTTTCGACCCAGAATTTTTTAAGAAACAAATATAACTAGTTAGATCGCCGTAAATATTTGTCTTCAATCACTAAATAAGATTTCTGGGTCCAAAAAGAATTGTTTGATCCGCGGCTTATACACCCGAAATTACGGTATTTTAAATTCTTTTCGTAAACTCGTAAATCCTTAGATTTTCAAGCATTCAGGGCAAACTAAGTCCTTAAAAAAGGTAATTCCGATTGACCACATAGCAGTACAACAAAACGAAAAATCGGTTCAAAAAGACCGTGAAAGACTATAGCCAAATCTCATATATTTAAAAAAAAACTCGAAGTAATATTAAAACAAACTATAAGAACTGCTCAAATAAAAGAGAAACATTACTAATGAATGTATGAGTAAGAAACAACTGTCACAAACATCATATTTTTCAATGAGTGTCAAGATTTTTTTTTTTTTTTTTTTGCTGGCACTGTATAGTGCGTTACATACAGCTATATGTACTGAAATGTTTTGCAATATGGATTAATACATATAACTTTATCCGAGTTGTCATGGAATGTTTTTCAAGCATAAAAACAAGAATTCGAATAACTTTTCTCTTCCAATGTGTTCTTTGAAATTTTTCCACTTACTATTTGGTCAATGGCTATTCATATAACGTATATGTATTTAAAAAAATTATTTTAATGAACATTTTTTTGAATACTTATTAATGAAGAAAACTGGTTTGTAATAATTTATTTTATTCTGCGAATAAGAGATCTCATTTAATACATATTTTATTCAAAAATTTAATAAAAATTATTTACAAACATTAAACTTAAAACTGTAAGAGCTTTCGATTTCAAAAATTAAATTATTGCAGTTTTCAAGCACTAGCACACTTATTATCGTAGTAGTGTCACATGTTAGATTACAATTTCTTCAAACAGAATAATATAATATATACTATTTTCACAATAGCCTGCATTTTACAAGACATTTGATCAAATACTCAAAATTTTGAAAACTGATCATATGGTAATAATATCTTAGTTAATCTTACTGTTTAACTCTACTGATTCTATGATTTCAATGCTTGTTAAGGTGTTTTACAGTATGAATTAATATTATCTCTTTGCAGTATCAAATTCACCGCAAAAATATTAAAATTATGTTTAATGAGATCTCCTAATTTTATAATTGCCAGATCATCTTCCTTACTAAATAAGCTTTATCCTGTTGGATTTTTAAGTTTTTCTCTCGGGATGTTATTACCTTTTTCCGTTCTAAATATATATTTAAGATGAAAAAAACGTTAATATAAAATTATATTTTCTCAACGTGAGAATAAAAAAAATATTTTCGTGCAATTTTTACAATTATGCAAGCCAGGATAGTCGTTAATATATGAAATACCACGTGTGTTTCATGCATGCATTACGATCGAAAATTTTTAATAAATTATCACTCATTAAAATAAAAAAGAAACCAGTGTTTATTATTTTTTTATTATTCAGTTCTACTTTTAAGAAGAAAATTATGCAGATATAAAATAAATGTGTAGCCAAAAGCTTTCCTGGCGAGTTTTATTTTACATAATAAAAGTGAAAGAGAGAATTTGTTAAGAAAAGAATAACTACACTTGGGACACCTGTCCTTTTAAAAAAAAAGGAATTCTTCTAAAAATGGTTTCAAAATAAAAGTCTACGGTTTCAGCAGGAAACCTTTTTTTTACGCGTGTTGAAATTTTCACTTTGCGCTTAGTTACGGTAAAAGTTTCTAAAAGGATCTTTGAGTAATACTAGGAAAGAAAGTGTCAAATATATATTTCCATAAAATAAAATGTACGTATGTAATGATGTCTAGAAAAACTTATACCATTTTAGGAAGGGTCTTTCTGATGTGATATGTATGCATATTTAAAAATAAATATCTTACATGTGCATAGAAATAAAAATGATTTTTCAAACCGCCAAAGTTTTCCACATTCTCTCTTGAATTGTATTTCTCTCATTTAGGGATAACATTCATTTTCTTCTGTAAAGACAATATATGTATTATAATAACCCAATTTTCACGTGATTTCTTAGTGTGTATCTACATTGGAGTGCTGTATTTTAAATTCTCATAACCTGTAATAGGAACTTTCAAACACTGAACAAGAATAATCCTGCCAGAGAAACACATTTTTAATTTACGATGATACAAATTTTTATAAAAAATAAATTCCGCTATTTAATCCTAGTTATACATGTTATTAAAAGAGTAATTTTGAAGGTTCCAGGGGAGATCACTCCAATAAATTTAGATTTAGAAAAAAGTGCAAATAAAAAGGTAGGGCTGACATCTTTTTTCCAGCGTCATTGTTTGAGATTAATATGTGAACTTTGTTATAAAGAGAATGATAATATCCTGTCAAATTTTCCCCATGAATAACAGTATACCAGTGAGAATTTAATTTTAGAAAAATATTGCCTAAAATGTTTTCTTAGGCATATTGTTATAATTGTTTAATTAGGAAATTGAATTTTTAAAGATTCTAACTTCATAATTTGGCATTTCTCTTTTTAAAATCATTTTAATGTTTTCGTTTGTTTATTGCCCATTCCTAGACGCAAACATGCAGAGGTAGTACAGTCAACCAGGGTAACTTTGACCAATCACGTTAACTTTGGGCTCAGAGAAAAAAAAAATATATTAAATCTGCTACATCATTGGCGTTAACGGCAAAATTTTGGTCTCAAAATACTGACAGCAGCAGTAGTGTAAGTTTGGCAGCTCATTTGAAATAATTCGTCGTGATTCCGTTATGTCAGAGTGGATCAAAGTTTCGTAAAGGTGCAGCAAAGTTATCCTGATTGACTGTACCAGATTTAATACCTGTCTTCACTAAAAGGTCACCGAGCATAAAAAAAAACACTAAAATAAAATTAAAATAAATCAATAAAAGTGTGTATTTATATATCGCTTCTTTGATTCAAAAGTGTCAACTCCAAAATTGGTTATTTGAGTTACGGCTACCAGTCTATTTGGTCCTTACTCCTCTACTAATAACCTAAAGTACAAGATGTGCACTGAATATCCAGCCACCAGGTAGATGTTGTGCTTGAAATATGGCCTTTCACATCCCGGAAACAGTTTTTCACATTTTCTAAAAAATAATTTTTTTTTAATTGTGCACTTTTGAAGAAAGGGTGTGGTATAAATAATGTGTAATATCTTTCTTTCCGATTACTTTAGTGATAACTTTATAAAAGCATGTATTACGGAATAATGATCTGTTTGTCGTGTTGATGACATCAAAAGATTTAGTTTCTCTTGCATAAAAATACATTTTAATATTCGTCAATATAATGCTTCAAAATGCACCAAATGAAATAGATGATAATAATAACCTTAAGCAAATTTTAAGCTTAGCTCGTGAAATTTTAGATAATATGGTTTCTCAAAATTTACCCATCCAAATATTTCTTACAAAATATCGCTTTATATTTTTCATTTCTTATTTGAAGTTATTCGAACATTTGAGTATCTCTTTAATTCGTTACCAGTAACAGACATCTACTTAACTTTATTTCTTAACATTTCAGGCACACAGATACCCCTTTAATGAATTAAGTAGGAATAAATTTAATCAACCCAAACATATTTCGTAAGCATACAATTTTTTAGTTACTAAAAATATTCATTATTTTATAATATTTTGCAGGTAGCGTTCACAGATGAATCGACTACTATCCAGTGAAAATTCTCATCTAATATCAAGACCCGTTTCCACGTTTCCTTATCATTCGACTGTCCAGACTGTATTTGCGAACTGGACGGAGAACTGATAAGGGCTTGTGGCGACAGAATTCATCGGGTACGACAAGGGAACATCGATCGTGGAAAAAGAAAAGAGGAAAGAAATCATGTTTTCTCTGGAAGGAAAATCTTTTGTTGATTGAAAGAAATGACTTTTCTATGCATGGCTCCTCGCTACAAGACTGCGTTGTTTAACGAGAAATCGCAAGAAAACCATCGAAGACACGACGCGGGAGAACCGTGTTTTTAAAGATATTTGAAGATTCAGAGGGAGAAAACGGAAAGATATGCAAAGTTAGAGACTACTGGATGCTTCAAATTCCAATATAGTATCTCCGAGTATGGAAATCTGCTGAAAAAAATTTCCAGAGTCTGTTTCTTCAACACTTCCATTAATTCGGGTAAGAATCTTATATTTCAAAAAATGTATATATTTTTGATATATTATGTTATGAGTTAGAATTATCTTTAAAAATATAGTTACGGATGAAGAATATATACATGACTGATTTTTAATATTGTAATTTCATAATGTATTCATCCCTGGTCTATTTTTTTTTTTTTTTTTTTTTTTGTAATGAACTACAACTACTTAACTACAACTGTGTAGTTAACTACAGCTACTTACTTCAAAAACAGGGACTACAAACTCAGTTTCAAAATTAGTCATCACTTCATCACTTTAAAATTTTATGGAAAGATCCAATCTTAACCTTTAAATTGCGAGCAAAGATTAAATAATGCAACAACCCCTGACGATGTTAACTCAGACGCATTATATTTTTATTAGAAAAAGTAAGAGATAAGTTTTTTAAATTTAATAAAATTTTTAAAACTAACATTTATCATAGCCACATAAAAATTGTGTTTAAACTAAAAAATATTTTTTTCTTGAGGCATGAAAAAAAATATTTGAATGAGTGATATAACGCTGAGCTACTATTGTAAATATTTTACCTGTGAGCATCAGTGGAAAAATATATGACATCATGCGATGAATTTCTGAAAATTGCAGCTATTCCTGGAATTCACAAATTGTGAAGCAGAACATCTTTTGTCCAAGAAAAAATGTGGAGAATATCACATTTTCTTTTTCCTCACGTACCATTAAAATTAGCCTCTGTGTTCGCTATAAACGACTGATTTCTTATATCGCACTGTTTGTAACATTTTCAAATTGTAGAAATAGTGGCGACTATCATAATTTCGTTAATTCTTAGCATGCTACTTCCGACCACTGCGTATTCGTAAAATGAGGTTTTTTGATTTTCTTAATATAGATAATTTAATTCTGCTTTAGACATGCACATTTTCAAAAATAATATTCAAAATTACATCTGTGTCTGCCCTTTAAAATAAAAATCATTTAGTAATGGACAAATTATTTCATACGTATATAGAATTAACCCTTGGCATTCCGTTGTGTCCGCTGCGGAGACATCACCTTTCCTTCCAAAATTTGTTTTTGGCACCAGTAATAAAGGAAAATAAAATTTTCCTTATTTAATCAGAGAATTTTTGAAATTGTCTACTTCAGGGAAAGATCTTTTAAAAAAGTGGTGCTTATCGAATAAAATTTGTGTCAGAGGCACCGGAGTCCGAAGGGTTAATAATTGGAAATTATTAGAATCCATTCAGGTTATCACTCTTGTCTCAAGTTTAAATGAATGAGTGCAGTTATGAATGGTGAGCATTTTTCATCGCAGTACATTTTCAGTTCAGATGCAACAATTAAACCAGAAAGGTTACTTAGAGGTTTTGAATAGTTTCTAAGCAGATATATATATATATATATATATATAACGTCTTCGGGTGTTGTAGTCGTGGCATTATAAGTTGGACTCGGGAACCTCTTGTTGTTTCGAACTCTTTTTATTTGGTCGCTCAGATTACAGATGGAACCCCGAGTCCGGTCGGAGGTCGCCCGAGCCGTTTACGTTGATTATGCGAAGCGTTACATGGCCGGAGGTTAGGCAGGCTTCTCAAAACTGCAAAGTCTCTCGTTTTTCGCGCGTGCTCTGGGTAATATGTTACGGATTGTCATATTTTCCAGCAGAGGGCACAGTTGTGAATTAGGGAGGAACATTTAATTTAATTGGTTCATTAGCTTTTGATTGATATGTGGTCAAGGCCCGCACAATTCCCGGGTCGGTGACGTATGAGGCCAAGCCACAAATGGATGCAAAAAGCCCTTAGATCATCAATTTTAATCTTAAGGAACGTCCAAAATTGATCTCTGAAAGTAATAAATGTTAGGCTGGGAAAGAAAGTTAACAGGGGCAAAATAGCATTAAGCTTCAGAATTAAAGTTAAAAATATTAATTGGAACTTTAAACTTTTGAATTCAATTTTAAATTTTAGTTTTAAAAAAATGTTAGTTTTTATCCTTTCATATATATATTTTTCGTTCGACATCTTTAAACTGTAAAATACTTCTCACGTTTAAGTAAATAAGGTACATTCAATTCTACAGAAAATTGTTATGAAAATTGTTTTAAAACACAGTACCAAACTACAAAACTTGCTTAGAACATTTAAAAACATTACAAACCTGTTAGTTTACAGGACTGAATCCTTTATCCGAGGAAATCATATTCTTCCTTTTGAAAAGTAAATCCATGTAAATAAAATCATTTTTTGCCACGGAAGAAACTATTAGATGAATCATTCATTATTAAAAAAAAATAATTATACTGAATGCAGACATTCATTTTACTTAAATTATTTTAATCAGGTATGTATAAAATTATTCGAAATTACATTGGCGTGTTTTGTTTTTATAAAAAAAATATATTAAAGTACAAAATATTTTAACTAGATTAATCAAAAGCACGTTCAACCACTTCAAGCATAGGACTTAATCTCTTGATTCCGTTTTCGGTAAGTGAGCTCTAATACATTCGGTAATTTAAGACATTTTCTGTCATCAGAGGAAATTTTCTTTAAGTTTATTTATAACTGCTTAATGTTATTAAATGTGTTCACTTCAATGTGGCAAGAAAAAATTATTCTAATCGTGCGAATATTTTATTACGTTAGAAAAAATCGCAATGACACATTAATATATTAGAATATAAAACATCTTAATTACGATAGCTCAGATGATATTTCAGTAATAGTTTTTTGTAAAACAATAAATATAGTTTGTAATAAATAAATTATTTTGGTATTGACTTTGAACAGCTATAAAACCGATTGTCTTAAATAGTGAAATTTCGCCACCACAGAGTTGTGAATATTCTTACAACCAGGTTTATATTTAAATGCAAATTCCAATAAGCGGAAATTTCAACACTAAGTTTAAGCAATGCACTTTAAGGGGGTAGTAAGGTTAATTCGAGGGAAAAAAAGCATATTTTCTATCATTTTTTGTAAGGATACAATTAATATTTATTTATTTGTATAATTATAGTATAATTATATGTCATTTAAAGAGTATTCTGTGAAATTTTCATTAATAAATATTAAAAAATAAGCCGATGACAGCGAATCTTCGAAGACGTCCCAAAAAAAAAGTTGATTCGCGGTGAACCGCATAACTCATGACTGGATCAACTGAAATTAAAAAACCAAATTGATTTAATTAGTTGATAAGTTTCCTCAGGGAACGCAGTCGAGTTTTTTTTTTTTATTATTGATTTTTCAATTTTTTACAAGGCTCGGAAGTCAAAATACTGATTTTTCATAAAAAAAAATCTGATATTTTGTTTTTTAAAAGTAAGTTAAAATTAAAAAAAAGAAAAAAACTCGACATCGTTATCTCGTAATTTATATAAAGAAAGAGTGTGTAAAATTTAAAAAAGATCGGTTCAGTAGATTTTGAGCTACAGAGTTCACCGGCTTCGAAAAAGCGAAGTGTTAGAAAAACACGTTTAAAGTTTCACAGACGCTTTTGTCGAAATCGGAGGGCGGAGACTTACAAGTGTATATCTCCGTCAGTTTTACTTCAATTGCTTTCAAATTTTCACAGAATAATCTTAAGATGTTGTACATTAATATAAGAAAAAAAATGCAAAAAAAAAAAAAAAAAAAAACCTTATTACCCCCTTAAGATAATTCAGATTATACGGCATTTTAATTCAGACGCTTACATAAATATATTGTCAAAAAATATTCACGCTTCAAAAAATGACAGAATTTTTAAAGTTATATTTTACTACATACTTTGAGGAATTTTGACTTGCTTAAATTTGCGAAAGTATATAAAAAATGACCCAGTTAAGAAGTCTATGGACAATTTTTAAAAATAGTTATTCTACATATTCAGCAGGTTTCTCGAGAAAAAATGATTCATAAGAATGAAATAAGTTTTATTAACTGATTCCTCATACTTCTAATGCATTTAAAACCAAACAAATATGAATTGTCGATCCCACGCTTGAACATCAGTGAATATTCATAACTTGAATAGGAAATAGTTGAGCTTACGTTTCATAACAAGAAAATGAAAATTCTTACCATTGTTCATTTTTGCTCCTGAAACAATGGAATTATTAAAAATATTCAGTCTGCCAAAACTCTGAACTGAGAAAATTTATTGGAACTTTTAGACGTCAGTCTCGTGTGTATTGTTAAAATATTACAGTGCTTATTTTAAAAGCTGTGTTATAATTCTTTAAACTCTCCCCATTTTAAGACTTATAAACTAAGGATTGAAATGGATATATTTTATTGTAATTTAAAGTGAAGTCAGAGGATAAATATGTTTGAGGCAAATTTATGTTGAGATAAAATAAACAAGAAAGAAAAAAAATCATGCATCAAGCATAGACTATGAAACACTTTCCAGCACATTCAAAATAATGTAACAAAGCTTCACCGTTTAAAAAGTTAAAATATTATATCTAAATTCAACAATATGGAAACACATTTTCTATTATACAGGAATTAACTTGTAGTAAATTCAAGCAATGTACATCAATTTTATTTCATATGAAATTGTTTAACATAATTAAAATATGCCGCAAATAATGCGCCCTTTTTACCATTATATAACGGAATTCTTTTGTGTGGTCTTCTAAAAGAAAAATAACTATTTTTTATGGCATATTCTACAAAATGTATATTTTAGTGCCCTTCATAAATTAATATCAGTTTCTTTACGTTTCGACGGATGTAGTTATTAAAAATCACTTTAAACTCTAAACAGTAATGTAACGGAATGCTTTTGACTGTCCTGTATTTGAACATCCGATTTTACTAAATTTTGAAATGACTCAACAAAGTTCTGTAACAAATATATATTTAAATTTCAATAGATTCAGTTAGGTATTTTTGAGCTGTTATATGCGGACAAATAGACAGACAGATGGACAAATCAGACAACTATATTTGCGATGTATTTATATAACTGAGGACCCCAAAAGCCAATGACTATAAGTGACAAAATTGAAAAAAATAAACTAAATACACAGACGACCTAAAAATATGCTTTTTTCATTTCAGGTAAAGAAATATAAGTGATTTTCTTATTATTTGCTGAGTTATAGAGGCAAACCACTTTCTTCGAAAAACAAACAATATTGATTAATTATACATTTAAAGAAAATTGTACTTTATTTTTTAACAGTTATTGAAATAAGAGTTCAAAGACCAGAATGCAACAAGCAGAAATTTCCTATTTCAATCCACTCAATTGTTATTGATGTTCCAATTTAACATCAATTATCTTTAAACTCAATTTACTCCAAATCGAAATTTTGTCACTTGTACCCCTTGGCTTCTGGGAGCCTCAATTATGAACGCACCTAAAAACAGATAAATTTAAAAGTGCAAGAAGAAATTAAAACTTATTTCCAGCAATTATTACTCCAAGATAGTATTTCTGTTCTGCGTCCCTGTAAATGGATTAAAATTGCTATGAATGTCCTGTTCTAACGTAATCGTAGAGAAATTCGGTGATTTATAGCAGTTTCGATACTTTTGAAATAGCGTAATGTCATTAAAATACTCTGAAAATAACTCTCCTCATGGATCACAATGTAATGGAATTCGGGTGAAATTGTAAATGAACTATCAATTCCACATACCTCATATACAATACCAAACATGCCTAGGATAACCTTAATAAGATTTACCTATTGCGTGAAAATCCGAGTACATTTACGGGAGTTAGAGCCTGGACAGACAAACCAAATGTATAAACTCTTTTCATCTTTTCTTCAAAGCGTTAAAAAAAAGATATCGATGTAAAGTTCATCATTTATAAATGGGTAAAACTGAGCGCTCTTTCTCTATCATACAATAATTCGGAAATTTCCTCAGTTTAAACATCCATGCACTAATAAAATATTTACGTAAGCAACAATCAGGAAAAGTGGCATAAAAATTACACAAATTTTTAGATACTAAAATAAGTTTATTATTTAACTATTAAATTATATCTTCTTTGATTATTTCTTCAATAATTATGAAAAATATATGTTTTAATTATATTAAATTATAAATATTGTATATAATATGCAACCTGTCTAAACAACTCTACAGTGGAGCTCTTTTAAGAGAGTTTACAAAAACTATTCTAATATAAAACTAATCGGATGTGGAAATCCCAAAACTTTCTTCTATATCATGCATGTTAATACTGCAAAAGTCACTACAATAGTGCCAGAATTAAATGACAATCTATGCTGATCGTGAGACTGCTAAACACATGAAATTCTGTGCATAGGTTCTTGAAATAGGATTATTGCGTGTATCGGGAAAAATGCAATAGAAAAGAGATACTTGTTGGGCGATTTATACCAATAAATAAACAGCAATATTATTTAGCAAGCTATACCTGAATCTGAAGTTTGATGAAAAAAAAACCGTGCATTACTTTTTGAGGTAGAGATATTGCAGGAATCGAAAAAATTCAGCATAGTAAAGCCACCTGTTCAGCTATTGACACCAAAACGTAAACAGAACTAGTTTCTATAATGGATTTACTGAATCTGAAGTTTGATAGATATTCGTGCGTTAGTTATTGAAATAGATATGTTGAGTAAATCGTAAGAAATGCAGCATGGCAGCGCCACTTGTAGAGTGTGGCGCTGCCATGTTCTTGGGTGCCATGTGTGTCACATTTACACAAAAAAACTAATCATCATCAACCTATATCAGAGACCACCTTAATATAAATTTTTATCAAATTCCGTGCATTAGTTCTCGAGATAGAGCGCCCACAATATTTATGTCACTTACCGACAGACAGTCGCAGACTCATAGAACCACATACAGACATTTATTAAAAGCGTATTTTTTGGAATCTTTGACCCCCTAAAACGTGCAAATCCGTCAAAAACCGAAATTCGAAAATTTTCACGTATCCAATACCTTCTTGTAAAGATAGAATAAAGTAAAAAATCCGAACGGTCCGGCAAAAATTCTTTCATTTTCGCATTTCGTTTGTCAAAAATAAAGCATTCCAAGGGGTTGTCGGAAGTTGAGAGAAGGATTTTGAATCGGCCAACAGTGTATTAAAACGGCAAATTCCTACGACGTAGGCAAAACGTTCTGTTATTTTATCAAGATTTTTCAACTATGGAAAGTTGTTCTTTCTCGTAGCGAGAGAAACCGTCTATACCCTCTTTGTTCCTTAAGCTAAAATAATACTATAAATACTCATTCAATGGTTTAATAAACTAAAATGAAATCATAAATAACAAAGAACTTTTCGGAAATTGGCACGTTAGAGATCTAGCAAGTCAGGATCACAAATAGATATTTAAAATAACAAATCCCCTTAAATTATCGATTTAACAATCAGTAACCTAAATTTCTCGCAATTACAAATTTAAGGCCTTATAACAAGTGAATGATACAAAAATATTCAAAACATTTTTTGTAAAGTATTTAAGCTGGATAAATATGAAAACTTCTCAACATCTTGGCCACAATGTCTTAAGGCATTTTTTAAATTTAGATGAAAGTAACACTTGTTTAAAGGCTGTTCTCAACTGCTTTTCTCAACAAGCGCAAAATGTTTGATACATTTATAAATGCATTTTTTAACGGAAATATATAAAATTGGAAAGCCTACTATGGGAGCGATTTAGAATCGAACGGAATTGTCCATTTTCGGATCAATAAATTACCTATTCAGTTATCAGCATTTTCAATCACGTAACAAATGCGTTTTTCACCCCAGTTTGAGTGGCAATTCTTTCCAAGCGGAAATTTGGTTCAAAACGCCAATTTGACACTATTTTAAAAAATATCTATTGTTTTTGCAAATAACAGAAATGAGTGCAATTAGATAGTTTCTGAACAAAATCACCTTCTAATTTCATGCATTTCAGAAAATGAATAAATAAAATATTACGTCACAATGTTGCCGTTTTTGATTTAAGAACAGCCTTAAAAGGAAATCAGCATAGATGTTGTAATTTTTGACTTGCTTTTCAAAGAAAAAAAAATCAGCTATTAAGAAATTACCCCACTAAAATTCATCTTAAGATTATATGAAGAAATCTCCACTTTCTTAAAAAAAATCTACAAAAATCTGAAGAAATTTTGCAGATGTAATTTTATCTCAAAATTAACTGCAGATTTTTTAACAATATCATTCAATATATCTACAGAATTTTAAAAAAAAATGGCCAATTCCCTACAGTTTTTCACAGATATTTTCGTAAGACTTTCTTCATATTTTTTTTAGCGGGGTACGTCAAAATGTAAAACAATCAAACAATTTAGTTTTTGTGAAAAAAATAGAGGACCTCAAGGGTAGTGTAGTATGTAGACTCAGGGAACGAATAGTTAAAAGAACACAGGAACAAGTAAACCTAGTGCTAGTGCTTTCATTGTAGACGCACGTCTTCTTTGCGCCTGACGAAGTAAGACTCAGACGAGTTTAAGATTTTTTTTCGTGTTTTTTTAACCCGCGAGTACTCGCGACTTTTTTCACAACGTCATTAGTCGCGCTCGGTCATTTAGCCGCTGGCCTCCCGCATACAAAATATGTAAATTAAGAAATATTTTTCACCTAATATACGAAAATAACATTTCAATGAAGATATAAAATTGCAGTTTTCTTAAATTATGCATTTTATTCAGGATATCTGGAGTAATTGAAAAAGTAAAAATGAACTGACATTAGTGATTCTTGCGTAGACTTTTTCGCCAATTCCAAATTTGTTTCTAAAAATGTACCTGAAAGAAAAACAGAGTTGTTCTGATATTTCACTAAGGTGGTCGAGAAACCTTCAAAGTCAGCTACATGGTAGATCTCCGTTTTATTTGTAATTTAATACAAGTTAGGAGAAGATAAGTTATACGGGTGGCAAAAAGACCGACACGCGAGTACTGACGGGTTAAGAAGTTTTATTTATATTCATATTGATTCACTCTAGTTTCAACTCAATTTTTTTTAAGGGAAGGAAAGTCAAAGAAGGTTACTTTAAGGTTTGATGAGGTCTGCTACCTTATTAATCAGAAAAGTTCTTGAACTGCCAAAAGAACTATAATAACTTAATTTTTTTATGTACAAGTTTCTTGAAAAGAAAAACTAAAAAATGCCTGCCTAGTCTAGTTAAAAAGGATGCTAAAGTAACACAAATTAAGGATAACTATTTTATTTTTAAATATTTTAAATATTAAATAGTTACAAGATAATAGTAATGAGTTAATAGTGATGAGTATCAATATGTAAAATAAAGGAATAAAAGTGCCTCCACCAGATATATAGACTGCAAATGTCAAGAGTAAGCCTTTGCCTGATGAAGTTGTTGCCTGACCTATCTAGGTGCTTTCAAAAAGAATACTTTTTAGTATTATTTTGTTATGTACAATGTAGCCACTTGGCCATTTTGGCCGTTATTTTATAGCCCCTTTGCCCGGATTAACGACATTACAAAAATTCTGACCAAGCATCTAATCTACATAACTTAGCATTTTCAAACACACATCATTTAAAAAGGTTATTCCACACTGATAAAACAACACAGCGGCAAATATTTATAGCACCACATATTATTAAAAAATTTTACTTGCGTTGAAAATGATTATTGAACTATTAATAATTAATTTAAAATGCATAAATATTTCTAATAGATATTATATTTACCAAATTCAGAAAAGCATTTATAATAAGAGAACTGCTTGTTGCACAACTGACGGATAAAATTTTCTTGCGCTTATTTTACACAGAAGACCAGACATACAAATTCTGTTCACTATAGGTAATAGAAAATGCAGATTAACTAATGAATGTATTTTAATACTTTACTCGATAAGTAATATTTAGTTGACTCTAAAATAACCTTTAATTGATATGACAGAAATTGTTACATAACTACTATGAAGCGGTCTGTGAGACTAATCCACCGAAAGATGAATAGAAAGCGAGATTAATTCGTAGGATAGTGTGTTTGTACTTTATTTTTTTGTACAAGACTCTTATAATTAATCTTTTAAAAATCTTTGGTAACAGTATTAAAATTCCATACGGAACAAAATTTCGGTAGTGTTTGTCGTTAAAATAAAAGTTGGAAGTTAAGCTATAAAAATATAAAAAAGAAGCGGTCAGTGAGACCGGTAAATCACTTAAAAGTTAAATAGACCTAGTTTTTTAAAAGTAACAATGCGTATCTCATCTTTATCCTCCTTAGACCTGATGTCACCTGGAGGAGACACTAAATAACAGCCTTTAAATTAATATAAATGCTTTTAGATTTATCAAAATTACTTTTAGACATTTTTATTAAATCTGTGGATACCATAAGAATCGATATAAAGAATGATGCAACTTTGGAGATGTTTTATAAAAATTTTAAACCTGTTTTTTGTAATTCCTCGTAATATTTATCTCAGGACTGAGGAGATTATATAGAAGTAAACAACATTGGATTGAAATAAAGCAATTCGTCCATGATCCGTCGTTAATACATTCCAGCTAAATTTTATTCGCCTGATGATTATTTTTTTTCACTTTTTTAAGGAGAGTGAGGAAATTTGCATGTCTTCATAAAATATCACTATTATGACTGCTTTCTGTCCTAATATTTTCAAATTTTAACTAATATTAAAGATATTAATAACGTGACAAAAATATTCAAGGTATCGTATATTGCATTATCGTATATCCATACAAATGGTGTAACTCAAAATACCATCACCATCTTTCAAAAACCATGCTAAGCATTTAGATTTTATCCTTTTCACATTTTAACTGACAAAGAACTATCATCACTTGAAGCGCCAAAACGCCATTTTTCTGCTTACTATTCCACTACTCAGTAGAATTAGCATCCACAATTTCCAGGCATAAAATATTTCCTTTTAAATGAGAAATTCCACCTTTTTAAAAGCAATTTTGGACTGGATTGTTGTAAAAACTTAAAAGAAATATTTGAGAGCTTCTGGAATGGGGGAAGGGGTCTGAAAAATTTAACCTCCTTAGTCCTGATGTCGCCTGTAGGAGACACTAAAGGACACTCTTTAAATTAAACGAACTCCTTCTGGAATTGTTAAAATTTCTTCTAGATATTTTTAGTAAATGCGTGTTTATCATAAACATCGTTATATAGACTAATAAATCTTTGGAGTTGTTTTATAGAAATTTTAAACTAGTTTTTGTAACCTCATGTAATATTTGTCTCAGGACTGAGGAGGTTAATAATCATACATTTGGTCTACTCATACTTGGACCTTGTTTCTGAATTACTGTACAGAAAGTAATCTAATCAAAGGCAAGCTTTTATAATAAGCATCTGAATGTCAAGTAAATGACGCTCATTTGAGTTGCTTAAAAGAGAAAGAAATTTTCCATAAAATTCTGTTTAAAATAGTATATATTTCTCTATTTATTCAACAAATTTCTAATGTGTTTATGTTTTTAATGTGTATATCGGGGTAATTTCAGTAATGAAACAGTCAAACCATTCAAAATATTTATTTTGAAAAAATAATCTCTGTACTTCACAGAACTTCATCAGGTATATTTGGATTTATATTTTTAGCAAATTCTTAAGGGTAAACTGTCTTCAATTTTCTTTTTCGTTTAAATGAATCTATACAGT
This sequence comes from Maratus speculifer, assembly GCA_964019185.1. Taxonomy (NCBI): domain Eukaryota; kingdom Metazoa; phylum Arthropoda; class Arachnida; order Araneae; family Salticidae; genus Maratus; species Maratus speculifer. Next base: position 411,161,124 of record OZ025293.1, on the reverse strand, counting down.
TATTATTAGTTTAATTTTTTTAAACACTTTCTAAGTTACAAATAAAAAATAACTATCGTACGTACACTTATATTTCATTTTGTCGTTTGAATAATAGTTAAAATGTGTCAAAATTATACGACTTTGGCTGTATTGTACAAATGGATTTTTCCCTATTTCTCACTTTCATGCCTGCGTTACATAAGATAATATTAAGATACTGAAAATAAACTAATATCTTAATTATGGCATTTCTCGCAATTAGTACAACAGAGATAACTACTACTGCACTGAGAAAAAAAATATACCGCCTTCACCTAGAATGAATAGTTAGTCACTTTCTGAATACCTAAATTAGAACTATAGATGACCGAACTATGCGAATAGGTTGAACAACTAAGATGAACAGCCGAAATGACCTAGCATTTCTAGTCTCTTGTTTTCAAGGAGATGAAACGATATTAACTCGCCTCAGTAACGAGAAATTATTGCTTGATTTCGGAAATAGTTTCAAAAACTAGAATTACAGTTACTAAATCAAATCTCTTATCTTCGCATCTATTTGCTGAGATTTTTAAATAAGTATTATAGCGAGAATAAAGCAAAACGCTCTTGAATTCTTGTTGTAGGTTCTAAAAGTCTCATATAATGGTAACTAGAATTTATAAGGATGACATGGAACTATTTTTTCTAGAGCCACAATTTAGATTCTAGATTCCACAACTGTATTTTTTTCTCAGTGTGGATTATGAAAATCTGAGCTGTTTATTTCGATTTTTAAAGTTATTAATTAATGCAATTATTAATAAGATTTTTCCTTTCCTAACATTTATTGGGAGGATAAATCTAATAATATACAAGACTATAATAAGCCAGAATTTTGTAAAACGCTTTTATTGAGGTTAAAATTTCTTAACTGGTTCTTAATTATTATATATTTGTGCCCTTAAAATAATAAAAATAAATATTTTAACAGAGTTTTATAATAAGTTAATTTTTTTTCTCTTCAAATCATTTTCAAAAGACACTTCACTTGCATTTATGTTCTGCAATCAAAAATTTGTTAATCCTTTTGAGTCCGATTTTTTTTTTCAAATTTTAGAAAAAAAATTACTTTTACGTTAATAATATTAACGCTAGGTATCAAAATGGATAAATTAAATTTTAACGAATATATCATTGCCTGAAAAATAATGAACGTTTTTGTTTTGCGTACAATTCAAGTCATATTAACATGACAATAGGATAAGGAAGAGTTTCTGAAGATATTTAGAAAATATTATATCACAACAAGATTAAATTGGTGTTACAACTATTTACAACTATTTACAACTATTACATTTATTGGGAGGATAAATCTAATAATATACAAGACTATAATAAGCCAGAATTTTGTAAAACGCTTTTATTGAGGTTAAAATTTCTTAACTGGATCTTAATTATTATATATTTGTGCCCTTAAAATAATAAAAATAATAAAAATCTTTTGCGCTTTATTAAACACGATTGTTTCAGCACAGTAACCTTTATTTTAAATTTACTGAGTGAAATATATGTTTAAAATAAAAGAATCGCAAACATTGCAAAGAGAATTAAGAGAATATTTATTATTATGATTATTACTAAATGTTTAAACGTTAATGAAATCGCAGAGTAGATGCATAGACACATACTAACATTACTACATGTAAAAAGTAACAAAAGTATTTGTTAAAAAATGATATTCATTTAAAAGACATGTACTATTAATAGTACACCAGGCCCCGAAAGGTATGCAAAATATTCCGAAATGTTTATTGACCTTAATTCGAAAGGATAGGAAGTATAAAATAGCAATATAGTGAAAATGAAATGGTAAAGTCAAGTGCAGGGGGGATAAGTTTCGAATATTTAAATTTGAAAATTTGTTACTGTAGTTATAAAAACATGTTTCTTTCATGATTTTTACGTCTTTAGGTGAAATGAGTACTCAAATTTTAACCGTTAACCCTCTAAGCGTCTGGAACGTAATATTCCGTATACTAAGCTCCAGTTTTCACTGCAATACAAACAATATTTAAAATACCATATTTCTATAGATTTAATGAATTTTCAATACATCAAAGAATGATTCATACTCTGGAGGATTACATTCATTTCATAATAAAGTTTGTTTTTTATAATATTAAAAAAAAATCATATTTTCTTAACATTTAAAACAAAATGTTGAGAAAACAACTTTACTATTTTACCCTTTTGCAAGACGCTTGGGGGGTTTAACAACAGTTTATTTAACAAAACAAGAAAATAGAGGTTAAAACTTACTTGGAAATGATTAAAGTAAGTCTAATATAATTTACTCAACTTTGGAAATTATTTTGAAAGGTATTTCTGTTTTTTTTTTTATCTTCCTTAACACGTTGAGTGCTAATTCTATTTTGTTGGTCTTTCCGTTCGGATCGAGAAATAAGATTGTCGTTACGGAATAAACTGTAAAAGTCTCTAAAGTTCGACGGTATTGTAAACTATGCTACAAAAAAATCGGCACAATTTAGTACAGGAATGGCCAGGAAATTAAGTAAGCAAGTTACCATATTTTTTTTTTTTTTTTTTTTTTTTTTTTTTTTATCTTCTAAAGACAACCGTTTTATGTTTGCGAATTTTTGTCTGCAGTTGTTGCTTTAAAAAAGTTGTGCAATAAGTGCGCGAATCTTTACTTGCAACTATTTGAAGAAAAGCGTCATTTTATCATGTAATAGACAAAATATTAAAATAGGCGATAATGGTATACTACGGTGGGCTACCAAGCACTTAAAGTTCCACTTTTACCTCATTTTAATAGGGCTTGTAACAACTTAAACGTCATTTTTATAAGAAACATATAGGAACCCTTCATGATGAGATTTTTGAGCTACTAACAAAATATTCATCCAATTCTTTAACCTTAAACTGCAAGATTTTTTTCTATTTTTATGAAAAAAATATTAGAAATCTATGTATCGGTCTAAAAATGGGGAAAATATTGAAAAAAAAAATTAAATTTCAAATTTCCAGCTAAAATTTGATATTTTATGTTGTGTACCCTATATACACAAGGATTTTTTATAATAGTGTATTGCTATGTTTTGCAATTAAATGGACTTATATTAATTAATTTTATCTGCTTAAAATTCTGCAACTTTCTTTATTTAAATATTTTTAAATATTTAATTAAAAAAATTGCCTTAATAGCTTGATCGATTTTTTTTTCAAAAAATGAATTCTAATTTTTAATAAATGCAGCTATCTGACATGGACAAAATAAGTGTTATTCCTTTAAGCTCCTCTTGATGGGTTACAGCGATCATCAAATTTATGGCACGCAATGAAAATTATAGTGGTTTTAGGTATGTGCCATATGTGGCACATCGGTGCAGTGAAGGTTAAATATCACTTGCCCTTCTAATCTGACTGAGCTTCTACACTTTTCACGCAAAAAAAAAATCACACGAACAATCGTCAATCTGAAAATTAATGAAACTTACTCGCCGGTAGTTGGAAAGTTTTCCTTAAAAAAAAAACTTCGCACAACTTCTATAATGTTTAATATTTACAGCAAACAATCATGTGAAATATTAAATAATATATTCCCAAAGTACTAAAACACTTCAGTTTTGTCGAGCATGCTCAGAACAAAAGAAAGTGTGACTTCAATAGAATAGATGGGATCAATCTCAACGAATTTAGTTAAAAATAATTCGAAAGAACCATTCGTAAACCAGTCTTTAGTCTTAAAACAGTGCCGCTGCAAATTGGAAATGTATATTTCCGGGCTGAAATGGAATTTCCAAAACATATCTTGAAAGTTTGATCCGCCAATAACAAACAGAAAGAAAAGGTGTTTACATTCAAAGTTTAGAAATTCAAGATTCTTTTAACGAATTCTTAATTCCCAAAACAGTGGTTGTTTAGCTGCAAGTTCTCAAGTTTAAAAAGTACTTATTGAATCAGGTAAATCATTCAAATTTCTTCCACATGCATGTTGATAAAATTCTATGTCTTTTGAAATACTGGAGGAACACTTACACACTTCATAAATTATGAAAGTTTCTATTCCAACAAAAATTCATTTTTAGAACTCATGAAAACATTTTAAATTTGTCTTAATACTTTCAAAAATAAGTTTCCGGAAGCAGTAAAAAAAACTTGTCAAAACTCGTTAAATCTTACATGAATGTTTGACTATGTAGCTGTTGTGAAACTTACGAAACATTTCAATTGACCGTATAAGCAGCAACCTTTACTTCTAAAGTTAAACAAACTAATAAATAGTTACGACTTCCGATTGAAATGAGAATTGCATTTTAGACACTAGAGAATTGCGAAAGCTCTTGTTAACCACTGAGGAAATTTCAACACAAGTTTGAGTTTGAGTGAACATTGCTTTGAGGTCTATAGCTACAATGGCTGTTACCTCGAATGATCCAGAATGCACAGAATACTTTATTATTACAGGAAATACAGTACATACATTTTAATACACATCACAGGGACAACACAGACACCCATGCCGCTAGCTGGACTCGAACCAGGGTCCAGCGGTGTGGGAGGAGCAGACGCTACCAACCACGCCACTGGGTCGGCATTTCAACACAATATAAAACATTACTTCCAATAGCCGTAAACTAGTACGGTTATGGATTTATAACTTCAACTGCGTATATCTTCGTTAGCAATGTAGTGATAATGAAACACGATGTGGGATTACTAAATAAAATTTTAGGAGGAGCCAAACCTTATTTTTATGAAACAATTTTGTTATTTAAAGACTCAATTTAATGAAAATATGTTTTCGAAAAAATAAATTTTGGTCAATGCAAATTCATTCTAGTGTTGACTTCATGGGTTAAAAGGAAAAAAAATCTCTGAGAATGTAGAAGTTCGTTGTCGTCCTGTTCCTAAATTTCAGGAGGGCTGAGAATACAAGTACTTAGTAGTAAGATTTTCTAAAATATAAATTTCCTTGTGAAAAAACAATGCTTGAAATTAACAGCGTGTGTATAAAAATCGTAAATGTCCATAACAGAAATAAATTTATTGATACTGAAGTTTGAATTTTTAATAAGCAATGTAATAATGTAATGAATAAGCAATTAAAAATGTTTTTTTTTCTGTTTGGGATTTTTCAATGGGTGGGGATCACTGAAGCGTTCCCTTAAAAACACACCCGATTCATTTAAATTTCTTAGTGATTAAGTTTCGATTACGAGTCCCTATTTTTACCTTACCATAATTCATGAAAAAAAAAAAAAAATAAAAAATCAGACATTGACCAAATCAACAATAAGTCAGATTTTTTTCTTGATGATTAGAGATGAAATCTTTAGTGTAATTTTAAAGGAATATTGGAAACTGTAATCATGGTTTTTATTTTAACCCCGAAGTTGAAATAAACCCAGCAAAAGAAAGAAAAAAAACACTAAATATATTTTGTACAGAATAGTGGCACTTTATAACTTTAAGTAAAACTTAAATATCTTCGAAATAACTTTAAAAAAAACTTTGTTTATTCCTTACAAATATGCAAGTATAGGTATCCTTGCTATTCTGTAAAAAAATTTGCTGCATTTTTTAGTATTTGGATTTATTTTCCTTTTTACTTGCAAGATGAAAAAGTGATAGTTACACGTAGGTGCCATATTAACTAATTCCTCAAAATTACATTTTTAAAGACATACATTAATAATACATTATATAAAAACTGCATTATTATTCAACATACAAACTTTGTAAAAATTTTACAACACACGGAAAATTTAACTCTAAAATTAATGTACCCGTATAAAAAATATATTGAACTTACAAGATACATATACTATTGTTTCTAATATAAATGTTTAATGTTTTTGAAGTAATGTACTAAACAAAACTATGTGATCATTGAACAAAATTTAGGAACCATGAAAAAATATATAAATATTGATAACATTTTTGAGCATGAATAATACTGAAAAGCTTTAAAATCATGTTTATGTTTTGTATTTAACTTTTTATAAGCAGTAACTTATCTTGAAGCTGCATAGAGTTTTAGCTTACCCTTAGAAAACCTAAAGAGTTTTTTTGGTATTAGCTGGCGATTCTGCAAAAAATCCGAAATTTGAAATATTTAACTATTCTGATAAAGGTATTTTATTAACAATGGTTAAAAAAAACATTTTTATATAAATGGGAACGTTTTAACATCTTGTGTACCACGGTGGAGGAGGAAATATTATGAAAATAAATTAAAATATGTAAGAAATAGTTATATATTTTAAGAAATATTATAAACAAATACTATACAATGGCTTAGTAAGAACAAGTAATAATATTATATTTTTAAAAATCTTAATTTCATTTCCACATTACAAAATTACCCTAGTATAAAATTAAGCATTAAAATTCTTAATTAAAAGTTATGATATAGATTTTGGGTTAATTTAAACTTTTCACACATTACCAGTTAACAAAACGTAAAAATACATTTAGTCATGTTTTTGTTTATATCCACTGGCAGAAATTCTCTGAGAAATCTCTCTTCTCCTGTGCAGGATTTAAAAAAATGTCAAAAACGGATTTCCTAAATCAGCAATCGAAATAGTAAAGACTCTGCTATCTACCGCTATATATCTCACACTTTACTAAACTTTATATGAGATTTACATGCGATACAGAAATTAAACTACCATATGTGCATTTCGCTGAGGTAGTTTTTCAAAACAGTCTCCTGAGAGATTTCTCTGCATGAGAGCGTTAATCGATTCTAAATTTTAGTTATAATTTTCATTGGTAGGTCGGGGTTTCCGCTTTCGTTAAGGTTAAGGTAAGTCTCTACACAGAGCATATTCAGATTTTTTTTGAAAAATATTGGTTAAACTACTTATGTATGTAATAAAGGATCAGTCAAATTTAGCGGAATCACAGTAGAAACTGTGTGAAAAAATAAAATACTTTCAAAGATTTGGCGTGAAAAGACGAAAGTATCACGCGATTTAGCGAGCAACATTTTCCCTCATCAAAAGCAAACGATCTTCATGTAACTGAAAAATTTTGTTAATACATTTTTAGAATGCGTATAAATGGTATTTAATTAATTTAAACAATGAGCGGGTTTAATATATATATTATATTGTATTATATATATATGGCTTGTTGCAGCAGTTAATTTTAATTCTGTAAAAATAATTTTATATATAAAATATATTTTCATATATTTAAGCGTATTCCCAAATAAAGGCTAGATGAAGAAAGTTGCAGAGTAGTTCATTTAAATATCGGAGAAGTTTTTATTTCTATAGAAACAAAATTGAATAGACATTGTTCAATTAGACTTAGTTTTGAGATTGAAACCAACTTAATTTAATTTTCATTTTAACTCATAAAATTTCGTTGTTAACTTTCATTATAAATATATATATATGACAAAACTTTAGTTATATCAAATTAAAACTGACAAAACTAAAGATATTTAAATGAATATTTTTAAAAATAATTCAACATGAAACATTTTTACTTTAAAAAGCTTTGAAAAAAACATTTTTTAAAATTTGTTTTCTTCGCCAACTGGTGATAAATTGCCAAATAAACGAATTGTTTATTATTTTTTCGGACGTTCTACCGGGGTTCCGACAATTTTTTTTATAAACGTATATATCCTTATGAAAAGACCATTCAGTAATTCTTTCAGAATTTTCTGAGTGTGCCCGTATGGAGACCTTCCTCGTAAGTTTCTTGATTAGTGTTCATTTTATTTTTCAGTTCTTGTATGTTGCGTAAATTCATTTTTTTATTCTTAAGAAAAAATCTGAAGCTAAAGAAAGATGGCGCAGTGAAATTTTTACAGAACAGAAGCTTTCACATTTTTAAAATTAAATTTTCATTTTTTACCGAAATTAAGTTTCTAAGTGCATAGTAAATGTTTATCAATACATTTACTAATTGATAAAATAAAATAATTATTTTTTAGAGATAAAAATATCAACTTTACATAAATATGTTAAAAATTAATGTATATTTTAAATATTTATTTATTTTACTTTTTAATAACTATTGCTTACATTCAAAATAAATTATTTTTTTTATTTAAACAATTTTATAATAATCTTTTGCATAAGTCACAGAGTGCACGTGTTACAGAGGAAAAAACAAAAGAAATGTATCGAAATATTTTTTTTTTGTTCAACACCGTCCATTTTCATTTGGTGTCCTGGGTAATATCCCAACTGACTAAAGCAAATATAAATATAACAAACTCACAAACTAGATAAAATTTGTATATTATACATTAGTGAAACACCTTGTATTTGATTACAATATAAAAAATAACTCTCACAACTAATTCTCTTAACGAACTGAAATTTTTCCAACTGAGCAAAAAATTGACCAGGCTGGGAATCGAACCCAGATACTTGGCTTACAAGGCCAATGCTTTACCTGTTAAGCTACCTGGGCGATAGCCAGCTGGGATTCTTCGCTCAGATAACCTTATTGCTCATAATATCTGGTCTGTCATTTAGACAGCTCAACAGAATAGACCGCAGGTAAAGGAACTCCATATGACGTTGGGTACGTAGATGCGAAGAGTACTGAGCGAAGAATTCCAGTTGGCTATCGCACAGGTAGCTTAATAGGTAAAGCATTAGTCTTATAAGCCAAGTATCTGGGTTCGATTCCCAGCCTGGTCAATTTTTGGCTCAGTTGGAAATATTTCAGTTCGTATGATTACTTTAGCAATCAGTTAGGTTGTGTTGAAAATAATAGTATAATTCTCTTTAACTTATTTTTATCCATGTCTACTTAAACGCCCTCACTGAAATACAAATTAAATTTTAACTTCTAACTGTGTAGCAAACACTTGAGTTGCAATTGTATTTTCAAAAGATCTTCGAGTATTTTTAGAAAAATGCTCATTAATCCCGTTTTTTAAGTGCGTCTGGGACACATTTTAAAGTAATTTTTATTTATAGAGTTAAAATTTTGAAATATTTTGTAATGGCTAATCTTATTATTTGCAAAGAAAATGATATGAAAAATTTCTCCAAATATTTAAAAAAGTTTTAAATTTATTAAAAATGCGAGATAATTTAAAATCATTGTAACTCGAAATATTATTTATAAAATTTCAATTTGTTGCGCATTTAAATAAACAGAAATATGTAAGTTTTAATTTTGACTCATCGCTTAAAAAGATATTAATTTATTTAAAAATTAAAAACATTAAAACGTGATGTAATTTTTTAGAAAAAATCATATTTTCAAAAGTAGATATTTTTTTTTAAAATTTGATGAATCAAAATTAAAGTGAAACAATTGAAAATGACATATTCCAAGTTTCATTTATCTTTAACGGTTCTTGAGTCATAAGAATTTAAATGCGAGAAATGGTGAAAAAAATCCATCATGAAGAAAATCAAATTTCACAACAAATTTCAAAACCATTGCTCGAAATCTAGATTTTGAAAACAAACCAAAACAAAGAAATTAATATTTCCTGTTTTAGTTGCGATAGAAACATGATTTAAACATCTTTTTTTACGCAGAAAAAAATAGAAAAATTTTCAGTGCAATAAAAATATGTTAGAAAATTTTAAGATTTTTATGTCTCGGACCCCCTAAACATAAAATTTATTTCTTTAAAAGTACACCCCGTTTTAAAAAAAAGTTGAAAATCAATTACTTTTGTTTTAATTTCGTTTTTAAAACATTTTATCTATGATGTGTGCTACTAAGGAAGTCAGAGTCTGAAAATGCAATCGTCATTTTAAAATCTTTTTTAGACATTTCAATTACCGTACGATCCCTTAACATAGAGCAATTAGTTTCCGAGTTTCTTTAGAATTGAATGATTGATTGACTGACTGATTTTCCTCCTTTTTTTCAAAAATATTTTAGATATCTGAATGCAAAAAACTGCAAATTGTGGCCAGAAACAATCCCTATCTGCCCCCTTGATAAGATTTACTGTTTATTTTGGGGTTCTTTTCCAAAATAATCTCACGCGAGGATTCTCTGGATGACAGGATAAATAGCTTTTCAGTTTTGGTTGCATTTGTAGACCAGATTTTTAGCTTCACTTGAGGTTTTAGTTTGAATTAGTGTTCAGTTGTTTTTTAAAGTCATATATTGTATACATCCGTTCAATTCTTGAAAAAAAAAACTTAATAATGTAAAAAATAAAAATGAAGTGAGAAACTTTTAGAAAATGAGAAATTAAATTTTTTATTAAAAAAAAGAAAAAAAAGAAAAGAAAAAAGAAATTTATTTTCATTTACTGAAATTAAACTTAAAATTAGAGAATAAGTGTAAATCATAAGTTAGCTAATTAAAAATGGATAAAATAGTTATTTTTCAAACATAATTTTATCAACTTTACATAAATTTGTTAAATAATGTAGTAATAAATAAATATTTATTTATTTATATCTTTATAGATGATAAATTTCAAAGAAAACTTATTTTATTATTAAAACCCTGTTATAATAAATATTGACATATTCTAATAGGCTTATTACAGAGGAAGCGTAAAAGAAATTCAATGAAGCTTATTCTTGCCCATTTATTTTGTTCAGTTTAGTTCATCTTCTTCCGGTGTCCATAATTTAGAGTAACAAGCCAAAAAGTAACAATTTAATTTACAAGACATGGTTCATATAAAAATCTTTCGAGCTTTTGGCAAAAAATTCTTACAAATCCAGCTATTAAATTAAAGTGCATGAGTCATAAGCTAAAAATGCGATTATTATAATTTATAAATTTTAATTAGTACCTTCGTAAGATTCCTTAATTTCTTAATTCTCTTTCCATTCTACAGGGTGATTCAGCTCGTCGGTGACAAACTTTAAGGATCGATAGAGCACACCTAGACGAACATTTTTGAATAGGGAATGTAGGGTCCCTGACGCGATGGTAAGGCGCTAGGCGCTTTCAAAAATTTGGGTGCCGAAATTCGAAACGTCATAAAAACTAGGGAAATGGTTAGATTTTCTTGCTTGTTGCGTCGAAATGATTCTGTTTGTTTAGACTTTCTTCAGTACCAATTTGATAAGCGTATCTCTTAAAACATGGATAGGGGGCGCTGCAGACTTTGGAGAGCTAGACAACAACTTTAAGCCCGTTATTTTGATAATTTAACACATGCTCGCCAAAGTTTATACTCTAACTTAAAGTTTGAAACCAAAAGTAGAGCCCTGCAAAAAGCGTAAGAGCCGGAATAAAATGTCAAAGTACAGGGTGGTCGAAACTCGAAGGCTCCTAAGAGATAAACAAACAGATTTCTTGACTTATGGCATGCATTTTCATGATTCTGTTTGCTGGGGCTCTCTGAAACTCAGTTGAACGGTACAAAAAGAAACATCGATAGGGGGCGCTTTGGGCAAAAAACATAATTCGTTGACATTTCGGACGCTAACTGGAAACGGGGCGCTACGATCAGTTAGTAATAATGAAAACACATTTTCTACCTCTGCTCAACACTTCTGAATAAATTTAGACCAAAAACATCAATGATACTGGAAATTTATTTACAAAAAATAACACTACAGAAGATGCTCGAAATTTCGACCTTGGGCCATGATGCAGGCTTCGCACCTCCGTCGCATTGAGGAGTGTGTGTTTCCAACAATGCCAGGAGTATCTCTGATCTGCCCTGCAGCTGCCACAATGCGCGCCACAAGTTCTTCAGCACTGCTGACAGGTGTATGGTATACCTCGGCCTTCAGGTAACCCCAAAGGAAGAAATCCAAGCAGGTGAGGTCTGGTGATCGGGCAGGCCAGTGAACTGGACCCCCACGCCCGATCCACCGCTGGCCATACCTTGCGTTTAGATGGAGATGCACGTCGTTCGTGTAATGGGCCGGAGCTCCATCGTGCTGGAACCACATCTGGCGACGCGAACCTTCGGGTACGTGCGCCTCCTCCAGAAGCTGCGGCAGCACTTGATCCAGGAAAATCAGGTAATTTCCACCTGTCAGCCGTTCAGGTAACAAATAAGGGCCAATGAGGCAATCCCCCAGAATGCCGGCCCACACATTTACTGAGAAACGCTCCTGGGCTGCTCGGCTTCTGGTTTCATGTGGATTTTCATCACACCACACATGACTGTTGTGGGCGTTCCACATTCCCTCCCGGCTGAAGGTGGACTCGTCCGTAAACAAAATGCTGTTTACAAAACGGGGATCCCTGGATCTCATCGCCAAGTACCATCTTGAGAATTCCACTCGAGGGCCAAAATCCTGCTCTCTGAGCAACTGCACCCGCTGGATGTGGTAGGGGTGCAGATTCCGGGAACGTAAGATGCGCCACGCAGTTGCTTGCGAAATGCCAACATGTCTGGCGATATCTCTCGTGCTAAGACCTGGGTTGTCCTCAACCAGGTTAAGCACAGCCTCTTCGTTGTCGGGGGTGCTCACTGATCGCTCCCGTTCAGGCCTGCCTCCGTCGAAAGATCCCGTTGTGGACAACCTCTGGTGTACTCGAGCGAAGAAGGCATGGCAGGGGATTTGCCTGTTGGGGTAACGCTCGGCGTACAACCGCTGAGCGGCTCGTCCATTACAACCAGCAGCGCCATACGCCAAATGCATGTCAGCCAATTCAGAGTTTGTGTACCGTTCCATCCTACTACCGATCTGCAGACAAGTAACCCGAAGCTTAAGTAGGTACCGCACGTTCAAAAGACGTGTCTGCGCATACAACTACGTCATTTCGCGTTGTCGTCTACGCATTACGTATCTTTTGCATATCGATATGGTACGATATCTTTTGCATAAATCAGCAAAAAGCACCTTATGTAAATTTTATTGCGCGCATTGTGCATGATTGAAACCAGCTATGTTTGTTAAAAAAAAAAAAAAAACTGCAGTTTTAATAGCTTCTTATGATAAGTAAATTACTCTCTTGTTTTGTTTCTAACTGATCGTAGCGCCCCGTTTCCAGTTAGCGTCCGAAATGTCAACGAATTATGTTTTTTGCCCAAAGCGCCCCCTATCGATGTTTCTTTTTGTACCGTTCAACTGAGTTTCAGAGAGCCCCAGCAAACAGAATCATGAAAATGCATGCCATAAGTCAAGAAATCTGTTTGTTTATCTCTTAGGAGCCTTCGAGTTTCGACCACCCTGTACTTTGACATTTTATTCCGGCTCTTACGCTTTTTGCAGGGCTCTACTTTTGGGTTCAAACTTTAAGTTAGAGTATAAACTTTGGCGAGCATGTGTTAAATTATCAAAATAACGGGCTTAAAGTTGTTGTCTAGCTCTCCAAAGTCTGCAGCGCCCCCTATCCATGTTTTAAGAGATACGCTCATCAAATTGGTCCTGAAGAAAGTCTAAACAAACAGAATCATTTCGACGCAACAAGCAAGAAAATCTAACCATTTCCCTAGTTTTTATGACGTTTCGAATTTCGGCACCCAAATTTTCGAAAGCGCCTAGCGCCTTACCATCGCGTCAGGGACCCTACATTCCCTATTCAAAAATGTTCGTCTAGGTGTGCTCTATCGATCCTTAAAGTTTGTCACCGACGAGCTGAATCACCCTGTATATGACGGAAGAAGGTATCGTTGTCTAATTCTTGTGTCCATGATATTGCTGGAGTGAACATTCAAAACCGGAAAAAACTTCTGAGACCAGAAGATTTTAACTAGCATTTTCATATGAAGTTATTGAAAATTCGCGTTTGAGTTTTATTTGTGCGATATGTTGTATAATCAAGCATTTCTGATTATATTTTGATTTTAATTGAAGTCAACGTTTTATGTATATATATTACATAAAATTATGCATATGTATGACAACAACATTTTAAATATTTGTAAAAATTTGTAAAATAGTAAAAATATTAAAAATAAGGATTTTATTCGTATTAATTTGTATAGCGTAGAAAAAAAATCCGCATGATGGCTTTTTGGCAAATGATAATTTGTTATATAACATCATTTTTTCCCCTTATACAAACAACTAGTTGCATATTTCTTTTAAAAATTTTATAATTATTCGATTTCTGCTATAAACAGTAGGTACTTTTTTATGGTCTTTATAAATATTAAGCGATTCTTAACGGAATTAAAAGTGGATCACAGTTCTGAAATTTCTGAGCTTTTAAACACATTGGATGATTGATTGATTTTCTCTGGTTTCTCAAAAACTACTTTGGATATCCAAAATGTGATATACTGAAGATTGTGAACAACAAAAAAAAAATTCAATCTACCCCCTGATACAATTAATGTTTGTCATGCAACATTTCTGAGCTCAAGGTACTCACAAGATAACCACTGTTGGTGCTACTTTTCAACTACCACCAAGATTTGGTGAATTTTGTAGCCGTATACATAAAAGTTAGAGAACCGATAAAATTTCTCAGTTAAAACCACATTTCATGCATTGTTTTATACTTATAATTATTTATTGCTGGATTTGTATTTGTTTATTTCCCGCTAAAAGCGAGTTAGATCACCAAATGTTGTGCTAAAAATTTTTTTGCCTACTTTATTCTTGGGGTACTTTATGTACTGTACATGTAAGAATTATATAATATTGCAATTTGTTTAACTGTTAGCATTAATAACTAGAAGTATGAATTTTTCTATGCAGATTATACATCTATAAATAGTAAATATACATCTGGTAAAATCTTTCAAGACCATTGAAAATTATTTTGTAGTGAAATATTAATTAAGCAACCTTTTTGTCTTTTGAAATCGGATTGAATAAAGTTTCGAATGTTTAAAATGAGTTGCTGTAGTACTAAATGTTATGTCTTTTGGTAAAAGTAATCATAAAGAAAATTAATATTTTTGTGCAATGTAGAAAAATCAGTTTGCCTAATTACCGTAAAGTGCTGAAAGTAAGCCCTCTCAAAATATAAGCCCCCTCTCATATTTTGCAAGTGTTGTAAATACTGCGAAATTTACAAATTCTAAATACATCCTCTCACCCTCCTAATTTTACCTATCTATTTTACAAAAGTTCCAATCATAAGCATCTCTTAAATAGGGTAGATGTGCCAGTAATGGACCCCCCTTAAGGAATTTCTCTAAAAAATAATTTTTTATTAATAGTTATAATTATTGTATTCCAATTTTTTTCATATTATGTTAATCTTTCAACAATATTTAACTAATCCCATAGTTACATTTCCCAATAGAAATAAAAATTTAATTTTAAATAATAGAAATATGTCTTAACACCCAAACGCCCAGTAATGGACCACCTATGTTCCAGTAATGGACCGCCTATGTTCCAGTAATGGGCCACCCTACAAAAAATAACAGATAATTGTTTTTAGGTGCGTTCCTAATTATGTAAATACGTAGCACCTATTGTTGTGGTTCAGTCCGTCCGTCTGTCTGTCTGTCCATCTGTCTGTCTGTCTGTTCGCATATAACAACGCAAAAACTATCCAACCGAATCGTTTGAAATTTGAAATACATAATTATTACATAATTTTGTCGAGTAATTTCAAATTTTATGAAAATTAGATGAATAGATCAATTACAGGGACAATCAAAAGGATTCCGTTACATTACGGTCAATGGGGAAAAAAGTTTAAAATGCATTTTAATCGTTTGAAATTTAAAACATGTAATTACTACATAATTTTGTCGAGTTATTTCAGATCGTATGGTAATCAGATGCATAGATCAATTACAGGGACTATCAAAAGTATTTCGTTACATTACAGTCAATGGGGAAAAAAGATGCAAATGCATTTTAATGGTGTTATACTCATTCGAACATAATAAAATTGACATGAACTTATGACGTATATATATACTAAAATATAAATTCTGTACAATCTGAGATGCAAAGAATATTTATTATTAAATTACAGGGCCACACAAAAGTATTCCACTACATAATGCTATACAGGGAAACATTGTTTGGGACATGTTTTAATTATATTAAACTGTGCCATATTTTATGAATATGATATACGTTGCTGAGGTGTAATGAAAATTACTTCCTGTATGTTTATAGGAACACAAAGAGTTCAACCACTGTACTGTATTCGAAGTATTGTCTACTATATCAGGAAGATCTGTATATTTTTAAAACTTCGTTATCGTACGAACGCACTTCATTTGCTACGCTTCACGTGCAATTTCCAACTTGTTTCAATTGTATTTTGCTCCAGAACTTAATGAAAGCATACTAATAAAACAAAATATTAAAACTTAATTTAGAAATTCATTACATTAAAGAATTTATAATGAAAAAACACAAAACAAAATATTTAAATTTAAGTTATGAATTTATTATAATCAAGGATTTATAATGTGGATATAAAACAAAATATTAATGATATTTAAAGATAGAAAACCAACGAATATAAATGCACAAATAAAGTATGAGAAGGTAGCAAATAGCTATTTCGAATCTACTAACGAGATTCTTCATCAGTGCAAAACTCAGCGAGCTAAAAGTAGCAAAACTGAGCTGGGCTCAGTTTCGCTCAGTTTTGCTACTTTTAGCTCGCTGAGTTTTGCACTGATGAAGAATCTCGTTAGTAGATTCGAAATAGCTATTTGCTACCTTCTCATACTTTATTTGTGCATTTATATTCGTTGGTTTTCTATCTTTAAACATTTGTGCACAAAGGCTTTATTTGCTATTTTAATTAATGATATTATTAACTGTTTATTATTAACTAACCTTAAAGGATTTATATTGTAAAGATATAAAACAAAATATTTAAATTTAAAGGATTTATAAGATAAAGACAATGTTTTACTGAAATCAAGTTTAGATAAAATAAGGCATTAAAAAAAAGTTTCCAATCTTCATTCATATCATTATCTAAATGATGTACTGTGCAACTATGAAATATAAATAACAGATATTCAATTTTATCATTCTTTTCCGATAGTCCAAACTATTCAATATGGAATTTTGGAATGCATTTAAAATGATAAATGTTCTTGCACTCTTGCAGTATCCAACCATTTTCAGATAATCATATAGCCCATCAATTTGGCTCAGATTTATTCTACAATTTCACTTCAGAGATGCTTATATGGATATATTATCACAAATAAACCAATCTCATTATTTGCTGAAAAACATCCCATAACAGTGATTTGTTCTTTTTCGTTATTTGGTACTACATAATACACATCTTTAACTGATTTTGGTCCCAAAATTTTCCTTGTTTTAAGAGCACAAAAGAAACCTTGTTTTAACCTTATTGAAAATTCTCTCTGTATGCTTTAGAATTCGGAAGAAAATAGTAATAATATCGTCTTCCAACTATGATTTTACATTTCTGAACCAACTTAAAACAACTTCTTTTGTAACGGCACATCTAGATTTTGTCCAATGTTCTGCTTGTTTTTTGTACTAATTTTGGATGACTTTTTAAAAACAACTATTTATAAAGAAATTGCCTTTATTAAACTCTAATAAGTAAAATTTAAGTATTAAATGTGATTATTTTGCTTTTCAGTTAAATCAAAATATTTTATCTCTACTGAAATTACACTTTTTGTATTGGTCACTTGGGTGGTCCATTACTGGAAAATCACGAAATAAGCAATCCAGTAATGGACCACCCCTCCTAAAATCTTAAAAATAAATAAAATTTTGTAAATGGCCATTGGTATATTAAATTCAATGTTTTAAATTGTTAACCAAACAAAAACATTCAATTTTTACGGAAAAATAAAAAAGATATAAACTAAGTAGGTAAAGTCAGCTCTTAGCATGTTCATTAAGATTTTCAGTGAAAAACAGAAAAACTGTGAAACTTTATTTTCTGCTTCCTAATTGTTTTGACGAAAAGTGTAAAAAATTAATCCAGCTTATAAAGCATGCAAGGTGGAGTTCAGAAAAAAAAAATAAAAGCTTAACTATCATTTATTATTTTTTTATAAACCAAAAAGTGCAAGGTGGCCCATTACTGGAAGGTGGTCCATTACTGGCACATCTACCCTATTCAGAACTTGATAGTAATCAAAATCTTTTATTCGTCCTGTAAACACTATGTGCTTTTCTATTATACAGGATGTCACCTCTAGTAAACCTCTGCAACGTACATCAATTACATAAAATGGAAAATAGTTTAATATAATTAAAACTTGCCCCAAACGATGTTTCCTCCGATACCATTATATAATGGAATACTTTTATGTAGCCCTGTAAATAAAAAAATATTATTATTATTATTATTATTATTATTATTTGTGCATTACAGGTTGTACAGAATGTATATTTTAGTATATACTTCATAGATTCATATCAATTTTATTATGTTTGAAAGAGTGTAACAGCATTAAAATACTCTTGAATTTATCTTTTCCCATTGGTCATAATGTACGAAATACTTTTGATTGTCCCTGTAATTCAACTATCCATTCGATTTTCATAAAATTTGAAATGACAAAATTATGCAAAAGTTGTATAGTTTAAATTTCAAATGATTCGATTTAGTAATTTTTGCTTTGTTATATGCGGATGGACAGACGGACAGACAAACAAATGGACTGAACGACGACTATAGGTGCAACGTAATTATATATTTACGAATGCACCTAAAAAACGCCAGCTTTTTACCCGCCAAAAATGTGAATATAATGTTGTAGTTTTTCAAAATACATTTCGTAGGTTCTTGAAGGATTTTTTAAACTTTTTTGGTTATTTTATTCTTATTAGTGACTAATTTATATTTTAAAATGTTTTTCTTTAAAAAACTTGCATGTTAAAAGTCGCTAAAATTTAAAATAATAATTATGAAATTAATTATCATGGAATACGCAGTGGCTAAATAAGTTCATAAAGGCATTTATTTAATTTTATCCATCTTAATTTGTGTTTATTTAATCACTTTTTGATCACTTGTAAGTGGTGGAATCTATGATAGAATTGCCAAAAATATAAAGAGGTTCCTTTTTATCCATGTCTCTGATATCCACGTCTCCTAAATATCATAAAATTAACGATGCATGTCAGTATTAAACGTATTACTACTTTTTAATTGATAATACGAACAAGAAATCAATATAGAACAACTTTTGTTATACTTTATCCAATCATTATATATTTTATCTGTATATCAAAATTGTAATGAAAGAAACTAAGAGGATTTTTTAAAACTATTCGTGGATTATCAATTTATTTGTTAATCAGATACTGAACAGCGTAAGAATTTTTCACACGTTTAGTAGGGTAACATCCCCAGTAATTGGCATGCACCAATGATTGGCACATCCTACAAACATGTCCTAAAATAAGATTTACATCCGGTCTTTTAAAAATGCAAGACCATATACCAGTTATATGCTCATTTACTTTAAAGATTATAACTTTGATTTATGCTACTAGATGACAATAGTGCCTAGGAAAGAGAAACAATTATAGTTTGTATCAAATTAGCCATTTTTGTTGCAAATGCTTCTTCTCTGGCTTAAGAAGGCATGCTTTTCAATTCGTTATTATCTGATTTATAATATATTTTTAATTTTAATTGACAACAGTTTTGTTTAGTTGAAAAGGGTTACTTTACTTGTGTAAAAGTATTTTTGACATAAATATTTGGATTTCTGAATTAATCATAGATGCCAATTAATGGTGCTTCAATTTTGCTAGTTCCAAGTAATTAGCATCTATTCCAGTAAGATTTTAGATTAAACCACTTATTTTGGCAGTATTTTTAAAGTTATAGACTAATTTTGTTTATCAGTTGTTTTTACTTGAAAATATGAAATATTATCAGTAACTGGAATCCATTAAAGCTTCATGTGACAATTGCTGGGTATTAATATAAATATATTGTATTGGTTTAAAGTATTCACATTTCAGACTAATATGCTGATTTCTTACTCCCAAAAACCTGAAATATGGCATCTTCATCTACAGTAAATTCATTTAAAGCGATTAAACCCAATGCAAAATATAAAGTTTTTTTTAATATAAACATGTGCCAATTACTGGATCACAAGGCGTCATACATTGGTGCTCTAGGTGCCAATTACTTGTGACTACAGCAACTTTTTATAAATATATTTTTATAAAAATACTTTTCCAAAAATTTTTGCTTTTAGTGGGCAAAATAGATGCACAGATATACATTCTTTGATTTAAAAATATTTGCAAGTAAATATTTTATTTCTTGGTAATGAAAATTGAAGTAAGTTTAAAGACAAATTCTTAATGTGCCAATTACTGGGGATGTTACCCTATTTACTGATTTAACTCTTAAATTAACAACCTCAAGTAGTTCGTATTATTTTTTTCAATTATTCTCTTTTTGCACCAATTACGAATAGTACTAAAGTAAATATTTTGAAGAAATCCAACAACGCTTTGCTTTTTTAAGCCCTTTCTAAAGAAGTATTTATGAAGATGTGGGATAAAACACACTTCAATCGAAATAAAACTGATGTACAGATTGATTTTTTGAACGAACACGTTACGACATGTTTAGGTTGTATTTTCCATATCAATGCAGTGTTGTAACACTTTTATTTTTCTACTAGGGGGTCCTGTCCTCATCTCTTTTAGTACGCAAACCTCTCAACTTTTAGCGGGCTCGCGCGTTCTTAATTTATCCAGTGGTGAAAAAACACTGTAATCTACCCCAATAATAAATTTATTTATTTTGTGATTTAAGAATTTAAAAAAAAATTGTGTTTAAATGGCCGGCAGACAGATTACTGCGTACAACTTCCATTTGACTCATTTATTGATATTGGATACTTTAGTATTTGTAATGAATTGCCAGTTTTTACTTATTTCCATTTTCGAAATTTAAAATTCTATTTGAATTATGAAATGGATTTAAATTCAAAGTAATCACTTCAAATGTTTACACACAGTAAAACATAAAAAATATTTACATACAGACAGCCCTTTTCCTTCTACGTTTACTTTAATGCAAAACAGAATTGTGTTAACTTAGTATTATTAGTGCATGTTATTTTTAATACTGTCTTAGTTGTGACGATTAATATACAGGGTGATTCCAAAATTTTTTTACAATAAAAGAGGGGTGATAGTACACATCAAGACAAACAATATTAAATAGGAGGCCAAGGGTCCAAAACGTTTTCCTAAGGAAATAGCCGCCATTAAAGTTTAGGGACCAAAATTTCAAATAAACATAAAAAACGGAAAAATCGGTCGATTGATTTGCGGTTTTCACTAAAATTATTCTTTATGTCGGCATTTTCCTGAAATTAAATTATAAAAATAAACTTCAAAAAATGCCGATAGAGGGCGTTTAGACTTTGGAGTAACGAACAACTATTTTTTGCCGGTATTTTTTGCATCTGATTAAATGTTTTCGTAAGCTTAGACTCAAACTTAAATTTTGAGCTCAAAATCTGTAGTTGGGAGTGGTTAAGTAACACAAACTGAGCTGTGTTCAGAGGGTTCAAATTTCAATTGATTATAAAAAACGGAAAAATTGGTCGATTGATTTGCGGTTTTCACTAAAACTATTCTTTATTTAGGTATTTTCGTGAAAATAAATTATAAAGATAAATTTCAAAAAATGCCGTTAGAGGGCGCTTTAGACTTTGGAGTAACGAAACACTCTTTTTTGGCGTTATTTTTTGCATCTTATAAATGCTTTCGTAAGCTTAGACTTGAACTTAAATTTTGAGCTCAAAATCTGAATAGCTGGGAGTCGTTAAGTAGACAAACTTAGCTGTGTTCAGACGGTTGAAATTTCAAATAATTGTAAAAAACGGAAAAAAATTGGTCGATTCGTTTGCGGTTTTTGCTAAAACTAATTTTTAAATCAGCAGTTTTCTTGATCAATCAGTGCTTTCTTGAAAATAATTTTTAAAGATAAATTTCAAAAAATGCCGATAGAGGGCGCCTTAGACTTTGGAGTAGCGTACAACTATTTTTAACTGTTATTTTTTTAATCTCATTAAATGGGGTAACAACTTAAATTTTGGGCTGAAATTCTGAATCGTTGGGAGTGTTTAAGTAGCGAAAAATTGAATTGTGTTCGAGGAGGAAAGAGGGTTAAATTTCAACTCCTGAACCCACTTCAGTTTGCGCTTCTTAACTCCTCTCCTCATAACGATTCAGGATTTGAGCTCAAAATTTAAGTTAAAATCTAAGCTTCCGAGAACATTTAAAATGCTTTTGCAAGCATTTAATTAGAACCAAAAAATAATGGTTAAAATGAATTGTTGGTTACTCTGAAGTTTAAGGCGCCCTCTGACGGAATTTTTTGAGATTTATCTTTAAAAATTATTTTCAAGAAGATACTGACTTAAAGAATAGTTTTATTTTAAACCACAAACGAGTCGACCAATTTTTCCATTTTCTATAATTACTTTAGATTTGAACCTCCCCCTCCCCCTTGAACACAGTTCAGTTTGTTCTACTTAACCATTCCCTACTATTCAGATTTTGAGCTCAAAATTCAAGTTTAAGTCTAAGCTTCCGAAATCATTTAAAGAGATGCAAACAAATCGGCAAAAAAAAGTTGTTCGTTACTCCAAAGTCTAAAGCGCCCTCTATCGGCATTTTTTGAAATTTATCTTTATAATTTATTTTCACGAAAATACCTAAATAAAGAATAGTTTTAGTGAAAACCGCAAATCAATCGACCATTTTTTTCCGTTTTTTTTAATCATTTGAAATTTGAACCCTCTGAACACAGCTCAGTTTGTGTTACTTAACAACTCCCAACTACAGATTTTGAGCTCAAAATTTAAGTTTGAGTGTAAACTTACGAAAACATTTAATGAGATGCAAAACATACCGGCAAAAAATAGTTGTTCGTTACTCCAAAGTCTAAAGCGCCCTCTATCGGCATTTTTTGAAATTTATCTTTATAATTTAATTTCAAGAAAATGCCGACATAAAGAATAATTTTAGTGAAAACCGCAAATCAATCGACCGATTTTTCCGTTTTTTATGTTTATTTGAAATTTTGGTCCCTAAACTTTAATGGCGACTATCTCCTTAAGAAAACGTTTTGGACCCTTGGTCTCCTATTTAATATTGTTTGTCTTGATGTGTACTATCACCCCTCTTTTATTGTAAAAAAAATTTGGAATCACCCTGTATATATATATATATTCTTTTAAAGTTTAGTTACCCCTTTTCTCATTAGGGAAGGTTATAAATCTCTACTGGATATCTTACTTTAAAAAAAAAATTCAGTATAGCTGTCACACATTGAAAACAAAATCAATTTTACGAATCAAAAATAAATTTGGTTAACTTATTTCTTCCAACGGTCCACTATAAACATAAAGTGTTATTACATTTCTTTAACGGAATTTAAACTGAAAGTATAATTCTCAATTTTGAAAAAAAATTAGTTTAAAATTTGAGTTTTAACTAAAGGTCTATAATGTGAAAAAAATATCAAAAGTTAAATTTGATTGCAGTAAAAATTTATTCTGAGAATTAAAAAAATATATATATTTTAACTTTGTTACCATATTTACCACGAGAGGACACGCTAAAGACAAAAGAAAATTGTTTTGAATCTTTTTCACCTGATTTTAATGTTAGTATAGCTGTCATACAATGAAACACAAAAAATCAGGTTTTCTTATATTTTTTAACTTATTTTCTCACCAGGGTGCGCTATAAATACAAAAATATAGTGTTAAATTAGACTTACTTTTATTTATCTCGAGAACAACCGCCACACAATAAAATACGAAAAACATTTCTATTTAAATTTGGCTGATATATTTCTCACATGAGGCGTTATTGACTTGAAAGAAGAGTTTTAATTGCTGTATCTAAATTTTACTTAACCCTTTCCGGCACGTACAAAATCTGCTAGTAAAATGAGAAATTATCGACTGACACCGGAATTCATAAACGAATTTTTTGGATATTTTGAAATCCTTAATTTAAACTTTTATTATAAAAGCAAAATTTTACTAAAATATTATTAGTGCCGTTTCCAAGTTTGGAATTAAAATTAGGTATCCCAGACCGGGCACGGTGTGCCGGAAAGGGTTAAACTAGTAGTGACAACTTTGGGTATTTCTTCGGTTACTAATTTCCTGTAACACGGCTAAGGAAAAAATCTATTAATAAAATTCAAAGCTTCATTTGAGTATAATAATGATATTATTTATTATAAAATGCATTTTGGTGGTGTTAATGAGTTATCTAAAATAATATATTAAATCTAAAAAATTCATCAGAAATTTCAATAAAAAAATATTTTTCTCTATTTTCATAACTTGTGTAGTACGGATTAGATACCCTTGTTTATTAAAAAAAAAAAAAAAAACAGCGTTTCCATGAGTTCAAATATTTTAATTGAAATTTTCCTAGTCCAATATTATCATTTTATGTTATTTAGAATGTTTAAAACAGGATACAGGCTGACACTAATTGTTTTTCCTCGTATTCAGATAGTAAATGTGTGAAAGCAAAGAGCCAATGAGAGTGAATTGCATAATAAAAAAAAAACGAAAACGAATAAGCAGGTTTTTGAACGCTGGCAAAAATTAGTTGTCTTATAATTTAAATTTTAAAATGTTGTAATTATTGTTTTGATCCAAGATTATGAATTGTTTCGATAGCATTCTTAAAAAAACAGTTAAGACGTGTACAATTTTGACAAAAGAAAAATTAAATCGTATCAAGAAAAATAGTTTAACATAAATAGAAAAAATAACCCTTGGTACCACGCTGTATAACCAAAAGTTAATGTTGCTTATACACTGGATATTAACCCATTCATGCCCAGCATCTTTTGCGTAAATTTTATTTGGTTGGCACCACTATTTTTAGAAGATTTAAGTTTAGTTCATTAATCACGAAAATGCGTCATTTAAATGAAATAATCATTGCTTTTCTTTTTTACCGGTGTCAAAAACAGTGCTGAATGCACCTTTTGAAGCGTCCCTAAAAAGGGATGCTAGGCACTAATGGGTTAAAAGCGATTTTATTTATTGCTGTCGAACGCTTCCCAACACATTACTTAATAAATTTTGTTCATAGAATTCGCAACAGAGAAGGCGATAATGAATTAACTTTTGTTACCAAAATTTTATTTACCATTTGAGGATTTTCCGCATCTTTATTGCTAAAATGAACTACGTTTTTAGTTAAAATACTGAAAACTACCAAAAATAGATTTTTTACAATGGTAAATTCGTATGCTTTAATATTTGTTTGAGAAAGTTGACAATATTTTTTTAGAAATATGCAATTTTTGTCTATTGAAAATGTAAGAAAAAGAAACTTTAGGTCAATAGTGTTTTAATTTTTAGCTTCTAAAGTTTTTTTTTACATACTTAAAAAAAGAAGAAAAAATCCTGCGTTCAGAATAGATTATGAAACACTTTCCAACACATTCGGAATACTGTAACAAAATTTTACAAATTTATTAAAAGGTAAATGAAGTCTAAAGAATTTAGAAAATGCAAAACGTATTTAAAACCTAATATTTCTGCAAGTACGAAAAATATCTAAATTGTTTGTGCAGACCTATATATTATTTATAGATTCATAAGTATATTAAACAGTGTGTTAAACGCAGAGCACAGTTGAAATTTCTCATTCAGCAATTTCAATATTAGCAAGTATATGATCTATAGAATTGATATAAAACAAGTAATAATAATAATAAAAAATAGTTATTTTTTTTTAAAACTCGTGTCACAACTGAAAACTTATTTCTACCAATTATTTCTCAAAAAAGCTAAAGTTCCCAAGAATTTTAAGAATGTCTCTTTTGAAAAATTAATTACAAAATTGAACATACAGCATAAAAAAACAATAAATAAAGCACTCGAAGTATGATACACAAAAATCAAATGTAAACCCAATATAAAAATGTTATAAGTTGCATAAACTTAATGTATAATTTCATTTAAATTTATATATAGACTTGCTGACATCCATTATATTTCCAATATAACATATATTCACTTTTTTTAAAAAATTCGTGAAATTATTTATTTCATTAATCAATTTTCAAGTGAAAATCTTGCTACAGAAAAGAATTTGTTGTGATAAGACTATTTTTGTGGATTTTTAATTTTTGGTAACAGCTCTAACGAAAAATGTTTAAATTTGATAGGAGATTGCTGTTAAATTGGTTGTATTTTGTTAATTAAAAATTAACTTCTAACTTTTTACTGTGCATGAATGCACATACAGACAGACAACTGAAGTCATAAATAAACACTTTTCAACTCTATTGGACAATGTTGTTGATGCATTGTTTTTTGAATAAATATTTTTCAAATCAGAGTTGTTGAGTTACAAAAATTTAATGTAAATGAAAGGCCAAAAAAATTCTGGTGCATTTCTTAAAACAGGTGTATAACAAATTCTTTGCGAGTCTGTCCCTCAATTTTGAATAATGGAGTTTTTATTAAAAAAAAAGCACAAAATAGAAAAGGAGTGTACTTATATTGCCGCCAAATTGCCTAACATTTTATCGGTCATATTCGTCATCTAGATAGTGAAAATGAATTTTTGAATTTCCTTATCTCCAGACACACTTTGCTCCTATCGGACAAGGATAGACGTTCGTATATCAGTTGTTTAACGAATAAGTTCAGTGTATAAAAAAAAGCAAATAAAAGTAAGGGATAATGGGAAATTTACTTTCTTACCATTAACCCGAATTTATAGGAACTAAAATTTATATCATACATTATCAGCAATCGTTATTTTTAAATTACATACTTAAAAGCACAATTTTTACTCGAATGAAAATATACAGAAACCGAACTTCGCATAAAAGATTTTTTAACATTGTTTAAGATTAGTTTTAAAAATATCCTGCATACATCGAGAGATAAGTAAACAGGAACAAACTTTTAGTCGCAATATTTTGAGTGATAAGTTTATATTTATATAAAAATATGTATCGCCAGATCAGCAGATTGAAGAAATAAAATTACCTTACTTTTATTTTTAGCTCGCATTGTGTGTCAGTACCAGACACGAGAAATTTATCAATATTAATGAAAAATTTATTTTCATTGGTAATACATATTTATCGAGTAGTTCTGTTTTACTCAAAAAATAACAATTGCCTACATTTATTTTTATTTAATTGTCTATATTTTTATGTTACGTTGATACTGCCATCTGATTCAATTATGTGGATTAATTATATGAATTTGATGAAAAAACTTGAAATGTAACTTTAAAAACATTAGCATTCACTCTTTGAAAGGAACTATATTAATGCACTTAAAATAAAATTTTCTTTAGCATCATAAAAGTCATTGGTTTCATGGTTTTATAAAAATTTATATATTAAAAAGTGTGGTAAATTTTATTTAAATTTACATTGCAGCATAATATTTTGTAATTTAAATGTATTCAGACGTTCACAGTTGTTTAATTCAAAATATCGGATAAATGAAATCAACCTATCAAACGCAGTTAAATAATTAAAAGACTAAATCTGATTTCAAAAATCTAGATTTTTTTAAACTAAGAATATTCTTTTTATTGAAAAATATAAGGGAAAACGTTCGTATAACGCAAAATTCGCACAATACTTAATAACAATAAATCTGTTCTTTATTTTATTTTTTAATAATGCGCAATAAAAGTACACAACTGTGATAATAAACTACAATCAAAAGCATTTTATTTGACAAAAATTAAATGTAATATAGCTCGTAGAGTATAACAGCGTATTACAATACTAATCGAACCAATGAGTTAGCGAAAAGTAATTAGTCTTATTTTAAACATTAAACTTACCATTTCTCTCAATTTTAAAAGAGATAATATATTTTCATTATAGATAAAAAATCTCTGCTGACTTGGCCTACATGTGTCGGCAGATTTCAAAGTTAAGTACTGGTTTTACTAACAAAAACTAAATCAAGATTACAGGTAATCCCAGTTTAACAATTTTATCTGACCGCTTATTTAATTTCAATATTCTCGAAATTTAATTAATTTTAACGAGTTTTTAATATCATTTTTTTTTGTAAGAGCTGGTTTTATCAGAAGCATGTTTCTACGATTATTTTTTTCTTCAAGCGCTATGTATTTTCAATTTGTTTTTGCTGTAAGATACGGCCCTACCAAAAACTATTTTTCGACTTTAACGACCCCCTCCTCCCCCATTTTTTTATTTTTTACGGTAAAGGTTGTCGTATCAAAAACTTGTCAATAAAAAGTTGAAGATATTATCGAGAAGATGTATAATAAATGTAAACGGATTTGATACCTCAAGAATTGACGAAGTTATGGATTTTTTCTTCTTCCACCCCCCCTCTTTTAGTTTTCTTTTTAATTTTTTTTTGCGATAAGAGTTGTTCCTATCAAAAACTTGTCAATAAAAATGTTTTAGATGATATCAATAAAATTAATAATAAATTAAATTGGATTTGAGATCTTGAGAATCGACGAACGTATGAATTTTCTTCTCTCTAAAACCCTAATTTTCGCCCCTTGAGCCCATTTTTAATTTTATTAATCTGTCATACATAAATTTTTGACACTTTTTCTAGAAGAAATAATTTTAAACCGACTTGATATGTATTATTTATAAGAAGTCGTGAGGTTTTTTTCGGTTTTTATGAAACCCCTCCCAATTTCCGCCAAATTAGTTCAATTTTGCCCTTATAATGAACTTAAGAGCCCACACTACTGACTAAAAACAACCCGGATGATAATACCAAGCCTATGGGGACGTTCTTTTCAAATATCTCGCTCAAATTTTAATATTTTTACATGTTTATTTTTTGCATAGGATAGCTGAGGACTATCTACAACCGGGCTAGTTTTTATTTTTACGATTTTGGTTATACATTTCTTATATTATGATAGTTTCAATTTCAGAACCGGTTCTAAGCGGTTTCGAAAGTTAAAGTAATTTAAAAAAAAATCTGAAATCAAAACTGAACAAGTAAAAACTATCCCGGTTGTAGATCGTTCTCAGCTATCGTATGCAAAAAAAAATCATGCAAAAATATTAAAATTTGAGCGAGATATTTCAAAACTAGGCCCCTTTATACTTAACATTATAATCCGGGTCTTTTTTCAGTCAGAAGTGTGGACTCTTAAACGAGATTTTACGCCCCTTGATTTCTATGCATTAGTTTGGAAGAAATTTGTGCAGAATTATGGAAGCTATTGTGTCCATTATAAAGTTATATCAGTTTATGATATATATAGGTGATTTTGGGATCTAGGAGCCATGATCGCAGCAGACGGGCAGAAAGTTTAGAAATTCCAACATAGGGAAGAGTGTAATAGGTAGTATTTCTTACCTAGAACATAATATACCTCTAATATACCTAAGCCAACAATCTCAATATAATCTACACAGATATAATGGGCCGTAATTGTTTGGAAATATGGGACGCACAAAGTACGATATAGTTTCCGTATCAAGTAACTTACTTTATGGCACAATCAATAATATTGAAAATATAATATAAAATATGGAAATTTTACTAAATTGGTAATGAAGTCAAATAGAGTGGTTCTTATATAAGAAGAAGAATCTTGTTATTTAAAACCTTTTATAACAATTTTTTGTAACTTAGCAATTTAGGATGAATATCGTTGGGTCGCGAGCAAAAAGTATAAGGCATTTACGATTTTTATAAAATGAAATGTGGATTCAGGAACGACTCTGATTTACAAAATCAGAGATGGAAAAATATAATACTCAATCAGCGTACTTCTAAATTGGGGATTAGTCTAATCATTATTAATGTAACACAGCCAGCCACAGATTGCGACGAATTGGCTTTTTTGGCAGACATTGACAAACCGGTTTTTAGTGTTTATCCAGTCGATTAACAATTCAAAATCCTGGCAATTTTATTTAATTTAATATGTTTTTCATTCAACGATATCAAATTTTAGTTAATTTTACACGTTTAAAGCAAAACTGATAGCACTAAATGTGATTGTCGAGTCTGGGTGCGTTTTTTTTAATACATAGTAATAAATTGTCAATATTCCCGTTTCATAGCAATTAATTGTCCATGAACATATTGAGTGTATGGAGCACGTATTTGTGTAGCATTGCTCTTAGATAAAAATTACTGGCACATTTGTGTTTCAAGGTAGTCAATCTGTTAAAAGAAATCAGCGCCGGGAAAAAATTAGAAGTGTAATTTTACTTCATGATTTTGTCACTTGGAATTTATATTAATAAAAAAAAGCGGCTTGGAAGTTACTAATTAACTAAAAAGCAACCGCATTTATCAAAATTTTCATTTAAAAAAACAAAACATTGATAAAACAAAGATATTTCAATAAAATTTACCACTTTTAAAGAAATTTATCAGTAGTCAGTCATGGAGTATACTGTGTATTCCCGTTCATATTTTTTAAAGCAACTAATATTTGTCGTGTATAAATTTCATTAATTTTCTACCTAATATTTTATCATATGTTACATTTATCTGTTTATCATAATTTTAAACTAACGTATATAAAATTAATTACGATAACTTATAAGAATATTTAAAAAATACTTCAATGAGTTAATTAAAGGAAGTTTTAATGCTTCTAACTGAGAAAATTAATGCTAACTAACAGATTGAGGTGTTATTATATGAAGGACTAAAAAACTTCAAATTTTATATATTAAGAGGCTTACAATTATGTTCTTTTAATCTAAACAAAAAGTTACCCACCGGAAGAAATTTGCCTGAAGAAAACGGATTTCGCCGGAAATACTCCAAAAAGTGAAACAGCAATTGTATCAAGGAATAAAATAACTTTGTTCCAATAAAGCTTAGAATCTAAATAGCTCATATAATATACCATTAAAGAAAATTTCTTACTTTTAATGCAAAATACTTTGTTCAATCAAATCTAGAAAGCACAGCAAAATAGTCTAAGGAAATCTATTTTAAAAAACCGGGCTTCTGCATTCAACACATGTACAACATATTTTTCATTTACCATACGCATGGCTGTGGTGTTCTCTATTGTATTTTTTCTTGTTAGTTATTTGAATAACTTACCCCACACTCTTCATTTATTCCTTTTATTTCCTAATTACAGCTTGGTTATACAGGGCTCCCAAATGGTCCGCGAACTGAACACCAATATTTTCTTAGAGAGATTTTCGTTTTATATTTTTCTTGCAAATTGCGCCGTAACCGCCTTCAGAGGTTAGTTTTAGCCCAAAATCTGTAGGAAACTACAATGGAATTTTTTGCTAAAAAATATTGGTGTTCAGTTCTCGGACCATTTGGGAGCCCTGGATTATGTTACATACTTTTATTGTTCCATATTTCAACAAATTCTTTATATCGACTTTTTGTCAGTTTTTAAGCATTTTCTCCAGTCTTAAAATGCAGGAAAGTAGGTTGATTTCAATGGTCGGTTACATTTCTGTTATTTCTTCACAGATGGCAGCATCATAATTTTGTATTCATGGATTATTTTCATTTTTGCCGACTCATGTTGGCTTGGCTTATGGTGAATATCAGATCTTCTTCCAGTGTATACTTGTTATTACTTTAATGGAAGAATTTGTTTTTCTGGTAAGTTCTGGTAAATAAGAACTTGTTTCTCTGGTAACGAAAAATTCTGTGTCAGTCACCGTTAACTGCAGTTACATTCAACGCATTTAAGTGCAATCAGACACATCCAACATTCAAAAGAAAATCTAATTTTGCACCTGTTGTTGTATAGCCAGTGTTGTAACAACTTTACATATAGTATATCCTTCCGCTCTGAAGTAGGATATTGAGATTGAATGGATTTAATTGTCGATTGGATGTTAAATAGGTGTCTTTTTTATTGAAAGTTGAAATCATTACAAAATTTACGTTGATAAATGATATTTTCGATAACGCATTCGGTGGTGACCATCTCCCCCAAAAAATCTTTATACTTTAACATTGACCCGCCCCCCTAAACAGAATGTCAATTGTAAAATATATTCTACTTATAATCTACCGCACATTCAAAAGACAGCGAGTTGAGTCATTATTGCCCTTATCTAGAATTTAAAGAAAGAAAACACAGGAACATTTCTAGAAATTAAATGTTGAAAAAAATTAAAAGTGATGTTAAAAAAAATCAAGATTTTTCTTTAACAGTAAAAAAAAGGAAATATTAAGAATAGAATCCCCTCCCCAAATGTACTTTTTCTCAAATACCCCCCCCCCCCCCCGAAAACTAAATTGTATGACGCATCCTGCGTCACCAAACCCCTCTCTGGGCACCCCTGAACGCATTATGTATTCCATTTAACAATTAAAACTAGAAGTTGTACTGAAAAGAAAACTAGTTTTCTAACTTTGTAAAATAGTAAAGGAATTAAGATGCAAAATTTTACTTTCATGCTTTCAAAATGATATTTCGACCACGACGTTTTGCTTATAAACTGGCTCTAAACAACCCGTTTCTAAGGCTGCGGGCAAACAGTACTACTTTTTATTACACTAAAAGAGCAATCAATCTATCTTTGTTTCCGAACGGAACAAAGGTGAAACCTCTTTAAATGATTTTCGATGGACTGACCCTACCGAATTGACAAAGGAAGGGAAAGTTTATCTCCCCCCCATCTCCAGTCGCAAAGCTGTCAACTGATTTCGAGTTCGATTTCTCTCTTGAAGTTCAGATTCAGTGCACTAGAAGTGCAATTTATACATCAAAGCGCCGACACGAAAAATAGCGAAGCCTGACCGCAA
The DNA here is from genome assembly GCA_964019185.1 of Maratus speculifer. NCBI lineage: Eukaryota > Metazoa > Arthropoda > Arachnida > Araneae > Salticidae > Maratus > Maratus speculifer. The sequence continues at coordinate 411,128,573 of OZ025293.1, read as the reverse complement.
GAAGTTAGTGCTATGTGCCTGGTCCTTTAATTGATTTTAGGGTTTCGTTACTCTGACGAAACCTTATTCGTCTCACTCCTCTGACTGTCTGCCCTTCACAGAGTCCGTAAACAAAAACTGTATAAGCGAAATATTTCAAATTTTGTATACTTACAGCTTACCTCGTGTAACACGAGAAATAAAAAAAATTCTGAAAAAGTTTACTAGTTTTTATAATTTTCTATAGTTTTTTTATTTTATAAGTTAGGTTTTATATTATTTTCTATATTATTATATGGTGATAAATAATCGCCAACATTCATAACATTTTTTCTTGGAATTTAATTTTCTTTCTATTTAAAAAAACTAATGCGATTAATTAATGATTCAGCATTTTATATTTCGTTTAACCCTTTGGGAACGAGCGACACGTATACGTATCGCTAAAAGGCTTAATAATCACTGTTTATCTCCATCATTAAAATTTTATTATAAAATGTCTTATTTAATCGAAGTATTTTCTTGATTTAATACAGCACGATTTAAAAAAAAAAAACGGTGACAAAATATTAAAGTTTCGTAAAATGTTCAAGTCGGGAACGGATAAACAATTCTTTTTTTGTTTTCGGAAATTTAAAATTTTATTTTTATTTCACTATATTTTTAATTTTCTGATTTACAAAAAAAAAAAAAAAAAAACTTTGAATTTTGGATTTATTTACATAGTTTAATTTTAACATTTTTTATTTGACTTACATAAATAACTTCCTTTAATAATTATTTAAAAATTAAATTCATTGGTTTTGCCATGTGTGTAAGAATTTAATAATTATAAGTTATTAATTTGGATTTATTAAAAAGGATAAGTTATTTCGAAAGAAATACTAAACGAAACCCTTTGTTTGATCTGAGATAACACTTGCCCACTTCTTCATATTTCATTTGTATTTTATTGTAAAAGTTTATCGTCTGCGCAGGGATAGTTCAAAAATTTAATTTTTAACTTAAAATGGAAAAAAAAGTTTTAAAAAGTTTTGAAAGAAAATTGATAGTAAATGTAAAAATTATCTACCGTAAAATTACCTATGTTGAAAATGACGTCATGATTAGCACCAAAATCATATAAGAATAACAATTTCTTCTCGGTAATAACAATGATAATAACAATAGATAACAAATTCTTCTCAGCAGATAGTTTTCTATTTAAAGATTTTCACATCAAAAAAGTAAAATGAAATAAAAAATTAAGAACAACAAATAAATACATTGTCATGTATGAAATAATACATAAAATTTCAATAACTTTTAATTATATAAGTTACATAAATTTGTGTAAAGACGAAAAGCAGGCGGATATAACGCCATGAAAAATAATACGCATATGCTTTGATTTTAAAAGAAAATAATCTTGGGTTATGATACTGAATCTCATTATTTAAAGAACATTTTAAAGAATTCTTCATGGTTTGCCGTCTGCGCACGTCTAATATAAAGATTTATTTTTTTTTATTAAAATTTAAAAAAAATGCTTAAAAAAACTCAAAAGAAGATTGATTTTAAATGTTAATAATTTTTACTTTAAAAGAACCTAAGGTCGGAAATAACGTCATTATTAACGGATTTGGTTTTTTTCTTAAAATCTAAAAAATATCTTAGTTGCCTGAAAAAACAATTTTTGACGAGTATTAATTCATAAATCCGCTCATTTTAGAAACTAAAATTAATAATTACCCCTTTTAAAAAGGGAAATTTGTATTTTCGTTTAGAAAATCTAAAGATGAACACCAGTTTCTAAATATAGCCCGGTAGCTAAAAATATATTGGAGCGTGGCATGCGCATGCGCAATAAAATGTATACATCCCGAATGTTTGTAAATTGCGGTCATTACCGGACAAGATCCGCACAGTAATTTCACATATTTTCTATTAAAAAAAAAAAAAAAAAATGTTGTCAGAAAAAAAAAGTTTTAAAATGTATTTTAAATAGATTTTTGCAGCATTATACGATAGAATGCATATATATAAAAATTTGACACCAAATATCACCTAAAATACCCTATTCTAATAAAACTTTCCCATAATTAATTTCTCGCTCTATGAAAACAGTTTTGTTGATTATCACGAATTAAGTTAGCTCTCCTGGTTGCAGTTTTCTTTTCGTTGGTTGTTTTTATTATTTAACACAGAATTTTACTTTTTTTATGACCGAGTTTTATGTCAAGGCCCCTATAAATAAGAAATATCATACCATCTCCTATAAAATGAGATAAAGAGTTGGTTAATTAAATATCATTATAAGGAGGGAAATGTGGTTTTCTTAAATAATATATTTATCTTTCTTTTAATGCTATGTGAACAACGTCACAAGTATACTTACTATATATGATGTAATAGAAACAACCGTTGGAAAAAAGTCAGGGAATATTCAAATTCCATCTTATAAAATAACTCACAAATATAAAATATTAAATCTATAATATTAATATAAATATAATAATAAATATGATCAATAATAATATTAAAATATTAAAATATTAAATAATAATATAATAAAAAGTATAATATAAATATTGAAAATAAAATTATTCTATTAATAAAAATATTAAATTTAAAAAAGGGGTCAAGTTCATATCTTTAAAAGTTAATGCATATTTAAAGTTAGAATAGTTTTAAAATTGTTTGGCATGTTAAATAAATAAACATAAAAGTTAATGTAAAAGAATTTTAAAATATTTTTTTAAAATAATATTATTTTGTTTCTTATCTATTTTGATGAAGCACTTTGTTTCTGTCAGTAAATAAACTAGAAATGATACTTTCTTTCCATAATGCTTTTCATCATCATAATTTTAGTGTGTCATAAAAGTTTGACCATGAGTTTTAGCGTTCCGTGAAATAAAAAACCTCCAGAAACATTGTTATTGCCTTTAAGACTTTACAGGAATAATATAATTTTTTTTTTCATAATACATTTCAATGTTCTACGTTAATATTTCAGAAAGCAGGAAAACTTATTAATTCAACCTTTATGATTACTAATGTTGAACGATTTTTCACGACACTGCAAATAACTGTTTATACAAAAATACATTCGGACTCTCATGGAAAGGAAAATTAGGTATTAAGTTAGTTGTTGAAATACGAGATGTTAAAAAAAAGACTGATATTTTTATTAATTATTTTTTAATTTAACAGTTTTTTTACATAACAAATATTAAAATATTTTAAGTGCTATGTAATAAAATATAATAATAATACAGAAAAATTATAATAATATAATTTATTATTATATTGACCCCCTCCAAACAATGCAATCGATCTATTATAAAAGAAGCCACGGGAATTTCAATACGTAAAAATTTAATATATAGCAACTCAGAATAATTTTACTTCCCAAAATTATGGATTGAGTTGACCCACGGTTATGAATATCAAAATAAAGCTCTAATTACTCAGTGTAAATTGTTTTCAACAGTAAAATTACTTCCGAAATGCGCCCATTGTTGTGTTGCGGTTGCAGCCTTATGGACATTTAGAGTGGGAGATTCTAGACTGGGTACCGTGCTCATAGCTTACTGATTGTATAGTCTTTCTCAAAAGTTTAAGCACTTTGCAAATCTGGTTTTAAATAATTGAGGAAAATTTTTAATGCTAATTTACAATAAATACTCGCCTTTTATTTAAAATAAAGTAAAATAAGCCGTTTTGGGTGGTTCGAATAAAAAATATATTTATTTTTATTTAATTTTTCCCGAAGAAACACTGTCTCAAAAGTTCCAGCATTTTATGCAATTTTTTTAGAAACACGGGATCTGCCATATGTAATGACGGTGTATGGCATCATATTGCACTTTTATAAAAGTATAAAAAGGTGGAGAAATTATGTCCTCTCGTTTTCAAGCTGCCGAAGCGAAAAAAATTTAAATCGCAAAAAAGTCGTTTCTAAAACTGCAAAAAATTTAAACCGATCAAAGCAAGGTATATATCAAGTACTCTCTTGAAATGATAATTTTAAGTGGAAACCAAGATGTGGACGACCACGTATGACAACTGTTCAGACTGATCGGAGAATAAGGAGATTGGTATCTAGACTGAATATATCCATACGCCAATTAAAAATAATCTCAGCTTACAGGTGTCCAACGATACTGTACATAGACGTATTAAAGAGCGTGATTACATCATACTAAAGAAAACGGCTCGTAAACCGTCTGTTAAATTACATCACAAACGGGCAAGAATGAACTGGGCTAAAAAACACATGTCCTACGGGGACAAATGGCTTACTGTTTTCTTCAGCGATGAAAAAAGTGGAACTTAGATGGCCCTGATGGTTGGAACACGTATTGGCAGGATTTACGAAAGGAACCAAAAGCATTTTTCAGCAGGCAGCAAGGCGGTAAATCTGTTATGGATTGGGGTCACTTGGATTCAATAGTCAGACCTCTCTGGCTTTTCTAAAAGGAAGACAAGATTTAAAAAATATCAAGAGACGCTAAACCAATATTTTCTTCCATTCGGTGACATTTTGGGCGGTCCTGAAAGGACTTTTCAACAAGAAAATGCCTCAATCTACTTATCACATTTTACAAACTTTGGCTGTCTCAGAAAAATTTTAAACTTCTTGACTGGCCAGCTTTAAGTCTAGATATAAACCCGATTGAGAATGTCTAGGGTATTTTAACTCGCCAGGTTTAAGGCAATGGAAAGCAGTGTGACTCTATTGAAGAGTTCCAAGGGACCATTGAGAAAGTATGGTACTCTTTGCCACCAGAAATAAAAATAAAATTAATAGTTTGGATGGACGCACATCTATTTGAACTAATCCGGAATCACGGAAAAATAATTTGTAAGTAAAAGTTCTGCAAAAATTATAAATCTGGTTGTGTTTGGCATTGTGCATAAACTTTTCCGACAGTTTTTCTTAAACATCTTTTTTATTTTATTTTTTACAATTATGTATTTGTTTTTCTACTTTTGATGTCATTTATTTAAATAATGTTGCGAAATCTTGAAATAAAAAGATGTTATTTATTCAAACTTTTTATAATTCTTTCAATGAACATTTTATGCTTCTGTTTACATGTCTGAGACAGACTTCAACGTTCTATTCTCGGCTAGCAAATTTTTCACTCTGCTGGTCTACACTTAGGTAGCAATGTGAAAATTTGCACGTATTTGAAATAAAATAATTTGCGTAATCTAAGAGATTGAAAGATGCTGTTTCAAATTATTGTCTGAGCGTAGCGAAGTCTTATACTCAGAGTACGTAACGATATTAAAAGTCAAAAAAATTCTTTCGTCAAGCAAATCTCAAAAAGTACTTGTCGGATTTCGATTCTGTTTGTACCAGAAGGTATCTATGAAGGTAATCTGGTGAATGCACCTACTTTTAAAAATTAATTCCAAATAGTTTAAAAGTTATATTAAAAAAACTGATAAAAAAGCACAATTTATTTGCATACGTCACAGAAATTTTGTGTGCGTGATTTTCACCAGCTGGATATTTTCGTAGATAACCGAATCAGTACATGGAGTAAATAGTAATCACTTACGCACTCAGAAATATTGAATGCAATAAAACATTTTAAAATTTAATCATGCAGGAAAATAAAACTGTTATTTTTTATATTAAAAAAAATGTCATAAAAACTTTGATTTTGAGATTTTGCGATAATCTCTTAATAGAATTTTTGGATCGGTAAAAGAATGTTTTATATATTTCGCGTGTGAAAATCAGAAACAATTACGTTTTTAAATAAAAAATTTCTTTTATGACATCATTTTCCCTTTATATTTATTTTTATTGCATGTTTTCTTTTAACTTATATTTTGTTTGTGTGTGGAAATCAATTCTGGTCACTAACTTTTCGGCACGGATACCACAAGCGCATCAAATTTGGCGCAATTTTTTTCAAAGCCCATTTGGCGAAAACTCCGTTTTCAAATAACGCTTACATACACATTTTTAAATTATTTTCTATTTTCAAAAAGAACTTAAAGTAAATAAAATAATAATAATAATTAATAACTATAAAAAGAAATATTTTATATAATTAAAAAAAAGGAAATGAAAGTATAAATAAACATTTTATGAGTAAATAAACAAATAATAAATAAATAAAGCCGGGTTACCATCTCAGGTAAAATAATGCCATTTTGACGCCAATTATGTACGCTGGTGCATATGTGACATTTTTTCCCATTTTTCATCCATTTCCTGTTGGCATACAACTTTGAAATTTGGAATATGTATGCATACCTGGGAGCAATACTGGAATTAAACATTGATTTTTTTAAATTCGATCCAAAAAGGGGCAACGGTGGGCTATGTTTAAAGATTTATATAATTTGTACTGCATAAAGGAGCCACTTACCTATTTTTATATACAAGAAGAAGTAAGTGGTATGTAAAAACATTTATAGTATACATAAATAAAATACTTGAGATAATATACTAGAGATAATATACTAGAGATATAAGCACCGGGTTTGGCAAGATTTTTTATGCCAATTAGGCGAAAACATCGCTTTGATTACCAGATACATATAGCATGCTATAATAACACGTTATTTATTTATTTCAAAATGAAAAAAAAAAGGAATAAACGAAACATTTTCTGTTATTAAAAAAAAGAAATAACAATCAATAAATGATAATATTTTTAGAACAAACAATTTATTATAACATTTATATGATAACCAGCATGTTAGGCAACTGAACGCCATTTTGGCACCAAATTAGGTACCTCGGTGTGTATAGGGCATATATGTGCAGTATTTATTTGTAAAACTGAGCATGAACGTTTACCAAGTGTGTTTTCATAGTCGCTTATATCTTTTTGCAACACAGCGCACCTTTCGAAGCCAAAACTGCATTAAAAAAAATCAATATTTGCAGTTTTTTTTTTTAATGTAATGCACATTTTGTAATCAGTAGGCTCGATAATCAGACCTCGTGTTTTTGCTTTAAAAGATGATATTTCATACGACGTCTTTTTTGGATTTGTCGTTTTTCCATATTTGATAGTATGCGTCTACTCGTTTTGTAACTTTTTTTTTGTAACTTTCTTCTTTATTAACAACGACATTTGGATTTCCTATTTAAATAAAAATTCTTCTAAATACAAAGAATTTTGTTAAAATAAATAAATAAATGAAATGCGAACATCTATTGCTCAAAGCACAAAATTTTTCCTATTGAATTAATAAAAATCAGTAAAAACATAATTTTTATGATAATAAAAAGGTGACTTATGTAATAACAGAGTCATATATTATGTACGTTATGGATTAAGTATGAATATTTCTCCACCATTTATAAATAATAATAATAATAAAATAAAATGCGGACAGACCAAAGTCTATATTTGACTGAAAACAACAACCATTTTTTAAATGCTTTAAAAAAATGGCCAATGAAAAGTGATATTTCAAAAGTATTATGAAATTAGTTTAAAACCATTTATTTTAAACTAAATGAATAAAAGATTTATATTTTTAATGAAATAAATGGGATTTGAAAAATTATTGGAAATTTATCATCATAGATGTATCAATATTACAATCAGTACTTTGTATGCAAAATGGAACAATTAGCAATACTTTTTGTACCCAAAAAATGGTGGTTGCTTTTTTAAGGTTAAAAAATAGATTACGAAATATTCCTATACAGAGATGCCAAGCCCCCGCTTATTGCACAGCAGAATTTTCTTATAGGAAAAGTTATTTTTTAAATCTGCAGAATGTTCCAAATTAATAAAACATTTTCTGTATTAAAATACCGGTATCCAAAATGCCGGAGACTTGGCAGCTCTGCCTATAACATTTTAATTAATCATGGTACTTTTTTTTAATCGGATTCAAATTTAGTGAAGACAACGTTTTTTGGCCAAAAGCAGCTTTTTCCACATGTGTAACTACGATACAATTCCTTGATGCTGAAATAAAATGTTTTGACTTATGCTATTATTGCTTCCTCTTATTTATTTATTTGAATTTTAAATAAGATGACCCAAAATCGTGTTTTTTAAATGTACGGAAAAAATGCATTTCGAGAGAGGGCGAAAAGAACAATATTTGGAGATTTATTACCTGCGTTTGGCTAAGTGTCTTACTACCTTGTATTTAATACTCTTCACAATACTTCGCTGTTATATGGACTTAGGCGCTTTTATAAACAGTTTGACGTAATTCGGGCTTAAGAAAGTGAGTTTTTTACTGAATAATACAAATAAATGAAAAATGAATACTAAGAAATGCTAATAAAAGAAAAATGAAGCATTATATTGGTCTATGTATATTTAAAAATGCATCTGCTAGCCCTAATTAGATAATTTATGTGTATATAATAGGAGATAAATAGCTTTTGATTCTGTATTTGTATGCTATAAAGCATTAACGTTTGCGTGTTTTTCGTTATCATTGGGAGTACCTAGCCGATTTAAAAAATAATGTGGGCAAAAAATGTTGGTAACCATCTTTGCTGCAAAATATATTATATTTTGCGTAGGAACAATAATCACCATCAATGCACGAGTAAAAAAAGCTCTAAAATTGAGAATTCTTTGATGTTGATATGACTAAAGTTTTTTTTTTTTTTTTTTTGGTGGCAACTTTTAAGATATAATATTCTCGTTATGAACGATTTCTAAAACATTCGACAATTTAATTTCACAAATTAAACATTTTTTTTCTAGAAAAAGTTTTAAACCCAATTTATTGAGAATATTGCAATTTCTAGGATACTGTTGGGGTCAGAAACTATAACTTTGGCATCACAGGAACTTATAAGATATAAGTGCTCGTTTAGGACAAATTTTTAAAAAAGGATTCCTTAACTCTTATCGACAACCTCATTGCATCCTTGGAAAACAGATATTCAACATTATAAACTATTCGGACGGATTTCACACCATATAAAATACACTACATTCTCTTCAAACATAATAGTTTACGTTATTTATAGTTTCTCAAATCGGTGCGAAGCTTCTGTTTGTGCTCATGACATCATTTCAAAGAGTTATATTTCCAATATAGGAAAATTTGGTGTTTTATTTTCTGTATTACTTTTAACATTTTGCATATTTCCAATTTTATATCCATGCATGGTTTGCTTTTCTTTTATAAAAATAGTATATGCAACTTTATATATAAGATTTTGTAATCCTATGATTCAATATGCTTATTTTCATCATATTTTATCACAATGAATGACCAATTAAAGGTAGCATCTCATTTTCTTTACTTATCGCAAGTTATTAAATGTGCATTCTCACCAATATCGCTCAGACTAATCCCTCTGAGGGAAGGCCTAGTTACATAATACAGGGTGTCCAGCAAATAACACCCTGATTTCAAAATTAAATTTCTCAAAAACAAAGATCGATAGTAATATGCGGTAAACGGTTTTTTCATTAGGTAAGCTGTAAAATCTTATACAGAAATTTCAAACAGTGAACATTTTGAAAAAATTGCGTTCTGATTGCATAGAATGCTTTGATTTGACATTTTTCTTGTTTTAGATTGCCTGCAGATAAATAATTTTTCAGCTTACAGTGCAATATTTTAAGGATTTTTCGAAGTAAATTTTTAGAATTTCGAAATTTCAAAAATTTAATTTCAAAAAACTATGAAATATGGCATTTTTAGCCGAAAAACACATTCTCTGGCAGCAATCTAAAGCAAAAAAAATGTCAAATCAAAGCATTCTTTGCAATCAGAACACAATCTTTTCAAAATATTTACCGTTCAAAACTTTTGTATAAGATTTTTACAGCTTACCTGATAAAACAAACCGTTTACTGCATAATTCTATTGATCTTTGTTTTTGAGAAATTTAATTTTGAAATCAGAGTGTTATTTGCTGGACACCCTGTAAATAGCTTGACTATAGAATATTGTTATTTGTTTTGCTTATGACTTCGATAAAACCGAGACGCAAAAATATATTATCAAAACATTTATAGTTGTTATTTAAAAATTTTTAGCAATTAAGGAAGTATATGAACATTTTCTATACATTTATTCTAAAAGTTAAAAAATAATTAATGTGAATTCGGCTATAGAAACACGCATGCAAATTCGTCAATACACATCAAAATAAAATTCATGATACATGAAAACTGAATTTTTTCTGAACGTAGCTTGAATTGTGGAACCCTAAAAATAGAACTATCGTAAAAAAGTTTAAAAGAGATAGTTATGTTGCTTCAGAAAAGAATTATTATACATATATTTCGATGTTACTTCATACGTAGAGAAATTCTATTAAAAACAAAAATTGAATTTCGTAACACGTGATTCATTTTTTTACCTATGTTCGAATTGAATTGAAGTTGGATCTTTCTTTTATCTTTTCTGTGTAAATTCATCGTTCAAACTTTTTAGTATTTAAAATTTCTTTTTGCATAAATTAAGAATACAAATTAGATACGAAGAAAGCTAATATTGAACTTCCGAATGAAATTGTAAATCTATTTGTAATTTGATTTTGGATTTCAAGCTGAATTTTTCATTCACATATGAAGGGCTTTTTTATCGTGCATTTTCGTTTATTGTTATTTTGGAATTATGTTTAGCGTGCAATTCATATTCAAGTAAGTGTCCGAAATTCCCCCTTGTTTGTATTCTGAAAAACATACATTAAAAAAATATCTATATACATATATATAACAACGAGGTGTTACTAAAAATATGTAACGTAATTTAGAAACTCAAAGTGTAAATTTATAGAAGCGTAATCATTAAAGCAATTTTAGTCTTAAAAGTGCTGCTAAATATATTTGAAACTTTAAAGACATTAAATGACTTAACCCATTCAGGACTAGCATCATTTACATGAATTTTATTCGTTTGGAACTTAATTATTTGACTTAACTTTATAAATCGTAAAAATGTCGAGGTTAAATAAAATGAATTTTATATTTCTTTCTTACTCGTATCAAACGCAAGCGTTGTAAGCACTTTTTGAGGATGCATGTATGCACCCATGGTCTTGAAACTGTTTAAGACCTTCTTCAGATGTGTGATTTATAACAAAGTTTTTTATTACACTGCTCAAAACAATTAAAGGATATTGCAGTTTTAGGTGGATTTTGTATCTGGGAAACTTTTTAGCTGATTGATACATGGTCGACAGACATAGTAGGTTATATGAGAATAAATTACACATGTTTGGCAGAAAAAAAATGCATTTTATTGCGCATTTGTGTACAACAGGAAAAAAACACAATTTGTGCATATGAGAAAAAAAGAATAAGAAAAGGTGTTTTCTTCAAAGAAAATCATTTTCAGTAGGGGGTATGGTTTCCACGGGCGGCCAGCAACGTTGAACACCTTTGAGGCATGGATTCAATGAGGCTATTAATGACGAGTTGGGGTATTCTGCCCCACTCTTCCAGAAGAGCTCTTTCCAGTTCTTGGAGAGTTTGTGGGGGTTGTTGGCGGTCAGAAACTCGTCTTCCTAGAGCGTCCCAAACGTGCTCGATTGGATTCATGTCTGGAGAACACGCTGGCCATTCCATTCGAACGATTCCTTCCTCGAAAAGGAAATCCTCCACCAGGTTTGCACGATGTGGCCTGCAGTTATCGTCCATTAAAATGAAGCTATCTCCGATTGCTGCAGCATAAGGGACTACAATAGGTCTGAGGATCTCATCACTATATCGGCGACCAGTCACAGCTCCATCTCGAATGATGTAGAGGTCAGTGCGCCCGTCAATGGAGATGCCACCATACACCAACACTCCTCCACCGCCAAATCTGACACTTTCGTGCACGAACGCAGGATTATTCCTACTGCCACGGTCCCTTCAGAAGAAAGTACGCCTATTATCCGGATGCACAGAAAAACGGAACTCGTCAGAAAACAGAATATTTCTCCATTCATTTCTCCTCCAGTTGAAATGCTCGGTTGCCCACTCCCTGCGGTCGCGACGATGCCTTGATGTTAATCTAACACATACCATCGGTCGGCGAGCATACAGACCTACAGCATGGAGCCGGTTTCAGACAGTCTGAGTTGAAATCGTGGTGCCTGCAGCCGAGCGAAAGTGTTATTGGAGAAGAGTAGCGTTCATGTTTCGGTGTCTCCGAGCTGTTAAACGCTAAATACCGATTTTCATTGGGCGTTGTTGCCCGTCTACGACCTTGCCCTGGTCTTCGGTCTGCACGTCCACTCTCCAAAAAACGGTTCCAGATCCTGGAAATGACACTTTGTGACACTCCAATGGCTTGCGCTACTTCGGCTTGAGTTTGGCCCCCTTCTAACCTACCAACAATTCTCCAAGCTTCTGAATCTGTCAAATGACTTCGCTGAGACATCGTACTCATCGAAACAAAGCAATCACTGAATGCCGATCATCCTTGTCTTCATTCTCTTTTATCCAGTTGAAAGTCAAATTTCATTCGCTGCCGCTGAAGCGACGTTTTTGACGTCGAACTCAAAATTTGCATACTCCACAGTTTGAAAACCAGAAAAATTTGCATTTGTGATTCTCTTCTTCTATATTCGGCAAAAAAAAATTCGTTTATATCTTTATTTTATATAAAACTTCAAATATCCTTTAATTGTTTTGAGCAGTGTACATATGTACTTAACCTCTAAATCTAATCAGGGAAGAGCCTCATCAGAAAAATGGAATGCCTAATTTCAAGCAAATCAGATAATTTTGCATGAAAACCTAGTACGCCTGAATTAAGGGGGAATTAACCCATTAACCTTTATATACAGGGTGTTTCTAAATTCATGGTCGAAACTTTAAGGGGTGATAGTACACATCAAGACAAACAATATTTAAATAGGAAACCATGGGTCCCAAAGTCTTCCGAAGGAGATGGGCGCCATTAAAGTTTAAGGTCCAAAAAATGAAAAACAGAAAAATTGGTCGATTCGTTTGCGGTTTTCACTAAAATTATTCCTTATGTCAGTATTGTCCTGAAAATAAATTATAAAGATAAATTTCAAAAAATGACGATAGAGGGCGCTTTAGACTTTAGAGTAACGAACAACTATTTTTTACCGTTATTTTTTGCATCTCATTAAAGGTTTCGTAGGCTTAGACTTAAACTTAAATTTTGAGCTCAAAATCTGAATAGTTGGAAGCAGTTAAGTAGCACAAACTTAACTGTGTTCAGAGAATTTTAAATTCAAATGATTATAAAAAACGGAAAAATTGGTCGATTGATTTGCGGTTTTCACTAAAACTATTCTTTATGTCGGTATTTTATTGAAAATGAATTATAAAGATAAATTTCAAAAAATGTCGATAGAGGGCGCTTTAGACTTTGGAGTAACGTACAACTATATTTTACCGTTATTTTTCGCATCTCATAAAATTTTCTTAGAAGCTTAGACATAAACTTAAATTTTGAGATGAAAATCTGAATCGTTGGGAGTGGTTAAGTAGAGCAAACTAAACTGTGTTCAATGGGGGTGGGGAGGTTCAAATTTCGAATTATTTTAAAAAACGGAAAAAATCGGTCGATTCGTCTGCCGTTTTCGCTAAAACTATTCTTTATGTCAATATTTCCTTGAAAATAAATTTTAAAGATTAATTTCAAAAAATACCGATAGAGGGAGCCTTAAACTTTAGAGTAACCAACAACTATTTTTAAGCGTTATTTTTTGTATCTAATTAAATGCTTGCAAATGCTTAGATTTAAATTTTGAGCTCAAATTCTAAATCGATGGAGGGGTTAAGAAGCGGAAACTGAACAGTGTTCAGGAATTAAAATGTTACCCTCCCCACCCCTCGAACACATTTCAAATTTCCGCACTTAATTACTCAAAACGATGCAGATTTTGAGCTCAAAATTTAAGTTTGAACTTTTACAAGCATTTAATTAGATACAAAAAATAACGGTTAAAAATAGTTGTTGGTTACTCCAAAGTTTAAGGCGCCCTCTAACGGTATTTTTTTAAATTAATCTTTAAAATTTATTTTCAAGGAAATATTGACATAAAGAATAGTTTTAGTAAAAACGGCAAACGAATCGAACAATTTTTCCGTTTTTTATAATCATTTGAAATTTGAACCTCCCCACCCCCATCGAACACAGTTCAGTTTGCGCTACTTAACCACTCCCAACGATTCAGATTTTCCTCTCGAAATTTAAGTTTATGTCTAAGCTTCTAAAAATATTTTATGAGATGCGAAAAATAATGGTAAAAAATAGTTGTACGTTACTCCAAAGTCTAAAGCGCCCCCTATCGGCATTTTTTGAAATTTATCTTTATAATTCATTTTCAATAAAATACCGACATAAAGAATAGTTTTAGTGAAAACCGCAAATCAATCGACCAATTTTTCCGTTTTTTATAATCATTTGAATTTAAAACCCTCTGAACACAGTTAAGTTTGTGCTACTTAACTGCTTCACACTATTCAGATTTTGAGCTCAAAATTTAAGTTTAAGTCTAAGCTTACGAAACCTTTAATGAGATGCAAAAAATAACGGTAAAAAATAGTTGTTCGTTACTTTAAAGTCTAAAGCGCCCTCTATCGTCATTTTTTGAAATTTATCTTTATAATTTATTTTCAAGACAATACTGACAAAGAATAATTTTAGTGAAAACCGCAAACGAATCGACCAATTTTTCTGTTTTTCATAATCATTTGAATTTTTGGACCCTAAACTTTAATGGCGCCTATCTCCTTCGGAAGACTTTGGGACCCTTGGTTTCCAATTTAAATATTGTTTGTCTTGATGTGTACTATCACCCCTTAAAGTTTGGACCATGAATTTAGAAACACCCTGTATAACCACTGAACTTCCAAATCTTGTCTTTAAAGCACCTTATCAAAATAAACCGGAATATCAAATTTGAAGCAAATCAGATAATTGTGCACGAAAAACCTATTTATCTCAATTAGAGAGAAGTATTAGACCCCGTTTTCCCTTTTATACTTGATCAATGATCCTCTAAAATACATTTCGGAAGCATTAATCCGAATGAAACACAAAACAAATCTGATATTCCTATTAAGAGACATCGCGTTATGCACATATTAGGTAACCCAGAAAGTTCGCGCAGTTTGTGGGAGAAGTTGCATTTTTTTTCGCTTAGCTGTTGCCAAATGGATTCTCATGACGTCATATCTAGGTGAATATCACAAAATGCGAGATTTTGATTACATGAGATATTGAAATTATGGATAATTATCCATTCAAAACAATTCAAAATTTAAAAGGTTTTTCTTTCTTTTTTGTATTAGAGAATAAAGGATCTTCCTATGATTGTTAAATTTTAAAGAGCTTAAATAATGATTTTTAATCAATTATATGTCATTTCTTTGCATATATATATACAGGGTGTTTCTAAATTCATGGTACAAACTTTAAGGGGTGATAGTACACATCAAGACAAACAATAAAAAATAGGAAACTAAGGGTCCCAAACGTCTTCCGAAGGAGATAGGCACCATTAAAGTTTAGTGTCAAAAAATTCAAATGATTATAAAAAACAGAAAAAATGGTCGATTCGTTTGCGGTTTCACTAAAACTATTCTTTATGTCAGTGTTGTCTTGAAAATAAATTATAAAGATAAATTTCAAAAAATGCCGATAGAGGGCGCTTTAGACTTTGGAGTAAAGAACAACTATTCTTTACCGTTATTTTTTGCATCTCATTAAATTTTTTTAGAAGCTTAGACATAAACTTAAATTTTGAGCTCAAAATCTAAATCGTTGGGGGGTGGTTAAGCAGCGCAAACTCAACTGTGAGGGGAGGTTCAAATTCCAAATGATTATAATGAACGGAAAAATTGGTCAATTGATCTGCGATTTTCACTAAAATTATTCTTTATGTCAGTATTATCTTGAAAATAAATTATAAAGATAAAATTCAAAAAATGCCGATAGAGGGCGCTTTAGACTTTGGAGTAACGTACAACTATTTTTTACCGTTATTTTTTGCATCTCATAAAATTTTTTTAGAAGCTTAGACATAAAGTTAAATTTTGAGATGAAAATCTGAATGGTTGGGAATGGTTAAGTAGCGCAAATTGAAATGTGTTCAATGGGGGTGGGGAGGTTCAAATTTCAAATGATTATAAAAAACGGAAAAATTGGTTTATGTCAATATTTCCTTGAAAATAAATCTTAAAGATTAATTTCAAAAACTACCGTTAGAGGGCGCCATAAACTTTAGAGTGACCAACAACTATTTTTCACCGTTATTTTTTGTATCTAAATAAATGCTTGTAAATGTTCAAACTTAAATTTTGAGCTTAAAATCTGCATCGTTGCGAGTAATTAAGTAGCGGAAAATTGAAATGTGTTCGAGGGGTGGGCAGGGTAACATTTCAACTCCTGAACACATTTCAGTTTGCGCTTCTTAACCACTCCCAACGATTCAGATTTTCATCTCAAAATGTAAGTTTTTGTCTAAGCTTCTAAAAAAAATTTATGAGATGGAAAAAATAACGGTAAAAAATAGTTGTACGTTACTCCAAAGGAGTTACTCCAAAGTCTAAAGCGCCCTCTATCGGCATTTTTTGAATTTTATCTTTATAATTTATTTTCACGATAATACTGACATAAAGAATAATTTTAGTGAAAATCGCAAATCAATTGACCAATTTTTCCGTTTTTTATAATCATTTGAAATTTGAACCTCCCCCCCCCACAGTTCAGTTTGCGCTACTTAACGACTGCCAACGATTTAGATTTTGAGCTCAAAATTTAAGTTTATGTCTAAGCTTCTAAAAAAATTAATGAGATGCAAAAAATAACGGTAACAAATAGTTGTTCGTTACTCCAAAGTCTAAAGCGCCCTCAATCCGCATTTTTTGAAATTTATCTTTATAATTTATTTTCAAAACAATACTGACTTAAAAGCCCACAATAGTCACAGAAAAATTACTCAAAAAGACCCGGATGACCATATAAAGTTTATGGGAGCGTTCTTTTCTAATATCTCGCTCAAATTTTAATATTTTTGCATGATTTTTTTGCACAAGATAGCTGAGGTCAATCCACAACCGGGCTAGTTTTTACTTTTTCAATTTTTGTTTCAGATTTTCTTTAAAAAATTACTTTAACTTTCGACACCGGTTTAAACCGGTTCTGAAACTGAAACTATCATAATTTAAAAAATATATAACCAAAATCGAAAAAGTAAAAACTAGCCCTGTTGTGGATTGCCCTCAGTTATCTTGTGCAAAAAAATCATGCAAAAATATTAAAATTTGAGCGAGATATTAGAAAAGAACGCTCCCATAGACTTTACATGATCATCCGGGTCTTTTTGTGTACTTTTTCTGTGACTATTGTGGGCTCTTAAAGAATAGTTTTAGTGAAAACCGCAAACGAATCGACCAATTTTTCTGTTTTTTATAATCATTTGAATTTTTGGACCCTAAATTTTAATGGCGCCTATCTCCTTCGGAAGACGTTTGGTACCCTTAGTTTCCTATTTAATATTGTTTGTCTAGATGTGTACTATCACCCCTTAAAGTTTGTACCATGAATTTAGAAACACCCTGTATATACCAGAATAATAACCGGCAAGATAATGACAATTTCATTCATTTTTTTCTTCTTTATTTTTATGTCTGACAATTTAATTTTATTTAAAGAAACATGTTTTCGGTATAAAAGTTCAAATTCAATGCAATTTTCTGTTTTTGTTAATTTATAGAAGCCAAGAAAATGACATAAAAGTTTACTCATTTTTTACAAAGACTACACGCATTATTTTCAAAGAAATATCAAAAATCTTGCTGGTAGCTATGCTTTTACTATTCCTGATTTATACTACGTCAAAAATAACAAGAATTACTCTACAACGCGATATTTATACCTGATAAAGAATTAGAATGAGTAGGCCAGGAAAATGACGTTCATTTTCATTCATTGACATTTATTTTAATTATGTAAAATTATTTGTAAAATACAGAATTTGTTATTTTCCTCATACATGTTTCTTATAATGCATAAATATTAATTAGAAATTTATAAAAAGCTAGAACAATATATTTGTACAGTATAGCAGAAAGTCCTTTACTTTTCATACATCACAGTGTAACATGCCAGGAAAACGACAATCTTTAATTGCTTTATTTATGTTATTACAAATGATAATATCTAGTGAAAATACTTTTAGAAATCCTTTTTTTAGAATGTAAAAAAAAATGTAGTATGTTTCATTTATGAGAAATTTTACTGTGCAGGCAGCGATTTTCGTATTTTGTGACATTCTCCCATCTGCACATTCGCGTGAGGGCCATTTCAGTCAAGAGTTGTTAGATGCATCACACTGTTTTCGATAAGTTTTGTAGGAAGTGAAATCTTTAAAAGAACAAGTCGTCGGCAAAAGATATTTTGAGGCCTATTTTTCTCCCCTAATTCAAGTTAGTGAAAAAAGCTGCACAGGCTGCTAAAAAACATGCTCTGCGTTTAGAAGCACACCCGGTTAGTCAACGGATCGCTCAAAACGGGTTCAACCGATTTTCGGCAGTAGACGAGAGCCTCGAAGATAAACCCCGTGTTGATCATTCATCCCCTAGGCAAAGTCCAGCTGGAAGAGGAAAGCAAACAGAATTGTCAACAAATCTGGCATGAGCTATCATACAGGCATGGAGTACATGACGAAGTCATCCATTTACATCTGTATACCATTTGGTCGACGTAGAAACTCAATATCTGGGTTTATCATGTTTTCTCCGAGAGAAACAAGCTACGACAGTTGAACATCTGCTTGTCATTGCTGTCACGTTGCAACAAAGCCACGTTCCTGGACCAAATATTGACATGTGGCGAAAAATGGGCCATATATGTTAAAACAATATTGGCCGGCTTTTGGTTCCATTTCATTGGTCACCCAAGCGGACCAGTGACCAATAGTTAACTATATTTTCTTAGAAAACGAGAAAACCATGACAGCTGACTATTACTCGTAACACTTGCAGAAAGTTTCTGATGCTGTGTTCCAAAATCAGCCAGCATTAGTCAACAAAAGAGGAGTTATCCTCCACGGTAATGACAGCCATCATACAGCAAACGCGACCTGAGACATGATCAAAGCAATGGGCTGGTATGTTTTGCCCCATCAGACTTACTGACCAGATGTCGCAAAATCGATTTAATACTTTTTTTTGACTTACAGATAAACTGTGGTTGTAGTAATTCCAAAATCGAGACGCAGTCACAAAGGCTCTTACATGCTGTTTTCGCCTCTTAAAAAAAGATTTTTTTATAATTATATAGCAATTATATAAGGCTGTGTCTCACTGGGAACATATTTGAAGCCAATGGTAATTACATCGAATGATAAAATAAGTATTTAAGAGTTTTGTGGGTCGTCTTTTATTTCTGATGAAAACCGCGCGAATTATCTTGGTTACCAGATACATACATACATAGCATACAAAACCTGCAGGCACATTAGCTCTCAGGGTTTTAATGCTTGTAGATCCGAAGCAGCACTTGTAAATTTGTATGAATGCAAGGTGCATTCTATTTGATGAAATTTTCGAAAATTTTCTACTTCTGCTTTTGTCGATCACGTGAATGCAAAGATAAGAGATTTTAAGCAATCAGTGGGGACTATAAATTGTCATTAAATATAAAAAATCGGAAAAGATAGAGTGAAGCTTGAACAATGAAATTTTGAACATGTCTTCGAGGTATCATTTAGATGATATTACTCGTGGTAGAATAATCGGAAAGTTGGAAGGGGGACGCAATGTTTTCCTGTAAATTTAACATCGTGCATACTATTGTTTATAAGTTATGGGCATCATTCCAAGCGAAAGGAATGTGTACTAGGTGCACGGGAAGAGCTCGTCTTAGCAGTACGATGTCGCATAAAAATCGCTATATTGTTATTTCGGCAAAAAGGAACCGACGCAGCACAGCTGGTCAATCAGCACATAAACTTTGTGCAGCCACAGGAATCAAAATATCGCGGAAAACTGTTACAAGACGTTTGAAAAAGGCTGGACTATACGCCCAAAGACCAGTTGCGTGTATCAAACTGTCTAGACGCCAACATAGCGCCTGTTTACAGCGGTGTTATATGTATTGCAATTGAGCTAATGACGACTGGTCTACCGTGCCTTCTCAGATAAGTGTAGATTTAGTCTACTGTCTGATTTTAGTCATAAACAGATATGGCGCGAGGTAGGTAGTTGTTACTGACGCTAAAGTATTCTAGAAAATGATCGGTATGTGATTTCAAGTATCATGTTGTGGGCAGGCATCATGTTCAATGTCGCACGAACCTCTATATTCTTGACCAAAGCTTTATCACCGGTAGACGGTACATTGAAGACGTACTGCTTCTACAAGTTCGACTTTTTTAAGGTGTTGCCGGCGAAAAGTCTCACTTTATGGACGATAACGCACCTTGTTTTAGCACACAGTCTGTACAAAATTGTCTTGAGGCCAAAGATATCCATCGCATAGACTGGCCAGCACGTTCTTCTGATCTGAATCCCATCGAAAATAAATGGGTTGCCATGGGGAGACGTATTGCTGCTCGACAATTTCCTCTCACAAACAAAGAAACCCTTATCCGAGCAGTGAAGGATTAACCCTTTCCGGCGCAGTGTTACCACTCCGCGCGTACGCACCAATAATATTGTAGTAAAATTTTACTTTTACAATGACAGATTAAGTCAGGGAATTCTTAATTTCTAAAAAAGCCTTTTGTGAATTCCGGTGTCAGTCCACAATTTCTCTTTTTTCGAACAGAATTTGTCTGCGCCGGAAAGGGTTAATGCGGCAACATGCCCCAACAGCTACTGAATCATGTTGTTTTGAGTATGCCAAATCGTGTTGAAAGTTGTCTCGCACTACACGGTGGGCACATCCCTTATTGTTATGGCACAGAGGATTGTTATTTGTGAATATTTTGCTTTCTTTGTACAGTCATGTTTTCGAACAATAGTCACATTTCAGTAAAATAACTTCTGGAAATACCCTGAATACATCTTTTCAAAAAAAATTATATTAAATTCTGTTTAACATTCTATTCATACTATTCTTTGCTTTTTGACCCATAATCTAAAGTAAATTCTCATTTACGTGCACATTTCTTCTTGGTCCTTAAGTTTTTTCCACCAGTGTATATACATCATACTTAACTAAGGTAATTATATAAAGCGTTCACCATATAGAGAGGACAACCTTTTATTTCATTTCCTTGTAGCAGAAGACGGTGAGGAGAAGCATACATTTGCAACTTTACATGGTTTTCCACATGATCCTAAACTGAAAAAAAAGAAACATAATTACATATTTAATTCCAGCATTATGAATGATCGATTTTGTAATGTTTCCCTTTTAATTATTATTAAATTTTTAATCCTTTCAGGAGCAGAGTAGTTCTGCTGATACAATTTTGAATTGATTGGCTGCCATCACAATTTACGAATTGATTGAATTAAAAAAATAAATGCTTTTTTTCATGTACATTACATAATAAATTTTTTTAAACTTTGGAGCAACCTGACAGTTGGGAATTAAGTGGTCTTTGAAAGCTCCTTTAAATGGTTAAATAAAATCCTATAGAAGCATTTGAAAGTTTTGTGTTAATTTACCAAGACAACTACAACTACTATTGATTACTTCTCATTTTTGGTTTGAAAAATACCACATCTTTTCCAAAACCACAGCCAGCCAGACGGCATAAAATCAATCTAAATTAAAATAAAGTAATCAGAATTTACATAAACCAAATTAATTGTGAACGTATCTTCAACGCATTTTCTTTGTATCCGAAATTTCAGTTTTATACAGAGACTTGGTGTTTTTTCACACCTACATATTTTTAAAGAAACGAAAATCTTTAATTTCAAGAAAACAAAATTTCAAATATTCGGCGAATACGCTGACTCAATTAGACAGTTGAATTATCGAACACGTTTTCTGTCATTAAAAATGAGAGGAAACATAATGAAATACCTTCAAAAATTACAAATCATCACTCTTAATTGATTTGGCAATATGTTCGTGTTCAAATTTCACTGTTGCGCTATAAAATGAGCGTGTCTAATTTAAACTGTTCTGGTAATCAGTGTGTTAATTTAATCGGCACCTATTGGCTATTAGGAACATTTTTTGTAGAAATTTGTAAAGAAAAATGAGTGATCAACAAATATTCCTGATCGACTTATACGTTAAATGATCTTATTAAATTTTGGTGCTGAAAAGTAATTGATCACTTGGAAACTTATGTGATAAAAAATTGATTATTAAATTAATTGATTATTAATATTTTCTTAGCAATTTATCCGATTAAATTGTAGAACAATTTTGTTCTTTAGCCTATTTAATAAAAATTTAGTTTTAAAATGTTTAACTCTCTCATGCATACTGGCCTCATATGAGGACGAATAAAAAATCCTATAAAATATTAGAGTTACGAATTTTTTTCAGCATTCATTCATGGGGACCTTATTTATGGACAGATATTACCTTGCATGCAACACAATAGATAGCAACAACATGGTTGTAATTCACACGAATGTTGCAATAAAATCAAAGTATTGAAGTATAGTGATATTGCGCAGAATTTGCTACAAATAGACTAGGAAATATTTACAATATAGTCAAGGTAAGTTTTTTTATATACAATTTATCATCATATAGCATGTAATGATAGAAATTTTTTACAATATTTCAATTAGGTTTTTATTTAAAGTATAAAACATATCTGTCCTCATATGAGGACAGTTTGCACTAAAGTAAACAAAACACATTTTTGTTTACTGCTTTTATTTATTTTTGAAATACATTTTATAAATAATAAGGTACCCTGGGGTAATAACGCCAGACGGGGTAATAATGCCAAGTGCTTATATTTTGCATAATTGTGAAATAATCAGGTAAATGACACACATGTGCTCTGTGCAGAAGGGTTTTGAGTCATATAAATCGCAAAAAGCAGCTTCAAGTTAATTTGTTTCATTTTTAGGTCTTATTGTTTTTACAAACAACTAAAATTAACGCTTGATCTAAAATTTGCGACATACGTTTTGTGATGTGAAGACTATCTTTTTATCCGGAAATGCTTTGTTAATTACATAAATTTGTAGTGCATTTCATGTACTTTTAAAATGTTGTTGAAGATTTTGGATATCTTCTCGAGATAATTTGTAATTTAAAATGTAGTGCGCAATAACTATATCGGGGTAATAACGCCAATCCTTGACATTAATACCCCGGTTGATTCCTACAGTGGCCGAGCTACATCCTAAATACTGATTAAAATATACACAGTTAAAACTGTGCAATGTTTCTCATATTTCTATTTAAGCGGTCCTTTTTAAGCAAAAAGAAGCTCACGGTCTGATATTCTTTTGCCTCATCCCCCCCCCCTCCCACAACACATCTTTATTTTTCTTACACTTTCACAAAAAATTGAACATTTTCAATAGCTTAGAATGCAATTTGTCAATTTCTAAGTTTGTAGAGTTTGTATTTTTAGAATTGGGCTATCTACATGCAATTATTTCATCTTATTTCATAGTTTTGTTTGCATGGCGTTATTACCCATATAGGTGGGTAATAACGCCAAATAGCATTGGTCAAGAAAAAACGCCATTACATTTTATGAATACATATCTGTTAAATTATTTTATTTTATATAGATAGTCAATGAGTTGCTGTATCAGATGCTATGTTTGTTTGAAAAATGCAATCTAAAACTAAGCCGTGAAAATTGGTAGAACCTTAACGTGGCGTTATTACCCCAGGGTACCTTACAATGATTACTGATGACAATACAGATGAATATATAAAAATTCGACCGATTTTGACAAAATTTCATGAGACATTTCACAAAGCTGCCTATAATGAGGAATATCAAAGTGTGGATGAAATGATGATTCCATTCAAAAGAAAATCATCTATAAAACAATACTTACCTAAGAAACATCACAAAATTGGATTACAAAATGTGATGTAGTGCTGGTGTATCTGATTCCATTTATTCTTTTGAATTGTTTCAAGATATAACTGGTAACATCTGATTGTGGTGCATCTCTTGATGTCATACTTCGCTTGACTCATCGTTTACATCAGACAAACTGCAAAATATATGCAGATAATTGCTTTTCCAGATTACCATTGATTTAAAAACTAAAACCCCTGGGAATTTGGTATGTTGGGGCTATAAGAATTAACAAGCTGATGGGTGCAGAAAAGTAGCTAAAATCAATTAAACAACTGAAGAATGAAGGAAGGAGTAGTAGTTTGACTGTTTTATCTTTGGATAATATAAGTATTACCCGATGGATCGATAATACATCGGTTTATACAATCTCTTTGTACTATGGAAAGGTACCTGAAGGCCAAATAACACATTTCACTACAATGGAAAAGAAAAGATTTTTTTATCAAGCGTCCACATTGTATCTCTAAGTATAATAAGGATACGGGTGGGGTTGACCTTATGGACTCTCTCATAACCTTCTATCGTAATGATTTCAGAAATAAGAGGTGGTACATGTGTATTTTTTATCACCTTATAAATGTCACCATTGTTAACGCTGAGATTCTATGGAAATCAGAAAACACCAAAAGCATAGACCTGCCGGAATTCAAAAGTTCATTTGAAATGAGTGATAAGGGTGCAGCTACAATAAATAAAAATAAAAGAGCCATCTGAAAGATAATCAGCAATAAAACATAGGAATATACACGATATACCCCAAACCAAACTATGCGTTTAGATGGAGGAAAGCATTACCCGAAGAAACCGGAAGCAAAGTTTGCCAATTACTGTAGAGATAAAAATTGCAAAAGTAAAACACGATACATTTGTGGAACATGCGCTGTACCTGTATGTCCAGAATGTATAGGATCATTTTATACTGAATAAATCATATGAAACGTATGCAGATATGTGAACATTGAATCATATTGTCCCCATATTTGAGGACAGTACGAATGTACCCTTTGACGCACAATGTCCTCAAATGAGGACGTATGAATATATTAATAAATAATGTATAAAAATTTCCAATAAAATTATTTTCATGATAAACTGCTCTCATTTATCACAAAAAATGATTGATTTTTTTTACTGTGTAGAAAATAATTCATGCATGAGAGGGTTAAAGATCAATATTTTTTTATTTATTTTAAATTAACTATTACAGCTCTTGAGACAGATTTCAAACTAATGCTGCCTTCCAAATTTTACCTCGGTAGTTTAAGATCTGCGTTTAAAATTTAAAATATTTCTTATTATTGGCATTTCATTTTAAATGATTGGAATAGTTAATATTCTAGTGCAAAAAAATGCTGAGGCTGATACTGCCACTACTGTCGTTACGAAATCTACCGTTCTTTTTTCACTTTCTCGATTTATCTTGTAAAACCTTTGATGAAAATTTATAGTTTTAGAGAAACATATGATAAACAGGATAAAGCAAAGTGTTTAAAAAAATAATCGTTATTTCTTGTGCAAATAGATCAATTATAATTCATTATTTAAATTTTATAGGATTAAACAGTAGGAGTAGTAATACATCTTTCTCAAGCATATAGTATTTTGCGATTTGTATAGGATTTATAAGCATATAGAATTTTACAAACACCATCAGTTTTGACTAGATTGTGGTGTGCGATCATTTTTTAAATTTAACTTTTTTTAACTTTTTATTAAAAATTTCATTTTCTAAGTAGAGAACAAATTCATATTTTGGAAAAGCCAATATTTTATTATTGTTGCCACATTTTAAAATGTCTGAATAATAATATTGACGAAAAAGTATTCAACTGAAATATATATGTACCCTTGAATATTGAGAATGAAACAAAAATGTAAAAGATAATTTTATGTGAGAAAATCTTTAAAACTACTACTAATTTGATAACGAAAATTAAGACATGTTTAAGCGATAATCGCATTTTCATGCATTGAAGTACTATTTTAAAAAAAAGTGGAACACAGATATCAATGCATATGAAGAAAAGTTTAAAATCGAAAATTATGTCGTGCCTGACAAACTTAAAAAAATAATAATTTTCATTTTAAAGATCATTTGAAGCATTTATTTTATTTTCAATGTAATTACTTTTTACCTGTTGCCGTATTTTTAACAGAAACTGAGCAAACAACGTATATTTTGATACCAACACATAATTTTTAAAATGTTTGTTATATGTTAGTAAGGTACCCTGGGGTAATAACGCCACGTTAAGGTTCTACCAATTTTCACGGCTTAGTTTTAGATTGCATTTTTCAAACAAACATAGGATCTGATACAGCAACTCATTGACTATCTATATAAAATAAAATAATTTAACAGATATGTATTCATAAAATGTAATGGCGTTTTTTCTTGACCAATGCTATTTGGCGTTATTACCCACCTATATGGGTAATAACGCCATGCAAACAAAACTATGAAATAAGATGAAATAATTGCATGTAGATAGCCCAATTCTAAAAATACAAACTCTACAAACTTAGAAATTGACAAATTGCATTCTAAGCTATTGAAAATGTTCAATTTTTTGTGAAAGTGTAAGAAAAATAAAGATGTGTTGTGGGAGGGGGGGGGGATGAGGCAAAAGAATATCAGACCGTGAGCTTCTTTTTGCTTAAAAAGGACCGCTTAAATAGAAATATGAGAAACATTGCACAGTTTTAACTGTGTATATTTTAATCAGTATTTAGGATGTAGCTCGGCCACTGTAGGAATCAACCGGGGTATTAATGTCAAGGATTGGCGTTATTACCCCGATATAGTTATTGCGCAGTACATTTTAAATTACAAATTATCTCGAGAAGATATCCAAAATCTTCAACAACATTTTAAAAGTACATGAAATGCACTACAAATTTATGTAATTAACAAAGCATTTCCGGATAAAAAGATAGTCTTCACATCACAAAACGTATGTCGCAAATTTTAGATCAAGCGTTAATTTTAGTTGTTTGTAAAAACAATAAGACCTAAAAATGAAACAAATTAACTTGAAGCTGCTTTTTGCGATTTATATGACTCAAAACCCTTCTGCACAGAGCACATGTGTGTCATTTACCTGATTATTTCACAATTATGCAAAATATAAGCACTTGGCATTATTACCCCGCCTGGCGTTATTACCCCAGGGTACCTTATATGTGAAAATAGTGCTACATTCAGAAGATCCCTTACGTTTGTATTGGTAAATCATGAACTTTAAAGCTTCAGCTGATGAAAATGCCGACATATTTTTAAAAAAACGCGCTGAAAAAAACTGTATATTAAAAATATAAATATTTTGTAAGAATTACACAAAATGGCGCCAATTCCACAATGTTTTCTCTTCATAGTTTTTTTTTAAGATTTTCTCAATTTTTATTTTTTGGTAAAGGCGAATTGTAATGATGTTTTAATAAATTGAAAAAGCGCTTAGTGCCTTACTGAGAGTTAATTTCATAAAATAATATTTATCTTCAAATTAATATTGAATTTAATCGTATGCAGCGATATTTTTTCTTCTATTGTAAGTAGGTAAATTAGAGTGTTTTTTAGGAAGGCATGTTGTGGATGGGCATTTCTCTTATCAGTCAGAACCCTCTAATATATAAAATAAAGAAAAAAAGGTATTCCAATTAATGCTTTTGATCAATTGGCATATTTTATAATTTTCTTTAATCGATGACATAATTATAAATTTACACAATATTACCATTAAATACAAACATATTAGATATGTAGAAACTTACAAACTCACTTCTCGAAATTCTGACATTCTACATAATTCGATGATCATTTACTTTTTTTTAAAAAATTCAACTGTTTTTGCTGGTCAAGCAAAATATTGGCTTTTAAAAAATGCGATGTACTTTTAATCATATTTCAATATGTTATACAATTTAAATACTTTTCATTTAAAGTAAAATTTTATATACGCTCTAAAAAAAAACTTTTAATTTAGGGAAATTCTATTGCTGCCAGTATATTTCTGCGAATCCACGAATATCCATTTCTTCATTTTTCTTTGTCACAAGAGATAAAATATCCGTCAAATGAAGAAATTTGGGAAAATGCAAAAGCAGCTGGCCCTGGATTCAAACCAGTCAATTTCACGGTTACGAGATGAGCACGCTAGCACTGAGCCATAGTTGTACAACTGGGAAACGCTTTGAAGAAGTAAATATGTTTCCTTCAGATGGTTGTGGGTTGATCAATTTGTTCAAAAAGTTTAGTTTTGAAGTTAATTTTGGCAAGATTTAATCATTAGATATACATAACTTTATTTTTATACTTCAGTACTAATATAGGATAGAAAGAGAGAAATTTTTAGAGAGAAATTGTGATTATTTGGCTGTAGAAACCTCAACTAGTAAATCCCCAGATTGTAGTTTTTTGAGGGAATGACCATCCCCCAAGACAGACTGGAAGGTTTTAGCAATTAGAAAAGGTCATGGTTTTTTAAAGGATCTATCAGAGTGGCTATCAGTACGTTTAACAACAAAAAAGCGAGTGAAAGAGGAAATCTGTGCATTTTGTTGCTCTCTATTAGGGAGAGAAGTAGAAGGAAATGAAGTGTTTCCATCCATATTAAAATTATAATAATTCAGACCCCGGCCGCACCACCCATTACCGAGCACAACAAGGGGATGCACATTCGTGCACCAGTGCTAACCAGGGCCCATACGTTCACAAGACAAACCTATGTCAGCCTCCACCCTTAACGAGATGACTAGTATTTGTTCGATCACTTGGTCCCTAAAGCCAGTGACAAAAGTCAGCTGACCAGCCGATTGGTACATGCGGGACCAATATGCACCTCCCGTCTACCTGAAGCAGAGGCCAAAGCAGTGTGTTGGTTTCCCTCAACTGCCAGATCCCCCTTTCCAGGAACACGGGTCACCACGCACGGCCAACACGTGGGAGGTTTACAATTCAACATGAGTCGATATACAGGATGATATCGGGTCATGCAAAATCGCCCTCACCTCCGAAGAGGACACCACAATGAGAGTGAAACAAAGAGGAAAGGAAGACCAGAGGAGTAAGAGGAAAGGGAAAGGAGAAAGATCACTCAGGTCCCCAGGGTTGTGAAGCCCGTGAATACCTAAAGAAAGTATCCCCCTGGGGGTTCGAAGTGTGGGAAGAATTGGACTTTAGGTTGCATGTTGACGCATAACTAAAGGTGCACAAGTTAATTTTTTTTATCTAGAATTGAAATGTAGGTTAGTCTACCTTCAATTTGGTGCATGATTTGTCGTAAATAGTCTAATTTAAAACAGTACAACATACCATCGACAATGCAACATTCTTTTATAAACACCCTGTATGGTATGTTTGCGGATACACTTTTTAGTTCAGACTAAAATCTCAGTTTGGATTGATCGCGAATTTATTATTCTATGTCTGCTACTATCACCATTCCTTTCATCTTTGTATTTCAGTGAATGCTTCAATAAAAGATCAAACTTTGTGCTCACCATTTTTGAACCCATTCCTGAGTTAAAATCGAGAATCAGCACTGCACTTTATTTAATGGACGTGAACTTGTGCAGAACAAAAGGAGGAAAGCTTATTTACAATAAGGAAGCAATACAATATACTATTAATATTATTGCAATAATATTATTTACAATAAGGAAGAAAAATGTAAACTCTATCATTTCTGTGTCTTATAACCACATGTACTATTATGTCTGGAAGTATAATTGCACTTAATAAATCATTTTTTGGTCCAACTAATTGATATCCAGCCTGTATATTAATTTATATATCTTCCTTTGTTTTAAAAATAAAGCAGCACAAACTAATCTTAAACGTTAACTATTGTTGTGGCTGAAATTACGGACATTTGTTTCTATTTCTTGTTTGGGATTAAATTTAATACACCTTCAATTCATGTAAAAAGTTAACAGATTTTTCTGTTAGTTCAGCCTTAAATTGGAATTTTAAATGATAAACACTTAACTACAGAATGGAATATTTAATATGTGTTTAAAATTCAGAAACATTTTATTTAACTTAGTAATTTATTTAGTAAGTTTTTGACATTACTGTATCCATACTGCAATCACATTGTATTTTACTGGCAAAAAAAAGAAAAGGAAAAGCCAGATGTGAGATTAATCAACATACCAGGATTCAGTTAATCGGCATTATTTTGCAATACGGTGAAAAACAGAGTTATTTTCAATCGCAGAGGCAAATAACACATTGAAGATGAAATCTAGAAGTACTACCTTCTACATTCTCAGAAAGAACTGTAAATATACTGCAATTTGAGCATCAGAAAAATTGTAATTTCAGCGTTTCACCTATTTTAACGAGAAGCAACTGCGATTGTCGACAGAACATCAGACAATATTGCTACCACTTCCCGCGCTTCTGGAATAGCTCGGAATCTGGATATGCCTTAGTGTACGGTATGGAAAATCCTGTGAAAGATTATCCACTTATATCTGTACAAGGTCAGCAGCCTACAAGAGTTACGTCACACCGACCATGATAAGCGATCAACTTTTGTTCTCGCTTTTCTTTCACGTGGAGTTGGGTGATGCTTGGCCGGGGAAAATCTTATGAGGAGACGAGACCTACTTTTACCTGAATGGAACTGTAAATACCCAAAACTGCCGAATTTAGAATATCAAGTCACCAACAGCATTTAAGGAAATTCCTTTGCATTCACCAAAGATAACTGTTAGGTGTGGTTTCACAGCATATATGATCATAGATCCATTCTTCTATGAGAACATTACTCCGACAGGACCTGTAACTTGTTCTGTTACCGAAGACTAATATCGTCAAATGCTAAACAACTTTTTATTCTGGTACTTCAGCAAAGACAGTGCCCGGTGAAAATAATTTTCATGCAAAATGGAGCCACTCAACATATTGCTTTGCGGGTACAACAACCCGTTAAGGGATAACATATTGCGAGCTGTATGGGCGATTTCTGCAGACATGTTATTCTCTGCTGTTGTAAATGCTGTGCACAGAGCAATATGTGGTCCACAAAAACGGCGGTCACATCGAATCTGAGTTTGATGTGCTAAATAAACTAATTTTATTTCAGTATTGATTGTTCTATTTTGAAACTCTCTTTTTTGAATACACAGCGCCACATATTCCCCTGGCAATGATTTTTGGAACTATTTTTTTACATGGAATCCTTCGTCCCCCGTCTTTTTTAA
Organism: Maratus speculifer; assembly: GCA_964019185.1. Taxonomy (NCBI): domain Eukaryota; kingdom Metazoa; phylum Arthropoda; class Arachnida; order Araneae; family Salticidae; genus Maratus; species Maratus speculifer. Next base: position 411,097,480 of record OZ025293.1, on the reverse strand, counting down.
TCTTCTTACAAAATGTGGTGCCATTCTTGCAATTAGATCGCGCTGCAGAACACTCTGAGTACCATTAGTTTAATAATGGCCACCTTGTATTTACATTTCTTTTGGTGGGGAAAAAGTTGGCTTATTTTCAAAAGTAGAGTTTCTTGGCAATCCTAAACGTCTTAGTTCCAAAATAAGACAAGCGAAAAATCCAAAGTGTCATATTTGGCTACTTTACTCACTTTTGACGTAACATAAACAAAAATTGAATAATAAAAAAAATTAAAGTATAAGATATATATATTATGATTTTAACAGAGAATTTTTATCGTTTCTCTAACTTTTATGTATAGAGCTACAACATGCACCAGGTTTCAATGCTAGGTGTGAGCAACACCATAAAAGGTTCCCTTGTTCGACCTAAAACAGGCTTATTGTTAATAAAAAAATGTCTGCGGTCATTACTAAAGCATTTTGGTAATGTGGCAAGGCATCGTGGAACAAATAATATGCTAGTTTTATGCATTTTCAAAAAGTACCTATTATTCCATGACATGCAAAATTTGCCTTTATTTTATAATATAAAGCATTTTAAGATAAAAACCTCGAATACAAATAAAGTAATGCAATAATTTTCAAGACTATTTCTGCCGGTGCCAAGTGATGCCTTTAAATTTTTGATTTATTTTTATATTGCTTCCAATTTTAATGATAGTATTAACCACTTAATCGTCGCGCCCGAGACATTCACGGGCTGCAAGTTTCACGGCTTTTATTCAAAATTGTTTGATTCCCACCAATTTTATAAAATAGTGTAATTGGTTTTATTTTTGCATCAATTTATTTGTCATAAAATAGATGAATATTTTTTTTTCGAAGAAGTGGTGGCAAAAATGAATTTGAATTTTTAAAACGTAATTTAATGCGACCAGTAAGTGGTTAAAAACAAGTCTTGTGTAAATTAATAATTATTTGTGATTGTTTTAATCTAAAAATTACAAACAAAATAAAACTACAAATGAAATTAAAAACTTTAAATGGTGTAATTTGACACTGGTAGAATAGATAAAAGCCAAAATTTATTATCTGGGCATTACCTATTTAAATATGACGTCATCTGTAAAAGTTAACACAAGTTAACATTATTCAAAATTTGGAACTTATATTACTAAATTCCAAAGAAAATTCTATGATATTTTCTAAAATTAAATTCTTCTCTTAACATTATATACGTTATTAAAATCTTAGATTTTTATTTTATATAGTGTGAAAAATGTGTTTATTTCAAATTTTCCATTAGTTTTTTACAAATTATGAATAACTTCATGAATATTTTACCACTATTGATTAAGAAATGCCTCTTAAAATTGAAAAAAAAATAGCTTTTACTGAAGGTAGTAGTTAGTCAAGTTTCATCATCATGACTTTGTTATATTAAAAGGCAGAAAGGAAGAATCTGAAAAAAAGTTTAACATTGCAAAGTGACATTAACAATTTTAGAACGTGTACAGTAAGCGAACGCAAGACATAACATCCGTTCTAAAATATATCAATAAATATAAAAACTTTGTTAAATCACCATAAAAAGAAAAATTATACAGGACGCGTTTCGAGCTGCAAAATTACCGCTCGTCATCAGCTGGTCCAAACACGTGTCACAACGGACAGAGTGGAAATAAAATGCCAGTATTTTCGGTGTTTCTCAATCCGTTCTAAAAGTTGAGAGATAAAGCGTTTAACACTATACTTCATTGCTTATGATTTTCTGTGTTAATTAATCGATAACTTTTACTGAAGAATAGCTTATAAGTTCATTTTATATGAACCTTGGAAATTTTACCTCGAAGCCTTACGTATAACTTTTTTTTATTCGATTTCTCTTCCTGTATTTTATAATTAAGGAAAATCTTTATTGCTCTGTCTTAAAAAGTTTAAAGATGAGCTAAAATTTCTCCATAGACTGTGTTAAAATTAAACAAGAACGGGAAATCATACATCAAACATAGATTATAAAAGACTAATATATTCAAAAACTTAAGAAACTTCATCAATAATGCAAAACAAATATATAAAATTTAACTGTTTAGGACACATAACACACAAATTGCAGTTTTAGCAATTAACTTTCATAATAAAAAGTATTCTGATTATTTTGTGCAGTCCTGTATATGATTTACAGACATTTATATAGAACAGCATAGCAAAATTTAGTTGAGTAAAAACACACGCTTTTAAAATTTCTCGCAAATAGATAAAAATGGGCTCGAATACTTATTTATAGTTATTTGTATCTATATTATAAAGGGCAAGTGTGTAAGTAAATAATGCTGACGCCAATGCTGACAAAACCAAATGATTAAATTTAACTTTTAGAGCAATTTTTTAAATCTTGTAAACATCGCACAATTTAATTTTACTCCATCGAATAGGGAAAAATGTATTTAGTAATGCAATTATTATAAGAACTGTATCCCAGTTTGTTTGAAAAATATATCGTTTTTTGCTCAATTTTTATTGGTTTTTAAATATTTTCAGACATAAATCATGGCCAATCAAATGCAGACGATTACGCAACAAAAATACGTTAGTATTTAAATTAATGTAAATATCTCTGCATTTTTTTCCAGAATATATGACATAATAAATTAAAACATTCACAAATCGATAAATATAAACAAAACACAAATTTAAGACAGGTTATAAAACTATGTACATAAGCCACTAAAATATTTAGAATAAAAAAGACTGTAATTAGTGATCTTTGGAGATTTCTTTGGCTGTTTACTCCTGGCACTAGGCCAATAAAATTCTATTGCTTTGAATAAATTTAAAAACTTTATTTAAACTAATTTCTGTTTTCTTTATAAGCATGGACTTTTTGTATTGTTAGTGCATATTTAAAAAAACTATTAAATGTAAAGCATCAATTAAGTTATCAATTAAATAAATGGTTTTCACCTGTATTCTGTAGCCTGTAAATATCTTAAATACTGTACGTATAACGAAGAAAGCTAAAATTAAATTCGTATAAAATATCATCACACAAATTAAAACTGTATTCCCAGCAATTTCTAGCCATAAACAATCTCTTTTTCTTTTTGTAATCCTGATTGTAAATCTCATCACACATCTAGAAGTGTACTAAATATAATTCAGAAAGGAAATGCATATCAATTAAAAATTAACCTTAAGTAGTTAACTCTGATAGTCAGGAATACTTACGAAATTCTTTTTGTAGTTCTGTATATGATTAACAGAACTTATACACTCCAAGTACTGTGCCAAAAAATTAATAAACTTTAAAACACAAAAGTCAAAACGCACTTCCAGCACAGACAGTTCTAAAAATTTTTCCTGTGACTCTGTAAACGAATAATATATGCTTTACACACCATATTCTACAGAAAGCATGTTTTATTAAACTTCAATTTCATTATGTTTAAAATGATGTAGCACTTGATTTTTTTCCTCATTGATCGTAATGTAAAAATACTTTTGACTGTCCCTGCAAACGAATTATAAATGCTATACATATTTTCAATACCAATCCTGCTATAGAAAATGCAAATAACTTATAAAAATTACAAAACAATCCAATATATTTACGAAAATTAGAGGACAGAAAGACAAACGAAGTCAAACGCGTTTTCAAAGTGAAATGACATTGAAATAGATAATAATAATAATATATTATTATTTACTTGTTAACAAGAGTATCGATACATTAAAATTTATAAATATATTATTAATATGCATGCTACAGATAATATATAAAACAGTACAGAAAGTTCATAGTGTACATCTAAAAATTTGAAACTTTTTTTTTTCTGTTGGAGATAAATAGATAATGCAGATTGCAAAGTCTTCAATATAAGGTAGAAAATATAATCAAGTTAATGAAATAATCTGGTTGAATGATACAATATATTGAATGATATAATGAAATAATATGTTTTTCAAAAAAGTTATGCTTTTTTAAAGATTTATAAAGAAAACCAAAAACAAAATTTGTTTGAAAAAATTCTACTCATTTCAGGAAGATCATTAAAACATGTATCTTTAAAATTCAATAAGTTATGCTTATTTGAATACTGACCGTGGTGATTGGAGATAAAAAGAAATAAGGAGGAAATACGGTCGATAATTCATGGCGGAAAATAGGACACAATGAATCACCCCTTCAAACTATTTATTTTTCATTGTTTTAATTACACGCGTATACACATGAATGGTGGTAAATTAATGAACTTTTTAAGCTATAAATCAGATAATCAAAGTAAAATTCATTCACTTTAAAAGAAATTTATTGTCTTCAGCTATAAAAATTAAAATTTTATCTCTTTACAATTTTAGATTTTTTTACTAACAAAGACTAAAAATATAAAGGAAAGAGCAACCGAAAAATAAAGATAAGGTACTAATTGTAAATACTTGCTAAATTTGCTTTTATATCAATTAAAATTTTTGAAAGTTCACATGGGGCATAGTGAACAAAATAATGACTTTTAATAAGGACTTAATAGTTTCATTAAAAAAAACTTGAAAAATTAAAACTATGTGTGCTTTTTTTTCCCTTATAATAGAAGAACTCGCATAATAAAGGCGTTATGAGAAATTTTTTAAAAAGGAGATAATTATACGATTGAAGATAATACACAACGTGATATTGAACATACAACACCAAGAATGAGTGGCCAGAAATTTATGCAAATTACAATGAAGATGTACGTCACAGAGTTAATCAAAGAATGTACAATCCGTAGCTATCCAGTGTACGTTGAATAACATGTAAGGAAAATAACATACATGATGGGCAATATTTGGGCCGTTACTTCTGCTAGAGAAATCATCATAGAAATTCTGTTCTTGTCTCAGAAGATGCCTGAATAACAGAGTATACCAGACCACCGTCAAAACAAACAATTTCACGAGGGACATGGTGATCGGACTGAGAATACAGTAAAACGCAGTTGAGACGCACCTGGACGCGTCCACAGTTCACCGGCTGTGGCGAAGATGGTTTGAATGAAAAATTGTGGCACCTTTGAAGGGTTTCGGTCCAGTTAGAGTGACATCAGTACACGTGTGGATCAACGCATCCGCACACAAGTTGTGGCGAACTCGGACGTCACTTCTACCTCCATTCTGTAGTTTTCAAGTCAATCTGGATAATCTCATATCGAACAGAACCATCTCCACTCGATTGATTGCTAGTGGCCTGCACTCAATGCGACCGTTGAAAAGATTGAGATTTACTCCCACAACATAGACGCCAGAGTCTGCAATATCGGATTTAAAAAAAATACTTTAACTGTCGGAACCAGTTGAATCTGGTTCTGAAATTGAAACTATCATATGACTAAAAAAAAATAACAAAAATCGATAAAGTAAAAACTAGCCCGGTTGTAGATCTTCCTCAGCTATCCTGTGCAAGAAAAAAAAATCACGTAAAAATATATTAAAATTTGAGCGAGATACTTGAAAATAACGCCTCCATAGACTTAACATTATCATCGGGTTTTTTTGAACGAGTGCCTTCCTAAATGAAAAACGTATTTTTAAACCTCTACTTAAGCATCTTCCCCTTATACACAAGAAAATTCTTTTACATTATTTTATGCATGTAAAATAAATTTTTACATTACATACTGTAAATTATTCTAAAATATGAATACAGAATTCTAATAAGTTTTAGATGTGTATTAATATAGTTACTTACATCTAACAATGCATGTCCTTCAGATGTACTTTTAAATTTTAAAGTTTTTTTTTCTCTCAATAATTGTTAGGACATATAAATTAAGAGCATTATGAATGAAAATGAGGAAACTGAGTAAATTGAGAATTTTTTAATGTAAATTGATCGCTAAATTTAAGAAGAAAAAATGGTCCGTACTGCCCTATATTCCACTAAGGGAACAATTTCAGAATAATACAGTACAAATTCAAAATATATTCATGGATTCTTACATAATTTTTACATTTTTCATTTAAGATTTTTAATTTAAAAACAGATTACTGATTTATAATTAAAAATAAAAGGTATCGTCAAAGAGTTCAGTTTTGAAGATGTAACGATTTCAAATGTCAAACGCAAACACGTTATCTTTTTCCTTTTTAATTCCAATGTAGGTTTCTAACCAATGATTATGACAAAAAAATTTCAAATTTCAATATATAATAAATAAATTGAATCATATTTATAAGATTTTATTATTATGTATTTATTATATTATGTTATGTTATGTTACCTTACATGATCTTTGTCTGTGTAACGCTTTATTTAGATTTATCTGTAACGCAATTTTCCCACTTAAAAAAACAACAAAGGCCGTTATTGTAAATCTTTGTATGATTCCCGTGGCGAAATAGTTCTTTATCAAAAATAGTACAGTGATGGAAAAAAGTTATCAACAAACTATCATATAAAATCTGATGATTTTTTTTCCTATTTTTAAATAAAACCGAAAGGTCAAATGTTTTTGGGAAAATCGGTACCTTAGATTCACTAATATTGCGTAACGTCACTCTATAGAATTGGTGTCAGAATCAGTAATTTAACAGTATAATTTACGTAATGTTGCACCAAAATAATGTGAATTCTTATATTTTGACGTTATTATGATGTAATATTACACTAGTTACACCAGTTAAACTACTCAATAAAATTCGTGGTAGCATGGAGTCAAACGTTTTTAAGTGTAACGTTGCAGAATTTTTTTGTACAGTGTTTGAATGGTCGCCATTTTGTTAGAAATCAATTTTTTATAAAACGATTACCGTCTATTTTTAAGCGTTCAAAGTAAATACATTCTCTTTTTTTTACAATTTCAGGTAACATTTGACAGAGGTACATTGATCACCGTGGACATTTTCCAGAAAGACACCATCTCAGAGGAGCTGGCCTGATGAGCACATCTAACATTAAAGCGTCCATGCAAGTGTCATTTTCTTCACCTTAACCTGCAATAAACGAAATACAGAAAGAATTTTCGAATATCTTTTTCATTTTTCAAAAAACAGTTCTCAAAAATATTTTTTGGCCATGTAGAGTTGGGCCTTACAGGATAATGTTCATAACACTCAAAGAAATGTTCACTTACAAATGGAAGTAGAAGAATATTATAGGCGGAAAAGTTTACTAAATAAGTTATTTTAGCTGTATTTACTTATTTAAAATTTTTACCTATAGATGGATTAATTTTACAACTTTTTTTTTAATACAGACTTAGACTATTTGCTTTTGAATTATCCATCTGAGATTATTATTACCGATCTCCTACCCCCCCCTTTTCATTTAATACTTTCGAAATATTTTAAAAAAAATTCTGTGAAGACCTGTTAACAACAACCCATTAGCTTCAAGATCGTACACTAATAACGTAATTCACTTGCAAACAAATATTTAGTCAATGGCAGCGTTCTTTTCAAATTTCTTGTTTGCATTTTAACTTGGGGGAATATATAGTATCACACCTACTATTAATGAAGACTCGCACCAGAAAAATTTTATTAAATTTTATTTTTCTAATTTTGAAGGAAAAAAAAAAGGTCGTAAAATTGCGCTTTCTTATTTTGAAATAATTTTTTTTCAAAATTTCCTGTATCAATTCAGCATTACAGAAACGCAAATTCTTACCCGCAGAAAGGGTTATTAGTTTCAAAGGATTTTTGTTGCATAGGAAACCAATGGATGTCTAACTAGGTGCTTTTTTTATTTCAATATTGATTTTTTGTTGTTGCTGTTTCGAATCAGATTCCAAAGTGGTGTAAGTATTACCAGAAAAAAATGTAAAAAAAAAATGCGAAAGTATCCTGCACACTTTACGAAAGAAAACATTTAAAAACATTCAAAATAGAAGAATAATTATTTTCAGCTAAAATTTGATATTTTATGACGTATACCCTGTATACACAATTTGGGTTTTTAAATATAGCATTGCGATGTTTTGCAATTAAATGGGTTTAAATTGTTTATCTGCTTAATAGTCTGCACCTTTTTTTTGTATTAATATTTTGAAGTATTCAGTAAAAATAAGAAAAGTAAATTTTACTTTAATAGCTTTTTTATTTGTTTTCGAAGAACAAATTCTAATTTTTTGTCAAATGCGCCATCTGATATGGAGAAAAATAAGTGTTATTCCATTCTTTGGACTTTTCTTGATTAGTTACAGCGATCATATTGGCCTAATTCATGGCAAAAAATGAGAATTAATGTATTTGGATACCACATCGTTTACTGAAGGGTTAAATGTTACGTTTACTTTTTTATGTTCTACATATCTGCATATAATTTTTAATCATAAGAATCGGATTAAATGAATCAAAACTCTGAAATATGTAACACATTGTTTTATACCTTATTTGTTCCACGGCATACATTGATTCTTGAGTTCAAACAAACTTGATATTTGATCGCCAGCCTAATGGTAGCTCTTAAAACAGCTTAGTTTAAAATAATTTTCCCAAACTAATTATAGAAAAAAATATTTTCTCAAAATACAAGTACTATTACTAACTATCCTATCAGATGGAGAGTTATTTGTGAAAAGTTTAAGATTTTTGAATACTCAATTGTGTAAACAACTGCGCTTAATAGAACTTTATTAAACATTTATCAAAAGATATTACTTTTAATTAAACAATATCCTTATTTATTTATAGAGAATCAAAGTTTCGGAGTCTATACAGCATGTTTAATTATCAAACCATTTTAACCGTTTACACGATATAAAAACTGAAGCTAATGAAAAAATTATTTAAAAAAAAGCACACATTCACGCACAAAGAAAGAACTCTATCACATTTAATAATAGCCGCGTAGTGATAAAATCTTTTTAGGGAAAAAATATTTTATCTAAATAATTGATTTTTCGGAGCTAATTAGTTTTTATTAGAATAAAATGCTACTTTCGCGCATTGTTTTAAAATGTTTACCAACGTCTAATAGATTGATTAGATAGATTTTTTTTCTTGAAAAAAAAAAGTTCAAAACTATTCACTAATAAAATCAGCTAGGATTGGCAGATTATTGGATAAACTACTTTTTCTATAAGTTCTATGACCGGAAATTTTTTAGACCAAAACAATTTACCACGGTAAGAATGCATCTGCTTAACCCTTTCAGGAGCTCTGAATACACATCGTGACCATTTAATTTTTATTCAAAACCACTACAAAAGTATTTTAATAAAATTTTGATTTTATAATGAAAGTTTTGAGAATTTTTTTTCTTATTAATTTCTTTGTAAATTGTAGTGTCTATCAATCACCATTTTACGAACAGAAATAATCTTCACCTGAAAGTTAAAAAATTTTTTCCAAATATTGTACTGATTAAGGAGAAAACAACGGCAATTTATTACACGAAAAAACATTTGTCCCTAAAGTCAAGTATATTATATAGCCTTTACACATTAAATTTTAAACATTTTGGTCGGATTTTTTTTGGAACTTCAGTATTATGAAGAATATATTTGACTTCATGTTTATCAACTTGATCACCAATACTTTTCGGAATTTACATGATATTTAAATGGCTATTTTTTATACGAGTTTCTCCATAAAGTTGGCTTTTTAATCATGAAAAAATATTTTCTATTGTTCACGCATGCGCAGGTAGAAAAAAAAATTCATGCCGCTGCTCCCATTTCATCAAATGTTTAATATATTTCCAATCCAATTACACTATATTATTAATACTACATTTTATTAATTCTTCTAGAAATAACACTAATTTGGTAGAAATTTCTGCATAATATAAACAGAAAACATGCAAGAATCTTTTGAACTTTTTTTAAAAAACCGATATATTTCCATGGATATAGATCCTATTATTTCACGGATGAATAGACACAATGTACAATATCCACATATTCGTAAGCTATAGTGATTGATCATTTCGCGCATTTTATTTTACAGGGTGATCTCAAATATAATTGTTTTTCTTTACTTTTTTGTTGGTTCTCTAATTGTCCTTCTGATCAAATCGCCGTTGATGCATATAAAGTCAATCATATTCTTTTAAACCCAGGAGTTCCATAAAAATCTGACAAGTATATTTTTAAATATTAGATAAAATTTCTAAAATTGAAACTGTCCGATGATTAATGGCTATATAGTGTATCCTAATACCTCTGTTCTCAATGCACATCCAAATAAGTTTTCTTTTCTTTTCTTTTTCTTTATTTTTGGTAATTCTAAAATCCAAATCGTCACAAGAAAATTCAGAGCCTTCGTCGTTTCTTGTAGGCTGTAATGAAGCTCATGGCATCTAATGAACACTTCCTGTAACAATTATTACCTTCTAAAGGTCGGCGTGGCCGTCTGACTCGATATCATCAAAGTTTTGCGTTTATCATGACTTGAACAAGGCAAATATTAACATTTTTTACGATTTATCGTCATTATAAACATTTTAAAATTATTTTGTCTAACAGTAATTATTGTGTAAAAATTGTGATAAGTCTCATCAACTGGATCATAATAAGTCGTATCATTGCTGAGTAAAACTGAGTAATTCTGAGTAATTATAAAATAGATGTACCAAGTTGGTATTGTGCTTACGTCTTATATATATCATAGTTTGTAAAATCAAACCAATAAAGTTTTTCTCCGATTTTGAATTTCTTATTTTTGTTGTTTTATTTGACTTTAATAACAGCAGTTCCCATAAAAACTCTTCATTTTTAAACATAGGTTGAAATATGCAAAATAGTATACTACAATAAGACATTCAACGAAGTCAAATATATTCATTTTTCACAAATGATAAACTGATGTACATTATTACTTTATACACTTAGCACCAAGAAAATAATTTCATTCGATTTCGGTTACATACGATAATTCCTAGTAAATCTTAAAATATTGTTCAGTTTTAATTTCTTAAGGTTAAAATAGAAAATATGAACAGAATATACACTATATGGCAAAAGGTGACTGGCGAATTGTGATTTTAGACATTTTGTTAAATATCTAGAAAAAAAAACAAGAGGAATTATCCTGAAACTATGTGTGTAAACTTCATACTACAGTTCATACAGTATATGAAATATGCCTTATTTAATCGGAGAATTTTCTCGATTTAGTAAGTCACACATTTCTGTTTTTAGAAACCGGTGACAATACATTAAAAATTTCGTAAAAGGCTCCCCGTCGCGAAAGGGTTAAAGTAATTTAAGATCAAAAACCGCGTGGTCACAAGAAAAAAAAAATTCTGTTAAAAGGATGGCCTATTACCAGCTTAAACATCATAACAAATGTAGAATTTTTATTTGAGGTTTAGCTGAGATTTCTAGTACTTTTTATACCATTTTTCCTACATATACAACATATCTGTTATTTCATATTTTAGTAATTGCATCACTAAGAGATACATCATGTACTTATCTTTTTTTTTTTTTTTTTTTTTTTTTTTTTTTTTTTTTTTTTAACTTCTTGCATAGAATTAAAAACTATTTCCAGTCCTAAATAAAATTTTCTAATCATTCTTGGACAAACTTTCTTTATAAAAATTGTGCAAAAAAGAAGATTTTTGAAACAGTCAGACAGTTTTTCCTTAACATAAACCTAAAATTAATCAAAAATTCCTCATTCTATTATTTTAATTGTGATGATATCAGAACAATAATGTATATTTTTTACTTATCAATAATAGTATATATTTTTTACTTTTGCACATTGTCGTTTAAGAATGATTTTCTTATCATAAAAAAATATTTAATTTACTCTTTCGTAGTTCTAACCGTTTTTTTTTCTGCGACGCAAAAATGAGCATGAATATGTCCTATGAAATAAATTGGAATACAGTACTAAATTTAATGATATTGCAGCTTTAATCGTATATGGAACAGCATTGCAACTATACCAAGAATCTTTCCTAAAATAATATCTTTGTTAAGCCAAAATCAAGCTAAATATCGTTAATGATTATTGCAACAGTAGAATGGTCAATTTTTTCAAGTTCTCAGCATGTATTGAGGTGCAGACTAGAAAGTTGTATGCTCGTTTTACCACAATTAATTTGTGGGAAAATGAAACCCCATCTGCAGTTGACTCATTTTCATCCATTCACACAGCTTTATATCCGATTTCATTACTAATCTCGTCATAACTTTATTATTTAATATGTCTATATAATATTTTCTGAACAATGACTTGTCACCTCTAGACTGAATTTTCAAATTTGATAATATTCAACTTGTTTAACGATAATTTTTTTTCCAATCATTGCTTGAAACTAATCAAAATAAATTCTTTTCATTTTTTTCATAAAAGGCATATTTTTTTACATACAACAAAATCTGTAACTTCATCAGAGACAATTTTCTTTATGTTCTTTTATTAACGTTTGAATAAGATAAATTTTACACGATTTGATTTTATACATTACACACATTGCACAACTTTCTGTTTGCGAAAATAATCTCAGTTAGAATAAATTACATTCTGCTGATCAAAACGGGATAATAAACTTATATCTTTCAAATATAAAATTCCTACTAGCTATTGTCTATATTCTCAAATCAAAGGCATTTGAACATATAAAAGTATGGAACCAAATATTTTCAAGTTTCAATATAGCAATTAGTATCTCTTAATTAATACATAAATTATTAATTATTCTTGAAATCTAATTTTTTTATGATACCGAGACAAAAATCTACTAAATGATATTTTTTAAGTTATGTATGCATCTATATGTATTCGTGTGGAAAATAGGCAAAATGTGCAAATGCACGTATCATATGAACTTTACTAATATCAATTATCGCAGTATCCTCTGTTAAAATAGGATGCGCTCATTAATAAACTATACTACTTTGGAGCTGAAATAAAAATTCCTGATTTTTTTATTGTAGTTGACTAATGTTTATTGCATGGAGTATAAGGTAAATGAATTTTCATTAAGTTTGGTATTTTTAACGAATCAATTTGCAACATCAGCATTTATTTTTGAACGTGAATAACTATCTGTAATCTCCAGTTTTGATATCATAGTTAATTATTAATTTTCATTTTATGACGGATATTAACGAAATTGTCCTATTTTCGAAGCAGATTTGACTTCGCTACGGTAGGGTGTTTTATAATGAAGCACTTTCTTCCGTAAATTCCTTATATATCAAAATACAGGGCTCACATAAATGAACATCCCAACTTTACACGACTGTCAAAATAAAACAAAGTACAAATTTGCTCATCGAAAATTAGAAATAATACTTGAAAGATGTTTGCGAAGACGGCGATAGATCGCCGAGAACCAAAGGACATTGCTTTTCATCAATGGCCTCTTTGCTGTACTCATATCATTCCAAATGATTTTTTTGTGGATCCTCAGGTGTTTTTTACACCACTACTAAATTAAGTTGAGGAACTTAGAATACGAATATCTGCAGCTATTCAAAGAGTGAAATCGGGCAAATTGAAAAACGTGTGGGATGAGTTATCGTACCGTCTCCATGTCGTTCGTGTTTCTGAAAGGGGTCACATATATAACACTTATAACTGTAAACAATTTAAGCATTCAGTTGTTAATTTTGATTCCCGATGAACAATAAGATTGTCCTTACTTTTTTTAATAGCCCTGCAAAGTTTAGGTATTCATTTGTCCCAGCAAAGAACTAGCAGTAGGTTAGAAGCTAATACTGATTAAAAACCACTGGTACAGCAAAGGTCCAGCAGCACATACACTGAATGATAATCTACCACTTTATAAACACTGTAGGGTAGTCGTCGGCTCATAGTAAAAAAAAGCAGTCTGACGGTGTACCACTGTATAAACACTGTAGGATAAGTGATGGTGCTGGATTAAAAGTGCTGGCCCAGCAAAGGAATTGCTGTAGGATAGGTGCTAGCACTGCAGGAAAACTGATGGATACAAGTAATGTGATGGCATACCAATGCTTGCTTGCTGTTGGCCATCACTGATGGGCTACCTGCATTTCGGACGGATACTTTAGTACAGGTTTAAGTAATGACACCATTGCACTTTACCGCTGATGGCACTGCTGGCTGCCATCATTTTTCTAGCTGATGGCCCACCGTTTCTTTCTTTGCTGGGGTGTATAACCTGTATTATACACTATCTACCAAAAAGTATTTGTACACTTTCAGTTTTTGATATTTTTCAAATATTTAAAAATATACTGGTCGGATTCTTCTGGAACTTCAGAAATATAAAGATTATGTTTCACTTTATATTTATTTACATTCATTTGTTAAGCGGGTAATTAGGGGGCCGGCAAAAAAACAAAGAATAATAGAAATATTTGGGATCGCCCTGTACATGAAAATGCACGAAACGACTTATCGCTTTAGAATACAAATATATGAATACAGTAGAATATGTACACTAATATGTACACTGTATATTTATGGCGATAGAGCGATTTTTTTGAAAAATTCAAAAAATTCTGGTATGTTTTTTGTTTATATCATGCTGGGTTTTTGACCAAATTTAACGTAAATTTCAGAAAAATTGGCAAAATGCAGTAGAAAAAATGTAGCGCAATTGGAATATAAATATATTAAATATTTTATGAAATATGAGTAGTTGTATAAAATAATTTTTATCTGCGCATGCGCGAACTAGAAAAACATTTTTTTTACATCATTTAATAGTCAATTCTATGGAGTGACTTATAAAAAAAATCCAATCAAATATCGTGAAAATTCAAAAAGATATCATTTTAGTGAGATGTTTTTACTCTGCTCTCTAAAAACGGCTGAATCTTAAGGGATTCTCCACAAATTGACATTTTTTAATAACTGACTTTAAAAAAAAACTAGTATTGAATTAATACAATATCTAATACAATATTACTGCTAATAAGTACTTGACAATTGTGATAGAAAAGAAAAAGAGCTTTATTCGCATTCAGGGCCAAAACTAAGAGAGGGGGGGGGGGAGAAGGGCATGTGCTCCGGGCGCTAGGATGAAAGTGTTCGAAATGTATCTTTCGTTTGGCGGTTTTTTTCATGGCTATGTTTAGCATAATATTGTTAAAATTATTATATCTGGGCTATGCTAAAGCATAAAAAAATCTAATGATGATGGCTTAAGGTCCCTGCCCCTACCCGTGAAGATGCTCACGACCTAATGCTATTCCTATGGGGATGCATTTTTCTAACTCTTTTGCATTTGGACATTTTTACTTACCCATCATACGTAGTATAGGGTAAGTCTTGCAATCGTTTTGAAAATCGAAAAATTTTTTTTTGACGGATTTACACGTTTTAGATAGTGGAGATTCCGAAAAACATATTTTTAGAAAAAAAATTTGCCGTTCGTCTGTCCGTCTGTCTGTCTGTCTGTCTGTCTGTCTGTCTGTCTGTAAACGCTCTATCTCCCGAACAAATTGAGATAGAGACTTGAAATTTTGTATATGGTTAGTATGTAAGAATGGGACGAACCCTATTTAACATCAGCAACCTCGATTATCCGGAACTATTTTTTTCGGACTCTTGAAAAATTCGTTCTGATGAAAGGTATATAAAAATTTTCGAATTTTTTTGTTCTAAGGAAGGGACGTAAAAGTCAATAAAATAACACACATTTTGCACATAGAACGAAGTCGATCGGATTATTAGTCGTTGAGATATTTGTAATCTTGTTTTCCACATTCTTCGATTTTTCATGACCCTGTATTTCATTCAAATTTCAATTCAGAAGTATATTTTAATTGGAAATGAGACGCTTAATCCGACGCAGTTAATTGTTAGTTAATAGAATTATTATTTTTGGAGTTATAAGGATGTTTCTTTTACGCAGTTCGGTACTACTTGAGTAGTTTGGTGTTTTATATAATTTGTCGAAATTGGTACATCAGCAGTTCTTTAATATAGCATTACTATGTATATTAACAATATTTAAATTTTGTTTATGAATTACAATGCATTGTATAAATAGTTTCACATGTTTTATTTTCATATACATATCCATGATGGGTAAGTATTACGGTGGCCCCCAACGACTAGTTAAATAATATGTTTTGCATTGGATAGCGGAAGTCCTTTTCAAGATCGCTCCGTGATTACTTTTTCAATTTTGGCGTAGATATTTTTATAATGTTTCTTTCACTTCCAAAAGCGATTCTGAAAGTGAAACTAACTTTATAAAAAATATCTATGACTCAAATCGAAAAAGTAGTCAAGGAGCGATTTTGAGAGAGACTTCCGCTATCAAAAAAAAAAAAAAAAAAAAAAAAAAAAATTGAAAATTTCAAAATGCGAAAGAGTTATTAGAAAAATGCCTCCCCACAGGAATAGCATTAGCTCAGCAGTGTCTTCGCGGGCAGGGACAAAGGCCTTAGAATTTTTTTGATTCGGTTTAAAGTATCAAATTGGAGTATTTTAATAAAGCAGAATACGTTATTTTATATTACATATTTTAAGTTTTAAAATAAGTCGGCTATTAATAAATTGGAGAAATTTTCTTTGTAAATATGCTTTGCGAAGGAGGGGGAAAGGGGTACCTTCAAAATCCACGTTTGCCTCGGGAAAAAAAGACTGGTTTTGGCGCTGTTCACATTTAATAATTTGTAGATCCTCCTCGAGAGGCAATTACAGCTGCGACTCTCCTGGGCATGCTCTCAACTAGTCCTTGTATTACATTTAATGGTATTTTATTCCACTCTGTTTGCACAAGGCAGGTAAGCTCTTTTACTGATTTTGGGCGTGTGTCACCCGCCTTAATTCGACGATCCAACTCGTCCCAGAGGTTCTCTATTGGGTTCAGGTCTGGGCTCTGGGCAGGCCACTCGAGTCGATGCACTCCATTATCAGCATACCAATCCATGCTGGACCTCGCTACATGGCAGCTTGCGTTGTCATCCTGGAAATAACATGGGCCCAATCCATAGTATTGCCACAACGTAGGAAGTACACTGTTGTCCAGTATATTACAGTAGGCATCGGCATTGAGCTTACCATGAATTGGGACCAAGGGTCCTAGTCCGAACCAGGAAAAACAACCCCAGAACATAATTCCCCCTCCGCCAAATTTAACTGTGGGCACAATACATTCTGGTAGGAGGCGTTCTCCAGGCAGACGCCAGACCCAGACCCTACCATCAGAACGGTAGAGGGTGAACCTTGATTCATCACTCCAGAGAACCTGTTTCCATTGCTGTACAGTCCATTGCTGGCGTGTTTTGCACCAACTTAACCGAGCTGCGCGGTTGGACTTGGTGATTAAAGGCTTATGGGCGGCAGCACGGCCATAAAAATTAAGCAGATGAGCTTCCTTACGGATGGTATTCATGGAAACAACACATCCTGAAGCTTGTTGAAATTCTTGGCGTATGTGTAACATTAGTTGGTTGCGGTTCTTCCGAATTTCTCTAGACAGAACCCGTCGGTCTCTATCTCCCAGTTTCGTCGGTCTGCCTACTCTGGCCACATTCTGACAATCACCATTCAGCTTCCATTTTCTAATCACATAAGCCACAGTCGTTTTGGGGTAATTAAGCGTATTTCAGGATCGCAGATATCGGCATTTGCACAAGAGCCATTATCAATTATGTATCAATGGGTAGATTTGACACAAATGCTTCGATTTTTTATAATTATTTTTATCCTGAAATAGGTTCGTTCTGGTAATTATCTAAGAAAAGAAGTAAATCACCAGTAAAAAACGTAAATGGAGATTTGGCAATTTGCGTAAAATCTGACGTCATTCAACTGCTTTCAGAGACCAATTGAAAATCAGTTCACTCCTATCCACAATAACTTTCTGAATTTCCACGAAATTCGATCGGATTTTTTTATGGGTAGCTCCATAGAGTTGAATATTAAATTATGTAAAATGATAAATTTTATCGTTCACGCATACGCTGATTAAAAAATATTTCATACAAATACTCATATTTTAGAAAACTTTTAATATATTTATATTTCAATAGCACCTTATTCTTTGTACTACATTTTGCGAATTTTTCTGAATGTGGCTTTATATTTGATTGAAAATATTGCATGACATAGAACATTTTAGAAAATATTTAATATATTTATATTTCAATGAATTTTGGTGAACTCCCCCCCCCCCCTCCCTTTTCTTCTTTGCAAAGCATCTGCAAAAGTATTTGCAAAGAAAAATTTTCTAATTTATTAATAGCCGACTTATTTTAAAACTTAAAATATGTAATATTGATTAAAGTAGTCTGCTTTGTTTAAAAAAAATGATACCTTAAAATCGTGAAACCGAATCAAAACGAAAAAAAAAAAAATCTGCTTTATGCGGGATCTTTATGCCATCATCATTAGATTCTTCTATGCTTTGGTATAGGAGAAATGCTTTGAATGGGACGATTTTGACAATATCATGCTAAACATAGACATGGAAAAAATCGCCAAACAAAATGTACATTTGAGACACTTTAATCCTAGCGCCCGGGGCACATGCCCTTTTCCCCCAACCCTCTCTTAGTTTTGGCCCTGAATGCGAATAAAGCTCTTTTTCTTTTCTATCACAATTGTCAAGTACTTATTAGCAGCAATATTGTATTAGATATTGTATTAATTCAATACTAGTTTTTTTTTTTTTTTTTTTTTTTTTTTTTTTTAAAGTCAGTTATTAAAAAATGTCAATTTGTGGAGAATCCCTTAAGATTCAGCCGTTTTTAGAGAGCAGAGTAAAAACATCTCACTAAAATAATGATATCTTTTTGAATTTTCACGATATTTGATTGGGTTTTTTTATAAGTCACTCCATAGAATTGACTATTAAATGATGCAAAAAAAATGTTTTTCTAGTTCGCGCATGCGCAGATAAAAATTATTTTATAGAACTACTCATATTTCATAAAATATTTAATATATTTATATTCCAATTGCGCTACATTTTTTCTACTGCATTTTGCCAATTTTTCTGAAATTTGCGTTAAATTTGGTCAAAAACCCAGCATGATATAAACAAAAAACATACCAGAATTTTTTGAATTTTTCAAAAAAATCGCTCTATCGCCATAAATATACATGCTATTCTCACAAAAATTAGTATACATATTCTACTGTATTCATATATTTGTATTCTAAAGCGATAAGTCGTTTCGTGCATTTTCATGTACAGGGCGATCCCAAATATTTCTATTATTCTTTGTTTTTTTGCCGGCCCCCTAATTACCCGCTTAACAAATGAATGTAAATAAATATAAAGTGAAACATAATCTTTATATTTCTGAAGTTCCAGAAGAATCCGACCAGTATATTTTTAAATATTTGACAAAATGTCAAAAACTGAAAGTGTACAAATACTTTTTGGTAGATAGTGTATTAATCCATTCCCGGACTCAGTAACTTTTTATAAGTTTTGCTTGATACTATCATTTTTATGATAAAGAGTTCATACTATTTACAAAACTTAAAAGAATATCTTTATTTCAAAATTATAATGCGTAGAAAAAAAAACACTAAACAAACTTCCATTAATCAAATAACTGTATTATAAAACATAGTTGAAAAGTGTTCGACTTCGTTCCACATGTCTTGTTTTTCTCATTTTTTAAATCGCCCTAAAATTGATACATGTTTCTGAGGTTTACTGTAGCATTTTCTTAATTGAAAACAGGATGCATCGAATTTATAGCTTATTTTCAAGGGCGCCCAAAATATTCGCATTCATAATGACATGACTTGGTTCTAAATTGAATGGCGTAAATTTTAATTATGCTATACCCCTTCAAACAATATGAAATGGACATGCACTAGAATATGCTTCCTACAAAAAAGGCATGCATATCCCACAATACTTCTGAATAATGATATTTCCTTAGATCCAGATGATTTGTCTCAGATGGGTGCTATGAATCAAGCAGATGGTTCCTGGTAAAAAGAATCACAGATCACAATCTATTTTTTCCAAAATATACATATTTTGAAATTTAATTTCGAAAATATAAAATGTAACCTGTAACAATTTTGCCAGAAATCCATTTCTAAAAGCTTTAAACAATCAAATCCAAAATTACAGCTTATTGTGCAAAGTATCTTCACTGAACTACCTGCATTGCAGTCTGTTTTGCAACAACTAAAAGGAAATAAAAAATTAATTCAAAATATTAAACCCGTGTACGTCTTATACAACTTGATGAAATGACTTCCCATTTCAACTGTCAAATACATCTACAGAAACACATAAGTGTCAAAATAGTGTGTTCTAATTAAAAATTTCAAATTTTGTTGCAATTTCACTTTGAAAACTATCTCCTAAGCTTTTTTTTAGATGCAATCGTAATTGCATAAATGCGTAACACCTATGGTCATAATCTGGTCCGTCCGTCTATCCACATGGAAAAGCGCAAAATTTAATTTACCAAATGGTTTTGAATTTATTACACTGCTGGTCATTAAATTTGCAACACCATGAAATAAAGGAAGTACAAAAAGATTTTATTCTACGTGAACAATATAGCATAAAAACAAAATGATTAAATTTGTGAGCAGTTTGGAGGGTTTACTGAGGTGCGAAATTAGTAGAGACAGCTGTTCCCCTGACTGCGAAAACGGCCCTTTTCCGGTTAGCCATGGAGTCGAACTGGGCTTGGATTACAGAAACGGACAACTCATTCCATGTTACTTAGTCTATCCCATACTTTATCAACCATTTTAGCTAGAGAAGAGTGGCGGGCCAGTCTCTCAGCAATCCATTACCAGATGTTTCCAATGGGTGATAGATCTGGAGACCGTTTTTACCAGGGCAGCAATCTAATACCATGCGTTCCCAGGAAAGTCAGAACACGACGTGGAACATGTGGTCTTACGTTATCTCGTTGGAAGATGGCGTTTGACTTACCTCGAAGACAGAGCACAACCACTCGACGAAAGATACCACAAATGTACCGATCTGCGTTACAGTTGCCGTTGATTCGAACTAGAGATACTCGTGTCGTGTACCCAATGACTGCCCAAACCATTACACCTGGCGCGGAGTCTCTATGCTGATATCGAATGCAAGCAAGAGACGATCGTTCTCCTTGGAGCCTCCAGACATGTATACTGCTATCAGAATATTGCACTGCATAACCGGGATTCGTCTGAAAAGATGACATCGTGCCACTCCTGTATCCAACTTTTTTGTTCGATGCACCAGAGTGGACGTCTCTCTCTACGCATCATTCTCAAAGAAAGCCGCAGTGACGATTCCCGTGCTGACAATCCACGCTGCTGCAAACGTCGTCGTACTGACAGCGCGCATTGCAAAAATGCCCATTTTCTGACTACAGGTCCATGTGGTTGTACGGTTTCACAAAGCTGACCTCATAATATGTCTGTCATCTCGGACATTACTCATGTGAAGGAATTGAGATTCTGCATGCTGTTCAGTATCACTCACAGCAACCCACTGATTCCATATTCGCATGACAGTCATTGGATTTTGATCAGTACATATAGATGATATCATAGAATAACAATCCACACTCTCAAAACGCAATGATCTGGCCTCTATCGAATCCCGACTCTTACTGGTAAGTGTTTCTTATTATTATTCGGAGAATAACACGGCATTCTAAACAAACTCCGACCTTACAAAGGGCTGTCCGAATGAGAAATCCACTGCGCAACGTTTCTTTGACGCAGTGCTTCAGATATCTTTTCCCCCGTGTGCGTCGTCTAAATGTGCTGAAATACTAATAATTTGCATATTCCAAACTCTCCTTTCTTTCATGCAATTTTGATGTTCATCAAATCATTTCTTCCCGGAAAAATTTTATCAATTCATTTCAAATTTTATGAAAATCGAACCAAACTTATTACAAGTTTGATTCGATATTATTACAGGTTTTCTCCATACTATAAAATTCAATTATACGTAATTTAATGATATTGCATGATAGTTGATGATTCTCAGTAGCCATGGTGATTACGTCCTACTCAAGATGGAGTCCTTCTACTTCCGTATTACTGAATTTAATGTATATAATCGTAATAAATTTTGTATTCGAGCATTTATGCATAAGTGTGTCCCAACTATTGCACCAAGATCTGAATATTTATATAACTAGTTTTAGCACGAACACATCTCATTTACAGGTCTGACATACAATTTACGACTTGTTTAATCATAAATTGGAATAAGACAATTTCCAGTCGAATGCATAGCTGCCAACATTCAACTAATCTTCCGTAAATACCTGGATTAGTTTCATCCAGGTTAACCTCATTTCGAACCAGAAAATTTATTTTATGAATCGATATTTATTTAATTTCACGTTTCTAAGTTAAACATATTTGATTTAATTTATTTGAAATAATTCTGGTTCGAAATTCATTAAACCAGGGTCAAACTAACGCACGTATTACGGAACATTAACATCAGGTTGGCCACCTATGCGAATGATTATTTCCAAAAGATTTTTTCCTTCTGAGGTAATTTAGTGATTAAAAAGCATGGTTTGTTTCTCTTTTTTGTTTGCCCGTCAGTACTTTAGATACCTCAAAAAATAAAAGCAACAATGGAAAGTTTCCTTTAGTCTCTTTAAAACACATCATAAACATTTACTAAATAATACTCTCACCCAAATGTTTAAATTTATTCCGATAATTTATGAGTACTCTAACAACTTTTCATTAATGTTTACTTAGAAAACGAAATTCTAATAAAGAAAAATTTTATGAAAAATAAACGGATTGTAGAATTTCAAAAGCTTAATGAAAATGTAACAATAATTCAAAAATTAATTTAAATTTGAAAGGAATTACTTTCATTGTCAGCAATAACAGACTTCTTGAAAACAAAACAGCGATGCACCAATCTTTCCAAGAATATTTAATGTCAAGGTAACAAAAGCTTAAATATATGAATCCCGACCACTCTCAAAATCATAAAAGCGAATCTTTAAATATAAAAATAACAAATTGAGAAGTTAAAAAAAATGAGATAATGAAAATAAAAACATGAAAAATTTTTTGTGAATTGAAATTCATTAAAGAAAATAATTATCGGTATTAAACAAAATAACACTAATGATGTCTAAATTGAAGTAATGAATGCTGAGGAGTAGAAGCATTGAAAATTAACAATACTTATGTTCGAATGCGTGTATTTAGGACATTTATATTATACTTTTTTAACTTCTGTAAAAATTTACATATTTTCTCGACATACACAATGTTCCAGAGAAATGAAGAAAGAAAAGTGAAGATTTAGAAGATAAAAATAACAAAGTGCACATTTTTGTGATGTTCCTATCGTTTATTTGCATTGTATTTATCTGTCGTAATATATTGTTGTTATTTCTTTATACCTAGGCTTTATCGAACATTATTATCTAAATTTCAATTATTCTTTTATAAATGTAAAATATTTTTTATTCATCCCAAAATCGTAAGATATTTCACATAAGAAATCGAGCATAAACTTTTCACAAAGTAAATTTTCATTACAAATAACATGCAAATATTTTGAAGGTCATTTACTTAACACTTTTTTTTATTTATAAAGAAATAGTCTGAAGTCTCGCATATGTACGAACAGGGATATAAAATTCCATTACTTGACAAAAGTTAAACTTGGTACACAGAGATATTTTCTATTACCGGTTGTATGCAACAAAAACTTTTTTAACGGCTACGACAAAAGCTACGAAAAAATCGAGAACAAAATTGATCGGGAGCTCCAAATTAAAGTAAAAATTGACCTTGAATTCCATTATTGCATCAAGTTTAATATTTTTAACACTTATCGGACAAGATTCAGATTCATTAAAAAGATTGCCATGAGACAGTTGTCTATGCATGTTATTTATGAATGTTGTGTCTAGATCCTTCGAGTTTACGATATGAAAACAATTTTTTCTTTCTGAAAATCTAGAAATTTATTTCAAGTAAAAATAACTAACTGTGTAATTGAAAATGACCAAAATTTTGTAAATTGATTTCACATTTTAACTAACAGAATGATTATCATCTTAGATTTCCATAATTCTGTTTAGGCATAGAGTAAATTGTATTTAATTTCTGGGTCGAATCGGGCTGATTTAACATTAAGCTTTTCAGTTCCGATCGGGTACAAATATAACTTATGATGGACTCTATATAAATCTGATTGGAACGTCTCATCTCTTGACTGGTAGTTTTTATCCGATTAACACTAGACCTAAAAAATATATCTATATATATAACTCTATATTTTTATATTCAGATTTCGAGTATCACACAGTTGATGTTTTTACCTCTCAAAAAAGCAAAAAACTCCCAGACCCATATTCGCACCTGGGTACTTTTAATTGCCCTGTCAAAGTTCTACTTTTTAAACTATGTGAATAGTACCAGGTTCACATAATTGACTTTTATATGTTGGAAACGGCTGTGAACTGCATCGACAGTTTCGTTTATCTCAGCCATAACTATAGTACTAACGTGATAAAATTGTGCGATGAAACGGAAACTTCTTCATATCATGCAATTAGTTCATAATGAATAAATTGAAATTTTATTTCAACTGGATAAATCATATTCAAATTTGGAATAGCATAGTTGGCTTTTTTTTCCAACACAGTAGAAAATGTCTACACCATGACTCAAAAACTCAATATATACAAGTTCGATTTCTGTTTTGGACAGTTTTTGCTCTGTTGGGAAGAGTGTCAACTGTGATGCTATAAACATGAATATGATTCACGCTGTTGAAATAAAATTTATCTTTATTATGACACATAGTTTTCACCAAAAATCTGCATCATTTTTCAATTTCTTAAACGTATATATGAAGTGAGTTTATAGTAAATTTCTACTTTGACTCAAAATATTTTAAGAGAGTATATACATTCCTTAGAATTGTGGAGAATTATGAAGAATATTTTGTCTATTGGTCTAGTTTTTGAGAATATATCGCTTTCTCAGTGAATGGTTGCAGTAACGACTCTCCAATATAGGTATTTTGAACTTGACGATTTTAACATCTGCAAGTCGCTTACTTAATGCATTGAGTGACCATTGGGTATTAAAAATGTCATTAACAGGGCGCGCCAGTATTCATCAAAATCTATTACATTCTGCTCCAGAAATTGCTTACGAATGTAAGCACGATTTTGACATCCATGCAATGCAGTATTGGCTTCTTTTTTAAGAATATGGATGCTATTTTTAATGCAAAAGGTTCAGTATAAAATGTGTATATTTAGTCACAAAATTACGAATGAATATATTTAATAGTATATCTCAGAATACCTATTAACGTCCAACTGTTCTGTACTAATACAATGTACCTTTCTTGAGACAATAAATATGATAAATGGAGAACAGTAGAATTCATTTACTAAAAGCATTACTAAATGCTTAAAAATAAGTCTTATAAATTCGAGATGATAGCATAAATTATCTTTTGAATATAAACGAGTCATTCACAGGATGTATCGTTACAATATTGCTGGGGAGAAATGTAAAATAATATCGTAGGGGAAATGTCATTTCTACTACAGAGGATATTTTTGAGAGAAAAGAATTTTATGATTATAATGCAGACAATTGTAGAGAAAAATTTATTATGAAAGCCATAAAAGATGGCAGGAGAAATTTCATTAGATACATGCAGTACAAATTTTCCACATGCATGCAAATATGCGGCGCGATTTTATTGCCTGTTAAAAAGTGAAATGTAATAAGATATTGTGAAGCATTTATAATATTTTTTAATTTATTATTTTTGAAAGATAGTCTAAACTGGTTTTTCTCCCGGTCAACTCATTTCGTATCTGAATACGAAGAAACAATAATGCAAAATACTAAGCTACAATCATACAAATTTTGTATTATGAATTTATTTGAAAACAGTGAAATTAGTATTACAAAAAAGATTCATTTGTGCTGATGAAAGGAAATGTTCTAGTCCCAGAAAGCAATTAGACAAAAACTTTCATATTTTTTTTCCATTCATGTCAGATTCAAGCGCGAACCCAAGACCAACATTAAAAAACATTTTTTATTAATTGAACTGTGCACATACGACATTCTTTTACATTTTAAATTTCGAACTTGAATTTCACTCCCCATACACTTGAGTGGGTTGAAGCAAGAGGAAAGGAGATTTTACTTCAACAAATTTTCCAATCAAACACAGCTTTTCTAAGTGTAAATAAACGTGTTCAATTGTTTTGTTTTTGCGGTAGTTCTCATCTGTTTAGCTTAGAATTGATACGAGTTCTTAGCACCACCATTTAAAAAAAATAGTATATGCGTATTTAATAGCAGAAATGTATGATTAAATAAGATTACTATTTAAAAAATGGTTGCAAAAACGTTGCAGCATTTAGCAGCTATATAACAGACTATCTAAAATACTTGGTTCGGGTTCCTAATTTTTCGATACCTTACATGTATATACACCTAGATATATACAATATGATAAAACGTATCCAGGCATTTCTGGTATGTTTTCAAAAATAATAAATACTTTTAATTTTCCCATTTGCGGATATTATTTTCTTATTTGTGGATAAAATATTAACCCCGAGATTTAAAACACTATATCACATTTTATCACATATTTAAAATTATATTGCATGTTTATATGCCATAGAAAATGAACACAAAAGATCCTAATAGTTTGAACTGTTTAATTTAAAAATATAGCTTTTCATGTCTATTTATTCAATACTATTAACAAAATACTAAAATACTTTACAAATCTTCATTTGTTTAGTTGGTTAAATATGAACGCTACTAAATACCTATTCTAATAAGCAGAATACCGACATTGAAATACCGATATTGAATAAATGTAAAGCCATAAATAATGACAAATTACCGGTAGTCTGGTAAAAAGCTTATTGTAAGCGACATTATTTTTTATTTAGTGTATAATAATTTATGATACAGTCAACGCAAATATTTATTCCAGTATTTAAGACAGTGAAATTGAAAATAACCTCGTTATGTCGAGTTTACTATCTAACGTTTAAAAAAACATTCTAATGTTCACATCAATCCGATTGTTTTTATTTTATTTTATTTTTTTTTATTTTTTATTTTTTTCCAGTTTAACCGTTTCGGGTTCGATTTTTGTTCTTCAATAAAAAAAATACTATTACGTTAATAACGTTAACAATAGCTATCTAAAAAGATTATTTATAGTTTAACGAGTATTTCATTCTCTGAAACGTAACGAGTGTTGTTTTGCGTACTATTAAATTCATATGACAATAGGCTAAGGAAGAATTTTTGGAGATGTTTAGACAATATTATATTACAACAATATTAACTGAAATTACAACTTCTATTACTTTTTATGCTCTATTACACACGTTTCTTTCAGGAAAGTAACCTTTATTTTATATTTTAAAAGTGAAATATATGTTTAAAATAAAAGAATCGCAAAAGGTCCAAAGAGAATTAAGCAAATATTTATTATTAATATTACTAAATGCCTAAATATTAATGAAGTCATATAGTAAATGCATAGACACATACTAACATTACTACAGGCAAACAAAAACAAAAGTAGTTGTTAAAATAAAATATTACTCAATTAAAAGACATGTACTATGAATAGTACACCAGACCCGAAAGGGTTAACATCTACCGTCATATATTTTGATTCCCCGAAATTCTTGCCATAGTTGTTTGAACTTTTTTTAGGCATGACCCTGACCAAAAACGACACAATCTAATTTTTAAGAATATGTGACCTAGTCCAATTATTTTCACGTACCCGAAAAAGACATAATAAAAACTTTAGTCAAAATCGTGAAAGCCATTTTCTAGTTAAAATGACCCACAGGGATCAAAAAATGACTCACTAATCAATTTTTTTCTAACATGCGACTAAACCCAATGGCCTTCTCATCCCAAAAAAAGTTTCGATACAAAATTTAGTTAAATTTGACTGATTCTTTGTTTATGTATAATTAGAATGGCACTGACTCAATATGACCCAAAATGTTCTATTAATCGAATTTTCGGGAATATGTATCCTAACGCAATGTTTTTCGCTTCCCCGAAAACGATATAATACAAAGTATAGTCAAAATGGTGACAGCCGTTTTCTAGATAAAATTAGCGCGACTTATCCTTATTCACAAATTACCCTTATAATCGAAATCTCTCGAACACCTAGCCCAATAATTTTTTCTTGCCAAAAAGTGTTTGGATTCAAAATTTAGCTAAAATCGATTGAGCAGTTATTTAGGTATAATTCGCTTGACTCTTACCCATTATGACCCAAAATGACTTATTAATCGAATTTTCTCGAACATGTGACCTTGCATAATGATTTTATCATGTCCGAAAACTATAAAATGGAAATTTTAGTCAAAATCGGGCACGCCATTTTCTAGATATAATTAACGTGAACCACATTTACCCCAAAATGGGCCACTAATCGAATTTTCTATAACATGTGACTTAACCCCCCTAATGATCTTCCAATAATCCAAAACGGTAGAATACAAAATTTTGTCAAAGTCGTTAGATCCGTTTTTTAGATAAAATTACTTTGACCCATAATGACCCAAAAATGACCCACTAATCCAAATTTCTCGAACATGTGACCCAGCCTAATAGTTTACTCGCGCTAAGTTGGATACAAAATTTCGTTAAAATCGATCCAGCCGTTCTTTAGATATATAAAATTTGACCCTGACCCAGTATAAACCAAAATGATCGAATCGACCAAATTAATCGAATTTTCTCGAATACGTAACCAAGTCTTTTCGTGCTCAAAAATGGTAAAATACAAAATTTTGTCGAAATCGTTTGAGTCGTTTTAAATATAAAATTAACACATACAAATTTTGCTCGCAAAATTTAGATTAAATATGTTAAAGACAGTCAGATTCGCATATTACTTCTAAGCAGTTTTATGAGGAAAAGAAATTTTCATGTGACAGAGCTGAGCGAACAGCAGTAGAAACTCATTTAATAATTAATCGAATGCTTTATGAAAAATTATAAAATACAATATTACCCAGAAAAATTAAAGATATTTAATACTGCTAAAATAAGTCAAGTTACTTCCAGAGTTATTCGTATAATTATTCTGAAGTCAATTTCATTTTCAACTTTTAATTACTTTTTTTTTAAATTTCATTAAAAATATTGATTTTTTACAATTTTGTTGTATTCATTTGCTTTTAGTCTTAACGGCTGACCTGTGGGGCGTGCTCCCCACCTTGGGAACCCCTGATGCAAGACTTTTAGTATAGTTTGAGTTATTTGCCGAGACCATTATCTAATTGCATTTTTTAATCCGTCAATATATTATAACGAAATGCGAGTTTACTCTATCAAAAGACAGTACAAAATTATTTCATATGAGGATATCACATTCAACATTGAACGTTTTTTATGTGTATCGAAAGAGAGATATCGAATTCGAAAATTCATGACGGCGAAAATCATTCAATCCTTTATGTTGAAAAATAGTTAAAATACTATTATTTGGCAATGAATTACACTTATGTAAAGATATGATATGTCTAAAGATATTGTTTCACGAATTCTTTAGGTAGATTCTGAAATGGACTGGAAATTAATAAACTTTGTATCAAAGACAAAATACCTTTAGTGAAACATAATTTAACACTATTTCTACCGGAGTCTGCTGACACCTTTAGAAATTTTGATTTATGTTTACTTTACTTCTAATTTTGAAAGCTAATATATAAGAAAATGAGTTTTCAATGCATTAAAAATAATTTGTGAATGTGCTAATTTTAAAATTATGAGTAAAATAACAATAAATCGGAATTTTTCAAAACATGTCGTTTGATACGGGTAAAAATAGCGTTAAATAATATTTTAAATTTACTTTTTCGTAAAATTATGACAAAGAAAACTATCAAAAATAAAATGAA
The DNA here is from genome assembly GCA_964019185.1 of Maratus speculifer. Taxonomy (NCBI): domain Eukaryota; kingdom Metazoa; phylum Arthropoda; class Arachnida; order Araneae; family Salticidae; genus Maratus; species Maratus speculifer. The sequence goes on along the minus strand of OZ025293.1, from coordinate 411,067,709 downwards.
ATCGAATAAACATTTAAAAATTATTAGTGTGAAATTCAATTCTGTTAGAAAGGGTACTCATCCTTCAGAAATAATTTTCATGCGAGTGTTAACATTTACAATCTGAAATGAATATATTATAAAGATCAGTAATATGTGATCGAGGCAGCAAAATAAATTATTTCATTTTGTCAGGCGTAGTTGGTGTGAAGTAAATCCAGTTTTCATACCACCTCCAGTATTTTACTGCATTTTTCTTATATACCCGAGATAGAAATTTTCTGTTTTTATGTTGATTCATTATAAGACGAGGCATCCATAAATTCCCGTTCATAGGCGTTTTGTGATCGGTTTTCAGAATCAATCTCTTCAACCGATAAGGAAAAGAAAATATCAGAAATATCTGCACATTCTCTATACCATCATATATTCTGGGCATTAATATATATATTTTTTTAATTTTTGCCGTGTGTTATATACTTTTTTCTCTAATGTCTTGTCTTCAGTTCAAAATAATTTGTAATATTTAAGTTAACTTAGGTTTATAATTAAGTAATAAAATAAACTAGCATGCATTTTATAAGCTTACGTAAAAAATTGCAAATGTAAGGACTCATTCAGAAAGCAGTGTCGGAATTCATAACAATGTAAAATGTGTGGCAAGAATCACATCGCGTTTCAAACAGTTGCTTTAGGCATTTAAAATCTTTTTTTTTAAATTTTAATCGTTTTAGATTTATAAGAATATTTTACTTTTTATTTTCCTGTTGCATGTCATCTTATATACAATATATACATGGAATTATAAGAATATTTTTTTTAGAATTTGTAAAAGATGACTTTTAATAAGAACCAAATTTTATTTACCGTAATTTCGGGTGTATAAGCCGCGGATCAAAAAATTCTTTTTGGACCCAGATATCTTATTTAGTGATTGAAGACAAATATTTACGGCGATCTAAGTAGTTACACTTATTTCTTAAAAAATTCTGGGTCGAAAAAGAATTGTTTGACCCGCGGCTTATACACCCGAAATTACGGTAAATGTCAATAGATATACAGATAGATAATAAAAAAATATTCCCAAAATTCACCATTCAAACGACGGTTTAATACAAAAACATGTTCAAAAACTTTGTCTACTGGAAAAAGTAAGAAAGAAATCGTTGCCTGTTCGACCTACAGACGCAAGTAGATTTCGAAGTTAAGCACTAATTTTACCAGCAATAGCTAATTCAATATTATAAACTTGAGGATATAGAATAAAAATGACCCCATATGAAATTTTAAGAGAAGCATTACCCAAGAAAAATGGCAACTGAATTTACATATGTAATTTTTTATTGCTAACTTTTCATATTATAGAAACTCGACAGGTTTTCTATCCAAACAAAATAAATACCAATGGAATGAGCAAAAATGAAGGGAATTATGCAAATTATAACCAAACGAGCGCGAGCGCGCGCGCTGGAAGATTAAATAGTACTCTGCTTTATTTATATATTGGGACTTGAACAAAAAAAGGATTTTGATACTTCTACAGTTCACGTTCGATTTGTCCAAGAAACAAAATTGTTGTTTCTCTCACAGAAGTGATCGTATCACCAAAAGTAAACTGAAAACCAAAGAGTAAATTTTAAGTAAATGCTGTTTTAAAGGTTGTCTTTATCACCTTTTTGAAAATCTTGTTCAGTTTAAATCATTTGAATTGACTGTAAAAATTTATTCCGTTAAAATACGGAAATTGTACTGATAATCTAAACGCCAGTATTATTTCCGTATTTTAACGGAAAATGTTTTCTGTAAATTCCAGAAATATTTCCGTTTTTTCACCAAATATTTCTGCCTTTTATGATATTTTCTTATGCAAAAATTTTTGCTTGAAAAGTTAAAAGAATTTTTCAAGGAAAAACTGATATCTTTATGATTTTTATTCTTTACTTTACAAAGACACGTTAATATCAGGGGTTCACCATGTACATTTAATTCAAACAATAGTGAAGAACTGTCTCTTACCCTCCATTGGGATCGCACAAGGGAACTCTTCTGTTATAGCTGGTAGTGTAATACCGTTACGCCAGGGTTACACAAACCACGTTTTCAAATATCTTTACTTATTCTGGATGAATTTCATAAAGCAAAGACAAGATTTTGAACTCGTGTTTATTTTTGTAGGTATAATATTTTTCTATCGAGTGGACAGTTCTAAATGTTTTACAGAATTTCTTTCCTTAATTTCGAATATTTAGCTTTATAAAAAAATAAATTTTAACCTTTAAAATATTACATGCATGAAAGAATGTATTAAAAGTTTTGTTTCCTTTTTTTGGAAGAGTTTTAATATTTTATTGTAATATTATTCAAATTTTTTAACTTATTTATTTTTTAAAGGATACTAACATACTTTAAAAAAAAAACATGTATTTTAACAAATTATTTGTATGACGATCTACTGTAAACTCAATAAAGATGACTACTATGTGTCATTAAAGTAAATTTCATTTATTGATTTTTATAACTTAGATAATGGCTAAAATTATAATAATTTCGGTAATATATTTCGATGTATTTTAAATTTTATGTCTGAACTTCTTAATTTGAATATATATATATATATATATATATATATATATATATATATATATATATATTAAAATTAAAAGAATAATTTTGTCCCACTTAAAAAATATTCTACGCACTTTTAAAAAAATACGCTATAAATAAATTAAACACTATTTTAAAATCATAATGCAAAATAAACAAACTTTCGTTTTGGACTATCTCAAATTAATAAAATATTTTTATTATTTTATAATACTGTAAATATATGTTAGCTTCTTATTTTTAAAACAGAAAGAAATAGAGAAATGTTATAACGAATTGTTTAAGAAACATCTCACTATAATGTTTTTGTATTCCTGGTAGAGATGGCGCCATGACACTTATAGGTTAAAAATGCCAATTTAAGATCAAAACATTTTAGTAAATATTTGGGAACGATTCGAATGAATTCGACATAGAACCATATTTAGTTAAAATATAGAAGTGTCATTGAAAATAATATCCCTGTAAGACAAATATCAAAACAGTTATTTCGCTTTCCTAAAAGAACAACTATTTCTAAACATCATTCACAGAAGTTGTACTGTTTTAATACGGAACTTGTACTGTTTCTGTGAAGTTGACGGAACACTTACAGGATTTATATGGATATGTAATCTCAAAATGTCAAAAACGGAAATTGTACTGTTTTCTCGAAAATATGAGTCTATTTCAGTAATAAGTATGTGTATATTAACGAGTATTTTTTACAGTGTATGTAATTATCAGAATTTTACAAATTTTGCTGTGTTTCATTATTATATTTGTAAATAGTTAAAACTTTTTACGTTTTATGTTAAAATATTAATTAGCTTTAGATTTATATCAGCTTGAAGTAGATAATTTCTGTATATATTAGAGAGCAAAAAAGAAAAAACCCTAAACACTTGACTATTGTAAAAATGGCGATGGACACAAGATGGTGATAAAATATGTTACTACAATCGACTAAAGTAATTTATATATTGTAAAAAGACACTGTAACATGGTACAGTCCGCTCGCCATTTCACTTAAAATATATCTGATACAGGGTGTCCCAGAACTTCGTGTACAAACTTTGAGGGGTGGTAGAGAACATCATTAGGAACCATAATTACACAGGAAAGCATGGGCGGAAATCGATAGGTGGCGCTGCACGCGAGTTTAAGATCAGCACGTGTGACTTCCTCATTTAAACGCCGATTGCGCACGAATAACATGAATCGATTCACAAACGTCGAGTTGACGGATATCCACTTCACCTACGGCCTAGCCGACGGCAATGGACGCGCTGCTGTTCGGTTGTATCGGGAAAGATATCCAACGAGGCGCCAACCAAATTTTCAAATGGTCGCTCGGGTACATCAGAACCTTGCGGAGCGTGGATCTTTTATAGCCGCGATGCAAGATACTGGAAGGCCTCGAACAGCACAAACACCAATATTCGAAAAGAGTCTGTTGCATACAGTGGACCAAAATCTCGGTACCAGTGTACGGGCGCTTGCCGCTACGGCTTGATCAATTGTCCATCGCGTATTGCAGGATGAAGCCTTACATCCCTTTCATCTTCAGAGAATTCAATTATTGCAGCCGAATGATCACCCGCGACGTCTTGCTTTTGCACCGTGGTTTCTACATCAAATTGCGACCGACACGCTGCTTTCCAGTTCAGTTATATTCAGTGATGAAGTAACCTTTCTCGTAAACGGGCCTTCAATACGCACAATGCACACATGTGGGCCTTAGACAACCTACACGGAACCCGACCAAGAGCCGCACAACAACGCTTCACTGTTAATATGTGGGCAGGTATCGCGGTTGACAGTTATTCGAGCCATACATCTTACCACCTCGACTGGATGCTCAGAAGTATCTCGTCTTTCTTCAAGGGGTACTTTCAGAACTGCTTAACAATGTCATCGCACGTACTCGGCGCGGAATGTGATTCTAACATGATGGGGAGCCGTCTCATTATGCAAGGTGTGTACGTGACCATTTGGAGGCAATTGGATTGGGTGTGGCGGTCCCGTCGCTTGGCCTACCAGATCGCCTGAATTATCTCCTCTTCATTATTTTTTCTGGAGTGCGATGAAAACCATTGTGTACGACACGCCCGTAAATTCTGAAATGGGCCTGGTAGCACGAATTGCTATCGTTGCTGCGACAATCAGAGAAACGCCAGGTATCTTCGAAAATGTTCGCCAATCAGTGTCGCGTAGGTGTCATGCGTGCATTCATGTCAATGGAGGTAATTTCGAACAACTTTTGTGATGTATTTCATTAATATATTATACTCTGTTGTTGTTTAATAAAGCATTTTCCACTAAATTCCGTGTTGTGGCCTTATTGTATCTTTGTGTTTTTATCACGTGTGGGTGACGTTTCCGCCCTTGCTTTCCTATGTAATTATGGTTTCTAACGATGTTCTCTACCTTCCCTCCAAGTTTGTACACAAAGTTCTGGTACACCCTGTACATTACAGGCTAGAGGTAATTAATGAGCAAAATTTATTTTAGTAACTTTACATCATTTCAATCTCTAAAAATTTATCATGTTACTTCAAAACTAATTATGAATTCAGCTTATTAGTCTGATAGCTTGCCCTCCATTTTATTAAATATCCCCCTACTGATGTAGGCCAGCACCCCGCATCTTTTTTAAAAAACAATGCTACTCTACTTTTCACCACGATTTTAGATAACAATCAAATAATATTATTTCGCATGCAAACGCAGCGATTATTCACGGAAGTAACGGGGACAATAATAAACGCGGAATGCCCCAACCGAATTCGAGAAGAAATAGGCTAAAAGAGTGCAATCGGATCCCGACAACGGTGACATCGCTATGGAACCCTGTATTAGAATTGCAGTATTAATTTAGAGTTTAAGAAAATACCCCAGAACTTGATCAGATAGATAATTCCAATACAGGGTGCCACAAGCGACTGTTTTTGTATTCCTTTCGCACCAGTATTACTCTAAATAAAATTTTGAAATATTCTTTTCTTGCAAAAATCGTCAAAGTTTGTGTTAAGGACTACTGTTTTGAGAATTGGTGCCAATTAGAATTAAAAAATAGTTGTCTGTGGCAGCCCCGCAATACTAACGAACGCCAGACTAGATACAAAATACAGGTGGAAACACATTTTAACTCGTTGAGTGCCACGTCAGTCACCGGTGTCTAACACTGAACTTTCCGTTTGAGCCGCGTTAGCCATTGATGACTGAAGTCTAAAATATGGTATAAAACTAAAACAAATATGCTGTTTTAAGTAATTGCTGAAAATTTTTTTAAAGTTTATTAACTTTTATTTATTACAGGATTACACTTTCTTAATAATTATTTAAAACAATATCATTTTTTTTTTAGTTTTTCTCATATTTTCACTTTTATTCTCCGGAGACTTACGCGGCCTAAACGGAAAATTTTAATGTCAATAACCGGGGCACTCAACGTGCTACCTTGACTTCAGTATAAATATCAGCTATGTTATTCAAGTTCACAAAAGCCGTTGAAAATGCTTAATTTGGACTTTCCTGTGTATTTAAACAGTTGCATATAAAATATGAAATAAATTAATTCTATGGACAATTATAATTCAGCGCACATTTTAATATTTTTACCCTTTTAAAAAATCGTCAACTTGAAGTATTTTCACTGCTTCGGATAAAGAGTTTAAAAAACCATTTTCAAGTCTTTCAGCAGTATTAAAAATGATTGTTCATACCGATTGTTTCATAAATGCGTTTCATCTAGCTTTAAAATAAAATTACTTTGTTATCATTCATTGCATGATGTTTCATACTTTTTGAACGGATACTCTGATTTTAACAATTCTTTTTTTTTATCGTAAAAGTTCCCTTTTGTTATTGCTCCAAATAAACAGAATCAAGATTAAAAAAATAATACGTTTGCCTACCCGAGTTTTGTTCTTACGTTTTTCTAGGTGCTGAATCCCATAAAAATTGGCGATTACTATTTTTATTCTACAGGCCACAATATTGAATTTTTTTTTTTTTTTTTTTTTTTTTTTTTTTTTTTTTTTTTTTGCAGATAGTCATTGTATCGTATAAGGCTTAGAAATTTTTTACAAAAGCTTTAATATATTCTTCGTCGTTTTCTTCAGATGCTGATTTTACTGAATAACATAAATTATTATTCTATTCTTATTTTCTAAAGAATTACAAAATTTAGTAATTACTAGCTGATCCCCCGGCGTTGCCCGGGACCATAGATGTTTTCAAAGAAATTGTTAATATTTAAAATCTCCACTGAAATATATAAAAAAATAAATTTTTATCTGAAGAATATTTTAAATTTTATCCGAGTGAATACATGTGTGTATTTTAGTTACGATGACCATGTTTTGGAAGGATAAAGAAATATAGTCGTTGATTTTAGCCATTTTCAACCACAAAACTAATGCAATTGAATTATTTTAAAATTCCTTTCTTCAGCGTGACCTACTCCATGTAAAATCGTCTGAACACGCACGCAACATTCGCTGTATATCTGAATAAGAAAACATAAAAGGAGTAATTACCTCATTTACTACTTTTTTGTATGATGCCATGAATTAATTTTGAAAATCGATTGTAAATCAATCAGGAAAAACAAAATCATCAAAATAGGAAAAATAACCAAATTCCTGTGTAAATTGCCTTCATTCTGCCGTTAAATGAAGTCGTTAAATACCATATTTACGGCCTTCTCTCATTGGCTAGCTGGTTAGCCGTATAATTTGCTAAGAAAATCACATCCCAAAATTTCTCATAAAATTTATTAAAATTTCCAATGATTAGTACTAATAAAGGGATAATTTTAAATCGTTATACTTGAAATATTATTTATCTGATTTCAATTTCTTTACATTTCATTAAAGATGAAAATCTAAATTTAGTTTTAATCCAGGTTTTTTTTTTCAATATTAATTTTAAAACTACTTAAAATATTTATTTAAAAAGTGATATAATTAAAAAAATCATATTTTCAAAAGTAAATCTTTTTTCGAATTTGCCGAAACAAAACTAATGTAAAATAATAAAAAATGAGATGTTTCATTTTCTTACACTTTTTTTTCTTCAACACTTCCAGACTTTTAATGATTTAAATATGAGAAATAGTGGGGAAAAAACTTTTCATGCAGAAAAACGAATTTAAAGTTTTAAATAAAGTTTGGCTCCTAATAAAATGTTTAAATCTTTTTAAAAATTCGAAAGTGTAAAGTAACTCCTTTCTGTAGCTCAAACTTCCGAACGAATTTAACTTTTCTCATTTCCACCTTCTTTCGGTATTGTTTAAATGTCCGTCAGTTATTTAGAACAATGCTTTTTCTGAGATACAGATTAAATCTTTATTATAAATTTAGCTTTCACAACTTCAGGCTTTTTATCGTTTTCCAGAGGCTGTTAAAAAAAACACCTATATTCTGAGCCCAGGACTAGTCAGGACCGTGATGTTACATTTTTCTGAAGTCTCGCCTGGCCGAGCCTAGCGTATTTTTCATACAGGGGGGAGGGGGCTGCTTCCTTCTTCCTAGGTCTGCGCTGGACGAAATTTTCAATTCCGGTCTCGACACAATCCGTATTAAAATTTCCCTATTAAACCTCTGATTGACCTAATACGCGCATAAAATAAGTAAAATTTGTCAATTTTTTTGCAAAAAACACATAAATTTGAAATCGCCTTTTTTTTATAAAAATCTTTAAAATTCATTTTTTCTAAGGAACCGCATATTCAAAAGCAATTTAAATACAATAAATCCTGTGAAAAAATCTGTCTATGACGGATCCTGTCTTAAACGGGAAAATCTGTTGATCCATGCAAAATAAATATAATAAAACCTGAAAAAAACTACATTTAGATACCTCATTAGTAGGGTAATTGGCTTTAACGTATTTTTTCTTTTCTGTGTGATTCCGTCTTAAAAGGTTTTATTGCATAACATTTTTCAAAGTTCCCAACGCATCGAATATGGATTAACGATATTAAAATATAAGTGAAACATTTATATATAAATAGAGATTCACTGATAAAATAAATACATCACAGCCTTTTGTGATTCTTTAATAATAAAAAGTAAAAATATGAAAAACGAAAAGCTATAATGATTATTTTTGGTCAGAACTCCTCCTTACGGAACAATTTTTAATCACACCGAAGTAAAAATCTATGCAGAAATTCACTGCTGAGCCGGGCTATAATTTAAATTTTTTTCCGGGCCGGTGAGGTTTATGATTTTAACACTTTTCTAGACCGGGCCAAACTTTTCTCCCTGTGGGTCGGTTTGGGACCGGACCTAGATATTTCGAGCCATGCAGACTCCAGTGCAGACTACCAACACAGTTTGAAAAAAAATTTTGCTTAAAATCAATACGCTGCTTTTTTATGTCCAAATAAGAGGCACTGTTTGAAATCGACATTTAATAACCTACAATTTGTGGACGACCCCTCACTTGTTTTCAAAATAAGCTAAAAACTCTTCGTTTACAGGCATGGTTAAGTGGTGTAAGTCAAGAATTTTGGAGAATTTCGAATTTTAATATCTGTGAGGTTTTGAGATAGTAAGATGAAATTTTTTGTTCAATTTAGGAATGGATAAGGCATAATTTCCTAATTGGGAATTTTGTCCTACTGGGGCCATATAAAAATTTAATTTTCGTATTTTTTCAAATAGACCCCCCATAGAGTTGCAACTCATCAAAAAATTCTCCTTTTTTATGAATTTTTGTAATTGGAAGTATGGGTCTAGGGATCAATATTTAAGGAAATAGCCTATTGTTTCAATATTTATGACTCACCCTGTATGTATATGTACAATTAAATTTATTCGAGTTTAAGCGTTTTTTTATTTGTTTTGTATTTTTCTATGCATATTTCTGCACCTCCGTTCACTTGTACGTTTTACTGCACGTTTGTTACTTTCTTCGAAATCTTCATTCGTACGCTTTCTCATGTCCACGCTTCTCTACCGTTTTTCATTTCCTTAGACCTGCTTCTATACGTGTTCCTGTACGTCTTATTTTTTTCTATATTTTTATACTTGTTTCTGTACGTTTGTTCATTTCTGTGTTTCTATGAGTTTCTGAACGTTTCTATTTAAACTTGTACGCATGTTGCTATATATCATTTGTATATTCATTTGTATGTTTGTAGAACTTCCTGTATGAATATTTATTTGTTCAAGTTAATTTGTTTGCACGTTTGTTTCTTTGCATGTTTGTGCTACCGTACATCCATTTCTGTTTATACGTCTAATGCACGTTTGTTCATTTGCATGTTTCCATTTGCAGTTTACTTTTTTTGCACGCTTTCTTTTTATATGTTCATACACATTTCTGTACTTTCTCTACAGTATGCGTATACCTGCATCTGACTCATTTGTATCCTTGTAAGTGTGTATGGTCGCTTGTACATTTGTATGCGTGAATTTCTGTACATTTTTTCACTTGTATCTTTGTACGTGATGCTGCACGTTTATTAATTTTTCTTTCTGTGCTCGTATATGTGATTCTGCACATCCTGTCAATTGTTTTTGTATTTTTGAATGGGCACACCTGTTCAACTGTTTTCGTATTTTTGAATGTGCACGCCTGTTCATTTGTTTTTATATGTTTGAATATGCACGCATTTCATTTGTTTTTGTACACTTGTATACGTATTTGTGTTAGTCTGCTAATTCTCGTATGTTTGTACACTATATTGCCATTGATTATGGGACACTTGCGATTTTAGACATTTTACTAAATATCTAGAAAAATACATGAGGAATCATCTCGAAACTCTTAGTGTATAAATATAATAGTATACATCATACATCTCCGTGAAGATTTTTTACCGAAACTCCATAGGGGACCGTCAACAAATTAAAAAAGAATGAATATCTTTTGAATAACCCTGTCAAAACTAATGTAGCAAAAGCGCTCAAACTCTAGATTATGATTGAATGCCTTATTGTAATACACTGTGTTCATTTTTATGCAAATAGCATGCATACTCGCAGAGTAATTAAGGTTTTTATAAAAATGGCCCCAAATTTTTCTAAGTTTTTCCCTCATAATTTTCAGAGTTCTTAATATAAAATAATATTTTTTTTTAGAAAATATGACAAACAACATTGCACACAGTACCCTGTAATCAGAATTAAAAAATAATGAAAATTGTATGAAAAATGAGTAGGTTTACTAAATAATTTTTTACTGCGCATGCGTCAAAGATATCAAAATTTCATTTGCATATTATGTTAGCTAAATGTACAGAGCAACTTTTGTAAAAGTCTCAAAATTATGGCTTGAAAATTCTGAAAGTAATCGTCTATAGAAAAGGACAAAATCCGTTGTTTCCAAAATGAAGCAAAAAAATGAGGGATTTTATCCAAAAGTAGTCGTAACATCCCGTATTGTGTATTCTATATTGACACTAATCAATGAATATATGGATACAACCCCTCTTGTTTTTGCTTCATTTTGAGAATAACGGATTTTCAACTTTTCAATTGACGATTATTTTCAGAATTTTCAAGTTATGATTTTGTGACTTTCACAAAAGTTGCTCTATACATTTAGCTAACATAATATGCAAATGAAATTTTGATATCGTTGACGCATGTGCAGTAAAAAATTATTTAGTAAACCAACTCATTTTGTATACAATTTTCATTATTTTTTAATTCTGATTACAGGGTACTGTGTGCAATGTTGTTTGTCATATTTTCTGAAAAAAATATTATTTTATATTAAGAACTCTGAAAATTATAAGGAAAAAACTTGGAAAAATTTGGGACCATTTTTATAAAAACCTTAATTACTCTGCGAGTATGCATGCTATTTGCATAAAAATGAACACAGTGTATTACAATAAGGCATTCAATCATAATCTAGAGTTTGAGCGCTTTTGCTACATTAGTTTTGACAGGGTTATTCAAAAGATATTCATTCTTTTCTAATTTGTTGACGGTCTCCTATGGAGTTTCGGTAAAAAATCTTCACGGAGATGTATGATGTATACTATTATATTTATACACTAAGAGTTTCGAGATGATTCCTCATGTATTTTTCTAGATATTTAATAAAATGTCTAAAATCGCAAGTGTCCCATAATCAATGGCAATATAGTGTATTTGCTCGTCCGTTCATTTGTTTTTATACGTTTGTATGTGCACGCTTGTAAATTTGTTTTTGTATGCTGGAATGTACACGCCTGATTATTTGTTTTTTGATGTTTGAATATACATGCCTGTTCAATTGATCTTGTATGATTTGTGTGTTTCTATGAATTTATGTATGTTTGTTCTTCTCCTTGGGATTATCTACATTTGTTCATTTCTATGAAATTCTGCACGTTTCTTCCTTTGTTTCTGCAAGCTTGTATAAATTTTTCTGCATGTCCGTTCATTTGTACGATACAGTTTCTGGTTGTCTCTTCATTTGTATGATCTAGCTTTTGTACGTTTATTTGTTCTTGTATGCATGTTTTCGTATCTCAATTGTATGTTCAATTTTATGTTTGTTGAACTTTCAGTGTGCTTGTTCATGTACTCGAGATTCTGAAAGTTCTCGAGTACTTTTACATATTTTTTTACATATTTGTCTCACAAGGGGCTCACCAAACATGGTGCTCACAGATTTTGATGATTTTAAAGTATGTTGTAGGGGTCATACCACTAATTATTCTAGTGAAAGGGTTCCTTCAAATGGGCCTTGGTTTTTGAGAAATTGGGGATTAAATTCAGCGTATACTTCAAATATCTATTAGTACAGCGTCCGAATGTGAATTCATGGCGTCGTGCCAGCATGCGGGCTTACAGTTCGAAAGGTTGTGGGATTGAACGCCGCCTCGGCTTTTTATTTTCTTTTTTACTTATATTTATATTTTTTACGCGTTACAAATTTTATACAAAATTGGGTATTCTACAGTTTTTAATCTTTTGATATTTTCTGAAGAGGGCACTTTACTGTTCCAATATTTCTTCTTCTTATTATTATTATTAAAAATGTGGTACAAATGGTGAACTGACTGCACTTCAGGGCTCATTTAAAAGTACATTTTGTAACAAATAAATAAAAATGCGTGTGTAATTAAAATTTTGAAAAAGTACATGAAAATTTCAATATTTTAAAATCTCCACCACTTTGATTAATCTAAAAATATTAATATTTAATCACTTTTTTTTTAAATTTTCAAATATGTATTACACAATACTGTGCATGGATTTTTAGATAATCTAATATTACATTTAATATATATTTTTAATTGATATAAGTTGCGTAAAGTGGTGAAATCTAACACATCTTCATATATACTTTTATTAACAATAATAATAATAATAATAATAATAATAATAACGTTAAGAATAATTTCATGCGCACATTTAACACATATATAACAAAAAAAATTTGTACAAAACATTTTAAATCTCTGTATCAAATACAAAAAAAGCCTTAACATTTTTAAAACATGAAAGTGGAGAAAATGTAAACAGAGGAAAAAAATAATAAAGTTATCACTTGTGTGAGGAATTGCGCCGGGTGTATTAAAAAATTAACAATATCTCAAGATATAATTGTCGTATGGGTAAAAACGAGGTATTAAAATATTCACAATTAAACAGGCTTTCATTTAATTTTTAAAAACAAAAATCGATTTTTTGATCAGTTTTGAGGTAAACTGTCCCCTTAAAGAGTTAAGTTTACGTTTATGAATTAAAAAAAAAAAATCAGTGTTTTTTACCGAAATTTTTAATCTAAATGCCAATCCGATTTAATTTATGTCTGAAACCTCTTTTTTTAAACTTACATAATTTATATTCCTTAAATACTTAATTCATGATAAATATGTTTAAAAATACATTAAAATTAAAAAAAAATTAATCATCTTTTGTATAAGTGCAAATATAAGATCAATAAAAAGAAATCTTCATTTATTCTGATATTATGGAGGAAAGGAAAGCAGACGATAAAAAAAAAGAAAATATATAGTATTTTTATATGTATGGTAAATTTTATCTCATTAACAAACGATTTTTGTACTCCAGTTGAATTACGGAAACAGTGTTTTGATTTGTTATAAAAAATAGTTTGAAATGTAATCTGTCATATCTTATTTGTGCAAACGATAAATTTGTTGAGGTTGAACTTGGGAGATAAATATATTTACAGAAAATTGGAAAATTGAAAATTTTGATTTCTGCTAATAACTTGTATTTTAGCATTACTGCATTAATATTTTATTACTCTTTCGAAGATATGCATTACCTGAATTATCTAATCCTAAAAACATTTAAGAAATTTCACCCGAAAATTATTTTGTATTATTCATACAAAAAAGGATAAATTTCAATTCAAAACCGTATAAAATAAAATAAAAATAAAAAAGCAATAAAAAGGAAACATCATTATTTCAGAATTGTGCTTAAAGTAAAAAATGTTTATAATAATTAAGAAAAACAGTTCCCGGCAAAAATTGGTTTTCCAGTTTTGTAATAGAAATATAAGTTTAAAAAATGCAGCGAAAAATAAATTTTCATGAAAAAATTAAAAAGTGTAAATGTAATTTATTAAGAAAATATCAAAGGCGGTAGCAACTTTTCTAGTAGTAAACGTACTGAAAAATTGTAACGTTAAAAAAATATAAATATTAGTAAAAAAGAAAATAAAAAGCCGAGGCGGGACTCGATCCCACAACCTTTCGAACTATAAGCCCGCGTGCTGTCACGACGCCATGAATTCACATTCAGAAGCTGTATTAATAGATATTTGAAGTATACGGTGAACTTTAACCCCCAATTTCTCAAAAACCACGGCCCATTTGAAGGAACCCTTTCACCAGAATAATTAGTGGTATGACCCCTACAACATACTTTAAAATTATCAAAATCTGTGTGCACCATGTTTGGTGGCCCCTTGTCAGTGTACGTGCTTTGATTGTTAATTCGTATACTAATACATGCATCATTACGTTTGTTCATCTGTAAGTGCTACTGTTCATTTCCTTACTATTATTTTGTATGTGTTTTAACATGACTGTTCGTTTGTTTTGTATGCTTATACACGTGTTTCTTCATGACTATTAATTTGTTTTTTATGCATTTATACGTGTTTTCCGTATGACTGTTCATTATTTTGTAAGCTTGTATAGGTATTGCTATGCTGTCCATTTGTTTTTAAATGCTTATATACTTGTGTATAATTGTCCATTTTTTCCTCTATGCTTGTATACATGCTTGTATACACCTTCCCATTCATTTTTGTATGCTTTCTTAATTTCTTGTATACGTCTGTTTATTTGATTTTGTAAGCTTGTTTAAGTGTTTATATGGGTGGTTCTCAAAATAGGGGACAATTTATGTCTTTCAGCATACAAAAAAAATTGAGAGGTTTTCTGTCATGTTTTTATATTTAGATATGTTTGTCTTAATATTATTCATTATTTGCACTCAAGAATAACTCACTTTTTAGTTAAAAACACCTTAAAATAACAGTATAAAGGTTCAAAATGTCATTAGCATGGATGTCCACAGCAGCTGTGCCTTGTATATACTAGCTTTTTAAAGAGTTAATATCATGTTTATAAAATAAAACAAATGTTATTCTTTCTTTAAATTAATCAAGGAGAGGATTTATCCAATAAATTTCTCTTTAAAAATAAAATTATATTATATAAAAAAAGAATTAAAGTTTGTCCTCCATATTCTATTTTCAGAACAAGGTCATAGTATAACAGCTGGTTAATAATCAAAATTTCATTTTCACATATGACAATAGTTTGAAAATATAAAGTTTCTTCATGGCAACAAGTAGCCATTTTATCACAGCCTGAAAATAGAAGCATGCATTGTATTTTAAGAATAGAAGTTGAATATTAGGGGCGTACATCAATTGTATGTCATTAGAATGCATAATAATTTTCATGTTTATTTTATAATTAAAATTTTTATTCTACTTATTTGCATAGAACTTTTGTGTTTTAAAAAGCCCCAGAAAGGACTATTGCATTGTAATTATATTATGGCTCATAATCTTATTTAAATTAAAATTTGTCATTAGCATGGACAAATATCAGTGTCATTAGCATGGTTTTTCTGTCCATGCTAAAGACTCCTATGTGCATAAGTGTAACCATTGCTTATGTTGTATCTTTTACAAAGTTTAATTTTACATATAAATTAAGGTATTACATTTATTATTCCTAAAATATGCATTAAATCTGTCAGAAAATCACTAAGACAGCTTCTTACATTGTTAGTGTCAGAATGTTGCTCATGTAAACGAAGTTTGATCTTTGGTAATGTTTTTATTCGCCTTATATGTATATATGTGAAAATGGAAACCATTTGCTGAAAAGGAAGGCTAATAAATATAGAAAAAAGTATTTAAACAGGAAGAAAATAAAAATTTCTTAATATATTTATTCCATATAATTTGTTTTGTCATTAGCATGGCTCAAAAAATACTAATTATTTTTTTTAAAGTTAGTTTTTAAATATTTAGCTCTGCTGACTACATGTAAAGTATACCTAATACTATATTAACAACACCTATTTTTTTCAGAAATTTTGCTAACAGTAATTTTTTTAAGATTTCACTTTTGAAATCGTCCCCTATTTTGAGAATCACCCATATACGCTTGTTCATTTGTCTTGTACGTTTGTATAAGTGTTTCTGTTAATTGTTTTGGATGTTTGTATGCTTTTGTGTACGTCTCTGTTTTTGAATGTACATATTTGTGTACTTTTCTCTGTTGTGTCCGACAGCTACTCAATTAAATGCATAAGTTCAACAATATCATTAGAGGAAAATTCTGTCAATGATGGTGATGACATGAAAAGAAAACCTTCTATTGATGATTGGTTACTAATAAAATATGCCGGAAAGAAAACTGTAAAAAGATTTGTTGGACAAGTACTTAATATTTTGAAAATGAAATTTAACCGAAGAATTGCAGATTCCAAATTTAAATGGCTCTGAACTGAGCATGTTTCTACCATTGACATAACTCAAGTTGATATGATTCTTCTACCATCAGTTCTAACGACAAAAAATAATCGTATTACTATCTTTGTTTTCTCAATTGGTTTTGAAGGACATTGTGTATCATAATTTATCATTCTGTAAAATGTTTGTGCAAAATAAAAGCGAAAAAAAAAATACTTTTGTAGGTATTCTTCCGTACTGGCTCAAGTATCCCCCTCAAGGGGATACTTGAGCCATGATGTAAAACAAAAAGTAAAAATTTATTCGACATAGAACAATAGTTCAAAATTAATTGAAAGTGGTTTTCAGTTGAAGAAAAGATATCAAATTTTCATTTTCAATATTTTATTCTAAGAAATTTAAAAAAATTAAAAAAAATTAAAATTCAAAAAATGGCTCAAGTATCCCCATCTTCCCCTACATTTGTTCATTTGTTTTTGCAAGCTTGTATACATTTTTCCTGTCTGTGTGTTTATTTGTATGATAGAGTTTCTGTTGGTCTCTGCATTCGTATGATGGAGTTTTTGCTCATTTGCTTATTTGTACTTGTATGCATGTTTATTTCAAATGCATTCTTATACTTAGGTTTGAAAATCCTTCAGTGTACTTTCTCATGTGTTGGAGTTTCTGAATGATTGTCTCAGTGTGTGCACTTTGTTTCTCATTTGTATGCTTCTAGATGTTTATGTACGTTTGTTCATTTGTATGGTAGTACGTGTATCATTACGTTTGACAATTTTTTCCTCATTAGTATTTTTTAAGTGTTTCGCATGACTCTTCATTTGTTTTTGTATGCTTATATACTTATTTTTTGATGACAGTTTATTTGTCTTTGTATGCTTGTATAAGTGTTTCTGCACGCTGACAATTTGTTTTTATATGATTGTAAATGTGTGTGTGCGCTTGTCTACTCTCTTTGGTATGCTTAAATAATTGCTTGTATAATTGCATTTTTGTAAATTTTTATATGTTTCTATACGTCTGTTCATTTTTTGCACGTTTGTGCGTATTTATGTACTTTTCTCAATTGTATACGTGTCTATTCATCTCTACGTTTATTCATTTGCGTGCTTGTACATGAATATTTACGTTTGTTCATTTGTATACTTGTACATGAATATGTACGTTTGTTCATTTGTATACATGTACATGAATGTGTACGTTTGTTCATTTGTATACTTGTATATGAATGTGTACGTTTGTTCATTTGTATACTTGTACATGAATATGTAAGTTAAGTGTATAACTGCTTGTGTACGTCTGTTCATTTGTTTTTGTAGGATTGTTTCAGTACATCTCTTCATTCATTTTTGCATGTTTGTACGTATTTGTGTACTTTACTCTACTGCATGCGTGCACGTGCATCTGTACTTTCTTTCATTTTTATGCTTGTAGGTGTACATATTTGTATGCTTGTAAGTGAATATGTTCTTAGGTTTTTGTATATTTGTATGTGTTTCTGTATATTTCTCTACTGTATGCTTATACGTGAATATCTACCTTTGTTTATTTGCACGCTTGTACGTGTATATGTACGTTTTTCCATTTGTATGCAAGTGCTCTTGTACTTTTCTTCACTTGTACCTTTGTAAAAGTTTCTTAACGCGTGTACAGTCACCGCAAAAAAAATATTGACACTTGCGATTTTAGTCGTTTTGTTAAATATCTAGAAATATACAAAAGGAATTATTCTGAAACTCCAGGTAAGTAAACAAAATAGTACAAGTCATATATTTTGGCGAAGATTTTTGTCCAAAATCCAATAGGGGACCATCAAAAAATTGAAAAAGAACGAATATCTTCTGAATCACCCTGTCAAAACCAATGTAGCAAAAATGTTCAAACTTCAGATTTTGATTAAGTGGCTTATGGTAATAAACTGTGTTCATTTATATGCGGATAGCATGTATACTCGTAGAAAAATTAAGGTTTTTATAAAAACGGTCCCAAATTTTGCAAAATTTTTTGCTTATTATTTGCAGAGTTCTTAATATAAAACAATGTTCTTTTCAGAAAATATGACAAATAATATTGCACACAATAACCTCTAATCAGAATTAAAAAATAATAAAAATTGTTTGAAAAATGAGCAAGTTTACTAAATAAATTTTCACTGCGCATGCGTCCACTCCATAAAAATTTTATTTGCATATTCAGTTAGCTAAGTGTATTGAGCAACTTTTGTTAAAATTTTACAACCATAGCTTGAAAATTCTGAAAATGATAATCGAAAGAATTAGATGAAAATCCGTCATTCCCAAAATGAAACAAAAAATGAGGAGCTCTATCCAAATATAGTAGTACGTGCAATATTGTGTAGACACTAATCAATGGAATATGGATACAGCCCTTTATGTTTTTCTTTCATTTTGGGAATATCGTATTTTGACCTTATTCTTTCGACGATAATTCTCAGAATTTTCAAGCTATGATTGTGAAATTTAATAGAAGTTGCTCAATACACTTAGCTAACACAATATGTAAATGAAATTTTATAGAATTGACGCAAGCGCAGTGAAAATTTATTTAGTAAACCTGCTCATTTTTCATACAATTATTAATATTTTAAAATTTCGATTACAGGGTATTATGTAGAATGCTGTAGAATGATATTTTCTGAAAACAAAATTGTTTTATATTATAAACTCTGCAAATTATGAGCAAAAAAATTTGAAAAATTTAGGACCGTTTTTATAAAAACCTTAATTTCTCTACGAGTATACATGCTATTAGCATATAAATGAACACAGTTTATTACCATAAGCCACTTAATCAAAATCTGAAGTTTGAACGTTTTGCCTACATTAGTTTTGAAAAGGTGATTCAAAAGATATTCGTTCTTTTTCAATTTGTTAACGGGCCCCTATTGAATTTTCGCCAAAAATATTCACGAAAATATATGACTTGTACTATTTTGTTTACATACCTGGAGTTTCAGAATAATTCTTTTTGTATATTTCTAGATATTTAACAAAACGCCTAAAATCGCAAGTGCCAAGATTTTTTTTGCGGTGACTGTACATTTGTTTTTGTATCCTGGTATACGTGTTTCTGTGCGTATGGGAATATGTTTTTGTATGTTTGTCTTCTTGTTTCTGTACACACGTCCATTTGTTTTTGTATGCGTGTATACGTTTTTCTGTACGCCAGACAATTTGTTTTTGTAAGCGTGTATACGTGTTTTTGTACACCTGTCAATTTGTTTTTGTATGCTTGCATAATTGGCTTGTGTACGTGTGTTTATTTGATTTTGTAAGCTTGTTTAAGTGTTTCTGTACGACTGTTTATTTATTTTGAACGTTTGTGTAAGTGTTTCTGTACTCTGTTCATATTTTAACATGTTTGTATATGTGTGGACGTCTGTTTTTTTATTTTTTTACGTATTTGTGTACTTTTCTCTATTCTATATTTTCTTGCTGTCCATTATTATATGGACATACACGTTTATTTGTACTTGAAAATGAATATGTACGTTTGTTTACCTCTATGCTTCTGAATGTTTAATTACATTTGTTTCTCTGTATGTTTGTGTACCAGTAAGTTTATTTGTACCTTCTACAGTGTCTCTGTACGTCTGTTCATTTGTTTCGTAAATTTTCTGCACGTCTGTTCGTTACTAAGTTTCAATGCATTTTTGTACTTTTGAGAGTACATTTTGTACTTTTATGAGAATCTGTTCGTTTGTTCATTTCGGTGTTTCTGTGACAGTTTGTACTTTGTCCATTTTATTGTTTCTGCGACAGTGTGTACTTTGTTCATTTCAATGTTTCTGTGACAGCATGTACTTTTTTCATTTCAATGTTTCTGTATGTTTTTTCATTTCTATAAATTTTTATACGTTTCATCATTTGTTTTTGTTAACTTGTAAATTGTTCCTTTCTGTCTGTTAATTTGTATGATAGTGTTTCTGTTGGTCTCTGCATTTGTATGATCTAGTTTTTGCACGTTTGTTTATTTGTACTTCTAAGCATGTTTATCTCAATTGTATTTTCATTTTTGCTTGAAAAACTGTCAGTATACTTTCATGTGCTGGAGTTTCTGAATTATTGTCTCAGTGTGTGCACTTTGTTTTCCATTCGTATACTTGTAGTTGTATATGTACGTTTTTTCATTTGTATGCTAGCACGTGTATCACTACGTTTGTCATTAGTTTCTTCATTAGTATTATTGACTGTTCATTTGTTTTTGTATACTTATATACTTATTTGTTCATTACAGTTTGTATGCTTGTATACGTGTTTCTGCACGCTGTCAATTTGTTTTTATATGCTTGTAAATGTGCGTGTACGCCTCCCCACTCGCTTTGGTATGCTTAAACAATTGCTTGCATAATTGCATTTTTGTAAATTTGTATATGTGTTTCTGCACGTCTGTTCATTTTTTGCAGGTGTTTCAAGAAGACAGAACAGAGAGAGCATTCTTTGCAGGGTTGTACGTATTTTTGTACTTTTCACAGTTTTATACTTGCCATGCATTTCTACGTTTGTTCATTTGTGTGCTTGTACATGAATATGTACGTTTGTTCATTTGTATATGAATATGTATGTTTGTTCATTTGTATATTTGTACATGAATCTGTACTTTAACTGAATAACTACTTGTGTATGCTTGTGCATTTGTATTTGTATGCTTGTTTAACTGTTTCAGTACATCTCTTTATTCGTTTTTGCATGTTTCTACATATTTGTGTACTTTTCTCAACTGCATGCGTGTACGTGCATCTGTACTTTTTTTGTGTGCATTGTAAGTGTACTTATTTGTATGCTTGTAAATATATATGTTCTTTCGTTTTTGTATATTTATATGTGTTTCTGTACTGTTCTCTATTGTATGCTTGTACGTGTATATATATTTTGCACGCTCATACGTGAATATGCACGTTTTTCCATTTGTTTGCATGTGCTCCTGTACTTTTCTTCACTTGTACCTTTGTACAAGTTTCTTAACGCATGTACACTTGTTTTTGTATCCTTGTATACGTGTTTCTGTACGTCTATGAATATGTTTTTGTATGTTTGTCTGCTTGTTTCTGCACGCCTGTGCATTTGTTTTTTACGCGTCTATGCGTGTTTCTTTACGCATGTCCATTTGTTTTTGTAAGCATGTATACGTATTTTCTGTACACTTGACCATTTGTTTTTGTAAGCTTGCATAATTGCTTGTGTACATCTGTTTATTTGATTGTGTAAGCTTGTTTAAGTGTTTGTGTACGCTTGTTCATTTATTTTGTACGTTTGTGTAAATGTTTCTGTACTTTGTTCATATTTTTGCATGTTTGTATGTGTGCGTACGTGTCTGTTTTTGAATTCTTGCACGCGTTTGTGTACTTTTCTCTATTGTATGCTTGTATGTCCATTATTATATGGACATACACGTTAATTTGTGCATGAACATAAACATGTACGTTTGTCCAGTTCTATGTTTGTGAATGTTTAATTACATTTTTTTCTTTGTATGTTTGTGTACCAATACTTTTCTCCACTTGTACCTTTGACCGTGTTTCTGTACGTCTGTTCATTTCTTTCGTATATTTAAATACGTGTTTCTGCATATCTGTTCGTTATTGCTTCAATGCATTTTTGTACTTTTGTTCTTTTCTGTGTTTCTATGGAATCTGTTCGTTTGTTCTTTTCTAAAATTCTATGAGTTCCTTTCAGTGTTTCTGTGACAGTTTGTAGTTTGTTCATTTCATTGTTTCTGTGACAATGTGTACTTTGTTCATTTCAATGTTTCTCTGACAGCATGTATATTTTTCTGTTCAATGCTTCTGTATGTTTCTTCATTTCTATAAATTTTAGTACGTTTCATCATTTGTTTTAGCAAACTTGTAAATTTTTCCTATCTGTCTATTTATTTGTATGATAGCGTTTCTGTTGGTCTCTGCATTTGTATGATTTAGTTTTTTCACGTTTGCTTATTTGTACTTGTATGCATGTTTATCTCAATTGTGTTTTCATTTTTGTTTGAAAAACTTTCATTATACTTTCATGTGCTGGAGTTTTGGAATTATTGTCTCAGTGTGTGCATTTTGTTTTTCATTCGTATACTTGTAGTTGTATATGTACGTTTTTTCATTTCTATGCTAGTACGTGTATCACTACGTTTTTTATTTATTTCTTCATTAGTATTTTTGTACGTGTTTCTGCATGACTGTTCATTTGTTTTTGTATACTTATTTGTTCATTACAGTTTGTCTTTGTATGCTTGTATACGTGTTTCTGCACGCTGTCAATTGGTTTTTATATGCTTGTAAACGTGGATGTACACCTACCCATTCGCATTTGTTCTTTTCTAAATTTCTATGAAATTCTGTACGTTGTTCATTTCAGTGTTTCTGTGACAGTTTGTACATTGTTCATTTTAATGTTTCTGTGACAGTTTGTACATTATTCATTTCAATGTTTCTGTGACAGTTTGTACTTTGTTCCTTTCAAAGTTTCTGTGACAGTATGTACTTTGTTCATTTTAATGTTATATTATGTATGTTGTTTATTTCAATATTTCTGTATGGGTTTCTTCATTTCTATGAATTTTAGTACGATTTTTCATTTGTTTTTGCAAGGTTATATAAATTTTTCCTGTCTGATTATTTGTATGATAGAGTTTCTTGTGGTCTCTTCATTTATACGATCTAGTTTTTGCTCGTTTGCATATTCGTTCTTGTATTCATGTTTCTTTATTTGAATGGTATTTTCATTTTTATTTTTGTAAAACTTTCAGTATGTTTTTTCATATGCTTGAATTTCTGAATGTTCGTCTCAGTGTGGTAGCTTTGTTTTTCATTTGTATGCTTGTAGATGTATATGTACTTTTGTTCATTTGTATAATAGTACGTGTATGATTACGTTTGATCATTTGCATGCAAATACTCTTGTACGTTTCTTCATTAGTATTGTTTGTACGTGTTTCTGCATGACTGTTCATTTGTTTTGTATGCTTGTGTACTTGTTGAAAGTTTATTTGTCTTTGTATGCTTGTATACGTGTTTTTAAGTACCAATTCATTTGTTTTTATGTGTTTTTATACGTGTTTCTGCACGCCTGTCCATTCGGTTTGATATTTTTGTAAATTTGTATATGGGTTTCTGTACGTCTGTTCATTTTTGTACGTATTTTGTGTACCTTTCACAATTGTATACGTGCCATGCATTTCTACATTTGTACATTTGTCACTTGTATACACTTGTACATGAATATGTACGTTTGTTCATTTGTATACTTGTACACGAATATGTATGTTCTTTTCATTTGTATATCATACATATTATAAAGCAGAAGTTCTGAAACTTCCAAACGAGTGTTTTCAAAAACTACCCGATGGATTTTTTTGCCGATTGTATCATTCGATAGGAAATATTTTTCCGAAGGTTTATGATTCAAATTTACAGGGATAACTCTGCTTTTTCGTAGTAAATTTCGTATTTTTCGGTTATTTTTGACAAAAGGGTTGCCAGTAGCTGTTTTTGGCGAAAATTATAATTGCTAAAAGAATTAAAATGGCTATATCTATTAGAAATATTACAAATATCTTGCAAATAATAGCAGAAAATAACTACTGATAATATTAATAATAATAAAAAAAGACCGCTTAAATGAGGCGTAATATTATAAAAATAAATTTATCTTGAAAATGAAAAAATATTTGTAATGCTTAAAAGAATAAATTAACGCGAAATATAACAATTGGTTCAACTTTTGGCGACTTATCCCTGGTGTTAGAATAAAAACACGAATTTCAGAAATTGATTAAATGAATTTTGAATGATAGTTATTTCCCTTTTTATTATTTTCTTTCTCTTTTTTATCGAATTTCCGTATAACATAACTTACAGCAGAAAAAAGCAGATCTGATTGTAAAAGACACTGTAAGTTGTGAGTTACTATTCGTTTCTATAGCATTTTCATCTTGCTTTTGTCGCCAAAGAATGTGTTTTTAAGCCGAAAATGCACTACTGACTTAATGCCTGACTTAGGTTCTTAATGGTCGCAATAATGATGTTTTTTTTTTTTTTTTTTCAAGTGAAGATAATTTTTAGAGTATATTTTAATATTCAGTCGTAAATTATATAGATATGAGTATAACTCTTTTATTTTTTTTGCAAATGTTTTCATTGTTAATTTAATTTTTCTTGCGCCATTTCGTCAATTTCCCTTACAGGAAAAATTTCAGTTTTAAAATTTAAAAACTGAAGGAAAGATTACCCCATCGATTAAAAATCTACCCCCAAATTCCAAGATTAAATGTCAATAATGGATGATCATAAATGTCACATTCACTTGACATTAAGCATGATATAAATACTAATTATGTCATCAAGTGATTTTTAATTCGACATTTTATTTCTACTTTTATATATGTTCTGCTAATTTGTTTTTCGTTATTTAAATGAAAATTTATGCTAATCTATTAATCTGGCTAATAGTTTGGCGATTTGTATAATTTGGCGAAATTGGTCGACGGTATAACAAAGTAGTACTGAAGGAAAAATTTTGCAATTCAAAGTAATTTTATGCAATTATGCGTTATTACTATAGATAAGTTCAACATTTTGAAATGAAAAATTCCCGCTGAATAAAATTTACAAGTCTTTTTTAATTGACCATTTCCTCTTCAATATATCTTCAATCAAACTTTCGCTATTCTCTTTGGCGCAGGCTAACAAAAATGTATTTTAAATATTTTATTAGATAAAACGTAAATAACATTTTTCTATTTAAAAAAAAATTAAATCTAATTCTACCATTATGTGTTTTACATGACAAAATAGCAGAATTACTTTTAAATATGGCTTTATCTGTTAATTGTTTATTTGGGTGTTTGAATTTACTTTTGTCATCAAACAATGCGATTTTATAC
The DNA here is from genome assembly GCA_964019185.1 of Maratus speculifer. NCBI lineage: Eukaryota > Metazoa > Arthropoda > Arachnida > Araneae > Salticidae > Maratus > Maratus speculifer. Next base: position 411,042,320 of record OZ025293.1, on the reverse strand, counting down.
GAAGAAGGCATAAGCCGGAGCGATGTTCACAATTACTAAATTCTTTCACTCTCTTTTAAATGTGTGAGAGCATTTTTAGGATATTTTTTTATGTTTAATTGTAAATATATAAATAGCAGTTATAGCCCCCCCCCCTCAAAAAAAAATGCGTATAATGTTTAAATTTTAATATAAATGTCTTCCTCATTCAAACTGTAAAATAATTTAATTGCAACTATTTAAAGTTTTGGCGCAGATGTCATATACGCACCACATTCGCATGATTGCAACAAAATGGCGATTTTATGCCACACATGGTAAACCGACTATGGTTGTTTATTTATTAATAAACTATTTATTAACTTTCATTTTGTTTTTTAAAATAATATAAATCATTTTGTTCTATAGCTATAATTAAACTTTTTTATTTATTATTTTTCTTTCAAATAATACAAAATAATTAAAAAAATATTTATGAAATTGGTAATTAAAAACTAAGTTCTCGAAATTGGCGCCAGAAAAAATGCGCCAATGTGGTGCATACATGACATCTGTGTCAAAGTTTTTTCTTATACATAAGTAGGGAAAATGCAGTATAAATACCGATTAAAGTTTTTTCCAAATGGAAATTTTGTCACGGATTTGGCCATATACTCATCGAGGTATCTCACTGGCGCCAAAATGGCATTATTTGCCTCATATGGTAACCCAGCTATAGTTGTTTATCTGATGATAAGTTGTTCATTTACTTTCATTTTTTTCTTTTTTGAAATGATATTTGTTGTTTTGTTCTACAATTACTTTTTATTTATTGTTGTTTAAAATGATAGAAAATAATAAAGTATATATAAATTTCTTTGGTATTCTAAAACGAGGATTTTGCCACATTGTAGTTTCAAGGAAATCGTGCTAAACCTATTGCGTATATGATGTCTGTGTAGTAATCTTTTGTGAAATATGAAAAGTGTAAATTGGCTGCTACTTGATTATCACGTCAACCAATTTTGCCAAATCGTTCGCCAAATTATACAAATTTACATAATTTTATATTAAAAACTAAAGAGAAAATGCTTAAATACGAAAGAGCAAATAATTTTGTTTTCATTTTTCAGGAGGAAATTTTGCAGTAATAAAGTAATTGTTGTAGTTTAAATTTTAATGTGCTTTTTTTTATCGTTGGCAACTGCTGTAACGAAAAATGTTTATTTTTTTCCTGCCATTGTTTTGTAAGAGCTGGTTTTGTCAAAGCCGTGTTAAGATGGTATTTAAATTTTTTAACCTTTTCCAATTACCACCCCCTTGGACCGATTTTGCTCATTTGCAATTCCCACTGAGATATTAACCATCTCAATGTACTTGACGAGTTTGAAGGTGATTCTTGCATAATTGTGCCTTTTATCGCGCGGAAAAAATTTAATATATATATATAAACTTTTTAGGTGGGAGTAGCTTTGGGTTCCTGGCTTCACACAATGAAAAGTTGTGAAGAAAATTTTCAGAAGTTGTACAATGGTAACGACTGTAATAATTAATATTTCTTCAGATAAGGGAAAATTTTAAATCCTGTTGCCATAATGGTCTCATTTCGCTTCCAAATGTGCACTGTTAGTAATAAACTAAAATAGTTACTTCTAAATAGCTGGTTTTTGCGCAACATTTAAGATAATTTAATATCACAATGGTGTCTAAATCGTTTTCAGCAATGAGCAAGGTGCTGCTGGAGGTCCAAATTATTTAAAATACAAATTTAAATTCACCAGCGCGTTTCATCCACGGTTGATTTTGAAATATTGACCAGCGCAGCGGGCATAGCCTGCTAGTTGGTACATAAATATGTACTTCAACTGTGTAACTGCTTGTGTACGCCTGTTCAGGTATTAATGTATGCTTGTTTAAGTGTTTCAAAACATCTCTTCATTCGTTTTTGCAGGTTTGTGCGTATTTGAGTACTTTTCTCTTCTACATGTGTGTACGTGAATCTGTACGTTTTTTTTCATTTGTATGTTTTAAGTGTATATAACCATTTCTTCTTTTGTTTGCTTTAAGTGTGTATACACGTTTGTTCATTTGCATGTGTGTGTTCCTGAATGTTTCTTAACTTGTATCTTTGTACGTGGTTCGGTACGTTTCTTAATATTTCTTTGTGCATTTATATACAAATTTCTCCACGCCTTTTCATTTGTTTTATATACTTTTATTTGTACACCAGTTTATTTCTTTTTATATGCTTGAATGTGCAAGCCTATTCATTTTTTTGTATGATTACGCTTGTTTGTTTTTGTTTACTTGTATGTGTGTGCCAGTCCACTTGATTATGTATAATTGTATGTACACGTCTGTTTGTTTTTGTATGCTTGTAGAGAAGTTTTTGCAGGCCTGTTCATTTAAAGATATATACCTATGTATGCGTTTGTCTATATCCGTTCATTTGATAATGTATAAGTGTGTGTATACATGTTCATTTGATTTTGTATGCTTGAATACGTGTTTCTATTCGCCTGTTACTTTTTTTTGTATGCTAGTATGTGCAGGCCTGTTCTCTTGTTTCGAATACTAGTATTAGCTTGCCTGTTCATTTGTTTATGTTATGCTTGATGTGCACGCTTCTTCATTTGTTATATGATTGTATGTGCACTCCAGTTCGGTTGTTTTTGTACGCACTGCATATGCACGCCTATTCGTTTGTTTTTGTACGCTTGCATATGCACGCCTATTCGTTTGTTTTTGTAAGCTTATGTATGCACGTCTGTTCATTTGTTTTTGTAAGCTTGTATATGCACGTTTGTTCATTTGTTTTAGTATGCTTGTAGGTGTATGCCTAATCATTTGAATTTGTGTGTTTCTGTACGTCTGTTCATTTGTTTGCGTATGCTTATATACGTTTTTTTCCGTCTGTTCAGTTGTTTTTATCAGCTCTTATACTTGTTTCTGTATACCTGTCCATTTGTTTATCTGTGCTTGTATACATGCTTGTGTACACCTGCCAATTTGTTTTTGTGTGCTTGTATAACATTTAGAGCACAATCTCTTCATTCGTTTTCGCATATTTGTACGTATAAATGTACTTTTCTGTACTGCATGCGTGTACATACATCTTTATGTTTTTTCATTTGCATGCTTGTGAGTGTATATACTTATTTCTTCTTTTGTCTGCTTGTGTGTTTGTAAAAAGGTTTCTTCACTTGTATCTTTCTACGTGTTTCTGTACTATCTATTCAGTTGTTTATTTATTCTTGTATGTGTACGCTTGTTCATACGTATGTTTAAATGAGCTATCCTGTTCATTTGTTTTTCTATGCTTGTATGCTGTCGTCTTTGAAATTGTTTTTGTATACCTGTATGCGTATGCTTATCCACTCCATCTTGTTTGGTTGTATGTCAACGTTTGTTAGTAAGTTTTTTTGTACACTTATTTGTGTATGTCCATTCATTTCAATTTGTATGCTTGTAGATTTGTTTCTAAACGTTTGTTCATTTGTTTTTGTATGCTAGTAAGTGCACTCCTATTCATTTGTTTTATGTGATTTTATGTATATGCCTATTTATTTGCTTTTTATGCTTTTGTAAATGTTTGTGTATGCCCGTTTAGTTGAATTTGTATGCTTGTATACCTGTTTCTGTATGTCTGTTCAGTTGTTTTTTACGTTTCTGTACATTTTTTTAATTTCTAAGTTTTATGAGTTCCTGTACATATGTTCTTATCTATATTTACATGAGATTCTGTACATATGTTCATTTATATATTTTTTGAATTTCTGTACTTTTGTTCTTTTCTAAGATCTATTCGATTCGGTACGTTTGTTCATTTCTATGAGTTTCTGTCGTTTTTTTCATTTCTGTATGCTTGTATAAATGTGTCTATATGTCTTATTTGTATGATCTAGTTTCTGTACGTCTGTACTAGTATTTCAACTAGAATGCATGTTTCTTTATCTAACTTGTATGTTCATTTTGATGTTCACACAAATTTTGATATGCTTGTTGATGTGCTCGTGTTTCTGAAAGTTTGAGCATTTGCCTGTGTGTCTTACTGTACGTGATAATTTTGTTCATTTGTGTATATTTGTGGCTATATATGTACTTTGTTCATTTGTATGCTAGTATGTGTACATGAACGTTAGTATGTGAGCACTCCTGTTCCTTTCTTCAATAATATCTTAGTGCATGTTTCTGTTCATTTGTTTTGTATGCCTGTATACATGTGTCTGCAAGCCTGTCCATTTGATTTCTATACTTTTACACGTGTTTTTGTACGCCTGTTCATTCGTATAATATTTTGTGTACCCGTGTTCATTTATTTTTATATGTTTTTACGTGATTGAGTACATCTCTTCGTTTGTTTTTCCATGTTTGTACGAGGTTCAGTACATCTCGTTCGTTTTTGCATGTTTGTACGTGATTGAGAACATCTCCTCGTTAGTTTTTTCATGTTTGTACGTATTTTTAAACGATTATTCATTTGTTTTTGGTATACGTTTTTCTGTAGTTTTGCTCGTTTATTTGTGTGTTCGACTTCTAAAACGTTTGTTCATTTGTACCGAAATTCCGCATATTTGTTGTATTGTTTGTGTTTCTTTAAATTTTTTCATTTGTATGTTCGTACCAATTACTGCACTCCTCTTTTTGTACGTATATTCATATATATTGTTTTTGCATGCTGGAGCGTGTCCCTACACTTTTTTGTCGCGTGTGAACGTGTTTGTCTACCTTTGGTCATTTACATGGAGACGGATAAAAGGATTAGGACATTAGGTTGGCGATAATTTAAAGTTCTCCAAATTTTTATCAAAATTCCTGAAGACAAATTTAATTTTATTGTCACTTTTTCTTACATTCTATTATAAAACTGTATAAAAATCGCGCAACTCGTGAAAAGTATTTTTTTCATAAATAGTGATTTCCTGTTTATTTGTAAACATGATCTCCTTTTCTAACAAGAAATTTCTAAATGGTAGTATTATAAATCCCTTTTGAAATGTAAAAATTGTAATTAATCAAATGTGCAAGATTTTCTATATACAAAGACGTGAATCTTTAAAAAAAATTTGGATTACGTAAAAGGGAAACATTTAGGCAAGATGTTTGCAATGCTAATGATAGAATTGGATAAAACAACCTATCATTGTATTGGTTTTAGAAATGTACAATCTCAACACTGTCCTATATAAAAAGTGAAAGTGTTACACAAATTGCTTTTCATACAAAATCTTAACATTCGTTTTTATGATATTTTCTCTTTTACCCCCAATCCTTTTATCATTCTTTCTCACGTCATTTTCAACACTTACCAACAAAGTTGAAAAGTGTTTATGCATTCGGTTTGTCTGGCCGGATAGCCGTCTGTCCGCGCTCTAACTCCCGTAAATATTCTCGGATTGCTATGAAATTTTTATATGTTATTGATGTTTACCCTAGCACGAACCCTATTGAAAAGGAATTTTCTACTATGATTAGTTTATTTACAATGATAGTCAAAAATTTTACGATACATTACGGCCAATGGGAAAAAAATCGTTTAAAGTGGATTTTAAAGGTGTTACACCCTGTCAAACTTATTCAAATTTACATGCATTCGCAAAGTGCACTAAAATACGCATTATTTAAAATATGCTGTCAAAATAATAGTTATTCATATACAGGGCCACTCAAAAGGATTACATTACACAATAATAGAGGGGGGGAATTGTTTGCGACATATTTTAATAACGTTAAACGATTTCAAGTATCATAAAATTGATATACGCCGTTGAGACTTATTATTTAATGCATAATATGAAATGTATTGCATTTACAGGGCCACACAAAATATTTCAAATCTTATATTTTTATCCGAAGTACTGTATATTATCGATGATAGCTGATGGATGGTTGAAATGCATTTTTTCAATTATGATATGCGCTTTTAAATTTTACTAAATTTTCTGCATATTATATGGCATATATAAATGTTGTAGTTGATATACAACACAAAAGAGCTCATAGGGGTTACAGAATATGAGAGTAATTAACTTAAAGGTAGTTTTTAAGTAAGTTATGCATTTTTACGTTGAATTGCTTTCAGTTTACTAAGAAATGTTTGTAGAATATAGATTAAATGATATACAGGGTCACGCAAAGAATTAGCCACATGGTTACCCATAGATGATAATTTCTGGAAATATGATTTAAGTAGTTTTAAGAGTGTGTTTGTTTGAACTAAATTTTAACAAAATAATGGCGTGTAATAAAGGTACTAGGTAAATTACAGGGTTGAACAAAAGTATTGAAGTGTTTTCCTTCTATTAGAATAAAGTGCTGAAAGAGAAATTTCAATCAGTTAGGCATTTTCAGCTAAACTAATTTTTCCCATCATATAGTATATATATATAACAACCGACGGATCAAATACAGGGCTGTTCAAAAGTATTGGAATACATATTCGGGTATGGACATTAGTATCTTATTTCCCTAAATAACAAAGTTTTGTTAAATATTTCAGGAAGTGTTGGAAAGTGTTTCATAATCTATGCGTAACGCATGCTTTTTCTTACTTGCTTAAATTAAAAACCCTTTATTCTCTATCTCCATAAAATAAATCATTGCTTGGTAATTTTTCTTTGCGCATTGTACTCTTTAATCCCTTGAGGGGCGGTGGGATGTATTTTATCCCACCTAATTTCAACAAGATTCTCACCAGAAACTTAACTGAATTTTATATTTTTAACTTCGGCGGCTAAATGTTGAAAAATTGAATTTTCTTATTTTGAAACAAAATTTATCGATTTTACCGATGAGAAAATATTACAGAGACATTATTGCTTGCCCCTCAAAGGGCTAACAGTCACAAGATAGAGAATGTTTAAACTTAGCTACAAATAACTATAAAAGATATTTCACTAGACAATTTGATGAAGGATATTGTTGCATAATCCAGTAATATACAGGGTGGTCATAAAAAAACTTTGCCGATGTATGGAGCTCTAGCGGCCAGTCAGCTCAACCGATCGAGGTGAAATTTCAGCTATAGCTATTCAGAGGTATGAGCTCGAGATTCTGTGAACGGGAACAAAATGGCGCTCACGGTTACGGTTATAGCTACAGAAACTCAAAAATTTCCAATGGCAACACCCATTTTTTTTCATCGCAAAATGCTCAGCGCATGCGAAAACCCTGAAAAGCGTTGGAACCGTACGTGTATCGCAAGAAACGGACATGTTATGCACGCACAAAAAACCGTTCTGGGAATCCCCCCCCCCATAAAAAAACTCGATTGAGGCGCAAGGAGGAAATTTGCATATGACACAGAGTCAGTACACTAATCTCTGATTACAATACAGATCGGAGAAATTAAAACTTTTATTTTGATTACACATTTTCCACATGGGTGTCATCACAGGCAATTAATGGTGATGGCACCCATGTGGAAAATGTGTGATCAAAATAAAAGTTTTAATTTCTCCGATCTGTATTGTAATCAGAGATTAGTGTACTGACTCTGTGTCATATGCAAATTTCCTCCTTGCGCCCCAATCGCCCGTCTTTCGACCACGATTTTTTCCGCACATTGTTGTCGTACCTAACCCACTTTTCATCACCCGTGATCATTCATTTCAAAAATGGCTCAATTTTGTTGAGTTTCGGTAGCCATTCACAAATGGAAACTCTGTCCATTAAAATTTTCACTATAAGTTCATGGGGAACCTATGTATTTAGTTTCTTTATGTATCCAATCTTATGTAAATGATTAAAAACTGTTTTACGGTTTATGTTTAGTTCCGTAACAATGTCGCAGATCGATCTTTTTTAATTTTAATCAACTTTTTCAACGATTGGACGTCCAGGGCGAAGTTCATGTTTAACATGGAAATTTCCGGATCGAAAACGAGCAAACCATTTCTGACACTGGCGTTTACTTAAGCACAAATCACCATAAGCACCACACAATTTTCGATGAACCTAGCCGCAATTTTCCCCTTTCGGAAGTAGAAAAGCAAAACGAAAATTATCTTCTAGAATCTCCATTTTTAAAAGGCAATAACTTTTGACTGATTAAACAGATGACGCTACCTTTATATCTAGAATTTTCTAGAGTTTGATATCTTTCAAATATTGTATAGTGTGGATTAATTGAGTAAGTATTACTCGTGATATGCGACTTTAAAGTCATCTATTGGGAAAAAGCGAAATTACTTTACCCCCAACCCAATAAAATCTATTTATGGTAGCAGTATATAATAATATTTTAGAAAATACTATTCATTGTTTGGGGTTATACAAAAACTTTTATGTTGTGTTACTCGTAATATATACCAAAAGTTTCATTTTAAAATATTAAAATACCTAGCTTATTAAATAAATTCTATAAAATACTTATATTTGCAATAAGATCAATATGTATTTAAAGATTATGCAGCTACTTCCATGCTTTAAGTTCTATATTAAAATGTTACAATATAAATATCTAAGTATATCTGTTAAAGTTCACTAATTTCTTGTCCCGGCGCGTAGAATAATGCATGTGAAAACATTCATAATCGTTCCTTTGCGCTGCTAAACTAAGATAATTTTTCGCATCAATAACTATACAGTCAATTTTATACTGCATCAAAGGTATTTTTCTCAAGAAGAGTTCTTACGGAATGCCACTTAACTTTAAATTACTTTTCCCTGTTGTATATAACTTAGTTACAAAATGTACCTTTTCTAAATTTGAAAGTACTGCTAAAAGCATGACTAAGTATTGTATTAAAAACTTATGTAACTTAATACATAAAATATATAACATAATGCTTTGTAACAGAAGACATTGGTTTTGAATCAGTTATGAAACAAATTTTAAAAAATGTTATTTTCTGTATTTTGCTGGATGAACCTAAAAATTTACCTAATAGAATACAGATGTGTAATAAATGTAAATTTGCTCATTAGAGAATGTGCATAAATTCATTGCGAAATTTTGCTGTAGACAAGAAGCGTACATATACTGATGTGCCTATACATTCAAACACAATTTCTTTGAAAAAATAATTCAAGAAATGAAATGATTGAAAATAGATTTGTCCTAAACAAATAATGGAAGCATAATTAATACGTTACTTCTCAGTTTCTGTCGTCCTTCGCATTTTTCATATAAAATGCCTTATACAGCATATTAAAATCAATTGTACCCGTAAGGCATGGTGACGTCACTGCGACGTCGTTGTGAAGTCACATTGTGACTTTGTGACCATCGATCGTCGATGTGTCGTCACAGTGACTGAAATGTAAAGTCGTTATGGCCGTTTTAGAGCTCTTTTGTGACCACTTCACAAAGTGGTCACAATGTGACAAATTTGTGAAAAATGTGTCATTTGTGACTACTTTGACATTAACATTGTCACCGAACTGTAAAAAAAGCGACGACATTTAAATTGCCAGAAACATGTTTTTAAAGTAAATAACATGTTTCGAAGAATTTTTGTAATTTTCTAAGGATTTTTAAAAAAGTCACATCTCAGTCACAATGTGACGTCACTGAGTGGTGGCATTTTGGTCACAGATGTGGTGTGACCAAAGTGACTCACAGTGACGTCATTGTGATTATGCATGCTATGAGGGTATGAACACATTTCAATACCGTACATTACATAAGAGAGTGACATTTCTATAGCAAAAACAGTACCCATAACTTGATTAATGAAATCAGGGTCAATGAAAGAGGACAAGGTGATGTATTGGTCTTAAAAATAAAATTCTATCACAATTACAGCTGCAATTAAATCAGACGAAGATTCGAAATTACCGATGGCTGAAAAATTGTGGCATTCGTCAGCTATGGGATGGAAAAGCGCTATGAAAATGTTAGAAGAATCTGTTGAGGGAATGCCCCCACCCCCCGGTCTCATAAATCAAAAAAGCCAATTCTTGAATTGTGACAGTTGTGAAGAAATGGTGCGATATAGCAGTTTTCTTTATTTGCGACAACTAATTCGCTATTGAACGATTTATAACAAAATATATTCATTAATAATAAATTCTGCATATTTTTTAATAATGAAACCATTCTTAACTGTACAGTAAATCATATAGCCTTTATTTACATTTTAAAGCAATAAAAGATGGAATAGACTAAACACAAATGATAATAGATGGGCCACGTTCATAAGGAAATAATGCCTCGACATTGGGTTATTCCAAGTAAAATATACCGGGAAAATTTTTGCCTACTGTCAAATAAAATTTAAAGAAAATTTTCCTATACATCTTTAAAACTTATTAGGATACATATAAGCTATAGCACACTATACCACTCTGCTGTGCCTGGCATACAGGATACTAATAAGAATTGCAGTTACATACGGTAAAGCCACAAAAAATATAATGTAATTAAGTTTTAATGAACTAAAATTTACCGACACATAGGAATTTTATACATCTTTTTATATGCACACAGTAACAGATTATTTTCATGAAAGTTATATACATAAAATCGAAACTGAAATATTTTATAAAAAGAATACTCTGAAAAATTTAGTGTATTTAATAGAGGAACAGCTTTTCCTAAATGTTTAAACTGTTGCATCTTAAAGTTATAGACAAATCTCATCACTAAATCTATCATATTTTTTGACTTGCAACAATTATTCCATACTTTGTGCGTGATTTTTTTTTTTGGGGGGGGGGGGGTATGTGTGCGTTTAACACTCTTTATTGGAAAAAAGCAAAAATAGCACGTCCGGTAAAATATCAGTTGCACATACAATCGATGCCCATTTTCAAATCCCTCACAGAAATTTTATTGCGTTAAACTTCTTGACGACTTCTACATATACTATAACATGATCTAGAACTATAAAAATTCTTACATAAAGTAGAATCGCAATCCCATTTACTCACTGGAAATACAACACACCTCACCTCCTATTACGAATAAAGTTTTGTTTATAACAGTAATAAAGATAATTTTAATGATATTACAAAAAAGTTTAAAAAAACACACACCCGATGAACTCTGACACTAAGAACTGGCTTTCGAACTATGGCACGTCTAAATCAGTATCGCAAATTTCCACTCTTTATTTATGGATACAAGTACCATTTTCCATTATGGTTACAAATACTTTATTCCAATATTTCTTTACTGCAAAAAATCCTGAAATTAGTCATTTTTTTGTGTAAATACCTTTCAAACCAAGCACAGGAATGATTGTCCTTTTCCCATCCGCGAAACAAACTTTACCAAAATATATTATAACATACAACAGATTTAAAATAATTAGGAGTTTTTAAAATTATGAATAAATATTTGTTCTTAGCATTAAAAATATAGATTATAACAATAAAATAATATATATATAATTTAAAAATGTAACTTAAATGCACACACTTTAATAATTATAGCAATACACATTTTAGAAAGTAATAAAGTTATAAATATGATTCCTGTTGCAGCATTTTGAATGTTAAATAATTAATATTGTGTTCATATCTTTAACAGAATGCTATGTAAACAACTGGATTTAGCTGGAAAGCGTTTTTAAATACAGATTTTCTGATTATTTTTTAAAAATTACTTGCACGTACAAAGAGAGAGAAAAAAATGTCAAAACGGTAAACACTAGAATATGTCGAACTTTCTACAAATCTATGATTCCATTCGAAGTCTCCATGATTTCATTGTTAGCAATTTTGTTTAAAATTTTTCGATTTTTATTTTTTAAAAATTCAATTATTTTAAATTCTGACACTTTTTTAGTAAACTCTAAATTCTTTTATATACCGATATATTTTTAGGCTGATATTGAAGTATATTGAAAATTGAGTAAACTGCATTGTGTAAATCCGTATATTTTGTAAAAATTTTAATGTATTTTGATTTAAAGTACCCATCAATACCGCGCGAAAAATTTATCTTCCTGAAACCTGGCATACAGTAAAATGGATGTGTTACTTTCTTCTTCTGTTGCGTTAATTTCATTGCAGCAATCCACAACCAATATCGCATTGTAAATCAAAAATCAACATTCAGCTTTTGGATTTTGGCACCGTCACTACTTTGCTTAAAAATAGCGGAATAGTGAGTCAAGTCCGAATTCGACGCTCTAATGTCAAGTTTAGTTTTGTATGGTATTTTATTTCAACTATTTTTGCAATTTAAATAGAAGATGTTATTATTTGCATTATATTCTTTATATTAAATTATATTCTTTACCATACTTTTAATATTTTTTTAATTATTTTAAAGCGATTATGATCTAAAAATCCATTTAAATGACGTGCTGTACCTCTAAATTAAAAAATCGAAATTAACTTCGTTAAAAACTCATTTTTGATGGCTATTTAAAATGAAAAAAATTTTTGAAAAAAATATATGCATTTTTAATGTTACTCAGGTGTCAGGTGGTTATAGCATGTCATAGGTTTGCCTTCCCTTATCTAGTACAACACGCAAGCAATCTTTATTTTCATAGAGTAGACAGGACTGCCACAGGCGCATGTTTTTAGTTTCTGTTAGATCACTAATTTTAAAAAATAAATTTTGTAGTATATTTTCTTTACAAATGTTGCTAAATCGTACGTAAAATAATTCTGTTCCGTAAAACGGGTGCGAAATTGAATTAAAAAATAGTCGCTTGTACCATTCCTGAATAGGAATACTTCCGCTAATCAACAAAAAAAAAAACAGGCTGTCACACTTAACTGATCAGAGTTTTTATTTAAATAATGTGGTAAAAAGATCACGCGCCTTTTTCATATGCAAAAATCGCATATAAAGATTATTAATGTAAAATAGGAAAATTTAAAGTTTATAATGCATAACGAACTACTAAATAAAAAAAGAAAATCAACATATACAGCATATAATTTCATAAAATTGTTATACTTCTAATGTTAAAAAAATATCTTCAGATTAAAAAAAATTGCAGATATCTTACTTTACCCATGATTTTAAAAGCGAAGTTACACTTTTCTCTAAAATATCTACACTACTGAAAGTTTTACTATTCAAATCCATACTTCAACGAATTTATTGAACACAGGCATTCGCCAGTTCCCTAACGCATTAATTGAGTGAATCCCAAAATCCCGTAAACAGTATTTAATTTCAATTTCATGAATAAGTTTGTTTCTATTTTGTAATACATTTAATTATTTCCAATAATTACTTTTTTACAATTGAAAAAAAGCTGTAATTCATTTTGTATCATTTAATTTTAAATGATACAAAATGAATTGTCGATGAATAGCTGTTCAGTATTTTACTACCATTCAAATACGCTGATATTTTGTAATAATTCTTGACAGATAACATTATTTATGAGATTATTTTACGAGCAGTGAACAACTGAAAATATGTTGAATATTAAAGCTTCGACATAAAATCGTATAAATATTGTCACAGATCAATGAGTCTAGACTTTTTAAAAGCAAAATATTCCATATTCGCCGATACCTCAACACAACATTTACCTTAACAATGGCAGCATCACGGAGATATGAATGGTCATTATTCTCTCCTATTTTTGAAAAATAAGGGGGATATAGGATGATAAAGTCAGAATGCAAAATATTGTCTTCAGCTTACCTTAGGCTTATCGCAAAAACACTTCTGTATGTATTGAACAGAGACTTTATTTATTAAAAGGTACGGGCGAACGTTATTTCTCCTCATTTTTATTGTGAAAGGGAATAAAAAATCTATAGGATAAATAACCTGAGTGAGATAAGGTTACTTTCACTATAGAGTTTTATCTTTCTGGGGTTGACTGAGCATTGTCTAGAGAATTTAATGCATGTTAACTGAAACTCATAGCAAATGATTTAAGAAAGGGATCATTTCAGAATAAAGAAATTTATATATGTTTGTATTTTTCGTGTACTTTTAAAAGCATAATTTTTTTAAAGATTCATAAAACATAAAATATAAATTTTATTTTTAAAATATGCATTTTTAAAAATGCATATTTTTATTTCCGAATTAAATCCAATGGGTTTTTACCTCTCAACTGGTAGACAGTAGGTGCTGGGTTCGAACCCAATCGCGGCCGTCGGCCTAACCGTTCGGAGTTTTCGTGGTTTTCTTCGAACCTTGCGTAAATACGGGTTATGCTCCATTAGAAAGACCCCCCCCCCCCACGAAGGGCATCCCCCCTGGGCCTATATCCCTAGAGTAGATAATTGGCCGACATAAAAATTAACTAACTAACCAATGGGTTTTTAAACACGTATGTAAAACTGTACATAAGAACTTTTTGAATTTTCAGTGAATGACTCCAAAAATATAGCTGCCAAACCATTCACATTACTATCATCACTATTTCTGAATATTTCGTTTTGTTTTATCGCAAACTAGCACCTTCGCTCACTATAATGGTCAGTTTCTCTCAAAGAATCTTTAATAGAACGAAATATATTTAGCAAAGCTGAAATTAAAAGAAAAACTTTATGTCTAATGAAATAGCCGTAATTGTCTTAATCGTATAATGTTATTCAAGATGTCGTAGTGTTAGTCTAATTTACTGTACAATCATTATGCCTGAAAGGAAAGCTCAATATTTCTGCAACACTTAAAACTTACTTAAATTTTTAAGATATAGGTGAGAAAAATCTTACAAAATGTTCCTAAAAAAACACATTTTAATTTGAAAACTTTTTATAATTGATTTTCCCAAGGTTGTTTTAATTATCTGCATGAAAAAAGAGTATTGCTTGAAAATTTAAGTAATTTGGTTGCCAACTATTGGCAAAGCACAAAAATCATTTTAAATATGAAAACTGAAGGATAAGTCAATCCTCCCCAGGGATCAATCCTACCCGGTTACTCTTGTACGTTTCGAAGAGAGTAAAAGCTCAAGACAAAAACATCTCCTATGAAACAAATCAAGATTCTAAAACAGATAACTTTCACTTAAAAGAAAAATCACAATTTCTTTTGCCAAAAATCGCAAATTTTCAAGAATTTATCATCGATGTGGCACTGGTTTATGTTATTGAATTGAGCTATAACTTTAGCGATTTCATTTTCCCTTTTTTGCAACTTTTAGGAGGGGGGAATCCCTCAGAGGATAAAAAGAAATATATATACATATTAAAATATATTTTTTCCATTTCGCTAGTAATCACTCTAATATTGCTGCTAATTTGTAATAAACAATTGTCTTAGATAAATTTTTGCTCAAAAAATCATCGCGTGAATATTTCATAATATTATGCGAAACTATATTTCATCTACACAACCTAAAATGTGTATTAGGTAGTATAGATGAAATATAATTTTCGTTTATACGCAGTTATGGGAATTATTATCCGGACTTGCATCATACAGAAAATGAAAAAGTATTTCATTACATATTTTCTGATTTATTGTAATCAAAGAACAGTTTTTAATTCTATTTCTTTTTAATACATTACTATTAGAGTCCTTTTGATCAGAATGTTAGCACTGTAAACTTGAAATGAGTTAATTTTAGAGCTTCAAATATTTTTACTAGTGCAAGATAATTTATAAATCAGATTGATACTTTGAATTTTATTCATTTTTTCATGTCTTGTTGAAAGAAATCAATCAAGTGCTCTGTAGAATTGAGCGTTAAAAGTAAAGAAAAAAAAAGCTGACGCGATAAGAGAAGTATGTTACAATGTACAAGAAAAGACTTTTTATTGCTTTCGCCTTAATCTATGGCGTTGATTAATTGAAGTTTCTTGCATAATGGTGTACTTAGAATACCCATTTAATTATCGCTGGAGGCACTGAAAAATATAAATCGATATTAAAAGCGCAAAAGTTCTTCACACTCAAGAGTGGATTGAAGCGTTTTTCAGAAAATACGCTAATGTTATTGGTATTTTAACGATAATGAAACTCAGTGTCTGGTAAAAGGACGATGTGCAGGCGTATAGTACATGAAATGTACTAGTTTTACACCAACAATCAACTATGCCAAGATGACTGGTGCATAAAGTAAAATTAATTTTGCGAGACTAATGTAGTCTAACATTTCTCAATAAATATAAAAGACAGGTATCGCTTTAGTGAGTCAAACAATATACAATAAACGAGACTCAAAGTTTCGATATCTAGAAAAAATTTTGCGGTTCCAACTGGACAAAAATAGGGTTTGATTATTTTTATATAACTTCAATTTCCCGTAACTCTCAACGTTCTTGAGAAACTAAAGCTGGACTGAATTTATGTAAATTAAGACAGTTAATATTTTGAAATTTTAATAATTAAAACAAAATTATTTTTTTATTTAACCATTTTAGTATTATATATCTATATATCTATATATATATATATATATATATATATATATATATATATATATATATATATATATGTATATATATATTGTGTTCTAGATTGCAATATGTTCATATGACACACATACATTCTTTACTTTAATTATACTAAAAGTTTTTTAAAAATATAGCAAACAAAGCTGAATAAAACATGTACATGCTTATCAGGACAGCGTTGCATAATATTTAATCTTTCAGATGTAATTTAATTTCTTAAGGCTTACTACACTCCTTTCATATTTTTCATATGTTTTTTTCAAAATCAACCAAAATATATTTCGAATGATCAAGAGAAGCAACAAAATTTCTGATTTTACCGCATTAAGTACTTAATATGCAATACACTTATGTTTACTAATTTAAAAACCTCTCACTACATATATGTGTGTGTTTACGTTTTTATTAAAAACGAATATATTTTATAAAACTAAAAATATGATCATTTTATACTACTGAAAAAGGTTACAAATCTCAGAGACCGATTATTAAAAATATGGTATCTTATTGTTAAACTTTCAGCGTAAAAACTATCATTTTTTCAGGAGCGGGCGCCAATGGTACTTTTTACGATGCAAGTGTTGATTTCTGGTAAGACATTAGAAAGGAAGATATTTAATAATACTAGTAGAATAAATAAGTTAACTACAATTGTACACATAAATAAAAAAATTACATTTTATAATAAGAATGTTCCAAGAAAAAAAATAAAAAAATTACAAAACAGTTACAAAATATCAGTTCTAGCCATTAATAACTATATTATCTCATAAAAATATATTTAACATAAAAATGTAAAAAAAGGTAATAAATTGCGTTAAAAAATTTATTTTCAAAAAAGATAGTTTCATAGTCTACACTTCTCAAATTCATTTTACACTAGAAAGAACATAAGACAATGTTCAACTTTTCAATTTTTGATCTCTTAACACAGTCTGTTTTACACCATTTTGTAATTTAACCATCAGAAAAAAAATCTTACTCTTCTGGATGAGATATATATTGAATATCTGCCTGTTTTTTAGTTTATAAGCAATAATGACAAAACTGTAAAACTTTTTTTTTTTTTTTTTTAGAATGTAAACAAAAATAACTCAGTGTACATAGGGGTGCACAACTTGTGGCCCACGGGCCACAAAGCTACAACTATTTTCATGCAGAAAAAAATTCTTATAATAAAGACAAACTTTGCTATTAAATAAAACAAACGTCGCTTTTCAAATATTATGGTGTCAAACAATTTTCTAGGGAAAAGGTTGTGCGACTTGCGATTCAAATTATCTGGAAAAAAAATACAAAATTACATTAGAAATTGGGAAAACGGGTTTG
The DNA here is from genome assembly GCA_964019185.1 of Maratus speculifer. Taxonomy (NCBI): domain Eukaryota; kingdom Metazoa; phylum Arthropoda; class Arachnida; order Araneae; family Salticidae; genus Maratus; species Maratus speculifer. The sequence goes on along the minus strand of OZ025293.1, from coordinate 411,024,755 downwards.
TTAGCAAGATAATTTATAAATTGAGGAAAAGCAATGACCTTTAACGTTCAATAATATACAGGGTGTCCCAGAAGTTTGTCTACAAACTTGGAGGGAAGGTAGAGAAACCGTTAGGAAGCACAATTACATAGGAAAGCAGGGGCGGAAACGTCACCCCCACGTGATAGACAGACAACGACATAATAAGGCCACAACACGGAATTTAGTGTAAAATGCTTTACTACACAACAAAAGAGTAAAATGTATTAATTAAATGCATCACAGACGGTGTTCGAAATTACGTCCATGGACAAGAATGCACGCATGAAACCTACGCGAAATGGATTGATGAACATTTTCGAAGCTACCTAGAGTTTGTCTGATCGTCGCAACTGCGATGGCAAATCGTGAAACCTGGTCCATTTCAGAATTTACAGGAGTGTCGTACACAATGTTCTTCACGGAAAAAATAATCAAGAGGAGATAAATCAGGCTATCTGGGAGGCCAAGCGACGAGACCGCTAAGCACAATCCAATTGCCTCTAAATCCCAGGTCCAAGTGGTCAGGCACACACGTTGCATAATGAGATGCCGCCCGATCATGTTGGAACCACATTCCGCGCCGAGTATGTGCGGAGACATTGTTAAGCAGTTCTGGAAGTACCTCTTGAAGAAAGACGAGGTACTTCTGAGCATCCAGTCCAGGTGGTAAGAAGTATGGGCCCGAGTAAACTGCCCCCCACGATACCCGTGCATACATTAACAGTGAAGCGTTGTTGTGCGGCTCGTGGTTAGATTCCGTGTCGGTTGTCTAAGGCCCACATGTGGGAATTGAGCGTATTGAACACCCCTTCACTTGAAAAGGTTGCTTCACTACTGAACAAAAGTGAACTGGAAAATTGTGTGCCGGCCGCACTTTTCTGTAGAAACTATTGTGCAAATGCGATACGTCATGGTGATCATCCGCTATAATTTAACTGCAATAATTTAACACCTGCAATAATTTAACTCTCTGAAGATGAAAGGAATGTAAGGCTTCATCCTGCAATACGCGATGACAGTTGATCGAGTCATTACACTGGCCCGTACACTGGTACTGGGAGTTTGCTCCACCGTATGCCACAGACAATCTTCAAATATGGGTGTTCGCGCTGTTCGAGGCCTCCCAGTATTTTGCATTGGTGGCTGTAAAGGATCCACGCTCCGCAAGGCTCTGATGTACCAGAGCAAACATTTGATGATTTGGTTGGCGGATCGTTGGATATCTTTCCTGATACGACCGAACAGCAGCGCGTCCATTTCCTTCGGGTAGGCTGTAGATGAAATGGATATCAGTCTACTCGACATTTGAGAAACGATTTACGTTAATCATACGCAATCGGCGTATGAATGAAGAAGTCGCACATGCCGATCTTGAAATCTCGCGTACAGCGCCACTTATCGATTTCTACCTATGGAATTATAGTTCCTAACGATGTTCTCTACCAACCTTCCAAGTTTGTACACGAAGTCTGGGACACCCTGTATAAAGCATAGTCACTTTGCTATATCTGTCACCAACACGCCGTCACTTAGTGGCATCATATTGTGATTAAAATAGGAGCCATTCGAAAGTTTTAAAAAAATTACCACATTAAAAAAATTAATTTGTGAAAAATATTATTTTAGCCAATTTTTAAGTATGTTGGTAACGTCACTACAAGTCATGTACGTCATCAGACAACTATGACAATATATATGTATATATTTATTAAAAAGTCATCTAATGACTTAAGGGAGACCCGTAAGAAAAAAACCCAAAATTTTTATTATTGATTTTAAAGTAATGAATTTTATTGTACTATTTAAGAATCTTTTTGTAAGGAATAATTAGCAAAAAAATTCTTTTAAATAAAATATAATTTTTATTAAAAAGTATATTTTTTATGTCGATTTTTATGATTTTTTTGTGGAAAAACGCACTTTTTAAAATGACTATTCCTAATACAAATTTCAATATTTTAGTATTACTAAAATTTCTTAAATAGTGTTACAGTATGTAGAAACGACCTAAGGAGAGATATTTTTAATTTTCTATTTTAATCAGCTAAAAAAAAAAGAAATTACGCATGGCAAATTTCCTTAAATTCGTTATAATTTTCATGTTTTCAGAAAAATTTAAAAAACACATCTCTCCCTACTTTTGTTGCAAATTTTTTTAAGATTCTAAAAACATAAACACTTTGTTTCTAAACCATTTTACCACTGAACCTTAGTACTTTGAACTTAGGCAAAATATGGAAAAAGTCATTTTTTAAGGAAAACACATTTTAAATGGCCTCTAGTCCTTTAAACTCTAGTGACTACAATTAAAAAAAGCTCATTTGCTACCTGTTCCAAGTGTCCCCGAGTTCTGAACTTTTGCATGGATATTCGCAAATATGTATTTTATCGTTTTCTGAGAAAAAAAAAAATTAACTTTTGATGATTTTTGGCTGAAAATGGGGTTTGGGTCTCCCTTAACATTGAACGCAAATTCTTGAAAATGTGATCTATATATTATTTTATTTATTTTTCTACGCTTAAACCTATTAATGCATTTGCATACCTGCCAACATTCCACTAAACTTTCGTAAATTTCAATTATTTAGATCCTGTTAAAACATGATTCAAAGCCAAATATTTACCAGAAAAAAATGAAAATTGTTTTAAGTAGAAATACGAAGTTAAATAATGAAATATCAAATAACATTTCTGCTTCTGAACGTGTTTAACCGAGATCAAATTCATTCACATTTTACGGAAAAATTCCTGGAGAATAGCAAGTTGCCATTCCCTTTATTATAACGCAGTTTTCCCCCCTATTGTACGTTATCGTGTCTGGAAATTTCGTCCAAAATGTAGCTCTCAGAAAGATCCTGTTTTTGTCGAAAATTAGAAAATGTGTTTGATTGCTTGATTTCTGAATAAGAGTACCTGTCCGTTCCATGCGTTTGCGAACACAATTGAATTCGGAAATACACTAACATATTCCCTAATCATCATATCGCGATATAATTATCCGATACCGCAGCTACATTTATACTCCAGGAAAAAGTTGGAAACTGGTGTTATACAATATAAGACAAAAAAAACTTCTTGAAACACAATAAAATAAATAAAATAACGCAAGGCCTTTCGATAGAACTTAGTATATCTTCATCAGGTGAAAAGGCGTGCGTCTACAATGAATGTAGGGGCACGACACCGTTCGTGCGTCGTGTCGCTACATTCAGTGTAGGCGCACGTCTTTTCGACTGATGAAGATAGACTAAGTTCTATCGAATGGCCTTGCGTTATTTTATTTATTTTATGGTGCTTCAAGAAGTTTTTTTGTCTTCTGCGTTTATACTCCCATTGCCCCAAGTTTCCTAATCACCTTGATATTATATATTTTTTTATTGTCTAATTTAATGGTTTATTATATACGATATGTAAATTGCACCTTGATTAAATATTCTATCAATTTACTTATTTTGTTTTGAAATGTCTAATAATATTTTTTAAATAAATTGTTCGATTTAGGTAATTTAACGACTTAAATTGGTTACATAATTATGATGTTCTAATCTGACGATGTTTACAGCTTTGCGTATTCATCTTTAACATCAGCCGTAAAGTAATTGCTACAATAGAATTTCATTGTTTATTCTTGCTACATACTGAAGATATGTAATATTTTATCCATACTTTCTACATAGTCGCCATTAATATAATCAAATATCAACAACCTTATTCCCTTTTCCAGGTGAAATTTTCGAAAACCTTTAAGTAAGAAGTCACACAGTATTTAAAATATATAGTTGTCTGCAAGAAAACGACTAGAAAAATCAATTTAACACGAATTCGAAGTTTATAACTCCCGTTAAAGCTAATCATTCGTTAAATTAACGAAGATGCACATCGTTATAATTGAATAAATTACACAAACGGGGAAAATATGTAGAAGTAAAACTGAAGGTTATACCAAGTTACACGAAGAAGGAAGAACAAATCTTTAAGAGAAAATATGGAAAACTTTTATGGTACGATATATTAATAAATATACATACTCCTTATAAATTACTTTATGTAGTAAAATTTACTGTTTCTAAGGTTAATATCACATCTTAACGATAGGTTTGATATTAGTTAAAGCCTTCGACTACCTTAAAATAGTCATCTATGCAGGTTGTCGTAAAACATTTGGAGGTCCCTACACTTAATTATTAATCTTTGGGGATTGATCCAAATTATCTATTTTTTGCTGATAACTTTTCTAAACATACTAAGATCTTATGAGACATGCTATCATTACAAATTAAATTTTTTTTAATATCATAACTAACAGAACTCCCGATTGATAAATACCACAATTTTCGAATAGTAATCGTCGTATTTTATCATAAATTTATATCAAGTCAACCTTCCTTTTTTTTCTCAAATTAAATAATACCATTTTTTATAAGTAAAGGTTGTTAACAATTTACAAGTAAACTTAGTTTTTTAGGGGGGGGGGAGTCAATTATTTTTCACATTAAAAAACTAACTGTTCACAGCTAAAAGAAAGCCAATATTTGCTTTATTTTAGCTAAATGCAAATCTGAAATGGTGGTTCTTAAAAACCTGGATGCTTGGCTGTTAAGCCGTATTTGAAATTGATATATGCAAATCAAAAGTAACCAATAAATAAATAATTCTCTGTGACTAGGGCATTTAATCAAGGTTTTTCGGATACAGATCATGAGTAAAAACCTTTTTATATTTAAAAAAATATATTAAAAGCGATAACTTTGTATTAATCGCATTTTAGAGGTTAGTGGCCGTATTAATCAGAAAAGATTTTCCACAGAAGCCTTTCCGATAACTTTTGTAGTTTAAGTGTGTAGTTTGATTACATGTCTTAAATTTACATTTTATTTATATTTTATTTATTGATGCAAATTTACATTGTTACATATGCACAAATTCGAATTTATTTGTATTGTTACGAGTGCAAACGTTAAGCGTTCGTAGTAGGTCTAACAGAAATACTAGATTTTTAGCACTTTCAAACAAAGTTGAATTTGCCTATGCATTCGGTTTGTCTGTCCGATCTGTCCCGTAAATAGACTGATTTTCATGCAACTGATAAAGCTTATTAAGATCACCAAAGCATATTTTGTACTGCATATTAAGTACGTATGATTAAGGGTTAATGTACAGGGACACTCAAAAGAATTTGATTACATTATGGTATATGGGCAAAAATCGTTTGGAGATTATTTTAATGACATTACGCCGTCTCAAATGGATTGAAACTGATATAAATCATTGAATTTCACTAAGATCACGTTGAAACATAGCATACATAGCATTTTTTATTTACTTACAGGGACACACGAAAGAAATCGGTAAAAGATTTCGTAACGCTGAACTCAAAAATATTAAATTTCTTTTAATATTAGGTAATAGTTTCAGAGATATCGTCGAAAATGCAGTACAAAAATATGTTGTCCCCCCCTCCTATCTTTTCGCAATTCTACTGAAACTAAAATTATGAAAAAAATTAAAGATATTAGACGTTAATTTATTACACGCAAATTTCGATTTACCTATCATTGCAAAAGTATAAAAGCATTATTATTAATTATTTTCTAAAAATTACGGCGATAATTAGCCAATATATTAACACTCAAAGACTTGGACAATTTGGACACACATGATAAGTGTGGCGTAACCATCGGTTATTAAAGCCTAAATAACTTTTAATTATATATTTGTATAATGCAAGGCCCAATAGCAGTATAAAAGCAATAAAAGTCCAATTGTTAAAGACAGTGTAATTAAATTAGAATTAATCACAAATATTATGGGATTCGCGACTAATTAGAATTGATTACTCAATGTGTCTTCCGTGTTTATAGAAGTTAATTAAAAACCTATCTGGAAAAACTATGTACGAAACAACGCCACTTTGCAAATTTGTGACCGCCTTTCAAAGCATGTTTAGCACGATGCCAAGTTTAAATTTTTAACAAAAGTTTTGTTTTAGCTATATTATAAAAAGAAAGTATTCTTACTACGCTAAATTTAGTTTTATGAAATATTCAATGAAATTTAATTATGCTCTAATTTTTCTGTCATTACCACATTAAGTTAATCATAAACGGATTAAGATTAGGAAAAGAGAAATGGAATCTAAATAATATAGAATATTTTTATTCAATTTATCACTTTGAACTTTTGTGGGATACTTATTTCTATTTTTCTGGTATATACAGCTATACCTAACCCTAAGTTGTATTGTTTTTACAAACTCTCATTGTTTAGGAGCAATTTTTTTAATAATACAGTTAATAATCCATATATTTATTGTACGATCCCTAATACTCGCACTTAACCGTTTATTTAAGAATTATCTCGCCTAGTTTAACTAACAGTAACCCTTATTTGGAAAGAAATCAAATCAATGTTTCAATGCTAACGACGAAATTCAAAGAAAAGGACGGATGGATTCAAAGTAAAAGACTTTTTACTCTAACCCCGAAATTCGCCGTCAACCTCAACCTTGCGTTCCGAACTAAACAGTCGGTTGAATGCGAAATACAATTTGCCGTTTACCCAATCTGCCGAAATTCGAAATGAATCCTAACCTAGAGTACACGAACTCAAAACCAATCTCACGGGCTAGGTTAGTGAACCAGCGTATGCCCAGTAGAAAGAAAGAAAACATCGAAAACGTCGAAGAGAAAGAAAACGTCGTTTTAAACAGTGCGTTGATGCTTTTGTTTTTAAAACAGCGTTTATTATGAAAGATGCTATTATAAAAGAATGTGTTCGTTAAATTTCGCCCCTTAGTGTGTACATACAGGGTGGTCATAAAAAAACTTTGCCGATATATGGAGCTCTAGCGGCCAGTCCGTTCAACCGATCGAGGTGAAATTTCAGATATAGCTATTCAGAGGTATGGGAATGGCGCACACGGTTACGGTTATAGTTATAGAAACTCGAAATTTTCCAATGGCAACAACCATATTTTTTAATCGCAAAATGCTCAGCGCATGTGAAAACCTTAAAGAGCATTGGAACCGTACGTGTATTGCAAAAACGGACACGTTATGCACGCACAAAAAACTGTTCTGCGAACCCCCCTCCCCTCCCCTATAAAAAACACGATTGGGGTGCAAGGAGTAAATTTGCACTTGACACAGAGTCAGTACACTAATCTCTGTTTACAACACAGATCGGGGAAAACTTTTATTTTGATTACACATTTTCCACATGGGTGTCATCACAGGCAACTACACATTGCATGGTGGCGACAATACATACATCACATGAGGGATGTTTGCAATCTCACGTTTTATAGAATCTTTCAAATCCGGCAAAGTTTGTGGATTGCACATGTACACTCTAGATTTTAGATATCCCCAGAACCTGAAATCCATAGGAGTGAGGTTGGGGGATCGCGGAGGCCATTGACATTACCAGTTAGTGAAATGTGCCTCGTCCGTTCATAATATGCAAAGTGGTCGATTGTTACCTCCATCATATTGGATAAGAAATTCATTAACAAAGTCTATATGTTCTAAATGGTCTCTTACTTCCAACATCTGGAAGCGCTGGTACCGGTAAAGAAACATGAGGATTACAGAGCGCAGTAACTTTAAAACCGTTGATTTTGGTATATCAAATGCACGAGATGCACCTTTTGTAGTCTACATGCGTCCTCTGGTCACTATGTGATGCACATCCATAACAGTATCCTCAGGAACAGTTGGTCGTCCGGATCGCAGACTATCACAGGTACAGCCAGTTTCTTCTAATTTCATTACTAAATCATGAAGAGTTTGTGAAATGCATTTGACGATGGTTTCGACGGTAAACGCGCCAGGTTTTTTCAGCATTCATCTCATTTTGATAATAGTTTTACCAACTCACCACGAACGAAGTCATTTTGTTGGCAACTGTGAGCTCTGACTGAAGAACTAACATTCCCACCCTACTTTTTATCAGTTTTCTTTTCTGACTATCTGATAAACGATGCCCCGTGATTGGTATTTTGTCTCTGTCATATTAAAATTTTCTTCATGCGCCTTGGTCGTGTTTTTTTTTTGGGGGGGGGGGGGGAGGGGGCGCTTGTAGAATTGATTTTGTGTGAGCATAAAGCATCCGTTTATAGCAATAACCATACCGTTCCAACGCTCTTTATGGTTTTCGCATGCGCTGAGCATTTTGCGATGAAAAAATATGGGTGTTGCCATTGGAAAATTTCGAGTTTCTGTAACTATAACCGTAACCGTGAGCGCCATTTTGTTGCCATTCACAGAATCTCGAGCTCATACCTCTGAATAGCTATATCTGAAAGTTCACCTCGATCGGTTGAACGGACTGGTCGATAGAGATCCATATATCGGCAAAGTTTTTTTTATGACCACTCTGTACATATATATATATATATATATATATACTTTATGAAAATTTTATAAATTTGTCAAAAAACGAAGCTTTCAATTCTATCGATTTACAAGCAATTTTGGTATCAGGTGACCATCTATCCAATGTGAATAGAAAGAATGTTCCGATATGAAAAATTTTGGTTATATAATTTAGATTTTTTTTTCTTAATAATAATAAAAAAGAAAAGCAGTTTTTTCTTACATTTCAGTTTCAGCCTTTTCATATTTGTTCTATTATGCAATGTTAGAAGCAGGAATTTTGTGACGGCAAAATAATAAGCCGTTGAACTATAGCAAATCCACTATAGTATAATACACTATAATAATTAATTTTCCTTCTTGTTTTAAAATAATTTCTTTTGGTCAGAAGAAGCATTTTTCAGAAGATTTATCTTGAAAATTTTCGCATTTAAAAATTTGCGCATCAATTATTTTAGTTAAATTAATTAAAACATTAGACGCTAGAAAAACATTAGAATGAATATATGGAAAAATAGATATATTTTCAATATTTTTATATTCGTTGAAAAATAAACTATCTCGTTATTTTCTTTTATTGTAATTACTATTGCTAGCCTGGTCAGAAAATCGTTTATTAAATTTAATGATTAAAATATAAATATATATATATTAATTAATTTTTATGAAAGAATTTTAGTGTAACGCAAAATCTTGTAAAAAAGAACATCTTATAACACTATCGGTATATCTAATCTTTGTGTCTAATTTTGTGAACGAACAAAACCACCAAATCATAACAGTAATTCGAAATTTAATTATGTAAAAATTAAACACAAGTGTTCATTTCAAATCTTGTTTTTGCTTCACTATTAAAAACTGGTGCTACGCGAGAAACAGAACTCATCATTACGATTAGCTCGTCATGTGACTCCTTGTGTGAATCAGGTATACACATTTCAACCTGATGTTCACTAACCCGAGGTCGACTGATATCGGCTCTGAAGTTTACGAGAAATTTCAAATATTAACCTGCGGTAAGATTAGTTTTGTTAACTTAGGGTTTCTCAACTGTGAGTTGAACAGCGAGTTGAAGGTCGATGGAAAATCGCCCAGTAAAACGACAACTCAAACATTTCCTACACAAAACAATGACTACTGAAACATTCTTATGCAGTTCAGCAACAGGAAAAACTGAAAAAAATCCAACATTTCGATTCAATATTACGATACTACGGAACAGTCGAGACAGCTTTCATACATATTTTGAATATGAGTAAAATAGTTTCAAAAAGTTGAATTTATTGAAAAGGTAAAGTACAATAAATTTAGGGATTAGGCTTAAAAATAAATCAAACAATGGTAATCAATAGTCTCTCGGCATACGCAGAAATTCTATAATTATTAAAATATTCAAAAGGAAATTCACAGATTTGGTGTACCTAATTAAAATATGGTCAATGATATGAACATGTGTAAATTTCATACTTTATTTTCACCAAAGTGTTGGTGTAAAGTATTGCAGCAGTTATTTATAGTTGACATCAATGACTGTTAAAAGTTATACATTCTTAACTCTTTGTCTAAAGAAAGTATTATAATCCTGATTGGCATATGTATGACTGAACATGATATCTCACAAACGGTACTTCCAATTGTTCTCTCATTTGGCAAATTTTATAGACTGTCGCAAGAATCTTATAGAATTTCTTAAAGAATCATCCGGGGAATTAGAAATTTAATCTTTAACAAATTTTAATCCATTTTGCTACTGCTTTTATAGAAAAAATCCACAAGGAAATGAGACTATGTACAAAGAATAAATATGGAGGATATTCCAAATCTGCGTTCGAGGCTGTAAAAGGTCACGTGGTACCGGTATTTTACTCAAAGAATTTCTAAATGATAAGAAGGGAGGTTACTACTACTTTCCCTATGACCTGTTTCATTGGCTAGTGGGGATTTACATTGCGTCTGAAGAAGCTATATCTTCTTTACGCTAGAAGTTTTTGCCTTGATCACGTGATCATAAGGTAGATGGAATATCCTCCATTGTGGTAATGTCATAAAGAATTAGTAACCTCAGAGGGAATATTTTCAGTTTCAAAACGAAATGTCCGCGTTTCGAATCCATTCTTTTCCATCGTGTCAGAAAATTACAGAAAGTCCTTTTCATGAAGACTTACGCCAGCGTTCGGAAAGTCGAAAGGGAACATTCCATATTTTTTAACTTAGTTTCAAATATTCATTACACTAATAATTTATCAACTATATAGTTAGCACTATTAAATCGTTTTGTTATAATGACCTGTTTATACAGAGTTAATTCTTTAAAAGTATTAAAAACTTTCGTTGCTTTTTTGCTAAAAACTTTCACTGGTATTATAGATAAATAATCCTAAAAAGTGTAGCAAAATGTACGAGTGAAAAAGTATCCAAAACTATTGAAGGAAAAATTTCGCTATAGCGGTTTATTGAAATTTTGAAAAAAAAAAGTACACTCATCTTTGTCAGATGAATGCAAATGCAAAATTAGTTGGATGCGGAAATCGAAAAACATTCTTCTATCTCATACATGTTTATACTTCGAGAAAAAATGAAGCACAGTAGCGTCGGCGGTTAGGTTATTTACACAAAAAACTGAACATCAATAACTGAATCTATAGTTTGATGAAAATCCGTGCGATAGTTATTGATATAGAAACATTTCAGAAATCGTAAAGAAATTGGATAGCAGTGCCACATGTTGAGAAATTTACTCCAAATACTAAGGAATACTAACTTATATCACAAACTGCATCTGAAATTTTATGAAAATTCGTGCATTTGTTACTGAGAGAGAGCTATTGCTATAGTCATAAATAATGCCCCAAAACAATGCCGATTCTTAGACGATTTACACCAGAAAGTAATCAGCACCGTGTTATATCAAGAACTTATGGAATCTGAAGTTTATAAAAATCAGTCCATTAGTTCTTAAGATATCGTAGAAATCGGGAAAAAGGCAGCATATCAGCACCATCTGTTGGACAATATGTGCCAAAAATTAATCTAGTCAATATACAGGCCTTACTGAAACAAAAGTTTTGTGAAAATCCGTGTATTAGTTCTTAACATAGAGCACCCCAAAATTTTTATCACATACAGAGTGACAGGCATTTTGTATTAACAGGTTTTTGAGCTTCCCTAAAACGTGTAAATCCGTCAAAATCCGTCAGGTATGGAGAATGAAAGATAAATCGATTTCTAAGAATTATACGTACGAAATTATGCGTAAAAAAACTATTAAGAGTTAAACATTTTGAAAAAGTTATATTTGCCACAAGTCATGCGAGCATCTAATTATTAAACTTGTGAAAATAAATTGTCCCTCTTTTCGTTAAAAAATGTAACGATTCAAACTATAGAATTTGGCCATAGTGACAAGAGGAAGTGACAAGTGCTTCGGAAATTTTCTCAGTAAATTGCGCATACTATCTGCTTCATTTATCTTCTCCAATATTAGTAAGATACATAATAAAATGCAAAATATTTTGCATCTAAAAACTTAGTAATTTTAAATACACTCGTATTCATTATCAGGGTTAGAAATAAAATGCATTTCTGTATTTTTATAATGAACCATCATCACGAATAGGTATATACATGAAAGTATAAGCCTTTTAGATGTACAATTTTATGTGTACTTACGTATATGAACGTAGGCAACATCTTTTAGTAAATTTTGACTGAATTAATTTAATTCTTGTAATATGATTTATAGCAAGGTGAATTATATATTCTTCTATATTTTATATCACAAATGAGTTTAGCATTTATGCCTTGTTTATATATAAATATTTTTTTTAATAAGAAATTCTGTTTATAAAAAACTATAAATAGCTCCTTTATATTACATAAATTGCATGAATATTGAAAAAAATTCTCACGTGTATGAAGACACTTAACACATTGCCAGAAAGTACACATGAAATTTCTTCTCTTGCTAAAGTCACTTTTTCTGTATCGCCAAGACCCCTATAAAAGTTCCGATATTTCCCCATTTAATTAGTATAAAACATTTCTTTTTTATATTTAAAGATATTCGGCAAAACGTTAATATCAATATGTATTATGGGGTCACATAAGTTTAATTGACGCAAAAGCATAATTTCTTATTTTTCAAAAAAGTGACTATCTGACTGTCAGATTTCCGTATAGCATTTTTGCTGGAAAATGTTTATTTTATTAAATATATGTTGACCACCTAAATTTTGTTCAACGACTTTTACCAGATAAAAAATCTTCTCTTAGAAGATATCTTCTATCTTTCTGATAAAAGAGAGACCCTTTTCTCGAAATTGTTGAGACACTCTCCAAATTTACCCTTTTCTCTTTTGACATTTTTAGATTGATGGGAATCCCATAACGTGTTGCAGTCCACTATGACGGAAGGAGAATGTCATCTGTTTTAAGGGGGAAAGCCAGTCTCCAGTTTTATCTGTATTTGTAAAAGGTATGAGTGGCAGTGAGTTTTGAACCATTGACCCAGAGTTTCTGTTTGTCAAAGCTCCATTTCTGTCAAGAACATTTCATGCTTTTCCTTATATTCCTTTTTCCGGCCATTTACGAATTTCTATATCAGGTTTGTGGGGTTTACATTACCAAGAATAAGTTCAAAAGTGATTTTTTTTATAATTTATTTTCTTTATCAAGTAGGCATTTTACGAGAAATGTTCACTGTACTCTTTAAAAAATAAGAATTTTGATATAGTGATATTTAACAGCTTCATAAACTACATATATTTTTATTAAAAATATGTATTTTAAAAGGAAGTCCATGCAAACAATTATGTATTATATGAGTTTATTATTTTTAGGAAACATTTTTAAAGGAAATTGTATATATATATATTAGCTTAATATATATTTATTTTTAAATAATATTAATTATTGTATGATAATGGATTCATTTTCTCTTTCCGTGATTTCAGCTAAAACTAAAAGAGATTCCAAGATAAATTCACTCTGTCAAGATAACTACTACAATTCTATTGGCATTGCAAATAGTTATATCCCTGGTTAGAATTGATTTTTGAAATTGCTCATATGTCGTAATTACGATTTTAGCATTTCAGTATATTTCACTATGCAAGTATTTCACTATTTTTTTAACAACTTCCTTAGATCCACTATACCTAAAAATCACAATTGGTCTGCTAAAATAAGAATAATGAAACAATGTACTTCATCTTCAAGAAAATGACTACTTAAATTCCATATTTTGTAGCACATTCGCATTGCTAAAGTAAATGTATCATAACAATAGTTACCCGTGTCACTCTGCAATCAGGAGGTAAAATTTTTTGGGAGGGTGAATTTAATTAATTCCCTCTATCTCTTATTTATGCTTTGATTTTACTCATTTATGAATGCTTTTACAGTGACATCCAGGAATAAGCATTAAAATTTTATGTTACAGGGAACAAAAACAAAAATTGTCCTTTCTGTGAAACATTTGCGTTATGTCCGTTTTCTTTTATACGTAGTATACGATATATTTGTAAATATTGTTAAGCAAAATTTTTAAAAAATCAAATCTCTGCCAATTACTGTGATTTTGTTTAAACTAATATTTAAAAGGCAAATCTTTTTTAACCTGGATATTATAATAACCATATTTCTAAGATTATTATTAAATATGATATTAGATCCTTCGTGATAATATAATACTTATAAAAATATAAAAACCTTAGAAATCAATTCCATAAATTTTAAATGATAAACAATTAGTAACACAAATTCTATTTCGCTGTGTTTGCCCATTAATAGATTTCTCTTTAGATCCGAACAATTTTCATGGGTACTACATTCGTCTTTTCGTCAATATTAAAAAGTAACCAGGTTTAGGTATATGAATAATTTTCTTATTAAAAATAATAAGGCAAAAATAAATAACAGAAAGCCAATGTAAATAACAAAGCAACATTGCATAGTCAATCAAGGTAACTGACCTAATAGGGTAAGTCTACGCAAAGAGAGAAAAAAGATTAAATTTGATATATCGCTTGAGATAACGGCAACGTTTAGGTCTCAAAATATAGATGGCAGCTTCAATCCGAGTTTGACAGCTACTTGGAAATAAATCGTCAAAATTCCACCATAACAAAATGGATCAAAGTTTCCTAAAAGAGGAAGTAAAGTTATCATGATTTGGCGCGAAGTTACCCCGATTGACTGTAATCCAACGATTCTAATAACTTGATTTTAATTGTAATTGAATTGCAATTAGATAATATAAATAGTAAAATTAATAGTAAATTTATTTTGATTGCAATTGAAAACACTATCAAATTTCATTTTCTACATTTTTAATTCAAAAATATTAATTTTCATGTATTTTTACACGATGAACGTCAAACTAAAATCACCCGCCATGCCTGAAGGGGGCACGAGATTCATTCTTTTTAAAAATATGATAATATATTATCACTAGTAACATTCATAACATTGTCTTAATTAAGAATATTGATCGAACACGTATTGGTGTTGTACAGCACCTGGAAAATTTTTAAAGTCTGCTTCTTTTTTGTATTAAAATTTTATGTTTTGTATGGCACATATTCTTGTATGGCACTTACTTTTACGTTTAAATGACGCGTTTTTGTACGTTTGATTGACACATGTTTTTGTGTGTGAGTGACACATGATTTTGTGTGTTTGTACGTTTGACCATGTTTGTAAGTTTGACCATGTTCGTATGTTGGACACATGTTTGCGTGATTGTACTTTTAATAGACACATGTTTGTGTGTTTGTATATTTGATTGACACATTCTTTGTGCGTTTGATTTGTGTGTAAGTTTTTAAGTGTGTGTTTTAATGTTTGTACGGTTGACTGACGCATGGTTTGTGTTTGTACGTTTGATTGAGAGATTTTTTGTGGTTGTACGTTTGATTGAGAGATGTTTTTGTGCTTGTACGTTTGATTGACAGATGTTTTTGTGTTTGTACATTTGATTGAGAGATATTTTTTGTGTTTGTACGTTTGACACATGTTTTTCTTTCTACGTTTGTCACATGTTTTTGTGTTTGTACGTTTCACTGACACATGCTTTTGTGTTTGTACGTTTGATTGTCAAAGGATTGTACGTTTCTTTGACAGATGTTTGTGCGTGTGATTGACAGTTGTTTATACATGTGATTGACACAGGTTTTTATCCTTGTACGTTTGACATGCACATGATTTCGTGTTTGTACATTTGATTGACACAAAATTTCCTGTTTTACATTTGACGCAATTTTACCAGTTTTAAGATTGACGCAATTTTTTTCTTACGTTTTATTAAACATGTTTTCGTGTTTGTTCGTTTGCTTGACATGCTTTTGTATTGAGACGTTTGAGTGACATATGCTTTTGTACACTTTATTGATACATGTTTGTGTTTGTACGATTGATTGGCAACTGTTTTTGTACGTTTGACTGACACTTGTTTTTCTATTGGTACATTTGATTGAAATGTTTCCTTATTTGTACGTTTGTTACAGATGCTTGTGTTTGTACGTATGTTAGACGTGATTTTGTACTTGAACATTGTTTTTTTGTGTTTGTACGTTTGATTGACACGTTTTTAGTTTTTACGTTTGATTGGAACAAGTTTGTGTTTGCACATTTGATTCACACATGTTTTCGTACGTTTGACGCAGGTTTATGTTTGTACTTTTGATTATCGCATGTTTCTGTGTTTGTACGTTTGATTATCGTATACTTTTTGTACGTTTGATTAACAGATGTTTTTGTGTTTGTACGTTTGATTGACACATGTTTGAAAGTTTGATTGACCATGTTTTAGTATTTGTACGTTTGACCATGTTTGTGTGATTGCACGTTTGTTTGACTATGTTTGTGGATTGCACGTTTGTTTGACTATGTGTGATTGCACGTTTGTTTGACCATGTTTGTGTACACTTGATTTACACGTGTTTGCGTGACTGTACGTTTGATTGACACATGTTTGTGAGTTTATATGTTTCAGTGACACATGATTGTGTGTATGACATGCTTTTTGATTGTACGTTTGATTGACGCATGCTTCTGTGTTTGTACGTTTCAGTGACGCATGTTCATGTGTTTGTACGTTTCAGTGACGCATGTTCATGTGTTTGTACGTTTGACAGACACATGTTCATGTGTTTGTACGTTTGGCAGACACATGTTCATGTGTTTGTACGTTTGACAGACACATGTTCATGTGTTTGTACGTTTGACAGACACATGTTCGTGTGTTTGTACGTTTGACACATGTTCATGTGTTTGTACGTCTGACACATGTTTCATGTGTTTGTACGTCTGACACATGTTCATGTGTTTGTACGTCTGATACATGTTTATGTGTTTCTATACGTTTGATTGACAAATTATTGTACGGTTGATTGACAGATGGTTGTACGTGTGATGGACAGACGTTTATACATGTGATTGACACATGTTTGTGTTTACAGGCAAGATTGACACATGTTTTTGCGTTTACAGGCAAGATGACACATGTTTGTACGTTTGATTGACACATTTTTGTGTGAGTGACAAATGATTTTGTATGTTTGACACATGTTTATGCGTTTGTATATTTGACATATGTTTTTGTTTGTACGTTTCGCACATGTTTATTTGTTTGTACGTTTGATTAACACATGTTTGTGTGTTTGTATGTTTTGACAGATGTTTGTGTGTTTAAACGTTTGATTAACAGATGTTTGTTTGTAAGTTTGACAAATGTTTGTTTGTGTACGTTTGACAGATGTATGACACATGTGTGTTTTCATTGACACATGTCTTTGTGTTCGCACATTTGATTCACACATGTTTGTACGTTTGATTATCGCATGTTTGTCTTTGTACGTTTTACAAATGTTTTCATGTTTGTACGTGTTATTGACACATGTATATGTGTTTGTACGTTTGATTGACACATGTTTGTGTATGTACGTTTGACATGTTACGTATTTGTACGTTTGACACATGTTTGTACGTTTGATTGACCATGTTTGTGTGAACGTTTGACCATGTTTTTGTATTTGCACGTTTGATTGACCATGTTTGTATGTACGTTTCATTGACACATGTTTGTGTGATTGTACATTTCATTGACACATGTTATTGTGATTGCACGTTTCATTGGCACTTGTTTTTACGTTTTATTGACACGTTTTTGTACGTTTGATTGACACATTTTTTGGTTGTTTGAGTGATACATGATTTTTTGTGTATGACACATGTTTGTGTTTGAACGTTTGATTTACCTTGTTTTTGTACGTTTGACCATGTTTGTGTGTTTCTCCGTTTGTTTGATCATGTTTATGTGTTCGTTTGATTGACACATGTTTGTGTGATTGTACGTTTCATTGACACATGTTTGTGTTTGTTCGTCTAATTAACACATGATTCTTTGTACGTTTGATTGCACATGTTTATTTATGATTTTGATTGACACATCTTTTTGTGTTTGTACGTTTGACACATTTGTGTTTGTACGTTTGATTGGCAAATGTTTGTTCGTGTGATTGACAGATGTTTATACATGTAATTGACACAAGTTTTTGTGTTTGTAAGTTTGACACATGTTTTTGTGTTTATAGGTAAGATTGGCACTTGTTTGTATGTTTGACTGACACATATTTTTGTGCGAGTGACAAATGGTTTTTTATGTTTAACACATGTTTTTGTGTTTGTACGTTTGACGCATGTTTATATAACTGCAGGTTTGATTGGCCCATGCTTTTGTGCTTGTACTGCTGATACAGATGTTTTTGTGTTTGTGCGTTTGATTGACAGATGTTTGTTTTTGTACGTTTGACAGATGTTTGTGAGAACGTTTGACATTTTTGTATGTTTGACAAATGTTTGTGTGATATTACGTTTGTTTGACAGATGTTTGTGTGTTTGTAAGTTTGACAGATTGTGCATTTGCACGTTTGACAGATTGTTTGTACCTGTGTTTGACACATGTTTTTATGTTTTTACTTTAGACTGACGCATGTTTTTGTTTATACGTTTGTTTCACCATGCTTGAGTTTGTACGTTTGATTGACACATGTGTGTGTGTTTGTACCTTTTATTGGCACAAGTTTGTGTGTTTGTACGTTTTATTGAGAGATGTTTGTGTGTGTCAGATTTGTGTGTTTGACGATGTTAGTACGTTTAATTGACAGATGTTTGTGTGTACGTTTGACATCTTTGTATGTTTGACAGATGTTTATGTTTGTACGTTTTATTTACACATGTTTGTTTGATATTAAGTTTGGTTGACACATGTTTGTGTGATTGTACGTTTTCATTGACACACCTTTGTGTGTTTGTACGTTTGATTGCCAGATTGTTTTTACGTTTGATTGATTCATGGTTTTGTGTTTTTACGTTTCAATGACGTATGTTTTTGTGTTTGTACGTTTGATTAATACTTGTTTTTGTGTTTGAACATTTGACACGTGTTTTTGTGTTTGTACGTAAGACTGACACATGTTTGTACGTTTGACTGAGCATGTTTGTATTTTTGTTCGTTTGATTGACACATGTTCGTGTGTTAGACACATGTCTTTGTGTTTGTATATTTGACACATTTTTTTTGCGTTTCACACATGTTTATGTGTTTGTACATTTGATTCACACATGTTTGTGTTTTTACGTTTGATTATCGTATGTTTGTGTTTTTACGTTTGATTATCGTATGTTTTAAATACGTTTGATTAACAGATGTTTTTGTGTTTGTACGTTTGATTGACAGATGTTTTTGTGTTTGTACATTTGATTGACAGATGTTTTTGTACGTTTGATTGACAAATGTGTTTGTACGTTTGATTGACTGATGTTTTTGTACGTTTGATTGACAAATGTTTTTGCACGTTTGATTGACAGATGTTTTTGTACGTTTGATTGACAGATGTTAATGTGTTTGTACGTTTGACAGTTTTTTTGTGTCTGTACGTTTGATTGACAGATGTTTTTGTGTTTGTACGTTTGACAGATGTTTTTGTGTTTGTACGTTTGACTGATACATGTTTGTGTGATTGTACGTTTCATTGACAGATGTTTGTGTGATTGTACGTTTCATTGACAAATGTTTTTGTGACTGTACGTTTCATTGACAAATGTTTTTGTGATTGTACGTTTCATTGACAAATGTTTTTGTGACTGTACATTTCATTGACAATTTTTTTTTATTGTACGCTTTATTGACACATGTCTGTACATTTTATTGACACGTTTTTGTATGTTTCATTGACACATGTTTTTGTGTTTGAACGTTTGATCGACGCATGTTTTGTGTTTGAATGATTGATGCTTGTTTTTGTGTTTGTACGTTCGATTGACGCATGCTTTGTTTCTACGTCCGTTTGAAAGATTTTTGTGTGTGTGTACGTTTGATTGCAATATGATCGTTCGTTTTATTGGCAGATGCATGTACGCGTGATTGACAAATGTTTATACGTGTGATTGACAAATGTTTTAGTGTTTGAAAGTTTGACTCATGTTTTTCTGTTTATAATTAAGAATGACATATTTTTACGTTTGATTCACACATGTTTCTCCACGTTTGATTGACAGATGTTTGTGTTTGTACATTTGATTGACACATGTTTTCGTGTTTATACCTGTGACACATCTATGTGTTCTTACGATCGATTGACAGATGTGTGTACGTGTGATTGACACATGTTTGTGTTTGAACATTTTACACGATTTCTTGTGTTTTTACGACTGATTGACAGATGTTTGTACGTGTGATGGCGAGATGTTTGTACGAGTGATGGAGAGATGTTTGTGCGTAAGATTGACACATATTTGTATGTTTGATTCACACGTTTGAACGTTTGATTGACACATGTTTGTGTGATTGTACTTTTGATTGACTCATGTTCGTGTATTTGTCCGTTTGACAGTGTGTGTACGTTTGATTGACACATGTTTATGTGTTTTTACGTTTGATTCACACGTGTTTGCGTGTTTGAACGTTTGATTCACACGTGTTTGTACGTTTGATTCACACGTGTTTACGTGTTTGAAAGTATGATTCACACGTGTTTGCGTGTTTGATTCACACGTGTTTGCTTGTTTGAACGTTTGATTCCCACGTTTTTGCGTGTTTGAACGTTTAATTCACACGTGTTTGCGTGTTTGAACGTTTGATTCAGACCTGTTTGAGTGTTTGAACCTTTGATTCACACCTGTTTGAGTGTTTGAACCTTTGATTCACACCTGTTTGCGTGTTTGAACCTTTCATTCACACATGTTTGCGTGTTTGAACCTTTCATTCACACATGTTTCGTGTTTGAACCTTTCATTCACACATGTTTGCGTGTTTGAACCTTTCATTCACACATGTTTGCGTGTTTGAACCTTTGATTCACACATGTTTGCACCTTTGATTCACACATGTTTGCGTGTTTGAACCTTTCATTCACACATGTTTGCACCTTTGATTCACACATGTTTGTGGTTTTGTACGTTTGATTTACACATGTTCGTATATTTGTTCGTTTGATTGACAGATTGTGTGTGCGTTTCATACATGCTTGTGTAGGTATGTTTGACACATGTTTGTGTTTTGTAAGTTTGACAGATGCTTGAGTGTATGTTTTATTTACTTTTGTGTGTTTGTTCGTTTGATTCACACATGTGCGTGTTTGTACGTGTGATTGACACAAGTTTGTTTCGTACATGAGATTTACACATGTTTTTGTGTTTGTACGTATATTTAAACATTTTTTTTGTACGTATGATTGACACATGTTTTGTTTTTACGTTTGATTGACCATGTTTATGTGCCTGTACGTTTGATTGACATATCTTTGTGTCTTTGTAAGTTTGACATATTTTTTGTGTTTGTGCGTTTGATTGACGGATGTTTGTGTTTGTACGTTTGATAATATCGTGTATTGGGAATTCCTATTTTTAATAAATTTTGCAACGAAGATATTGGGATGTTTTTTAACATATACAGTGGTGGCCAGACTTGAGGATATGTCAATATTTTCATATACTATTTTAAAAATTAAGCAACAAATTTATTTCAGATGTTTTTAACATATAGAGTGGTGGGTAGAGTTGAGGAGATGTCGATATTTTCATATGCAAGGGACACAAACAAAATTGCGAAGCACAATCAACTTTATTCTTAGTACGGTTAAACTTTTTACAAGACAATTATAAAGTAACGTGGCATATGATCATATGTTTTAACGCACTTACTTTTACCCTGATATGCCCGCTTATTTTTTCTTCAAAATTTCAAAACCAAAATGATTTTTTTAGCATGCAGAATTTAAAGAAGACAACTTTTCACTAAAATTTAATAGAATGATCTCCGATTAGTATTGTTTTATCTAATTTTTTGGCTTTCTATCAATGATATGACCAATTTTTTAAAGGCTTCTTCTAACAAGTTTTGATTTACCCGGTCGAAAATGTTTAGGCTATAGAATTTTTGCTTTAAGAAATTGAAGAATAGTCTTAATTAAAAGTTTTAAAATTAAAATATGGGTGCCTAAATATACCACACGCTACAAACTGCCGCCATTTCATCAATATGAAATTGACAATTAAAAATTTTCTGGCCTGCCCGGAGATGCTTGGACCCATTATAACAAACATAAATGCACCTACAATAAGTGTTGAATGCTTCTATATTTTTAAACAACAATGGGTTTACAAAGATTCTTTTTCATCGAGCATTAACGAATACATTAAACTTAAAATTAATATTTAGTGCTAAAAGGAATTGCATAGCGAAAGGAAAAAATACGATCTAAACAAACGATTCTAAAGTGACATCCATAAACAAGATTTTTAAAAGGATTTTTATTCTTAATGTCAAGGGAGTATTTAATGTTGAATATATGTTATTTATGGATGAATTATTTAGTTTTTGTTTCCGATATTTCGCTTAACAGTTCCGTGTACAGAACTTTAAGCATTGCTGAAGAGGAAGAAAAACTGCAAGAGTGAGTACCGGAAATTACATTTTAAACGATTAATATTCTATAAAACGAATTGCAGCACTTAAAAGAAAAACGTATATGGGATCGAATATTTTATTCGTTTTTCCGAATCTGACACTTATTTTTAAACATCTAAAAAAGATTTTAAATTGCGAAAGTGACTTACGGAAACGGCTTTGAAAAGGTTGATATATTTTTTAAACAGATAACAGCATTCGAGAGGAAAAGAAGCAGAGGTATTAGTTTGGTATCTTCTGCTTCTTTGTTGTATTTTGATTTACAAAGCCGATGGAGAAATATTGAACGTTGCAGAAACAGAAATGTCAATATTCCGCATGTCGAACGGTTTAGCAATTGCGCGTTTGGAAAGATAACAGGGGAAAAAAGCCGTTACTTACAAAAAAAATTAGAAATTAAAAAAGTTTAACTCATTTTAAATTTCATTTTTTCAATATTCCTAAATAACCCCATTTTAAAACAAGATGGCGTATTTAGTTTGCCAAAGAACTTGGTCGAGAAATTGGCATATACTATGCACGTGCCTTGTCATATTCAAATCGGTCACCCACATAGTGCTGTAACTCAGCTGTTTAAGAGTTAGACAAAACAAAATGCTTCGAAATCTTTGTATCGACATCAAGCATATCAGATTTTTTTTCAATTTCTATTTTTGTGTGTGTGTGTGTATCTAGAAATATTTTTAAAAATGCAGCAGTAAAAAATGCAGCAAAATGTTGTCAGTGTCACGCAAGGACATGTTTTACCTTCATTATATAGATTGATATAATAATCAAATACTTAGACGAAAATACAATAAATTCAATGCCAAAAA
This sequence comes from Maratus speculifer, assembly GCA_964019185.1. Lineage (NCBI taxonomy): Eukaryota > Metazoa > Arthropoda > Arachnida > Araneae > Salticidae > Maratus > Maratus speculifer. The sequence continues at coordinate 411,001,575 of OZ025293.1, read as the reverse complement.
CTGTTTTATAAGTGCATTAATTAAAATAAAAATTTCTCGAAAATCAAGCCTTTTATGGAAAATCCAACCTTAAACATTTTACGAGAATATTTACACTATGTTAACACCAAACATTTCACTATCATTTAGAGAAAAACACGGGTGAATATGAAGAATTAGGTCCCTATCCCGCGGGTTTATTTTGTTTGGAATTTGGTTTTTGGTTGCATTTAAAAATTTAAGCAATAACCGGGCTCCTTAATGCAAACCGTTTTTGTGGTTTCAACTGCATCTCTGTTCTTTCTCTTTTCACTTGGAACGAGATAATATAGGGTTTTCCGAGAGAGTCGAATATTTTGTTCTTTTTAAACTTTTGCGGAATTTAGAATTGATGGCTTTTATGAAGTCTAAATAACTGCTTTACAAACATTAATGCTACTAAAAAATGAAAATTTCAACTAAAGCAAATTTTCGCGACACGGTATTTAAATCTAAACATTGAGGTGAAAACAAGAATTACTTGAATTGATGTAATTTTCCTGAATTACTGAGAACAAAACCTTTAATTACACTGTTAAAAATTTTTAGCTTTTGCTGCATAATCACCCTAGCACTTTTATAGAAAACGATTTTTTCAATGAATTATGGAGCATTCTCATTTCTCAAAATAGAGATATTCTATAAAAGTAATGGAGTGACGCTGCAGCTAAAGTGTCAAATTTTTAACAGTGTACTTGAATGGTGGTGGAAGATTATGAATGCAACACGATTTTTATTTTCAAATGCCACGGATTTATGTTTTACTTTTTACAATGTACGCAAAGAAAAGCTTTTACGGACTTTTATATAAATTTGTTCGCAAATTCCGGTGTAACTCAATCATTTTAAGATTTTAGCAACTTAAGTACTTTGCCTCTGAAAGGGTTGAAACAGAAATGCTATCGTAAACAGTCTGAAAAAGAAATTTGAAAAATTGCATGCAATTTTGTGATGGCTGTTTAACTCTTTCACTACAGGCATCCTTGAGTAAGGACATACTTTAGAAATTTTTTTAAAAGGTTTAATTTATTTTAATAGCATTTTACAAATATTGTTCTCATTTTTTATTCTTTATCAAAAGCACAAAAATTTAGAAACCAAGCCAATAGTTGGCAGCTCCTAGAAATTTGTGTAAGAAGATCGACTATCGTCGAAAACATAAGCTATCGTTTAGATGATCGTTTTAGGAATCAATATTTCATAGAATTTAATATTAGTAGTACCGTAAAATACCGTTAATCCGCCCCCCCCCCGAAACGTGACGAAAAATCGTACAATAGTTAGAGGGGGGCGCTTGCACGGGATTTTTTCGCGATCGTTCAACAAATTTACAGGAATGAATCATGATGAAATGAATGAATTGTTGAATGAATCATGAATTTTGATACTTGAAAAAATTTGGGTTTTTTTTAAAAAAAAACGTAAATTCTGTCGAAAAAACGCAGAAAAAAGAAAAAATTTGTAAAAAAAGCCAAAACAAGCTGAAATCAATTAAAAAATCTCGAAAAAACTCACATTTCATCTAAGATTCGTGATTCATTCATTTCATAATGATTCATACCATTCTCAATCGCCTTTGAGAATGGGGAGGGAGGGCGCTTTCTCGGGATTTTTTGAAAATTTCAAATTCTTTATAAAGTGGGGAGGGGGCGTTTGATCGGGAAAGGCGGATTAACGGGATTTTACGGTAGTTAAATATTTGTTACTTTGTTAAGAATGCTAGAAACTTATGATAATCTTATGATAATTCTAAATAATTACAATTTTGTTATATATTTATTTTTAAACACGTATCCATGACCATGAACAAACTTTTTCAAATAGTATTTATAACGAGCATACGGGCACTTTATGATACTGTTTTCTATAAATTTTTGTTGTATATAGTTCTTTTAAAGAATTGTTTTTGCTGTTTTTGTTGTTCCTATAAGATTTTCATAAAATATATCGGTGAAATTTCCACCTCAGTAAAATGTTGAACGCCAATTTGAAAATCATTTTTTCAAATAATGAAATTATCTGTAAAAAATCCAACATTCATGTTCTTACCAATACTTTTTGGGGGTCAATCGATAGAAAAAACATTCCCGATATCTTCAGGAAAAATTGAGGGTTATGTTCAAGAAATATCTATAAAGCAAATTTGGTAAGGCAGCATTTTAGTAAAAAAATAACTGCAAAAACTTATATTTTGCTAATTAATTTTCATCTTTTACTTGGAGATTTTGAAATTTCAAGTTTTAGCAAATTGCAGAGCACAGACTAAATAAATATAGAAATCCATCTTCTATTCAAGAAATAAGTAAATTTTTAGAAGAGTTAGGAAGTTAAGGATAAAGCATACAGTATTTGTAAGATGTTAAGATAACAAAAGTGTGCAAGACTTGTAAGCAGAGCTGCCAAGTCTCCGACTTTTGAATACCAGTATTTTAATTCAGAAAATGTTTTTTTTTTTTGAGAAATTAAAAGAACGAGATTTTCTTTAAGATAATAGTAATGTGCAAAAAGCCGGAGACTTGGCAATTCTGTGTAAGTAACGTTTTGGTTAAAGGAAACACTGATGTTTCTAAACGATGGAGATAAAAAATCAACAAAACATTTATGCGAGTAGAAAAATCATCAACGGAATGTGCGATAAGATTGATTTTCCAATTAACTTGTGCAGAATTTTTATTCTACGAAGAAAAATAGATATTTCGACTTAAATTTTATGCAAAAGATTTGGCAGTATGTAATGTTTAGCTAGAACGTAAAAGAGATGCTACCGAGAGCAATATTACAAAGGCACAAGTTATCGATGTTACACTTCGGGATGCCCATACTTCACTATCCAATGAAAGCTAGAAAGTCATCGGCATCTGGAAAACGTAGTCGAATAAGTAAAAGCAAAGACATGCCAGAAACTTTTCAACATGAAATTTCACACAAAAATACTGAAGTAAATACTGAATACAACTTGATGTAGTAGATCATCCGTACTTTATTGTATACTATAGATCGATGTAACATTAATTTATTCATAGTATTTTCTATCATCGCTTACTGTGCTGTTGCCGGCTGATGACATTTTCGAAAATGCCTTATTTGTGAGTTGCCGAGCTAGGATATTGGCCAGTGTAGCTTACTGGTTAAAGCAACAGCAGAACACGTTGGGATCTCATGCTTAACCTTTCCCTGGGCGCGCAAATTTTCATCACACGAGTAGGCGCGCGTTGTAAATTGTACAACAGGTGAAAAACAATCAATTATTGTTGTTTTATTTTAATTTTACAAATAATTTAACTTACAAATATCATATAAGTTATCTCTGATCACAATTTATGAAAGTATTCCGCAATATATTTACTTTGTTATAACATATTAAAGCAGAAGTTGAGATGTATAAAAAGTTACTTGCTACTAGAATCACAAAGAATAAAAATTCTTAATGGATTATTAAACAATAATTAGGTAATTTCTGATTTACAGAATTAGTCCTGTATTTCATCTATATTAGCCGCTTTTGATATCAAGCATAAGATTTGCTTTTTTGAAGACTGTTTACAGGTAAACCTTGCGCATTTCATGCACTGTTAACAGATTAAAATGGTAGGTGCAGCTAATTGCACAATCTGAAATACAAGTAACTTTCAGGAACTGGTTAAAGGGATCCAATAAACGAATACAAACGGTTATTAACACGCACTACTGCTTGAATTTTGTTTTAAAGAAAAAAGAAAGTGAATGTTGTACTTTTACAACGGCGCGCCCGACGAGACGGAACGTTAAATCCTGCCTCCGGTTAATTTTTCACTTCTGTTTGATTATTGTATTATTGTGTTCAAATCTACCTTAATATATGTACCTTTAATAGCCAAAAATTAATTAAGATTATAATTTATGTGTGCTTTAATATATACACTGTTGAAAGTGAAGGTGACAAACCGGTGCTATTTGGGACCCGAAGGTGAAAAGGCCCTAGGGTCTATTGGAACCCGGGGCATTTGGAACCCTAGGGTGCCATAGGGGCTTGGATATGTGGTTGCAGTGCCGACAGGTCTCTTACTGGGTGATTGGAGCTAAATAAGGTAACATGCACTTCTTATTGGCAGCAATAAGGCACCTCATCGGGTTACTGGAACCATGCGCATGGGCTGTGACGTGCGTCTTTCTGTTTTCTGTGACGGCAAGTAAAATCTATGCCTATGAGTGAATGAAGGTGAGCTCGATGGCAGAGCGGTTAGAACGCTGAGCTTGTAATTAGACGTTGTGAGTTCGAATCCGTCGAGGGCCAAAAGTCGATTTGTATATTTTTTAATTTTTTATTATTGGACACTCTGGATTAAGGGTGCCATCTTTTCACCCTCATTAAAGGTGTCATCCTGGCTCCTTTAAGGGTGTCACCAGTGAGACAAGCGTTTCACCTCTAAAAGGTGCAATATGTCACCATTAATTTTAACAGTGTACTGTGCATCAATAAAATATTACTTTGATCATCGTACTTTCCGTCATTGCGCGCTATGCTATTGATGGCCGATGACGTTCCTCAACATGGTTTATCAGTGAAAAATTCCCGAGCTAGGATATCGGTCAGGATAACTAAGTGTATAAAACAGTACGCTACACTGTGGCCCCGGCTAATGTTTTCAATCCTGTTGGGTTATTGTATTAATTGTATTCAAGTCTGTCTATAGGTAGCTTTAATGAAAAAAAATCAGACGTTAATTTACGGATGCTTTATTATTCAGCATGTTTTTATTAACTATAATATAAGCTCTGTGTGATATTGAAATTAAGGTACCCTGGGGTAATAACGCCACGTTAAGGTTCTACTAATTTTTACGGCTCAGTTTTAGTTTGTATTTTTCAAACAAATATATGATTTGATGCAGAAACTCATTGACTATCTGTAGAAAAATAATAATTTAACATATATGTATTCATAAAATGTAATGGCATGGTTTCTTGACCAATGCTATTTGGCGTTGTTACCCACCTATATGGGTAATAACGCCATGCAAACAAAACTATGAAATAAGATGGAATAATTGCATGTAAATTGCCCAATTCTAAAAATACAAACTCTACAAACTTAGAGATTGACAAATTGCATTCTAAGCTATTGAAAATGTTAAATTTTTTGTGAAAGTGTAAGAAAAATAAAAGGTGTGGTGTGGAGGGGAGGATGAGGCAAAAGAATATCAGACCGTGAGCTTCTTTTTGCTTAAAAAGGACCGCTTAAATAGAATTATTAGAAACATTGCACAGTTTTAACTGTGTTTATTTGAATCAGTATTAAGGATGTAGCTCGGCCACTGTAGGGAATCAACCGGGGTATTAATGCCAAGGATTGGCGTTATTACCCCGTTATAATTATTGCGCTGTAGATTTTAAATTACAAATTATCTCGAGAAGATATCCAAAATCCTCAACAACATTTTGAAAGTCCATGAAATATACTACAAATGTATGTAATTAACAAAGTGTTTACGTAAAAAAAATAGTCTTCACATCACAAAACGTATCTCGCAAATTTTAGATCAAGCGTTAATTTAAGTTGCTTGTAAAAACAATAAGACCTGAAAATGAAACAAATTAACTTGAAGCTGTTTTTTGCGATTTATATGACTCAAAACCCTTCTGCGCAGAGCACGTGGGTGTCATTTACCAGATTATTTCATAATTATGCGAAATATTAGCCCTTGGCGTTATTACCCCGCCTGGCGTTATTACCCCATACCACCTTATTTCATAAGTACACTAATATATAAAAAAAAACGATAAAGTGCGGGTATTACTTGCGTTCAGAGGGTTCTGAACAATAAATAAGAATTACTAACCCCTTAGGGGACAAGCGACTGATGTACGTGCCATTTGAGATTCTTAGAAATTGTAAAGTTTACCTTATTTAATCTGAATGTTTTTGCAATTCAACTACAGAAATTTTTCAGTTTTGAAAAACCGGTTTTACTAGATTAAAAATTAAGCAAAGTGCTCTCGTCGCGAAGAAGTTAGGTGTATTATTAAAAAAAATCGATGCTAAAATAATAATAAGACTTCGTACAAATCTATACAACGAAAGTTCTATAATATTCGACAATAATCGAATATTACCGAATTATATTATGGTAATATTCGAAATAACATTTTTTTTTAAATTTTATCCTAATCTATATAGAAAGAACTTAATTCAGTAATGAGAATTAAAGTAGTGCATATTTAAACTTTATTTGGCGTCTCATAAAACTTAAATCAGCGTACTAGTAATCTTTGATTTTTACAGTGGAGCTGACACAAAACCTTTGTACAAAAGTTAAACTTGGCATTATGCTGAGCGCAACAACTTTATGTTTATTGCTTTTTTTACTGCTAATAAGTATTGCATTTCACAAATATAACTTTAAAAGTCGTTATCTAGTCTTTAAAAGCCGATGGTACATAGAATACGCCGCCTGTGTCATTATTTATCTCCAAACCGTCCGTTCTTTAAGGGTTAATATATGGCCTAATAACCGACGATTTCTTCCGAAAATCATTATCAACAATACTTTCATATTACTCCTACGATTCTCAACACGTTTGTTGAATGCCCACAAATCGCAATTTCTATGCAACTGAAAAATGCGCTTTTTTAAAAAACTATGTGATCTAGAGCAATAGCTATAATTTTCCTGCAAGGTTTAAATTAAAATCTACTACCTTCAATTTTTTCAGAATTTTAGTTTCAGTAAGATTCGGAATTAAAGTGGGGAGAGATCATATTTTTGACGATCTCTCTGTAAATACGAGAACTAAAATTAAAAAAAATATATTCTTGAGTTCGGTGTTACGAAAGCATTTAAATATCTTTGTCAGCTTTTGTTTGTTTTAAGTATAATTTCGTTACATTGATATTTATATGTATTTATATTCAAATTTAACCATCAAAATTTGAGATTTAAAACGAAATTCAAATTAATTAAAATTGTTTCAAGCTCAAATTCCTGTTGAGCATTGTCAATTCAATTTTGCTGCTATGGAAACATCTGACTTATTTTTGAATTCGCTTAAATGTATGCAAATAATTTTACTGGATAAAAAATTTTTATATATGAAAATATTTTTTTCCAGAGGTAAATTAAGTAACTACAGCTACAAATTATATTATATATATATCTGTGTGTGTGTGTGTGTAATATATTAAACTCTCTCATTGTTTATGTTTAAATTCGTTAAATACAATTTACACGGATTCTAGAAATCCAAAAGTTTTCACTTGCATTAAAATAGTTTGCTTTTGGCGGAAAAAAGTACTGCGCGCCAAAACGTGAAATGACAGACGAATTCTGTGATTGTTGAGGTCATTTGAGTGAAAAAGTCCTCCAGAATTCGTCCGGGATGGCTCAGTTCGAAAACCATTGGCGGCTTCAGCCAATTCATCCCTGGTTCGAATTCTGGCCCGGGCTTTTTTCAACCACTTGGAAATTTTACATCAGTTATAATTAATTTACCGATTAAATAATAGTGTTTAAAATTATTCTAATACGAGGGTATAACTCTCGTGCAGATCGTCCCGCATAATAAATATTAATTAGTAACTTTATTATTACCATAAAATAGTTACTAAGAGAATAATAAGACTTTATTTAAATACTATACTGTCGAAATATGCTGTCGGCTATAGCTGTATGTATATACCAGAAATTATATAAACTGATAAACCACGATAGTTTAGTGGAATATCAAGTCTGGTATCAAATAGATATTCTCCATAGCTCGTTTTTTTTAATCTTATCCTAATCTGTTTAAGATTAACTCAATTCCATGCTGACAATAAAATTAGTGCATATTTAAACTTCGCTTGTCATTTCATGAACCCAAATTCTCTAGTAATCCGCATATTAGTAATATTCTTTTCTTTTTACAACATACATAAAATTATACCTTAGCTCAAAGCTTAAATATGGTATTACGATAAGCGCGTTTCGAAAAATGGAGTATTGAGAGAGCTACTCATTGCAAACTTGTCGCAAATCTGATAGTAATTCTAATTAAATTAGTCAGTTTTCGAAAGTTTGACGTTTATTGCTTTTTACAACTATTGCCAGTGTATTACAGAAATATCATTAAAAGTTATCTTGGTTTTAAAATTCGATGGGGCATAGAATACGATGTCCGTGCTTTATGCATGTCCAAATCCCCATGTCTTTAAGCGTTAATATTTTGGCTAATTACCGACTATTTTTTTTTCGAAAATCATTATCAACAATCTTTTATGCTTCAGAGACGACAGGGAACTCCAGTGCATCACAGTATCTTTGCTGAATGCCCACAAATCGGAATTTACATGCAACGGAAAATGAGATTTTCCCCCAAAAACTATGACCTAGGGCCATCACCATATTTTTCCTGCAACATTTAAATTAACTTCTACTACCCTTAATTTTTGTTATAATTGTAGTTTCAGTCGATTCAAAAATAGGGGGAGAGGAAATATATTATATAACTAATATAATACGTAAAATACCTAATACAATTTAATACCTAATTGTTATATAATTTAATACCTAAAATAAAAAAGAAATACACATTTTTGATTTCGGAATTACGAAATCTTTCACAGGAATCCCGCATGATATTGTTAGAAAAGACTATTAAGAAACTTAATTAGTCCCTATACATTTTTTAAATGCATTTGAGAATAGTTTAATTTATAAATATGCAAGACAATAGCTTTATTATCTGAGCCAACTTGAACTGTCCACGATCCATAGTTTTCATGTAAAATAAACAGACAGATGCAGAAATTATCTTATAATGGTTCCAGTTTAATTTTTCAGTATAGAGCTCTAAAAATACGTATTTTACGCATTTTGTATTATGTTAGATAATTTTAAAGATATCGTAAAAGTCTTGGTTCAGTGTAATTCAGGGTAAGGTTAACAATAGTATTATAGTACAAAGGAAATTGAAATATACTTGTAAGGAATGTCTCCATACTGGGCATACTCAGAAAATTTTGAAAAAAATACCAATTTAACTACTTATATATGTAATAGGAATTACTGTAGAAACTTTGTAAAAAAAATAAAATACTTTTGACTATTTGGCGTGAAAAGACGAAAGCACCACGCGATTTGGTGAGCAGCATTTTTCCTCGACAAAAGCAAACGATTTTCATGCAACTGAAAATTGTTAATAGATTTTTAGAATGCGTGTAAATGGTATTTGATGAATTTTAAACTTAAACAATGAGAGAGTTTAATGTACATATTATATTGTTTATGCATATACACTGCTCAAAACAATTAAAGGATATTTGAAGTTTTATATAAAATAAAGATATAAACGAAACTTTTTTTGCCGAAAATAGAAGAAGAGAATCACAAATGCAAATCTTTCTGGTTTTCAAACTGTGGAGTATGCAAATTTTGAGTTCGACGTCAAAAACGTCGCTTCAGCGGCAGCGAATGAAATTTGACTTTCAACTGGATAAAAGAGAATGAAGACAAGGATAATCGGCATTCAGTGATTGCTTTGTTTCGATGAGTACGATGTCTCAGCGAAGTTATTTGATAGATTCAGAAGCTTGGAGAATTGTTGGTAGGTTAGAAGGGGGCCAAACTCAAGCCGAAGTAGCGCAAGCCATTGGAGTGTCACAAAGTGTCATTTCCAGGATCTGGAACCGTTTTTTGCAGAGTGGATGTGCAGGCCGAAGACCAGGGCAAGGTCGTAGACGGGCAACAACGCCCAATGAAGATCGGTATTTAGCGTTAACAGCTCGGAGACACCGAAACATGAACGCTACTCTTCTCCAACAACACCTTCGCTCGGCTACAGGCACCACGATTTCAACTCAGACTGTCCGAAACCGGCTCCATGCTGTAGGTCTGTATGCTCGCCAACCGATGGTATGTGTTAGATTAACATCAAGGCATCGTCGCGACCGAAGGGAGTGGGCAACCGAGCATATCAACTGGAGAAGAAATGAATGGAGCAATATTCTGTTTTCCGACGAGTCCCGTTTTTCTGTGCATCCGGATAATAGGCGTATTTTCATCTGGAGGGACCGTGGCAGTAGGAATAATCTTGCGTTCGTGCACGAAAGTGTCAGATTTGGCGGTGGAGGAGTGTTGGTGTATGGTGGCATCTCCATTGACGGGCGCACTGACCTCTACATCATTCGAGATGGAGCTCTGACTGGTCGCCGATATAGGGATGAGATCCTCAGACTTATTGCAGTCTCTTACGCTGCAGCAATCGGAGATAACTTCATTTTAATGGACGATAACTGCAGGCCACATCGTGCAAACCTGGTGGAGGATTTCCTTTTCGAGGAAGGAATCGTTCGAATGGAATGGCCAGCGTGCTCTCCAGACATGAATCCAATCGAGCACGTTTGGGACGCTCTAGGAAGACGAGTTTCTGGCCGCCAACAACCCCCACAAACTCTCCAAGAACTGGAAAGAGCTCTTCTGGAAGAGTGAGGCAGAATACCCCAACTCGTCATTAATAGCCTCATTGAGTCCATGCCTCAAAGGTGTTTAACGTTGCTGGCCGCCCGTAAAAACCATATCCCCTACTGAAAATGATTTTCTTTGAAGAAAACACCTTTTCTTATTCTTTTTTTCTCATATGCACGAATCGTGTTTTTTTCCTTTTGTACACAAATGCGCAATAAAATGCATTTTTTTCTGCCAAACATGTGTAATTTATTCTCATATAACCTAGTATGTCTGTCGATCATGCATCAATCAGCTAAAAATTTTCCCAGATACAAAATCCACCTAAAATTGCAATACCTTTAATTGTTTTGAGCAGTGTATATTGCTTGTTGTAGCAGTTATTTAATTTTAATACAGTAAAAGTATTTTCATTCTCAAAAAATTTTTCATATATTTAAGCGTATTCCAAAATAAAGACTAGATGAAGAATGATAAAGTAATACATTTAAATATCAAATAAGTTTTTGTTTCCATAGCAACGAAATTGAATCGGCAGTGCTCAATTGGACTTAATTTTGAGACAAACAAATTGAATTAATTTAATTTTCCTTTTAATAGATAAAATTTCATAGCTAATTTTCATTATAAATACATGTATGACAAGACTAAAGTTATAAGAAACTAAAACTGAAACAAATAAAGTTATTTAAATAAATATTTTTAAAAATAGTTCAACGTGAAATATTTTTACCTTTAAAAAGTATTTACGAAAAGTATTTTTTGAAATTTTATTTCGTAGCCAACCGGCGATAAATTGCCAAAAAAACAAAATGTTCATTTTTTAAAGAACGTTTTATTGGGGTTCCGCCGTTTTTTTTTTTATTTACATATATATCGACATGCGAAGAACATTCTGTAATTTTTTCAGAATTTTCTGATTATGCCCGTATGGAGAACTTCCTTGTTAGTTGCTTTGAGTATACCGTGTGTGACTTAAGAATCAATTTGGCTCCAATCAAAAAAAAATCCCTGTCGGCTGGGCCTATAGGCGGAGGTAGATTTCGAAGAGTGCTCATTTCAACAAAAATAAATAAATATATATATATATATATATATATATATATATATATATATATATATATATATATATGATTAGAGATAAACCCAGTTTAATAACTTCATTTGGCCGTTTATGAAAAAGTTTTAATTTCATTTTTCTGCAAAAAATGGTTTTATCAGAATCATCTTAAGAAAAATTCAGCTCAAATGCCCACTTTGACAACATATTTTGAAATAGATTCTAAATTTCTTTAAAAATCGACCAAAACAGTACATTATACAGTTCCTAAATAACAAAAAAGTGTCAGTTGAAAGCATTTGAGAAAAAAATTGAATTTAAAAATGAGTCATAAAATAACCGATTTGTTGTTTGAATACATCCTTAATTCTTTAATCATGATTGCTTCGGAAAATTTTGTGCGAAATACTCACTTTGACAGCATTTTAAAAAATATATTCTATCTTTATCAAAAAACTGGCCAATGCGTCACAGTATATAGTTCCTAAATAAGAGGATCTGTAAATTGGATGCATGTGAAAGCGAAAATGGATTTTAAAACGAGTCATAAAAAACGCAATTTCTTATTTGAACACTTCCTTAAATTTTCAGTCAAGATGATTTCTGAAAATTCTGTTCAAAATACCCTTTTTGGTAGCCTTTTTTTGAAATATATTCCGTCTTTATCAAAAAACTAACCAGTGCATCACATTATATAGTTCCTAAATAAGAGGATCTGTGAATTGGATGCGTTTGAGAACAAAAATGGATTTAAAACGAGTCAGAAAAAAAACGCAATTTCTTATTTGAATACTTCCTTTAATTTTCAGTCCCGATGACTTTCGGAAATTCTGTTCAAAATACCTTTTTTGGTAGCCTTTTTTGAAATATATTCTGTCTTTATCAGAAAACTGACAAATGCGTCACTTTATACAGTTTCTAAATAAGAGGATCTAGTATTTTGATGCGTTTAAAATCAAAAATGAATTTAAAAATGAGTCAGAATATAAGCCGTTTGGATTTGAGGTTTTTTCTCCAACTCCTATTTTTGTTTAATTTTTTTTTGCTATACGAATTGGTCCTATGAAAACCTTGTCAATATAAAAGTTGTAGATATTTTTGAGAAGATGTAAAATAAATTTAATCAGATTTGATATCTTAAAAATTGACGGAGTTATGGATTTTTCTCTTTTTTCAGCGCCCTTTTTCTTTTCGTTTTTAATTTTTTTCATCGGTAAAAGTTGGTCCTATCAAAAACTTGTAAATACAAAAGTTTTAGATAATTTTAAGAACATTTATAAAAAATTTAGTTGGACTTGATATCTTGAAAATTGACGAAGTTATGAATTTTTTTCTCTTAAAATCCCTGTTTTTTTTCGCCCCTTGAGCCCACTTCTAAATTTATCAAAAATCTGTCATGTGTATAATTTTGGCCCATTTTTAAGAAGTAATATAAACTTTAAACTGATTCGATATCTACTTTAATTAAGAAGTTATGGCGTTTTTTCGGTTTTCACAAAAACGCCCCCTATTCCGACCCCCTTGGTCCGATTTTGCCCATTAACGAACTCAGCCAAGATTTTATCCCCATTGATTTTATGTTCAAGTTTGGTGGAGATTGGTGAAGAATTATAGAAGTTATCGTGTCCATAAAAAAGTGAGATATATATATATATATATAGATAGATAGATATATAAACTGGTGCGATTGCAATAGGTAGTATTTCTTACGAAATCTACCTAATTGCAAAAATCTCAAATTTTTTTGTAATTTTAGGAAGCTATTGCTAGAATTTGATTTTTTTATTTCGCTTTACAATTGAATAAAAAGTCTGTATTATAATACTGCGATTGTTTTTTAAGCGCTCTGACCATAAATACCTTAACACTTACATGCATTGTGATTCATATCTGCATCTATATATAAAAAATATTTTTAAACCAAATTGCAACCCTACTACATTTTTAAATCAAACTGAACCTTTTTAAAGTCAGCGTGCAGTTTATACTTGGTTTTTCCGGGGTTTTTTAAACGGTCGAACTGTGAAACGGCAGAGAAAGGAAAACTTTGAAAGTTTTTTTATTTTTTCAAAAAATTTTCATGTAATTAATTTTTTTTTCGAACTGATTCCCTTGTTAAAATGGTAAAAGAACATAAAGGCCGATTTTTTTTGTCTTATTTTGAGCAGTTCAGCCGATTGGAGGTGTGAAAAACAGCGGGAAAAAATCGACCTCTCTTCTCTGCTGAGCGAATTGGTGTATTATTTGGTGAAGTTTGGGCAACTGCGTAGTCGTACGATAACTATAAAAAAGCTTTTTGGTGAAATTTCGTTTTAGTCATTAATATCTCAGCTAATCATCAAAAATTGAAAATGTCAAACTTGTGTATATCAGGGCCCGTCTTGGACTACCCTGATCTATGTATTCAGACTTCTACGTGCGGTAGATTTTGATAGCTATCGTAGACACACGGAAAAAATCTTTTATTAAAATAGGGAGTATTCATTTTCTTTGAAAAAACAATTCCGTACAATGTCCCCAAACAAATCACAACTACTTCATAACTCAATGTTTTTAAATAATATGCTAAATACTTTTTTTACACAAATTGATTGTGGATGCTTTAATCCGAAAATATAGGTCGTCAGGTCGTTTAAATGAAATCTGCATGCAAAATAACTGTATTCGTAAGAGAACGCATGTTATGAAATGATAAGTTAGATACCGTAAAATGGGGGGGAATAGGAACGAAATTTCCCGGTCATACAAATAAATTCATTATAAATATATGTGATGATATTTTTAGTTGCCAATTTTTTTATAACAAGGTAATAACATTAAGAGTTGGGAAATTCAGTTTTGACATGTTTGCACCACTACTGGGGTATATAAAAAAACTTCAAGAGGATCCTCAAAAACATCATTTTTTCAACGTCCTCAAAACTTTGTATGTAAGTACAGTATTTTTCGTATTCTGAACCAAAGAGAGGGGATTTTTAATTAATGCTAAACCTGTAAACGATATACTGTATTAAATTCTATGTATTTCTAAACTACGTAATGAAAAAAATGAAAAATGGCTTATAACATCAAAGGTTCAAGATTTACGGGGTGAATCGGAACACGTTTTCTCTAGTGGTTTATTTTTTTATACAGTAATAGTTTCATGTAATATATGAAAATATATGTATGAATATGTATTGTAACCATATTTTGTTTGTTCTAATTACTTGAAGAGTTTAAAGGTGCCAGGAAATTACTTGGTTAAATAAAAAATCAATGCCTAATCCAGCAAACATGGAACACACAATAAAAGAATTTAAAAATAGCAAATTAGTTAGAAAACTGCACAGAATTATTCTCTGACATCCACAACATTACACAAACATCTCAAAATGGAAAACCAATTAAAAGAGAGATCGATGCAAACAGTACTATGGGCTGGGGATGAGGGCGTATTAGTAGATCGTATTAATACATGCAGCGATTGGGATACTCAATAGATTCACTTACCCAATGACTACTAGTAAAGGATAACACAGAGCAGGGTTGAATTTGTATTAAAATCTACTTCTGCAATTCGAATATAATTTCTTAAAATAAATTTTAATTTTTCTTGATTTTAAAGTTGTTTTCTAATTTTTAAAAGGCATATCTTTACTTGTATATAAAATAAATGCTTGGTTTCACAGTAACTACGTGTTCCTATTCTTCCATTATCAATATTACCTGTTTTTATTAGCCCTATTAAACTTTTAATCGGAATATATAAAGATTATAACATTTGTTCCGATTCACCCCTATCTGCGGGGTGAATCGGAATACCATTAAAAAAATGAATAATATATATATATAAACAGTAAAAATGTTTCGTTTTTGCTTAAAATGTAAAGAACACAAAACCGAAGTTTCTAGTAGAAAAATAAAGAAAAATAAAAAAAATCAATTGTTGCTTTTCTTTAACATTAAAGTTGAAAAGTGTTCCGATTCACCCCATTTTACGGTATTTAATAGCATTTAATTATTGATTTCAAATACTAGAATGATTTTTTTTTCAAATATCTTGAAAGTAATGAGGTTTCAGTTCGATTGCAACATTATTGGGTGGGATGGAGTAGTGAGAGGAATGGGAGAATAGATTTTTATCTATGTATCATTCTAAACATTTCATCAAAGCTTGCAAAATATTACTTCAAGAATCAAAAGTAAATTTTCTTTATATACTTTTTATGCTTCCTGTATATTATATTTACATGCATAGATGTAATAGTTTTCCAATTTATAAAACATTCTTCCGTATATTATCCATAATTTAAACTAAGCCTAAAAGCAATATTTTTTGAAAAGTGCTTATGCATTTTGTTTGTCTGACCGTCTGTTCATTCTCTAACTCCCGTAAATATACTCTAATTTTCATGTATTTGATAACGTTTATTTAGGGCCACTAAAGCATGTTTGGCATTGCATATGAAGTATGTACGATTAATGGTTCATTTATAGGGACACTCAAAACAATTCGATTACATTACGGTATATTTGGGGGGAGGGGGAATCATTTGTAAATTATTTTAATGACATTACGCTATTTAGAATGTATCGAAACTGATATAAATAACTGAATTTAACTACAATCACGTTAAAACAGAGCCTTCATAATATGTTTTAGTAATTTACAAGTGCACACAAAAAACTGTTACAGTACTATCTTTATGTAATAATTGCCAGAGAGTAAGTTTTAAAATTCGGTATGGGCTTTTAAATTTAGTTTTTTGCATATTATTCTTTATATATAAATTCTGTACCTCATATACAGTTGGCAAAAAAAGTATTTGTACACTTCATTTTTTTCAATTATAATGAAATGAAACAAAAGATTTAAGCAAAAAATACTGTAATACATTAATTTAATGCATTATAATATTATAGAAGCAAAAACAAAATTAAACGAATCGATTTTTTACATTATAATAAACAAATATACAAAAATATAATGCAAAAAAAGTATTTGTACACTATATTAATGTAATATAATTAATGAAAATTTAGTAAAATGATACAAATTAATATTTTGTGTGAATTCATTTAGCGTTTATGACTCCTTCTAGATGGTGTGACATAGATTCCATCAACTTTTTTGTAGCGGTCTGGTTAATCTTATTCCATGACACAATAAGAGCTTCTTTAAAACTGTTTTTTACTGATACATTTTTTTTTCGGATTTTCTCATCCAATAGCATCCGCAAATTTTCTATTAGATTCAAGTGTAGAGATTTTAGAGGAGTTACCAGTCGTCTTCGAGTATTGTCGTAAGCATGTGCTGGTGATCACAGCAGTATGCTTTACTCGTTATCCTGCAGAAAGTGAAAAGCTTCCTCTACGCATAATTTCTTGGCATGGTTTAATAAATTATGCCGCGACACATCAATGTATGTTAAACCTGTCCTTCCATTGTCAATAAATTTTAAATGTCCTGCTCCATTAGAAGCTATACACCCCAAAACTATAATATTCCCCCCAACATGCTTGATAGTTTGAAGTATAGGTTTTGGATCTAGAACGGTTTTATTTTTACGCCAATTTTTTCGAATGCTTGGTGGTAAGAAAATTCCGAATTTTCCCTCATCAGAAAAAATTACTGTTTTCCAAAAATCCAATGATTTACTTCTGTATGCGAAAGCGAATACGCCTATTTGTTTCGCTGATGAATGGATTTTTCCTTGAGGTTCTTCCTTTTAAATCTGCATTGAGAAGAATATTTTTTATTGTTTGAGGTATTACTCTGATGCGAGAAGATGTTGCAAGGTCTCCAGCAAATTTTTGAACCGAACGCATAGGATTTTTTAAAGCTTTTTTAACAACACTCCCTTTTTCCCTCATTGTTAGTTTGCTGAGAGGTCCTGGTTTTCATTGAATTTCGATGCTTTTAATTTATTCATAGTTTCTCACTATACATCCAATAGTTGTAAATGGTAATTTAATAGCTTTTCCAAATTCTTGTTGCGAATTAAAATTTTTATTATGCTCAATCATAGGATTTCATATATCTAGAGGTGCCTCTCTAGTTTTAGGTTCTATACTCAATTACTTCAAGAGCAAATTAGATTAAATGTCAGACAAATATAATATGAAGTTAAAAATTATTAACAGCTTCTGTAAAAGTAGTCCTTTGAACCATAAACACTATAAAACACAGTACATATCAGGATGGAGAAATGTACAAATACTTTTTTTGCAAGAAATTTTTAAACTTTTCCTATTGGAAAATTATTTTACATCTTTATCGAAATTTTCTGTTGTGTAATTTAAAACGCACGGTAAACAGATTGTATTAAAACTATTTTTTTGACAAAATATCTGCTTTTATTTAGTTAAAAATGAAAAATTTTAGAGTGTATAAATACTTTTTTTGCCAACTGTAGACTGCTGCACAAATGTATTCGCATACCATTCTTATTACAGGAACTTGCTGAAGTGGAATTTTTCCGAAAGATGTATCTCTTAAATGAACTAAATTTTGGAACGCATGTTGTTAATAGATACAAATCTTTATCATATACAGGGCTGCTAAAATTTCGATAATTATGAGATTGTAGATGGCAACAGTTGAAATTAGGTTTTTAAATAATTTATACATTTCCATATGGTGAAACGAGGCTTAATATTTTAATTTTTTAAATGGTTCTGTTTGGTTACATTATTCTGAATGTGTTGGAAAGTGCTTTATAATCTGTGCTTGACGCATGATTTTTTTTCTTTCTTTTTATTTATGCATGAAATTTCACACAAAACAAGCAAATAAGGAGGAATGGGATATGACAGTAAAGGGAGAAATGGGACATGTCCAATTCCTTACTTTAATAAGATTAATGTAAATTACTAATATGCAGCCATTTTTAGAGGATAATGTATTCAATTTCTTTAAAATGTAAATAAATTGAATTGATGATTTTTTAATGTCTTTTATGACCGACAATCCCGAATAAATATAACAATCAGACTTAAATAGAATAAATACTAGAATTTTACATAGTGTTACATACATTATCAACCTACGATCTTTGATTGTATATCTAGCTGACACCAGACTATTTTTGCCTTGACTTTTATTGCTGTCCCACACCTCACTGTTAGTGCGGAGGCATGGGACACATTTTCAAACTTTCAATTTTTTTAATTATAAAATAGCTTTTGCATGTTATATTTTTAATAACCTTAACACTAGCTATCCAAATAGATTAATTAGAGCTTAACGAATATTTCATTGTCTGAAAGATAGTGAATGTTATTCTTTTGCGTACTATACAATTCCTATTCATATGACAATAAGCTAAGGAAGAATTTTTGGAGATGTTTAGAAAATATTGTATTACAATAAAATTTAACTTCATATTACATCTTTATAATATTTTTTGCGCTTTATTACACAATGTTTTTTCAGGAAAGTAACTTTTATTTTAAAATTAAAGGGTGAAATACATGTTTAAAATAAATAGTCGTTGAGCCAGAAGCCAAAATTAGGGTTTTTGGTTTCATCTCCGGGGACTTAGTGATATATGTACCTTTTTGGATTCAGAATGGTCCAAGGAATTCATTTTATGATGATACTATTAAATTTGTGGTAGATTATAGACGCCATATTGAGAAGATGAGCGCCATCTATCTCACACAGATACAGATGTTTTTACCATTACCACATAATAAAATATTAATGAAAAATGCAGAGAACAAATAATATTGAACGTATAACGTTATACAATTTATATATTTGTTAAGATTATATTTTAATATGATTATTAACATTTTCAGTTGGATAAACCGATCAAAAGACATTTGCGATGAAAGGAAATCGAAATCTTGTTTCTCATTTTAATGCTTATTATTTTGATGAGGATAAGACACAGCAGTTCCAGGAAAAAGTAGTACTATTGAAACTATTGTGCTTAGTCTGTTAAGAATTAACCCTTTTGGGACCACGAGTGCACGTATGCAACTTCAAAACGTAATTCCATTGCTTGTTTTTAATGCCATTAAAAAAGTAAAATTCTCCTTATTTAATTAAGATATTCGCTTGTTTGCTAAACTAAATTTAATTGTTTGACAAAAAGTGATGCCAATTGAATAAAATTCTTGAAAAAAAATATTGGTAATAAACAAAATAATAATAACAGAAATCTTAGTCTTCTGAACTTCTATCATGATTGGTTCACATTCCTGTATCCAAATAACTTCAATCGTCATAGAATAGTTAGTTCATATGCTTGTACATGAGGTTCATAAATAAACACGCACATGATAGTGTGGCACATGTTCTTGGTCAAGAATATGACGCCAGTTCCAAAGCAGCGTCAGGAGCAAGAGGACTGCCATTCCACTGGATTTCTGGATAGTCATTTCCCTCACAACCTATTCCAAAAATCCAACCATATTTATCTGGAGATGGAAGATTAGAACTGGCCTATAGGCACTTCTTCGGAACAAGACCGTGGAAATTGGCTCGCATTACCTATAAGTAGAGTGTATTACTGCATAGCTGAAAGCATTGCGACTCTACACACTCCTTATTTTTCAGAAAAAATACATAGAATATAGCCCAATTCCTTGATGCCTGAATATTTTTGCTTTCCATAATAGAGATGGCAAACTTACGAGTCAAGTTTTTTCTTTATTTCCTCTGATAAATCAGCTTCAGTATCAAACGCCTTAAGCACATCTCGAAATTATGTGGTCTGATTCATCATTTTCCTTTGCCTGCATAAGCATTTATTGTATCGTATCTGACAGTGAATGCCTTTCAAATGATGCATAACATATCTCTTTACCTAGAAGTCTATGCATTTAGCTCAGTTTGTAATACTTTTCTTTACCTTGTTTTTGGATCCAAATTTCACAAAAATCGTTCCTATTTTTTCAAATCGTTTTCTGAAAAAAAAGACAGTGTAGAGGTAATAATATTTCTAAATCCAAACGATAAAGCATGGTATGCGCGAAACATAAGTTGCGAATCACCTCTTCTTGAAAGCAGGTCAATTTAGTAGCTTCTTCAACTAGTTACTTCGTGAATTTATAGCATTTTTTTCCGTAGATAACTTACAGCATTTGTGTATTCAACTATTTCAGATAATGCTCATTCTGCGATTCTTGAGAATTGAAATGCATAGGTTATTTATTGTTCTCCTCATCCGATAAAATCTGCTTCCGTTTCCGTACTGTTTGTCCAGGAGTATATAACTTTTATAACATCCCCAACAGTTCATATTTTTCATTCTTTTCTTTTTATTGAAAACTCCTTGTATGTATCAAATACAACATCTATCCTTTGAGAGTATGTATCTTGTATTATTTTAGAAAACAGATTATTTGAAAGTTGTCCAAATGATTGTAGCTCCTATGGTAGCTTTAAAAAAAGCACATTACGTCATCTATATTAACAACACCATTGCTGGACCATTCTTCGAGAATTTCTAAATTTGTAATTGCTCTAGTTGATTCTATTACCCTGTCTTTATTTATCTATTCATTGATAACCATGTTCTGTAAATATGAGATATCACGTTTATCTTTCTGGATCTTGCTCAAAGACTGATCTGGATTAAGAACATATTTTTCTTAAGAACTCATTTTGGTTCTTGCACGAATCATGTTCAGAAATTCTGCCCTGGTATCAAAAATATCACTTAACTGCGGCAGATCTTTGAACGAATTTTGTTGTAGCTTTTGACCACTGCGTGTCTTTAGTTATCTGTTTAATCGCCCTATTAATTTAGCAGATGTAAAATCAGGAAAATCTTTCCTATCACCGCACTTATCGGCAGAATTTTCCAATATGGCGTCCATTGGTTACTGTATTTTTGAAAATATCATGGATAATTGTCATGTGGTGAATCCCAAAAATTTATAGTTTAACAAATCCACTGACATGAAAATGCACGAGCCTTTGAATCAACGACGGCGGCCATTTTCCAGAATGGCGCCCATAAGCTACCAAGGTTTTGAAAATATAGATAAATGTCATTGTGATGTTGTGGTAAATTCATTAATGCATATGTATGATTTAACAAGTCCTCTGACATGAAACCACACGAGCCCCTGGCTCAACGGCAGAGGCCATTTTTCAATATAGCGTCCATTAGCTTCTTTGATTTTGAAAATATCATGGATAAATGTTATGATCTTGTCGTGAATCCAAAATAGTATGGTTTAACAAGTCCATTGAGATGAAACCACAAGAGTCCCTGCCTCAGCGACGGTAGCCATATTCCAATATGGCGTCCATAAACTATCTTAATGTTGAATGCATCATGGACAAATGAGATGCTGATGTTTGTGATGAATCAAAATATGTATTGTTTACCAAGTCCGCTGACATAAAATCATACGAGCGCTTAACTCATATCAACTTCAACGACGGCGGCCATTTTTCAATATGGTGCCCAAAAGCTACCCTCGTTTTGAAAGTATCATGGATAAATGAGGTGCTGTCGTTGTGGTGAATCCGAAAATATATAATTTATCAAGTCCCCTCAGATGAAACCACACGAGCCCCTGGCTCAACGACTAAAAAGAATCGCAAACGGCTGAGAGAGTTCAGAAATTATTATTATTACTAATTGCCTAAACATAAATGAAGTCATTATAGTAAGTGTATAAGCATATACTAACATTACTACATGTAAATAGTGGCAAAAGTATTTCTTAAAAAAATACTCCATTAAAAGACATGTACTATTAATAGTACACAAGACCCGAAAGGATTAAAAACCAAGTTTTTTTTGTCACTTACAGTTCGAGACCTAGCCACAACTAGGTACGAAGAAAACTAAATGCCAGCAGTGGGTTTTTTCCATCGTTAAAAGCTTTTTTCAGAATCTTCTGTCATACATCGAAGAGTTTAAGAATTTAAGAAAATAATTTAAATGGATTAAAAAAAAACTTAACAGTTCAACTTGTTTATAATTAAGTTTTAATTAATGTACAGTACACCCTGTTTTAACGGGTGAAAAGGAAAGAATTGTTTGTTTATCATAGTATACATATGCACTTGAAAAAGTTTGAAGCGGAACAAACTCATACTGAGAGAACCAAATAACAAAGTATAATAATTGCAAATTTATGGAAAAAAAATTTTTTTACTATACAAAACGAAAATGCTTAATTTATGAGTGTTCTATAATTATATAATAGCATGAATCATCTTGAAGAGGTCCTTACACACACGGTTATTTTCCTTAAATAAATTAGCGTCTTTTCCACAGATTGTAATTAGTATTCCCTTCTAGAAAGATATAAAATTATTAAAGAAAAAATATATGGTGATATCATGATAGAAGAAAATCTTAGAGAAGTACTGCAAAAACACGCAAATTATTAATTAAATGGCAAACACGTAATCTTTAATTACCATCCATTCACAAAAATGTTTCC
This sequence comes from Maratus speculifer, assembly GCA_964019185.1. Taxonomy (NCBI): domain Eukaryota; kingdom Metazoa; phylum Arthropoda; class Arachnida; order Araneae; family Salticidae; genus Maratus; species Maratus speculifer. The sequence continues at coordinate 410,978,676 of OZ025293.1, read as the reverse complement.
TATTTATACGTTCAGAACTAGACTATCGCAACATTTGGGAAAAATATGTTTAGTCTCAAAGAATTTTATGTCATGCCATCTATTGGCTGCATGATGAATTTTGTTATCAAAACTAAGTGATAAAGCTATTTTAACAGATAATCCAACCTAACTTTGATATCAAATTTCCAGCCTAAGACTCTTCAGTGGCTTGGTCCACCCTGCTATGGCCAACTTAATCACCATATGCTTGCTGTAGAAGTACCCTTTGGTACTGGCATTTTTTTTTTTTTTTTTTTTTTTTTTTTGTAATAACTTTAAAGATTAAGTATGAGGACCTCATACGTAATCGGTTCTGAAAGGGAAACATCTTTATTTTTTTTAATTAGGGCGTTAAGTAATAAGTAAAACTTGTTTACTAACGAGATGCTCTAACTCCAAGCTATGATGTTTACACGAAAGACGTTGAAATTGAGGTTCTCTTAAAATTTAAATTCCAAAGATGAGCGGATGACACTGATAAAATTGATTTAACTGAAATGAACTTTTTCAATATTTTCTGATTTGTTGTGTGACACGAGGTATTCAGTTGTAAGCACACAAAATTTTAAGTAACTAATACAGTTTTTATATAAGAACTCTGCGACGGATGGACAGACAGAGGATAGAAACTAATAGGTTTTTATCGGATGAAAGAAACCCTTAAAAGCACACACTAGGCACGCGGTAAAAGCCGAACCCTAATGCATGGCTGCCAACTACTACGCCTATTTACAGTCAAATAAACACTTTAGAAACAGAAAGTTTAGTAAATAATTAAGAATATGTTCTGTAATTCATAACATTGAATATATTTGGTATACATTTTACTAAAATATTTTTGTGGTTTAAAACACGTTTATAAGATTTAAATAGGCGTAGAAGTTGGCAGCTCTGCTAATGATAAGTCTATGGGCGAAATCTTTTCAAATATCTCTGAAATTTTAATATTTTTGCATGATTTTTTTGCACAAGCTAGCTGAGGACGATCCACAACCGGCCTAGGTTTTACTTTTTCGGTTTTGGTTTCAGATTTTCTTTAAAAAATTACTTTAACTTTCGAAACCGGTTTAAACCGGTTCTGAAACTGAAACTATCGTAATATAAAAAATATATAACCAAAATCGAAAAAGTAAAAACTAGGCCGGTTGTGGATCGTCCTCAGCTATCTTATGCAAAAAAAAATCATGTAAAAATATTAAAATTTGAGCGAGATATTTGAAAAGAACACTCCCATAGACTTTACATTATCATCCGGGTCTTTTAGAGTACTTTTTCTGTGACTATTTTGGGGTCTTAAAAATAGTCTCCAGATTATTTTAAGGACACACTACTCTTTCGAATTCATTGACACTTATATGAATTACTGATTCTACACTATATGTATAAAATCATAATGAAGCGAATTGATGAAACGAATTTGTGAAACGATTTTATGAAACGACTGATTAAATAACAATTGTTTTACAGCATTTTTTCTATTATATGCAATATGCGGCTAAATTAACACCAAAAATCCGCATTAAAATGCAGATGTGAAAAATTAATAGAATTTTAAACTTTGAATTACCGTAATTTCGGGTGTATAAGCCGCAGATCAAAAAATTCTTTTTCGACCCAGAATTTTTTAAGAAAGAAATATAACTAGTTAGATCGCCGTAAATATTTGTCTTCAATCACTAAATAAGATTTCTGGGTCCAAAAAGAATTGTTTGATCTGCGGCTTATACACCCAAAATTACGGTAGTTTTCGATTTTTTTTTTTTTTAATTTCTATAATGGTAGCAACTCAATGACTCCATTTTTGTGGAAAGAAGGGACGAAAGGGAAGAAGATAGGGATTAAATTTTCTGTTCTTTCCCTTGTTTTCAATCTAAAATTGAAAATATCTTTTATTTCAAAGATAGCGAAGACAATATTGTGATTAAATAATATTTCAGAAAATATATTTTTTTACACATTTCAATCATTAGGAATAGTTTTTTTTTTTTTTTTTTAATTTAAAGATCGTTTGTCATCTTACAATTTAATATAATTTCCATTGACATGAAAAAAAATGTGGAAGGGGGGGAGAGGAAAGGGATGTTTGATTTTTTATTGTTATAGTGAAATTAAAAAGTGAAATTATAAAAAACAAATTTTGAAAAATAAGAATTTAATGATTATTAGAGAAAGCTGAAAATAGACAAAATTACGTCAAAATATTTACATTCAATATTGGAAAAAGTACGAAAACTTTAAATTCATTTCACGTGCAATAATTTTATTGTTTTAAAGGTTATAATTGCGTCTTATGCAAAATGTGTAAATATTAAATATCGCCCTATTTATAATGTCTGAAATAATTATATTATTACACGAGAAAAACGTTTAATTGTGAAGATTAGGTCATATTTAAAATCTAATATAATATACCCGAACACTTAAAATAGATAATATGTACCCGTGAATCTTAAAAGAGAAAACAGTAATTATCACATTATAAATGTAAAAGTTACATCATATGAAATTTTACATTATTAAAAAATACATTTAGAACGATTTTCATGTCCAAAAATATTAATAATATTACTTGATATGGTATAAAAGAAGTGAGAGAAGCAAATGTGTTTATATATTACATCACTTCATGCATCATAAATACAAGTAAATGGTAAGCACAAAATACTTTCGATTTATTTTGTAAAAATGAGACATTCAGAAGCCAATCCGACTAATTCCATTGTTTTAGAAATTCAGTAAATGATACGATTAGGTTGAAAATTTTCCTATATATCTGCACAGTGCTTATGAATTACCTTTGATTATAAGACAATTATTGCGAATCATTAAAAATTGGTAAAAAAAATAGTAATTTTTTTATAGATAAATAACTTTGAATATTTCAAATGAGCATTTTCATTTGATCGAAATTGGTCGGATGGACTTTTGATTGCCTCAAATTATATTCAATAAGTACACATTAGAAAATTATGATATTCTTATTAATATAATATACATTGTAAAAAGAACCAGAAAATATGCATGATGGTGAATTAAAATAGAGAAAAGAATTCGCGAATAAGCAATGAATATGTATAAAATTGAAGCTGGTGTTATACACAATTGAAATGAAAAAAACTTCTTTAAACACCATAAAATAAGTTAACTGCGCAAGGCCTTTCGAAAGGACTTAGTCTTTCTTCGTCAGGCGCAAAAAAGACGTGCGTCCACAATGAATGTAGCTGCACGACTCAGCGGCACAGTCGTGCCGCTACATTCATTGTGGACGCACGTCTTTTTTGCGCCTGACGAAGAAAGATTAAGTCCTTTCGAAAGGCCTTGCGCAGTTAACTTATTTTATGGTGTTTAAAGAAGTTTTTTTCATTTCAAAGCAATGAATACGCTGAATAAGCTGTTCCTGAGCATATTTAAAACTCGATCACAGCATAAAATGTGAGTAACGTGGTTCTGAAAGCTGAAAGTTTCTGAAAGAGTTTTAGTCGCGAACCGAAAGGAAGAATATTCATAGCGTCGTTATAAGGCAAAAAGATAGCGACAAATGAAGAATTAATCTTATAGTTTCGAAAACAGCCGCCAATTGTTAAGACAGCCATGAATGTGGCCAAGGAAACTGAAAAATGCCACTTTCAAACAGAAAAAGCATGACGACCTGATTACAGAAGATAGCCGCCTTTATATTGATAATATCATTCAATATTCTGTAACTTGATATTTTTTGAACTGCGCACACTATGTTTTTAGAGGTTGCGAAACCGGGACAGGGGTTGGCGAGAGTAGCTCGGCTGCATAGGAGCATAGGAGGCTGAGACCCCTAGATTTGCTATAAGATGATTAAGATAGAATAGGGCATTCACAGCATTTCTTCTCATTTTCAGGGACACAGAGAAATCCGTTACAGATGACTGAAAATTTTGTTTTGGGCCAGAATGAGAGTTTAGCTGACAATCTTTTTTGGTGAAGATGCGGCCGAAAATTTTGGTCGGAACGAAATTGCAAATTAAAAATATCGTTTCTCTTTGAAAATTTCCAAAATTACAACTAATTTCAGCTATATCGACTCAAATATTATACCTCATTTCAACAAACTTCACTGTTTATAGTTATCAGTCATGACTGAGCAAGCAATCTAACATTGAGGACTCTTCACGTGGTCAATAAAAGCGTCAGACTTAACAGTAACAGAAATTTTAATTTGAAACCGTAAAAGTGTTTCGAATTATCTTTAAAAAGTTGCTTACAAAAAATTTAAAAAAAAAATTGTATAAGAGCAAAACATTTTTTAAATGAGATGAAATTCGTACAATTGAGAAAGTATTCTGTGTCGAAGTTTAATAGCATTTTATTTTATATGAAAATAAAAAATTTTGGTCAGAGGCACAGGGAGCCATCTTGCGTCACATGTATAGTTAATATTTATGTATATTAATGAATGTATTAATACTTTAAAAGATTATTTTGCTGGGAGGTCTTCTATATTAGCCAAATAGGTTTGTCCCAATTTTTGATTAAACATTCCCTGAAGCCACTGCCATTTTTGCTGTATTCACAGCTCAAGTTTGGAATATAGCACTGAGCTTTTATCAAAGTCTGCGTTCTGTTCCTTTAGAGCTTAAAGAAGCAGCTGATATATTTTCGTATTCGGCGAATATTATTAACGAAATACGATTTCGGTCATAACCTATTTCAGTAAGCCTTTAGTAACAGTACCATCCTGTACAGTTCTGTTCCTTTAGAGACTTATTAACGAAATACGATTTCGGTCATAATCTATTTCAGTAAGCCTTTAGTAACAGTATTATCCTGTACAGTTCTGTTCCTTTAGAGCTTAAAGAAGCAGCTGATATATTTTGAGCAGTAATTGCTGGAATCAAGCGTTAACAATTTCGGTATGCGCTTATTTAAATATTTTTTGCATGTTATAAATAAATGATTGTATATAAATTCTATACTTCGTATACAGAGTTTCACAAAAGAAATCGCGTACCATTCTTTTTATTAATTCAAATTGCTGATAGACAATTTTTCTCTAAGGAATTCAATTCCTAACAAAACTAAATTTTTGTATGCATGCAATTTATGGATAAAAATCTATCATATACAGTGTTAATTAAAGAATTTGAATAATCTTCCGATTTTAAATCGGTGTGTATAGATCGGAACATCTAAAATTACTTAATCTGCGCTTGATGCACCATTTTTAACACTTTCCAACAAAGCTTAAAAGTGTTTATACTGTTTGCCTATACACGCTCTAACTACCATATATATATACTCGGATTTTCATGCATTTAGTAAACCTTATCTAGGGTGCCACATGCATGTTTGGTATTGTATATGAAGTATATGGCATTAAAAGATCATTTACAGGAACATCCAAGTGAATTCCATTACATTATGGTGTATGAGGAAAAAATTTTGCAGAGTATTTTAATGAAATTGTGCTATTGCAAGTGTATTGAAACCGATACAAATCACTAAATTACACTATGATTACGTTAAAACAGGACATTCATAGCATATTGAATCCATTGACATTAACACAAAAAAAATATAGTTACAACAATACTCAACCGAATCATTTTCAATTAGATTTAAATTTGTTGCAGAAAAAAATTGAGTCAAATTTTAGTAAAATCGGATATATATTTCAAATACAGGGACAGCCAAAAGTTTCGTTACATTACGGCCGATTGAATAAAATTGTTTCAAATGCTTTTTAATGATGTACCACAGGTGGAAACATGAAATTTATATGCATGAAGGACACTAAAAGGACCATTTTGTAAAATATGATGCACAAATAATATTTATTAGTCATTCATAAGGGACCACAAAAGAAAATCCGTTACATAATTTTACGTTAAGGGGAAATTATTTACGTCATAAACTATTTCACATATAATAAAATTTATGTACTTTTCTTAGATTTACTGTACTGTGTAATAAAAAGTAAGTTCCCATTTGTTGAATTAGATATATTATTTTAATTTATCAAACGGCAAAGTTTTGTTAAATTACTCTGAATTTGTCATAATCTATGTTTGCGCATAATTTTGGATTTTCTTCTTTATGGTATTTCACTATATCAAATTTAATAGGGCTAAAACTGTACGTCAAACTGTAATAAACTTACGTCAACCTATTATGGATCAATAAATCATGAATCAAAAAAATAAATTTTATGTAAAAAATAAAACATGCAATGATTCATTATTCTAGAGAATTTCAAAATTATGGTATAAACGATATTTCATAATATTTTATATTTTTGTTCGTTTGTAACCCTGATGATAATCAAGTGTTTGCAAGAAAGGGCTCGGTTATATCAAAATACTGTTTTGTATATAATGTATTTTAAACAAATTCAGTGAAATTTTTACAAAATGATGTACTGTAGCATTACTGCTAAAGTTATGCTATTCAAATAAAAATTTCTGCGGTTCAATCTACTGGCGGAGGTAAATTTAGAAGTTAAGTACTAATTTCATCATTAAAAACTAATGATTAAAGATAAACCCAGTTTTATCTGACCTATTTTGACGAATTTAATTTCATTTTTCTGTAAAAGCTGGTTTTATCACAATCACGATTTTTTTTTCTTAAACCCCTATTTTGTTAAATTTAAGTGAACTTGGTATGTTGAGAATAAATGAAGCCATGATTTTTTTTCTGCTTAAAACACTTTATTATTTTCTTCTTGACCTTACTTTTTACTTTATCAAAAAATATGTCATGTCTAATCTTTTGCCCTTTTCCCAAGAAGTAATATATTAATTTGATATGCATCATAATTAGGAAGTTATGTATTTTTTCAGTTTCACAAAATCCTAACCAATTCCACCCTTGGTCCGATTTTGCCCATTAACAAATTTTTGACCGAGATTTCTACCCCATGATTTTATGTATCAGTTTGAAAAAGATTTGGGCAGAATTATGGAAGCTATCGTGTCTTTAAAAAGGTGATATATATAAAGTTTGACAGGGGTGGTTTTGGATTCTAGGGTTGATAATCGGCGTAAATCCGCAAAACTTTCAGAAATTTCAACATAGGGAAGAATGCAATACATAGTATTTTTCACGAAATCTACCAAAAACTGGCTCGTATGAGTTATGGATGCCATTCTACTTAATTTTTACAAATGACCTTATTTACTAATGACCTAAAAAAGTATCAAAGTGCACTGAAAGTCCATCTACCTGGTAACAGTTGTTTGCAGGATGGCCACTAACCCTTCCACAGCCCGGAAACAGTTTTTCGTATTTCCGGAAAAACCGAGTTTGAGTATACCACGATATCTTAGTTTGTTTTTCAATTACAAATTGTTTCTATGTATTCACGATGGGTTCAGAGTATAGGCAGGGGTCGGAGCATATAGGACAAATTTTATTGTTCTTACCAGAATATTTTATGAAAAATCTTTAAGAGACATTTTTCTAAGACATGCAGTAGGACAATATTATGAAAATTAGCGATAAGAAATTCTGGTCAGAACAATAACATTTGTCCTATATGCTCCGACCCCTGGTATAGGTGCAGATTCACGGTCGCCAGATACCGACTAAATTTTCACATGACGACTAATTTTTGGCGTCTAAGTCACCATCCTTTGGCAATTTTTGCGTTTTTTCTCGCGATAATTTGATGAAAACTGTTTTGCAGCAATCCTCAGACGATTATTCCACGTTTTTTAGTGATTCTCTAATCAAAAGCATGTTTTTTTTCCGCTATCATTTCACGAAAACCCCGTTTTACAGTGATTCTTTGACAAAAGTTGAGTTTTTTTGCGATCCTTTGATAAAATTAGCTTTCCTTTGCGATCTTTTAACAAAATTCGCATTGCTTCTCCGTTTTTTGAATTTTTCTTAGAAATTAAACCCTGGTTGCGACTGGATCATTTGAGTTTAGGAGCCACTGACTCCTTAACACTAGAACCACGGGAAAATTCATTAAAGATTTATAAAACTATTTCTCACCGGAATTTTCATTTAAAACAATTTAAGTTGTTTATTGAAAATATTTTTGCTCAGCATATAGTTAGCTTACTTTATTAAGAGTTTTCTGGTTCGAATCGATGTCTCTCCATACGATGCGGGTCAAAATGACCCGTCGCCGCGGTTCTAGTGTTAAAAATTTTGGGAATCAACCTATAGGTCGGAGACATTTGTGTAGAGAGGTTGAACGCTGACGCAACCAGAGAATAAGGAAGTGAGACAAGATAAAAAAAAACTGTTGGAACTAAGGAAGTTATTTCAATCCTGTTTTAAATCAATTTTCCCCCCAAAATCGAACGACATCTTGTATTTGTCGCTTTTAGTATGTGGTCTGGATTAGACGTTCAAGGGCGCTATCCCTGAGCAATAAACAATTTTTAAACCGAAAGCTTTAGCCACTGTCCCACATTTCTCGATTTCTTACCGAATGATTCGTTGCATAGCTATTCACAATTTTTACATTATAGCATCGTACACTGTAAAAAAAAATTGGGAGAATTACAAAAATTTTTCTAGTAGAATTGTATTCCAAGAACTTTTTATGTAACGGCAACAATAAAAATTCATGTAACAGATACAGATTTGCACTTTGAATCAAACAAATTTTAAGGTTACTAAGAATTTTTTGGGGAAATCGTATTCCAAGAACTTTTTAAGTGACGATAACAAGCATTATAGATAAAATTTTAGTAAAGTTGCCAAAATTTTAGTAAATTCTTTTGTAAAGTTACAGATGGTTTTAGTTTTGCTTACAAGTTTTGTAGATTGACATCATTTTCTTGTACAGTGTACACATAAAATTTTAGTAAGCATAAGAGATTTCGGTTAATTTAGATTACTAAGGTTACAGATTTTTTTTACAGTGTATGCTACATTCGTTAATTTAGTAGAAAAATAAATGTTAAAATTTTTAATTTATTTCATTATTTTCAGCATTATGCATATGTACCTTATCTGTATAGTTTCTAATTGATAATGTCATTGTTGCGTTCTTTAAAGTATATAAGACAAAACTCTACATTTCATATCAGAAAGCTATATCCTTTATTTTCCAAATTAAATTTTTAATATGTATTTTGGAAACGTAGCATGTCCTTCCATCCATACCCGTTTGTGAAATTCAGTTAACACTTGCAGATATCAATTCTAACTGTGTAGATTTTTATTAACCTTAAAATATTCATAAACAAGTATGTAGATATCATAAAATGGAGAAGCTATATGAATATTAATTTTAAAAAAATTAGCGCCACTTCAACTACTATTTCTTAATAAATGAGTTGCTTACAATTGAGCAAATGCTTTTGTTGTAGAAATAGGTTATTTTTTACTTTTTTTTCTAAGGAGAAAATATTGTAATAGATATATTTTTAGAGATCTGGTTTTTGACGGATTTATAAGTTTTGGATGTCAGATTCCAAAAAACATCTTTTTATAAAATACCTGTCTACCGATGTGGGCTCTTTGTATCATAGAAAAGTATGATTTTATGCATGTAACTGAACCAAATTTTTTCTGTACGCTTTTGGTTATGGCCCACATGTCCTCTTTGAAGGTGGAAATATGCCATCGAAAGGAAAAACTGCAAAAGATTTTTATGCCATTTTCATTATCGTGCCATCAAAATGTGTATGAAGTTATGCATAGAATTTAACCAAATTTCATTTGTGTTTTTGGTTATGGAAAGCAGAACCTCCTGAATTTGGAAATATTCCTCCGGGAGGCGACGCTGCAATAGAATTTTTGCAATATTTTCAATATTGTATCCTCGAAAAGCGTGTCACTTTGCAAAGAATTATACAAAATTACCTGTGTGTGTTTTTAACTGTGCCTAACAAGTCCTACGTAAATATGGTAAGTAATATCTGGAAGGGAGCGCTTAAATAGCAATTTTCTGGATATTCCACAGTTCTGGTGTACATTGGCTGTTCGCGCAATGACGGATAATTCACATTCACCTAACTTGGCTATTCTCAAACTGAATAACAAAAAATATCCATTTTATGAAGTATTAGGATTCATATTAAGTCTCTTTTACTCCTTTAGTAAAATGAAGCAGAAACTGAGGATAAAAATCAAAGTGGATGTAGTACTAAAGTGACAACACTGGAGATTAACAAGCGTAACATTTTTTTGAAACATTAAAATGTTCGAAAAAGTAGGAAGTTTTGTTATTAGCACATCAGACTAGTTTTACTTATTACGAATAAGTTTATATACAAAGAATTGTTAACATATTTTTCTTACAATTTAGACATCATTACCGATTTAAATGAAAAAAAAATCAGAATAGGGTTAATCGTCTGCATCATTAAATATGTTATTTGCAGGGAGGATATCTGTTTTTTTCTTTTACACACCAATATAATCTTAAAATGTTATTTTATGTAATCGGAAAATGTGAGTTTACAGGACAGCATTTTCTGTCTTATACTGGTGTGCAAAAAAAGTGGACCAATCTGTCTTTGCTTTAAAATACAACTCAAAAACTAACAACGGAAAGCTCTATTTGTGCTTACCAAAGATAGCTACTAGTATTTAATCAGTAAATAAAAAGAATATTGCCCAGTTAAACTGATGGCATTGAGCTCACAGGCTACGCATACTAATTGTACATTACACCCTTGTATTTTCAAGGGTTAATTCCGTTCGAAAAAAAAATAAGAAGGGGAAACAGCTCTCCCCTTTCCCCTTTTTTATACTTAATCATTGGACCTCCTAAACTATCAAGGACATGCTTTATCATATAAAAAAATTATATTCAAAATTCAGAGCAAATCGGATAATTCTTAATAAAAACCCATTTAGCATTTATATAATTTAAGAGGAGTTATCCCCCTCTTTTATACTTAACCATTAAACTTCCAAAACTATTCAGAGATTTGAACGGAATCTGACAATTCTGCTTGAAAAACCCATTTATATAAATTAAGGAGAGGGGCATTAGAACCCCCGTTTTCCCTGTTTATACTTATTCAATGAACACCTAATAACAGTCACGGAATCGCCTCATCAGAATGATCCTATATCTAAATTTTGAGCGAAAACTGTTAATTCTGCATGAAAATCCCGTTTATATCAATTAAGGGGAAGGGCATGAGCCCCCTGTTCCCCCTCTTATATATATATCGAATGAACTCCAAAAACTAATCAGGGAAGCGCCTTATCAGGATATACCTATATACAAAATTTCAACTGGATCCGATATTTTTATCATGAGTTATCGCGTTACGCACGTACGAACGTACATACAGAACGGGCGGGCACATAAGCTCTCAGGCTATGATAGCCTGTGAGCTAAAAAGTCTGAAAAGCATGGTTTTAATTCTATAGGAAATGTAAGCGTCATAGTTAAAGAGTTAAAAGTTTGTATATCACTGGAAAAGGGGTATAAAAATATGTACTCAAAGATACCTTCACTACTACTTATATTTAAAGTCGCATCCCATGTTTTAAAACATTTAACCTCCCAAAGAGTCATCGCATAATCTTAAAATATTTCTAACTATAAACAATATAGTAAAATTAGACAATGCTAATCGAAAAAAAGAAAAAAAACAAAAGATATTTCAATTGAAATGTATCCCACTCAAGTCTCGTCTAATATATATATTAATGCGCTCGTTGGACTTTTAAAACAAGTACTTTATTTGAGGCGTCCCAAAAAATCTAATCTCTAGAATATTATGGTCTAGGAGTAAATAATGATTGATACTTTAGCAAAAGCTTTTTTATCTTTGAAGTGAAAATGTACTAAATTGCTAGACAAGAGTTATCCGACTAAATGCATTTGGAATAGAAAATTCTTAATTTTGTTAATAAATTTCTTATTCCACAATCTTTACATAAATGTGTGCCCACTAAATTGCAAAATTAAATCCCTAAAAGTATTTTTCTGACTATTACATTCGATGTAATGCACATTCTGTCCAATTGTAATTTCGAGTGCCTTTATAAGTTGATTACGCAAATTCAGCATACTCTGTTTAGAAGGTTTGTCCTTATTGATGCAACACACTCCAGGACTTACCAGTACTCGACAATACAAATAATATACGAGAGAAGTGAATAAACATAAAGGTAGACGATGCAAAACTTTCTCACAATCATTTTGACTAATATTTCATTTCAGGTGGGTTACCACTCATACATAAAAGCCCTCTAGTTACGAGTTCAAGGATATCCTCCAAAATCCTTCAAGCTACATTTTGTTTCTCGTATGCAAACGTCTGTCGCATTTAATTGAAGTTACTTTGAAATATAATAAACAATCATATTAAGATAATTATATGTTTGATATACGTTACTACACAGGATGCAATAATATTCTTTTATATGAAAAACCTTCGCTTGTATAGTAGGAATGTGTGTAAAAGTTACATCCAAATCAAATCAGATACTTGAGAAAAGTTACAAAATTTAAAAAAAAAGCGCAAACAAAAAATAGGTAGCTTTTTACTTTTTGTAATGAAAGCTACCTAAAACTAGGTGAACGAAATACGGAAAAATTAATGAGAGTAAAGTTAACTTTCTTGCAATTGATATTTATATTTTAAGTTACACACATATCCGCAAATAAAAAAAAACTTTATAATTGAATACCTTCAAAATTATATTTGATTGAACATTCTCATAATTATACATTTGAAATTAACTTCAAAAAGTAAATCAAACCGTGCTTTCTTAGATAGATGAAAACTTTCTCTTTTATGGCAGTTTAATTTCCACCACCTTGTGTAGTATTTTGGCGAAGCAGGTTTTACCGCTTTAACAGCCACTCTTTGATATATTAAAAATTAACAGTGGCATTAATCTATTATTTCGTTACTGATTTTTTTAATATTTTCTAATTGGATTTCCCGTGGTTTTTCAAATAAAAAATAACTAACAAAATCAGTTTTTAAAATAATAAAAACAGCTTTGGTTATTTCACTATAGAAAGTGTCAATAATTACAATCAACGTTTAACACACAATACACAAACACACAACTCATACGTATACGTTTCGCGAGCACCAGGGCTCGCTTCCTCAGTGTATAAAATTTAAAATGTTAAAAACAGAAAAAACCCCCAACTGACAGCAAGTCAGAGACCCAAATGATCGCAAACACAATACCAAAATTCCCACAAGCCTCAGCAACCAATAAGATTAAACCGGAAATGAGGTGTCATGACAAAATAAATCTAACCAGAAAGTTGAGATGTACGGTACACTTGAAAGATCATTAACCAAGGAGTTAACATTTAGGAGTTTATTTTAACATTTTAAATTTTATACACTGAGGAAGCGAGCCCTGGTGCTCGCGAAACGTATACGTATGTGTTGTGTGTTTGTGTATTGTGTGTTAAACGTTGATTGTAATTATTGTAATTTTCACACAAGGTTTTAGCTATTATAGAAAGCGTATTTAAAAAATAATAACTATTTCTTTAAAAATCAAATTCTTTTGCTCAGTGCTTCCTTTTTCTTTATAGACTAGAGGGAATTTGGAGTGTTATAAAAATAATGTCTAAAATTTGATTTAACTATCCATAAGTAGTACAGTTTAGGATATGAGCACTAAATACCCCTCTCCTCCACCCACACACACACTTTATTGCGTTTATGCCTTTCCAGCACAGGCAAATTTGGTTAGTAAATTGATAAAATGACTGACTGGCAAAGAAATTTATAAACGACGTAAAGAAATTAAAATCTTGTTACTTTAAAATTTCATTGTAAAAAAGAAAAAAAATAAAGTTTTCTTCGTGCTTTTCGTAAGTTTGGAACTAAAATTACGTATTCCCGACCTGGATCCACTACGCCAAAATTGTTAATTAACCGCTCCACTCCTCTTATGATTCCAAGTTATCTCGGTTTCAAATATATTACAATTATTTTCCCGAGAAAATTCGTAATTGGCATAATTTGTAAGTACGATTTCTTTTATTACGTTTTCGTTCCGCTGAAGCTTAAAAAAAGGAAATATTCTTATATAATTTATTATATTTAATTAAATTACATATAATATACAATCTGAAGCTTCTAAGTTTTATGATATGAAATGAAATGATTGCAAAAAAAATAAATATTTCAAAAAGGTATATAAAGCGTGTAAATTAATTATTCTACGTAATAAATATTTCAACACAAATTCTATTTCTGTTAATTTCGCAGCCGTGTTCATGAAATTAATGGAGTTAACATATTTCAATTCTAAAAATCTTGATTTAACAAAATATAGTAATTTTCTTTTTCTGCAAGATTTCAGAATGAACATGTTTTAAATATGTTTAAGCAAAAAGGTTTGGAGAGAAAAAACTATTTCTTTTCGTATTAAATCATACCATAATATACTATTCAATCAAAATTACAATATTTAAGCTTTTATTAATTAATATTTCATTAACTATAATTGAACTAAATACTTATTAAATATGTGCTGAGATTAAGGAAATTTGCATTTTTTTAATAAAATGTAAATTTCTGGTCCAAATATGTTTGAACTAGAGTAGATAGTCATAGAATACACAAAAGAAACCTATAAAAATACTTAATTTGTATAAGTTTACATATGAGGATGCAAATTTCAAAACTAGCCTTTTCCAAAACAAAGTTTTCTGTATAAATCTGTTCTATGGGTGAACCTGCATTATAAAACCACTTATGTCAAAAAAGCTCGTTTTATCGTGCATTTCTGGCATTGTAAAATCTTTGGAAACAATGAAAACTCAACAGAAGCTGTCAGAGGTTTTTTGCGATTTCCAAAAACTATTTTATGGATAAGGTAAGATTGGAAACTCGCGTCCTCGTACGCTTTAGAGGATGTGTTTAACATGTGTTGTAAAGAAACGTTAATTATAAAATGATTTTACAAAATTTCTCTTAAAAAATAAGAATTTTTTTTTTTAAAAAATGTTTCAAATAAAAATTCATAGTGCAAATACAATGAGAATAACTTCGATATAGCAAAAGAAAAAAATGTCAAACGAATTGAGAGTATTACATTTTCTGTTGATGTATGCTAGAAGTTCTTTTCATTGTAAGAGTTTGAAGAAATTCCACATACCTTGTAACAAACTGAACATTTCATTAAAATAACTCAGAAAAATTAAAAAATATATTCCAATATTTTGACAATTAAACAACATTAAATATTTACACAGTGTTTAAATATTCCAAGAACAACTCATGAGGAACATCAGCGACAAAAAATATATGTAACTCTTGAAATACTTTTAAACAAAATTTAACAAAATTTCATTTTAAATGCTAACTTTCATTTCAGCAGTTAAGGCTTTTTATTTTGCACATTGTATTTTTTAATTTAATTTTAAACCAATGAGAATTTTTTATATAAATATTTTAAATAAAGACGAATAGTGGTTATAAATGTCGGTGCACTCCTTAAATCTTCGATATTAAACTTAAGCTAAACATTTTCATGAAATATTATTTTCAGCATAAATTCTTTTCAAACGCTCACTATTTGCGTCGCCTAAACCATTCCATTTATTTTATCGAGGAAAATCTGAAAACATGAAAATATCAAAAAGTGTTCAACCATTTGGGCCACCAATGTATATACTCCAAGCGAGACAAACGAGTTCGGTATAATAATTAACAAGACTTAAAAAGTTCAGTATATAATGTAGGAATGGCTAAAGATACAATATTTTAATCTTATTTTCTAACATAAGAAGATTTTCAAGAATTACTTATCGGTAATGAAGTAATTTTTCTCATAACTTCTCAATCCTCTAGAAAAATAAGCAATTGGATGTAAAAAATTATTATGGTCGGGTTGTTTAAGAACTGCACCTACCGCCACCTCAAAAGAATCAGCAAACATGTGTAGTGGTAATTTTGGGTCATAAATCTTTAAAATTGGTTTAGCAATGAGGGCATCTTTTAATTTTCGAAAAGAGTTTTGACATTCAGAATTCAATTCCCAAATAGTATCTTTCTTAAGTAATTTATTTAGGGGGTGTCTAATTTCAGCATATTTGTTAATAAATTTATAATACACATTTATAGAACCAAGAAATCTTTGTAATTCTTTAGTATTAGCAGGGGGTTTTAATTTTTTTAATAGTTTCTATATTAGTATTAGCTGGAGTTAAAGTTCCATTTTGGATTTCATACCCTAGAAAATTGATTTGTTTTTGAGCAAAAGTACATTTAGATAATTTTAATTTAATATTTTCTATTCGGCATAAATCAAAAATTTGGATGAAATGCTGTATATGTTCATCTATTGATTTAGAAAAAATAATTATATCATCAAAATAATAACAAGCAAAGTCTATTTCATATTTTGTAAGAATTCTTCTAATTGTCCTATTGAAAATTGGGGGGCCTACCTTTACACTAAAGGGGAGAACATTCCATTCCCAGAGCCCACAATTAGTAGTAAAGGCTAACTTTTCGGAATCTGCTGGGTGAATAGGTATGTGCCAATAGCCTGAGGCTAAATCCAATGTAGAGAAATATTGGGCACCACTTAATTTGTCTAAAATTTCATCAATTCGGGGCAAAGGTTCAGCGTCATTTTTCATAACTATTAAAAAGTCTGAAATACATTTTAGAGTTTCAGTACAACATAGTAATTTAAAAATTAAACATGATTTCACATTAATGTTTATTTTTTTTTCTTGATCGCGCAGTTTGTTAAAAACAGGTCTACCAAAACCCGTTACAAGCATTTCAAAAATGCAATTATTTTTACATGTTTAGCTTTTTGAAACCTTTTTCAAATGTTTTACATTATAAAGTTTAACTTTTTAAAAAGAAAAATTTGATACAAATCCATCAAATTCAGAAAAATCTCTAAATAAATTATTCAATTGATTAGTAAATAGATACAGATTACTTTGTAATACAGTTTTTAATTATTAAAATTAATAACAATGTGTTGAACAGCTTTACTACAATGAATATGCATATACATAATAATGCAAGTGTATATATTAATTCATTATAAATATAATGAATACAATTAGGTGTTTCGTACAGATAAATTTAGATTTATAGAATTTTAGATCTTATTTTAATAATTTAAAATCCTACTGAAGATACAATAAGAAATTTTAGGTTTAATGAACTGCATGAATTTCATAAAATATGATTATCATGTGTTTGTGTACAATAATTGTGGAAGAATTTCCATACAATATTTTACTAATTTATTATCATACACTATATAAAATCACTGAAATATTTCGTTTATTATCAACTGCACTAAAATTAAGCATTTTTTTTTTCAAAATTACAGTAAAAAGGATTACAATATGCAATGATTTTACAATTTCAGCATTATGAAATTTTAACAACTTATTCAGAAAAAGATTTTCTTTTACAGGGGGGAATAATTATTCCACACCCAACTCCCAACCTGGAGGACCAGGTCTCCATATATTTAAACCGCTTGGAGACTGGGCCATATATTTAAACCGCCTAGCTATAACTCTGGACACTGGGTATACATTAGACAAGTCACTTACTTTAATTATAATCAAAGAATCTTAATTTGCTATGACACCGAATGTTCAGACACAGTAAATATATGTACACATTATTTAAAAATGCATTCTGATACTATAACATTAAAAGAATCACAAAAGTATACATATAATTTTTAAAAAAACTTAGTAACTATTTGCTGAATCGGGAAAGTTGAGCACTACAAAATTGAACAGCAAAACTTTTAAAAAGTCCTTCCGGCAGTGCCGGGAGGAAGAGGTAGCTTTCATATACACATTTATTTATTTTAAAATAAGTTATATGAATCAAATATACGAAGTTCAAAATAGAGGAACATGATTATGTAAGATTGAATACTAGTTTTTGTCAATGCTGAATATTAATAGGAATTTTTAGAAATTAGTCATCTTTTATTCAACCTGGTTTTATTTTAAGCGATTTATCTGGTCGCCAAATTCCACGATATCCATTTTAAAGCAGCATGATGAATAAAAAAACCCAATGAGCTTGATCGAAAACTTAATTCATGTGAACACGCGCACTCACATTGAAATCGATTAATATATACGAGTGCTGTCAAATTGACTTTTTTTTTTTAAATGTCAGCCACATTAGAAATTCAAACTGCTATAAATTCAGACGTTTTTCAAGGTAAAGACAAAGCAAAAAATACTCCGGAATTCATTATTAAGATAAATAGTTTAGAAAGAACCTTTTTTTCAATTTCTAATTTTTTGTTTATGCATCATTATACATTTAAAAGATTTTTGACAAATTTAAATGGCCGACATTTTGAAAAAAGATGTCGGATAAAGTTGGCCCGTGAACTCGGTCAAGACATTGGTAAGTACCATGAACACACGGAGTTATATCGAAGTCAGTTTATAAATATGCGTACTAACGCGTGACAATTTTCAGACAGTTTTAAAATGTCAATCACACTGGAAATTGAAAGTGCTAAAACTCAGCAATTTTTCAAAATATAGATGAAACAAAAGAGGCTCTAGAACCTTTGTATCAAGGTCAAAACACAAAAGAAAAATCTTTTTCAATTTCGTACTTTTTTTCACCTAATTTTAAAATTTAAGTTAAAAAAAATAGTCCGCCATTTTGAAACAAGACGGCGATTGGAACTGGCCAACGAACTCGGTCCAGGCATCAGTATGTCCCATCTACGCACCAAGTTTCATCCAAATCGGTGTATAAATACGCGTGTTATCACGTGACGAAATCCAGATTATTTCAAAATGTGAGCAACACAAGAAATTTAAAATACTATAACTCAGACATTTTTTAAGATACAGACTAAACAAAAAATGCTTTGGAATCTTTGTATCAAGGTCAAATGCATAAAAGGAAAATCTTTTTCAATTTGTCACTTTTTTGTACCTAATTTCAAATTTTAAAAGTCCTTCCGGCAATGCCGGGAGGAAGAGGTAGCTTTCATATACTTGTATATTTATTTATTTATTTTAAAGTAAGTTGCATTGTTCAAAAATACTAAGCTCAAATTAGTGGAAATAATCTTATAAAATTAGTGATTTTATAAGATTGAATACTAGTTTTTGTCAAGACTGAATTTTAATAGGAATTTTTAGAAATTATTCATCTTTTATTCAACCTGGTTTTATTTTAAGCGATTTAGAGAGTCGCCAAATTCCACGATATCATAAAGTGTATGCCATTTTAAAGCAATATGATGGATCGTTCAGATCAGACCGTTTCAAAATGTCAGCCATAAGCAAAATTTCAAGTGCTATAACTCAATCATTTTTCAAGATATAGACAAAATAAAAAGTGTTCTGGAATCGTTGTTTTACGTTTTAACACGTAAAAGAAAAATATTTTTCAACTTTTAATTTTTTCGAATTTAATTTTAAATTTTAATTTTTTTTTAAATTTAAAATTACCACCATTTTGTTTCAAAATGGTGGATGATGCTGGCCAACAAACTCAGTCGAGATATTTGTATTTACTATGTACGTACCAAGTTTCATTGAAATCAGTTCATAAATACACGTGTTATCACGTGACAAAAATCAGATCGTTTCAAAATGTCAGCCATAAGAAAAATTCAAAGTGCTATAACTCAATCATTTTCTAAGATATAGACAAAATAAAAAGTGTTCTGGAATTGTTAATTTAAGTTCTAACACGTAAAAGAAAAATATTTTTCAAATTTTGATTTTTTTGCATTTAATTTTAAATTTTAAAATTTTTTTAAAATTTAAAATGGCCACCATTTTGAAACAAAATGGCGAATGATGCTGGCCATCGAACTCGGTCGAGACATTTGTATGTACTATGTACATACCTAGTTTCATTGAAATCGGTTCATAAATACGCGTGTTATCACGTGACAAAAATCAGATCGTTTCAAAATGTCAGCCATAAGAAAAATTCAAAGTGCTATAACTCAATCATTTTGTAAGATATATACAAAATAAAAAGTGTTCTGGAATCGCTGTTTTAAGTTCTAACACCTAAAAGAAAAATATTTTTCAAATTTTGATTTTTTTGCATTTAATTTTAAATTTTAAATTTTTAAAAAAAATTTAAATGGCTGCCATTTTGAAACAAAATGGCGGATGATGCTGACCAACGAACTCGGTCGAGACATTTGTATGTACTATGTACATACCAAGTTTCATTCAAATCGGTTCATAAATACGTTAGTTATCGCATGACAAAAATCATATATATATATATATATATATATATATATATATATATATGGTTATATATATATATATATGTCAACATTTGAACGGAGGGTTGTTTTGGGTCTGGGGGTCATGATCGGTGAAAATATACCAAAATTTTCCGGAAGTGCTTTCCTCCGGACGGCTGCAATAGGTAGCTTTTTACTTTTTGTAATGAAAGCTACCTAAAATTAAAAAAAAGTTTAAATGGTCGCTATTTTCAAACAAGATGGCGGATGGAACTGGTTAACGAACTCGGTCCAGGCTTTATTATGTACTATGTACACACTAAGTTACATCCAAATCGATTTATAAATACGAGTGTTATCACGTGACAATAATCAGATCGTTTCAAAATGTCAGCCATAAGAAAAATTCAAAGTGCTATAACTCAATCATTTTTTAAGATATAGACAAAGTAAAAAGGGTTCTGGATATGGTGTTTTAAGATCCAACACACAAAATAAAAATATTTTTCAACTTTTAATTTTTTCGAATTTTATTTTAAATTTAATTTTTTTAAATTTTAAAATGCCACTATTTTGAAATATAATAGCGGATGATGCTGGCCAACGAATTCGGTCGAGATATTTGTATGTACTATGTACATACCAAGTTTCATTCATATCGGTTCAGAAATACGTTAGTTATAGCATGACAAAAATCAGATATATATATATATATATGTCAACATTTGAACGGAGGGTGGTTTTGGGGTCTGGGGGTCATGATCGGTGAAAATATACCAAAACTTTCTGGAAGTGCTTTCCTCCAGACGGCTGCAATAGGTAGCTTTTTACTTTTTGTAATGAAAGCTACCTAAAAGACAAATACATTTTAGAATTTCAGTACAATACAGTAATTTAAAATATGATTTCACATTAATGTTTATTTGCTATCAAACAGTTTGTATTACAAACGGTTTGTATAGGTATATCAAAACCCATTACAAGCATTTTTAAAATGCAATTATTTTGACATATTTAGCTTTATGAAACCTTTGTAGATGGCTTAAATTTCATGAAAATACACATGTCTATTTAAATTGTACAACGTACCTAATAAATATATTCTTAGATTTTACCTTTAAACCTACAAGGGCGGCTACATTTTAGAATTTATGTGCAATTATCTATGCATTTTTTGGCATTTCAAATAAATTTACTTAGCATTTCTAGATTTAGAGTACATATAAGAAGCATTTTAATGCTAGAATTGCTTTTAATTGTCGAAACTTTTTAAAAAGTTCAATATTTTTTAACATTATATGGATTTATTTAAAATAATCCCGGCATGTAACTTAAATATTTTTTATTTGTACTGAATATTTACGTACTCAGGGAATAACCATGAGTACTTACAATAATTTTAAAGAATAGTTTCATAAATCTATTTTAGGAATTTCGGTTTAAAAATATATAAGCTTTATTTATACTGAATATCCAGTGTTCAGTGTGGCTGCATATTTTGAAGATTTTTTTACATAATTTCA
Organism: Maratus speculifer; assembly: GCA_964019185.1. NCBI lineage: Eukaryota > Metazoa > Arthropoda > Arachnida > Araneae > Salticidae > Maratus > Maratus speculifer. Next base: position 410,957,005 of record OZ025293.1, on the reverse strand, counting down.
CCATGTAACAGACATAAACGTTTCATTTAATGCAATTAAATATACAAGGCTTAGTGAAATATTCAGAACATACAACATATTTAAATAGATTTTTTTGTTGGGAGGGAGGGTGGAGGAATATAATTAAACTTTTAACATTTTACAGTAAAGATGAAAATAAGCACTCGCCAGTCGCCACTCGGCGACTAAATGTGAAAAACTGGCGACTAAAAAAGTGGAAAGTACCGGCCAAATGCAGGATTCTCCAAAAGGTGTTTTGTAAAAAGAATTGCCGAAAAAAACGCCCGTGAATTTTGACAAGGTCGCGGAAAAACATGAATTTTGTGTAAGTATCGCGAAAAGACATCGTCTAAGGATCGCAAAAAAGAATGCAAATATCGTCGAAGAATCGCGAAAAAACAGTAAATATCTTTATAAAATTGAAAAAAAAGCAATTGCAAAAAAACCAGCGTATTTTATCAAAAAATCAACGAAAACAAACGCGGTTTTTGTCAAAAGACGTAAAAACAAACGGGAAAAACGTGAATTTAATCAAAGAAACATGCAAAAAAATGAATACCGGCAAAAAATCGCGATACCAAACGCGATTTTCGTCAAAAAACGTAAATACGAACGCAAAAAACGCAAATTTTATTTTAAAAAAAAAAGCAAATACCGTCAAAAAATCACGATAACATTCGAATACCGTCAAAAATCGCGATAACAAATGCGAATTGCCGGCAAAAAATCACGATAACGAACGCAAATACCGTCAAAAAATCGCATTAATAAACGCGAATACCGTCAAAAATACGTTTACAAACTCGAATATCGGCAAAAAATCGCGATACCAAACGCGATTTTCGTCAAAAAACGTAAAAACGAACGCAAAAACGCGAGTTTTATCAAAAAAAAACCAAAAAGCAAATACCGTCAAGAAATCGCGATAACAAACGAATACCAGCAAAAAATCGCGATAACGAATGCAAATACCGTCCAAAAAGTCGCGATAACGATCGCCAATACCGTCAAAAAATCGTGATAACGAACGCGATTTTCGTTAAAAAGTTTCGAAAACGAACGCGATTTTCGTTACGAAACTAACGCAAATTTTATTAAGAGATCGCAAAAAATAAAAAAACGCACATTATGTTAAAAGATTGTGGAAAAAACATATAATGTTAATTTCATGATAGTCCCCCCCCACCCCCCTTTTATTTTTTAGAAAATTTGCTATGAATTTGTTTGTTTTTTTGTTTTTTTGTTTTTTTTTTTTTTAATCAAACCTGCTAGTTCGTAAAAAAACATTTTTTTGGGGGGGTGGGGGTTACATCTTAATTCTAGATAAATAATTACAAAAAAGAGGGTTGGGGTTTATTTATGTCGTTAGCTACGTAAGTACCTAAGCATAGTTGGACTTGTGTAGGTAACTACATATGCATATTACATATAACTTTGCTGTTAATTTAAAATAGATTTGAAATTAGTATCTCAAGTTTATTCCAAACAATATAAATCAAAATATTTTTAACTAGTTCATATATTACTTATTTAGTCTATGCTCATGCTCGTATATATCTTGTAATTAAATATTCAGTAACTCAAATGTAGTTACTGGCTACTAAAGAAATTATTCTCACTAGCCAATAACTGGCTACTAAAAAAAGACAACCTACCGGCCAGTGGCCACTAAGCAAAATTCCTTATTTTCATCTTTATTTTACAGCATTGTAATTGACAAATATATAAATTAATTCCAATTATGTCTACAGAAAAAGCTCGTTAACGAATTTTCACACCCTTTGTTTTTACACTTTAAACATATAGCATACAAATAAAAATATGTTCTTATTTTTAACTGGATTGCCTCAGCGTCGCAAATTACAGCCACAGATTCAAAAGACGAATTTTTTTACAATTTCAAGATATACAAGACTCAAAACATGTTTTGTATATTTGTACTGATAAAAGTTATATGAATGCTTCACAGTTTGAGCATAAGCAAAAGTTTAAATTTTGAAATGTAGATGCATAAATTTTTTTTTAACATTAAACATATATCAAACAAATTTCATCACTTAATTTTACAGAATGTACATTCGCTCAATGAGATATTGAGCACATTCGAAATTTTTAAAAAGTATTGATAAAATTTGCTTTTTTATATTATTTCAGCTTTTAGTTTACGAAGAAAAACTGGTAAAATATCTTTAAAACAATGATTTTTTAATATATAATTTTAGCAAATAAGAGGCAGACAATAATTTACTTTTACATTTTAATTTTGCAAAGAAACTATTCTTAGTTTAAACGCAATGAAAAATTAAATTTAAATACAGTAATACTAAGAAATATATTTCAAAGAATTATTTTCCTAGCTTTTAGCTTTTAATATACAGTTGTAAAATTCACATTTCTACTCGATAAAATACACTTATCCCTTCCAATATGATATGGGCTCCGATGTAAACATTAGTAATTGATATTTTTTTTCAGATTATCATGTAAAAGTAAAAATGCTGCTAGGATAAGTTAAATTATTTTGTTTACAAAATATATGCCATAAAAGAATTTTGAAAGGAATTTTTATAACGAAAAAATACCTACTGTATATAACTATATCCTTATAACAGTAAATCCATCATATAAGTTAACTTAAGGTCTTTTAAAAAATTTCACTATCACGAAATTTTCATTTTTACACCTGAAACGACAAATGTAAAATATATATTTCTCGAACCCCTTAATCATCGCATCGGATGCATTCACGAGCACGTTACCCGTGAATGCACTGGGTGTTAAATTAACCTCTTCAGTCCCGAGAAAAATCATTTTATTAGCAAATTATGGTGCTTTTAGGCTTAGAAAAAAGAAAATAAAATTAGTTTTTTATTTTTAAAATTTTTAAATAGTTAAAGTTTATGTACTCATATGGGTACATCAGGTCGCAATTGAATAAATATGTCATTTTTTAAACAAATAAAACTAATTTTGTTTTACAAAAATAAAACTATTTATTGTTTAAAAGTTATACCAATTTAAACAACTTAAATGATTTTTTACCTAAAGCTATGTATTGCGCAAAAATATTATACACATCTTGTAATAATTGTAATGCATATCTTGCTACTATACATCTATCTGTGTATCTGATGTATCTGTGGCTTCCAGTAATAACCAGGTATGGCACATTTTTGAAAAAAATTGAGATAATTTGGGAAAATGTAGCTTTAAAAGAGTGCATTAATCTGCCATATTACTGAAAAAAAATTGAATACTTCTCGTCATAGGGCGACTATAAATTTTCATTTAAAAATAGTATTTTTTTTTAATTGGTTCTCAATTAATGAAAAATATTTTTATATAACTATTTTGGCAAAAAAGAGAAGCTCTTATATCCTAATTGAATGTAATGAAAATTATTAAGTTCTAATCTATTTTATAAAAGTAATGATAAAAAGACATTTAAAAACTTTAAACATTAATTACTCAAAATATAAAAAATGTGCCTTACTTGATTATTACTGGAAGCCACAGATAATATACGCATACTACTACACATACCACTATACATATACTACATACCTTTTAATAATAATCTTCTAATAAAGTATCATTTATTATAGACTTTTTTTTACTAATACATGCGGGCTTGTACAACTATACAACCTTTCAAAACGTGTTATAAAATTTTAAAGTTATTAAAAATTATGATATATTTTAGCAGTAAATTCAGTATATTACTTCATATTATTTTAAAAAATGAAAAAAGTGCTTTTAAATTGTTTTGTAAGACTAAATTAAATAATTTATTCGTTCCTAAAAATTTTTTTAATAACCAAGTGTACACAGTAGTTACGCAGAAAATTAGTTTCTTTAGCTGGAAATGTATAGTTAAGACCCATTGTACCCAAATGGGTACAACATATTTACAGATGTTTTTCACTTCCATGCACATATGAACAACATTTATAAACAACTCCAAATCATTCTTGAAACATTATAGTTTATAAAAAATGCAATATATTGTTCTTAATTCACTCAAAAATTTGTATTATTCACATACTTTGAATTGAAGTCGTTGGAAAATTGTTTATGTCATCCATCTTTGAAATGTTCCATTTCCAAAGTCACATGGTTCCTCCATCTTTAAACATATAGCACATTTATTGGTATTATAGGACACTGTGATGTATCTGAATAGTGCTAGCAGAAATCCATGTATTTATAAAAAAATTTTGGGTGTAATTTTGGCTTTTGTTTTAATGTACCCAAATGGGTACTCCAGGACTGAAGAGGTTAAGGGGTTAATACAATTTCAGTATAAGTGAAACCCCCAGTAACTCACACCTTAAGGATTCTTTCTTGTTCAAATTACTACAACAACGTTTTAAATTTTATACTTATCTAAATATTTGAAAGTTTAGTAGAGATACATTAAACATTTTTTGCCAACTTTTGAAAAATTATACTTTTTTATCACTAAAAATTAATGTTTTCATAAATATAGTCAATAACACCAGTAACTAACACAACCCTTTCTTAAAAAATAACTGAAAAATAAGCTATAATATTTAACATTAATAAGAATTTAAGATTAGAATGTTTTTTTTTTTTTTTTTGTTTAATTAGATTCTTTGAAGAAGTGTTAGTTATTCGTTAAGGTGTCAATAACTGGGGAGTGCGGATAACCATATAACAATTAAACGTGAGTATTTTAAGTCCATTTTTGTCATTCAAGAGATTTATTTTTACAATTTTATAATGATACAAATAATATTTTACCTATTTGCAATAAACTCCATCGCAAATACTCCTTTACAAAAAATTTTATCTTACCACCGGTTTTCAAAAAAACTTGTTTTGCTTAATTTAATCACAGAAATGCTTTACCTAAATGAAGAAAATTTTCTAATTAAAAATTACTGAAAGGAATAATCAAGCCCCGTGAGCCCCGTGTATGCGACGGCCATTGCAAAGGAGTTAATATGCACATATTCAGGGAAATACTGTGAGCAGTTACAAACATTTAACTGTAGATATATCCAGGTTATTTTTTTAATTACAATTTTTAAATTTAATAGAAAGGAATAAATATGAACGTTTATTTTAAGAATATCCAACACTTTTAGCCTTAAAGAAATTTTCATATTTCATTGTAAAAGAGAGAAATATATAAATTTCTATTTCTGCAGGTTCCATAAGTGTGCATTTTAAAACTAAAGGTTGATAGAAGTTAATTAATATTTCAGAATATAATATACCCAATTCTAAAAATATTTCATTTATTTTTACATAGTACAGTTGAATTGAGAAACGCATTTTTATCACATGCAATAACTTAAGGTGCAGACAATTCTTTCCCTTTACATAATTATACCAGGAAATACAAATATATGAACTTTTAACTTGTCTGTGCTAAACTCGCACTTACTCACAAGGAAGGTCTCCATAGAGGGCATACTCTGAATATTTAAAAAAAAATACTAATTAAACTATGTTTGTAATAAAAGATCAGTACAATTTAGTGGCGGAACAACTGTAGAATGTTTTTAAAATATGAATTTATTTTCAAATATTTTGGGTGAAAAGACGAAAGTGTCACGCGATTTGGCGAGCAGTACTTTTCCTTGCCAAAAGTAAACGATTTGGATGCAACTGAAAAATGTTTTTAAATAGATTTTAAGATAAATGGTATTTAATGAATTTAAACTTAAACAATGAGAGAATTTATTATATATATTACATATATACATTTTTTTGCAGCAGTTAATTTTAATACTGTAAAAATCATTTTATATAAAAAATATTTTTTACATTGAAAAATATATTTTCGTATATTTAAGTGTATTCCAAAATAAAGGCTAGATGAAGAACGTTGTAGCAATACATTTCAATATCGGAAAAGCTCTGGTTTCCATAACAAAAAAATTGAATCGACAGTGCTTGATCGGACTTAATTTTTTAGATAGAAAAAAAATTTAATAAATATAATTTTCGTTTTAATTCTTAAAATTTCACAGTTAACTTTCATTATAAATGTATGTATGACAAAACTATATAGTTAAAGTCTAAAACCGACAAAACTAAAATTATTTAAATATTTTTATAAATAGTTCAACATGAAATATTTTTTCCTTAAAAAGGTATTGGACAAAAAAAGTATTTAGAAATTTTATTTCGTCGACAGCCAGTGATAAATCGCCAAAAAAACGAAATATTCATTATTTTTTACGAACTTTCTATCGGGGTTCCGCCGAATTATTTTTTTATAAACATATATATGCAGATGAGAGGAACATTTTGTAATTTTTTCAGAATTTTCTGAGTATGCCCTTATGGAGACCTTCCCTGTCAGAGACACATAAACAGATGCATTTTCTAGGGTTTTTTTTCTTTTGTTTATACAAATTTAGCATTTTTACATAATACAAACGTACAAAAACTTTACTTTTGCCTATTATATATGCTGTTAACCAGAAACAATTAAGCACGTGCAATACTTTTAAATAGCTGATTTTAAGAGGACCACGGGCCTTCATTTGAGCAAAATTCAACCCAAAAACCGAAAATAATTTTTGCGCATATAATTATTCTTAAGATATTTCCGGTCCATTTGTAAAAAATTGCGTACAGACGTAGGGCTGCCACAGAAGACTATTTTATTCTTTTCGCACTCCTATTTGAAATAAATTGTAGTATACTTCTCTTGCAAATTTTGTCAATCTGCATGTCCATTATTTTTGTTTTGAGAAAGTAGCGAGATATAGCATTAAAAATTAGAAGAATTAAAATATATAAAGGCAGAATTAAAAAATAGTCGCTTATGGTAGCCCTGCAGATGCGATTATTTTTCGCATAGTTACACGAGTTTAAAATTTGTACATAAACAATTTTTTCGACACTTTAAGGGGGCTCGGGGGTTGAAAACTTTTCAAAAAATCGATTTTTTTATGATCTAATTTGATTATTCATTTAATTCTTAACTCAATGCAAAAAACCGCATAAAAATATTTGCATTTTTAACGGATTATTTATGTATCAACACTTTCATAGCCGCATCCATGTAATTTCAACTTTAAGTCGCGTTTTCTCAAAACTTGATTTTTGCCGACTAACACCAAAATAATAAAAAAATCTATTTGATGGAATGGCTTAATTTTTTTTTTTTTTTTTTTTTTTTTTTTTTTTTTTTGCATCTATATAACATCATTATCTAGGTTATGAATTAATATATTTTAGATAGTTTAATATTTTGAGTATTTTTGATGAAAAAAAGTTGTATTTTTTAGGGGGTTTTTAAATTTTCAAATTTAAGAGGTTTTTTTTTAATAATTTTTTTTTTTTTGTGAGGGATTTTTATATCCTTAATTCATTCTCTAGAGTAAAGTTTCCTGATCATTTTAAAGCAAAAATTAGGTTCTTAAGTCAATTCAACGTTAAGATATTTTGGTGTTGGTGATATGGCATATATATTTTTTTTTTTCGAAAATTGTGTTACATACATTTCGCTATATTTTTCATTATATTACATTGAAATAGTTCATTTTGTAATTTTATAAGACTACAAACATACTTTTAAAATATCAGAAAGTTTAAATTAATTACATTGAATATTTTGTTTTTATATGGGCTCGAAGCGAGAGCTCTGATTACATGTTTTTCCGTATTGATCAACCCCTGAGCCCCCTTAATGTAATTTAAATCTGTTTATCTGAAAACTGATTTTTTCATTGCTTTTAGGTTTTTGAAATGCTCCACGAGTCATAAGTTTTGATCAAAATTCATGAAATTGATAAGGAAGAATACTTCTATATCTTACGAAAAGTGCATTTAAAATTTACACTTCATTAAGATAATTTTTAATTTTAAAAAATCCCTGTTGGCTGGGCCTATAGGCGGAGGTAGATTTCGAAGAGTGCTCAATTCAACAAAAAAAAAATTTATAATTAGAGATAAACCCAGTTTAATAACTTCATTTGGCCGTTTATGAAAAATTTTTAATTTCATTTTTCTGTAAAAAAACTGGTTTTATCAGAATCATTTTAAGAAAAATTCAGCTCAAATGCCCGTTTTGACAACATATTTTGAAATAGATTCTGAATTTATTAAAAAAATCGACCAAAACAGTACATTATACAGCTCCTAAATAACAAAAAAACTGTCTGTTGAATGCATTTGAGAAAAAAATTGAATTTAAAAATGAGTCATAAAATAACCTATTTGTTGTTTGAATACATACTTAATTCTTTATTCATGATTGCTCGGAAAATTTTGTGCGAAATACTCACTTTGACAGCATTTTAAAAAATGTATTCTATCTTTATCAAAAAACTGGCCAATGCGTCACAGTATATAGTTCCTAAATAAGAGGATCTGTAAATTGGATGCGTTTGAGAGCGAAAATGGATTTTAAAACGAGTCATAAAAAACGCAATTTGCTATGTGAAAACTTCCTTAAATTTTCAAATCACAAAGACTTCGGGAAATTCTGTTCAAAATACCCTTTTTGGTAGCCTTTTTAAAAATATATTCTGTCTTTATCAAAAAACCGATCAATGCATCACATTATATAGTTCCTAAATAAGAGGATCTGTAAATTGGATGCATTTGAGAGCAAAAATGGATTTAAAAACGAGTCAGAAAAAAACGCAATTTCTTATTTGAACACTTCCTTAAATTTTCAGTCACAATGATTTCGGAAATTTCTGTTCAAAATACCCTTTTTGGTAGCCTTTTTTGAAATATATTCCGTCTTTATCAAAAAACTGACCAATGCATCACATTATATAGTTCCTAAATAAAAGAATCTGTAAATTGGATGCGTTTGAGAACAAAAATGGATTTAAAAACGAGTCAGAAAAAAACGCAATTTCTTATTTGAATACTTCCTTTAATTTTCAGTCCGGATGACTTTCGAAAATTCTGTTCAAAATACCTTTTTTGGTAGCCTTTTTTGAAATATATTCTGTCTTTATCAGAAAATTGACCAATGCGTCACTTTATACAGTTTTTAAATAAGAGGATTTACCATTTGGATGCGTTTAGAATCAAAAATGAATTTAAAAATGAGTCAGAATATAAGCAGTTTGGATTTGAGGTTTTTTCTCCAAGTCCTATTTTTGTTTAATTTCTTTTTGCTATACGAATTGATCCTATGAAAAACTTGTCAATATAAAAGTTGTAGATATTTTTGAGGAGATGTAAAATAAATTTAATCAGATTTGATATCTTAAAAATTGACGGAGTTATGGATTTTTCTCTTTTTTCAGCGCCCTTTTTCTTTTCGTTTTTAATTTTTTTCGTCGGTAAAAGTTGGTCCTATCAAAAACTTGTAAATAAAAAAGTTTTAGATAATTTTAAGAACATTTACAAAAAATTTAGTTGGACTTGATATCTTGAAAATTGACGAAGTTATGAATTTTTTTCTCTCAAAATCCCTGTTTTTTTTGCCCCTTGAGCCCATTTCTAAATTTATCAAAAATCTGTCATGCATATACTTTTGGCCCATTTTTATGAAGTAATATAAACTTTAAACCGATTCGATATCTACTTTAATTAAGAAGTTATGGCGTTTTTTCGGTTTTCACAAAAACGCCCCCTATTCCGACCCCCTTGGTCCGATTTTGTCCATTAACGAACTTAGCCAAGATTTTATCCTCTTTGATTTTATGTACAAGTTTGGTGGAGATTGGTGAAAAATCATAGAAGTTATCGTGTCCATAAAAAAGTGAGATATATAGATAGATAGATAGATAGATAGATATATAAACTGTTGCGATTGCAATAGGTAGTATTTCTTACGAAATCTATCTAAAAAAGGATAACTTGATAAAAATCCATCGAATTTAGAAAAATCTCTAAAAACTATCTATTCAAGAGATTAAACAACAGATACAGAGATTTCTTTGCAATAGAGTTTTTAGTGATTAAAATTAATAAACGAGAAATAAACGAAAAGTGCATTTAAAATTTACACTTCATTAAGATAATTTTTTAATTTTAAAGAAGGATAACTTGATAAAAATCCATCGAATTTAGAAAAACCTCTAAAAACTATCTATTCAAGTGATTAAAAAACAGATACACAGATTTCTTTGCAATAGAGTTTTTAGTGATTAAAATTAATAAACGAGAAATCTCAAACATTATGTCGCACGGAACATTTAAAAAATTCTTTATTTTTCTAAAACTTAAAATTGTAATAAGATTGGAAATGTCTTTTAAGATGATACTTATACTTACGGCGAAATGTATATTTTCACACAATTTCATATGTCTATAGTGAAAATTAAAAACGTTTACCGCCCCCTTAAAAATCAAATATTTTATAATGTAGCATACTATATATTATACACATACATACAATAATAAAAACACATGTTTCAATTGAATATCCATGTATTCTTTTAAACACAATGAGCAACTATATATATAAAAATAATAATTTTAAAGTTTAATAAAAAAGGAATACATAGAAAAAAATTTAGCACTGATTTACAAATCAAATAATAAGCGATGTCACTGCTTTTACTCAAAACTTCTATTATGTGAAATACTTTGAGCTGTTTTAACAATTTAAAAGATTTATAAGTTGAAAAATCTACTAAATGAGCTGATTTATAAAAATCTAAATCAGTATTTTTATAAACAGAATTTCCCTATTATAACCCACACATGCAGAAATACTTCATTGTTTATCAAATCCGTTTCCAACAAATTTCATTGAACTTGAATTTATCTTTTCCAAGTTTAAAATTTACGTTTTCATATCTTAGACTAAAATCTGTTCAGAGCTATAAATTGTAATATGGTGATTTATACAAAGTTAAACAAAATTTGTTTTTTAAATTATGACATGTTTTAACGATAAAATCATACATTATCCTCGTCAGTCTCGAGACAAATATTACGTTTTATTATGTAAAATTGAACATTGGTGACAGAATTTTTAATATTTGACCCAAATTGGAGGACTTTGTTTCTATATTTATAAAAACCGCTGGAGACGGGGGTTCCCAGCTATACCCCTCGACACTGGGTTAGCATTGCACTAAACAATTTAAAATACATAACACATTAAATTAATACATAAAACAATTATAATAAATTAAATATTTCAAAATATATATGTCAAATATTGGCTACAGATTACATATGTAGTAAAAGTTATGAAGTGTTTTGGAACGGTGTCTAGTGAGTAGAAAAAATGATCCGGATGATTCTTTAAAGAAAATCTTTACTTTTTAATATTCACACTTCTTGATTAGATACACGTATATATACATATATGCAGCACACTTATATACATATTTGCAGGATGTGGTTGACATAGTCTGATATATAAGGAGAGACCGTCTGTCCCTCACTAATCTTTTCATCCGAAACGTCTTGGGCAGGTCCGTCTGACCATAGTTCTGAAATGCGGGCGGCTTTGGACGCACCTTCTGCAGGCGAACTCCCGTTAGCATCTGTCCTCTTCCCTAAAAAAAACCTACTTACATCATCACAATTTACTGTTAGTCGCGATGCTAGTATTCTCATCACGAGCCTCTAGACGCTTACTCAGCAATACAAAGTTCATTGCCGTTGCTGTTGCTAAGTGCCTTGTGAATAGATCCTACATATCTATACTAATAAAATAACAAATCGCTCTGTCTGCGTGTGTGTGTGTGTGTGTGTGTGTGTGTGTGTGTCTGCGATGGCTAGCAAAATCTATGGGACGTACGAAGCTCAAAATTTTTATGAGAGTAGCCCAATATCTCTCCTGATGCACCTGAGCTTTAGAATTTCGAAATTCTATTTATTAATTGAGTAATTAATTAAATTCCAAAGATCACTCTTATAAAAAATCGCCTTTTTTCTTCTTTTTTTCCCTTCATTTAGTTATGGTTGGTTGGTTGCATAAAATTTTCGCATAAATAATTAAAAAAGCTGGAACAGACCTTTAAAATTCATAGACTGGCAAACTGTCAGTTTAAATGATGATTTTTTATCACAGCGGTTGTAAACCATGGAGGAAAAAGATAGGTGGTGGTGAAGTAAACCGAAAAAGGGTCGCAATATTAAACCATTTATCGCTCAAATTTTAATGTCCCAAACAAAAGCATGTGGAAGGGATTTTGTATTAAGACGAATTGAAAGGAATGAATTACAGCTGAAGCGTATTTTACGAAGTAATAGTAATTTTTTAAAATGGTCTTTTTTCTATTATATCATTTATTTTTAAAAAATGTTTGCTTTTAAAATAATTGGAATTGATATATTCGAAAAAATTAAATGTAAAAATAAAATTAAATAAAATATTGAAAACATTTGATTTGAACTAAAAATTGTATTACTAAAAGTTTTCTTTTTTTTTTTTCAGAACTTTTTAATACTTTATAACGTAGATGAAAAAATGTTTTTAATTTAACAATATATTAATAACTCTATGTCAATATATAAAATATAATTATGAAAACATTCTTTTAAAATCATGCGCGAAAACTTAAATAACAAATATTAGTCTAAAATCTAGATTTCAGAGTGCAGACGATTTTAAGACATTAACGAAAGAATGTTAACTTTTCAAGCAAAATCTTAAATGATGCTTCTATATTGATATTTCAAAGTGACGGCTAGGTTACATTTATGTTATATTTAAGTTACGGTAGGGTAATGTTAAGTCGCAGACAGATTATGGTTATGGTACAAAAATTTCCGGTTAGGAATTTGTCCACAGAGTCAACATTACGCATGCTTTGATAAAAATATACACTTTTGTTAAATGGCTCTGAAATTATAATACTGTTACCAATCTTTTATCATCGCGTATCGATTTCATTCACGGTATAGTCGGATTTAAGAGTAATATAAATAGTTTGAAATTCAAAATATTTCACTTGGGATTTCTATGCGAAAAAAATAATTAGTTACGTGTTTTAACAGTGATTTTTACGGGTAAATATCAACACTTTAACACGAAACTAACGCAATCGTTGGATACATGTTCCCTCCCGTGTTTCTCCTTGCTCATTTTAAGTATTTTTAGATCTTAATATTAGTTGTTGTTTTTAAAACCGATTTTTCACAAAGTCAGCTGCGACGTATTTCAGACAATGCATTTCTGCATGCTTCCAGTTAATGATAAAATCATACAAATTTCAAGTTCGTTTAATATTGTTAATACGGACCCGGGCAACGCCGGGCGGGTCAGCTAGTATATATATATTTTACATAGTGGCCCAATCTGGGAGGACCAAGTCACCATATTATTAAATCCCCAGGAGACTGGGTGGCCCAGCTATACCCCTGGACACTGGGTTCGCATTGCATAAAACAATTTAAAATACATAACACATTAAATTAATACATAAAGCAATTATAATAATTAAATGAAATATTTCAAAATATACATGTCAAATATTGGCTACAGATTATATATACATAATTTTTTTTACATAGTGGACCTAACTGGAGGACCAGGTCTCCATATTATTAAATCCCTTTGAGACTGGGGGGGGCTCAGCTGTACCACTGGACACTGGGTTCACATTACACAAAAACAATTTAAAATACACATTTAAATTAATGCATAAATCAATTATAATAATTAAATGAAATATTTCAAAATACATATGTCAAATATTGGCTACAGGTTATAAAAATATGTTTTACATAGTGGCCCAAGTCTCCATATTTTTAAACCCCCTGGATGCTGGGGTGCCCAACTCTACCCCTGGATTCTGGATTCACATTGCACAAAACAATTTAAAATACACAATTAACACATTAAGTTAATATATAAAACAATATAAATTATTTTAATTTAACGAGATATTTCAAATTATGGTAATCAAATATTGGCTACAGATGTTTTTTTTTACATATATATATATTTTTTACTTTATATATATTACAGGTCTCCACTTTTAAAATCCTGGAGACTAGAGTTCCCAGCTATCCACCTGAACACTGGATTTTCATTGCACAAAACAAACATTATTAAACACAAATTGATACACAAAACAATTTAAATTATATTTTGTGAAATATTTCATACAGATATAAATAATTCGATTAGACACTAAGCATTACAAAAATGTTTTTAATGATATTTAAAGTTCTTTTTGAAAAAGAAAGTTCTTTTTCTTCTCGAAAATCTTTCAGTATTAACACTATCACACATTTAAATTATGTATCAGTTATTTATTTTTAAAAATGCTTACGTTTACTCAATGAGACATCAAAATTTCTAATGCAATTTTACAAAAAAAAAAAAAAAAAAAATCTTAAACGTAACGATTTAATTTTCGAAACAATACTACCCGATGAAACTAAACTGTTTCATTTTGTATAAATATTTTGGTCAATTAGAACTTTTTAGCACTTTAATAGAATTTTAATTCGGAAAATTTACATAGTAATTCCTTTAAATATTTCATTTAATAATGTTGTTTATAAAATGAAATGAGAAAAGGCATGCGATTCCAGTACGCGCAAAATAGAAAATGACCCTTTTAATGAAATGGGTGTTTTTGGATTCATAAAACATTTAAAAAATTTTATATATAAATATTGTTTTAATAATGTTATCCCTAATGAAATAAAATGCACAATGCAATAACACATAAGAACCACATAAAATTTTCATTAAATATTTTGAAAAAAACTCCTTGTCCTGATAACTAATTACATCAAAAAGGTTTTTATTAAATATTTATAATTTTTTTTATTAATTTAGCATATTAAAAATTTTTAAACTTCAGTGTACTTTTGTTCGACATTCCTTCAAAAGAATAAAAAAATAACATTTCGGTTTCAAATAGTTAGACATTTCTTAAATATTAAAATTTTTTGAAACTATGGGGTTGTTATGTGTGCTGATGTACAATTTCAAGATGCGTACTACTTCAATGCGAATTCATAAAAAGAGGCAAATATGAACTATGAAAAATATATATATGAATTTTCTTACTAATCGCTGTGCTAAACTCCTTGAAAATGTCAAGCACTGCACGCACATTGCATATTCATCAGTTCAATACAATATCTATTTATCAGTTTTTAGGAAAAAAGCTGTTTTCACAAATTTAGCATGGTGAAATATGAAAGTATTTAAAAGTTTCTTTGAATTTTACAGATTTTCTTTTTAGGTGATCAGTTTAACCAATTCAAGACTTTATAAAAAAGTAACTTAAGAGACAATTATGGCCTTTAAAATATCCGATGCCATAAAAATTTCGTTATTTTAAGAAATTAAAAATCATTTAAATATTTCCATTAAATTAAATAAACCTATAACTCATCACAAAAAAGTGAATATTTATTTTTATTCAACATATGAAAGTTCAATACAAAATTTTAAAGTTCTTAAAATAACTTTATAATACAGATTTTAATTCTTAATATACATTTTAATAGTTTCAGCAACAATACCGTTACTAAAAATCTTTAGTGTTTCATTTTATTCAATATGCAGTAAATCAGCAAGATATCAAATACTTGAAACAACAGTGTAAAATCAAATAATTTTATACAATTTACAATTTCGTGATAAGAATATACTAAAGAAACATTTAAATTGTTTAATAAGCAAAATAATGAATTGGAATTAATGATTAAGCTCATAGGGATTCAGAATTTATTTTTACAAAATTTTAGTTCAATAAGACGCAGAAAAAAAATTCATTTATATTTTCATCATTTACATACAATAATTATGAAGATTTCTATACAGCCATTCTGCTTTTACAAATGTCTCATCTGACACGCATAAAAGGAATGACATATTTTGTTTAACACATTCGCTGCCGCTCACGCGCCAGCGCGTGATAAGGCGCCAACGGTAAGGGGCCAGTCACGCTCTGGCGCGGGAAAATCCTTTACTGATTCTTTGTTATAAAAAGTAAAGCGGTTTCTGGGAAAAACCCACCTCTACATCAGTGCGACATTAACTATCATCACATCTTCACGTAAGCGGCAGCGAACTTATTAATATCACTGTGTATTTTTTGTTATCTATAATTTTCAGTATTTTGCAAAAGTATTATTAAAATAACAGTATTATTTTTACACTTTTAACATTACCCACTGATAAATATATTAATCACTGAAAAATTCATCCTGAAAAACATTTATTTTTAGAGGGTGAAGTTAAGTAATCCATGCTTGGAGAACCAAGGCACGATATTTGTAAACCCCATGGATACTGGGGTTTCGAGTTATACCACTCAACACTGGGTTCACAACGAATAAAATATGAAATAATTTAAATATTTTATGCAACTTTAATAAAAAATTGCTCAGACAGTAAGTTTTAAAAAAAATTATGCATAGTATTAAAATAACATATCTTACCCTTTAAGGGCTCCATCCCACATTGAACATTTAAATATTTTCTTGAGAATTTGTGTATTTTTCTTAAAATTGCTGCAGAATACAGCAGCTTAATCTTTTGCAAGCCAAATTCAAATCAAAGTTTTTTTTTTCACTTTTTGCCTTCTAATGCATTAGTTAAGGCAAATTAGTCATTATGGTGTAAATTTATATATAACTTTCAGAATGTTCCCAATTGGGAACATTGGTCACTTTCGGCGGTCATTTTCCAGTGGTCATTGGTCATTTTAAAGATTTTCTGTACATTTCCTCATTAACGATAGGAATGTAACTTCTATTTCAAAAAACCAACTCATCTTTTTACTATTTCGCTTATTTTTTAAAATCCATTTTGATTAAATGTAATTTTTTAATAAATTTTTTAACTTATGTTCCCAATTGAGAACATTGGCCTGTAAAAGGTTTAAAAAAATTAAATGTACCATTTTAAATTAATATTTATTTACTAACACAGAAGTATGAAAGTATCAAATCATACTGTAAAGCACTTAGTCATAAGAGCTGCCAAGTCTTCGGCTTTATGGTTACCAGTATTTTATTACAGAAAATGTTCTTTTGTTTAATTGGAAAATTTCGCCAATTTAAAAGAATGATTTTCTCTTATATAATAGTGGCGTGCAAAAAGCCGGAGACTTAGCAATTCCGAATTATGAATTTCTTTTTAAAAATAAAAAATCATGTCTCAATTGCAATAAATAAATATAAATACACTTCACTTTATTTTAAAGTACCTAATACTCAAAATTACAAATCATAACAATCTGACACTTACATATCTTCTTCAAAAAGTGCCGAAATGTTTTATTTAATATTTTAGAATTCATGTATAATCATTAATGCAATTTTTAACCTTACAAAAATAAGTTAACATTTCTAACAATGCCAGATGTCCTTATTTGATGAATAGTTGTACAGTGAGATTATTTGCCTTTTCAAATATTTTCCAAAGTAAATTCAAAGTTTTGTGGTTAAAAAAAGAATTTAATAATTTTAGAACAATGATGCATAAAATAATGAATGATATATACCATTAAATATTAACGAATATACATAAACAAATTAAAAAATATTTTTGAAAGGTAAAATATTTGACTTTTTTTTCAACTTCTTCACAGACTCCATTATCTCCATCCGAGGGCAAACGTGTTTAGCTATCACTGTCCACTTACTCTTCTTCCCATATTAGTTCATGTAACACAATGTATAAATATTTCACTTATACAAAATATGCATGCGAGACAGAAGAAATATTTACAACAATATTCAAACTAGACGTCATGCAATACTGCCTGTCATCATATACATGTCAAATGAAATTAACCATACGAAGCGACTAATATAGTCGTTTTATAATCTAAAAATTCTAGCAGCTTAACAATTGTAGCCTTGTACCTATTTTTAATACACTAACTACTTCGAATGTTTCGTAGATAATAACGATGGCTGGCTGTTGAAATGGGTAGTATACAGAAAACAATTTGTTAACGGCTAGATTTGTAAAAACCTTTTCTACTTGTACAATTTTAGGTCATAAGAGTCGCGAATAAATAAATTTGCATGTTCAATCTCAACACATCCAATAGTTTTAGTTATCAAATATATAATTCACAGCTATATGAATGCATCGCAATGTATCACAATTTGAACACATGCAATAATTTTAAGGAGTACATATAAAAATTGTCATTTATAAATATTTAAAAAAAAAATGTTTATAGCACACTTAAATTCAAAAAGTCTTTCCTCCCATACATTGTTTAGTGGGATATGTTAAGCACATGTAATAGTTATTTTTTGAACAAACAATTTTGCAACTAACGGACACAAACATGCAAATGTTTCACATTAATTATGCGCGTGCTCAGAGAGTGATATTAAGAAAGCTGATTTAACCCTTTCCGGCACACTGTGCCCGGTCTGGGATACTTAATTTTTATTCCAAATTTGCAATCTGCACCAATAATATTTTAGTAAAATTTTGCATTTACAATAAAAAGTTAAATTAAGGGTTTCAAAAAATCTAAAAAATTCGCTTGTGAATTCCGGTCTCAGTCGATAATTTCTTATTCACTAACAGATTTTGCCCGTGCCGGAAAGGGTTAATACTTAATAATTATTGCTTCATTTTAGAAAGCTGATATATTGTTTTATTGTTTGTTTAAAAAAGCAATTTCAACATTCAATAGACAAATATATAAATGAATCATTTGTTTTCACTGAATATATCAGTTTAAGAGCATACAATTGGATTTAAAGAGCAAATTAAAAATTTTATACTTTTTTCCTTTTGCCATTTCGCTTAATCTACCCCCCGTCTATTTTTTTTTTCATTTCTTTTTTTTAATTTTATTTCGTATTCATTTTTATTTGTTTTGTATTTTATTCATTTTTTTATTATAAGTTTCAGTATGGGACAGACAAATTATATGAAAATTTCACTGATTTTACTTAATATGAGGTTCACCATGATACACTGAACACTTACAATAATTTTAAATAGTACATTTATGCAGTTTTTGAGCAACCTCACGATTTAATAGACACGAATAAATATGCATATGTAATCTATATACATCCATTAGTTTAATTCGAAACAGCAGTATATGTAACAAAATGTATCAACCACAAATACAGGAATTTTATACAATTTTAGCGCATACCATAAATTTCAGGAATACATTTTCTTAATGTTGATTGTTACAGTTTTAGTGTTTACAATTTTAGCATATGAAAGAACACAGATGCAAAAGTATTTATTTTTTTTTTTTTTTTTTGTGAATCACATGCTTCAGAGCAACATTTTTAGCAAATGCTATTTTTTCAAAGAGTAGATTATTTTTTTATAGACAGGATGTATCAAAAACCAATACATAAATATTTCATATATTGTACTTATGCACAGACTCAGTGAAAGTTGAAATATGAAGTTTTTAACCCTTTATCTACCGAATTATGAATTCATTAAAATTTTACATTCTAAAGCATTTTACGTAAATTGTTTTAACTAAATTAAAAGATTTACGTAATCATTTAATAAATTTTTGAAAGATTTTAGAAGGATTCAATTTACAGGGATTTTGTGCAATTTTTATAACCCCATTCAAATCTTATTTTTAATTACTTTCTTAGCATTTTGTAGAATTATAAAATGTAGAAATCGGGTGTTCTTACAATGTAAATATAGAAATATTTCCGAATTGAAAAATCCACATCCCCCATCCTCAGCGCCAAGAAAGCTGAAAAGATAGAAAGGCAAAAGAAATCATCCTTTTAAAAATATTTTTGTTTCATGTAACCAATAATGCTTTTGGAACAAAATAAAGCGATGTATCTGTAACTCATTCTAAATAGTATTACAACTAACTGACGTATTAAAAGAATTTTATAGTAAGTTATTTTAATGGTACTTATAAATACCGTCGGTAGATAAAGGGTTAAAACTTTTAGACTAATTGATTACATCACTGGATTGATTACTTATACCCTTCAAAACACATCATTACTACAGAAGAAACTATGTTATCGCAACTGGCTGTTTTGAGTTTCTAAAGGTAACATTTTTCATCATACTTTTTTTTGTTAATAATTGAAGGTTATAGATAAATAAGAAAAAACAGCTTTTTTGTAAAGGAAGTTACTTGTCTTTATTTAATATTAAAGTGAAGTACAGTGGTCTACAATTCCTTCTTTTGTTGTAATGCAGAATTTACAAAGTATTTAATATTTGCTTATTCTCGACAAAGAAATACTGCTTTAAAGTAGTTATTTCACTGTAAATTAAAGTAAATAAAGAAAAAGGTAAATTTACTTAACATAGTAAAAAATATTTTGGTTTGTATTTACTACCAAAAGAAAATTACAAGTAGTATCCTTTTTTCACTGTAGCTTGTCATTACGAAAATATTTATGGCATATTTAAAATTTTACTACTCATTTTAGATGAAACAAACCAAAATTTGGAATCAAAACTTTCATTATTAATCTGTTGTTTATACCAGTGTTACAGTTAAATAGCCTTCAGATCCAAAAGTATATCAGGAAAATTTCAGGATCTTTAGTATTTTGGAGTTGCATTTTCAAATTTTATTTTATTCAATAATCTCACCTCATTTGCAAATGTTCTTGTATCTCAATCTTTTATTATTTTAAAAAATATTACTTTTTTTTATAATTTTCCTGCTTTGCTTCGTATATATTTTGTTTGAAAAAGTTACTTGCAAATTTGTATTATATTATTTTGGAGGTAAATAGGAAATAAAGAGGATTTTAAAAAATATTTTACTTCAAATACTTAATCGCAAACCACTATGCCCTAATGGGAGGAGCCCTGTATCCCGCTTCTGAGGTACACTGGTACATTTTCTGAATGTATGCAAATAATTTTTTTTTTTAAAAAGGATGTAAATAAAACTATGTTCTAAAAAATTCTTAGGCGCGTAAATATGCTTAAGTAATGTTCATGAATATTTTCAGGGAGATTGGATTTTCCATTAAAAGAGAAAAAAAATGTAAACTGCAAAAGTGTTCTACTGTGTCCCAGTCTTCCCTAAGATTCATTTTTTTTTTTTTTACAAATGCCCATGCATATTGAGCGTATCAAAATTTTGGTTTTAAATAGAAATATATACTTTTAATTATAAGAAACATTATATATATATTTTTTACAATATATCACATTTTGAGCATGTACTATTGTTTAAAAAGTGCATTTTATAATGTAGACATACAGGGGATTTTTTTTTTTAATTTAAACATAACACTAAAATGCAAAATTGTTTTACTGAATATACATTTGGCCGGCGGGACATTAAGAACAAACAGTTGTTTGATAGAAGATACATAAAATCCTAATTTTTTCCATAATTTCACCATTTAGCAGAAAATTAAATGCATACTAAAACACTTAACATATCAAATGTTTTTGTATTAAAAAATTAATTTTTTTCTTTTACGATTTAAAAATATGCAAAAGACATAATTACTTATATGTTTTATACTGAATATACAATATGGATCAGTGAGACTATGAGCACTTCCAATAATTTAAAATGCATATTTATACAATTTTCTTTGACAATTAAACATAGTTTGAGCTCAAATGTATTAAAAGGTACCTTAGTTATTTTAGCTCATTTTAACAGAAAACGTATGCATTTAATTACTTTAATTAGCATAAGTTTCTATAACTCATCTACTTATATGCTAAATATCCTAGTTTAGGCAACCTTAAAGAATCGTGCTTATAAATAGCTTATATGAAAGCAGAATTATCCATTGGTGACTAATATAAATCATTCACCGATTAAATATATATGAGCAAAAAGGCATTTTGAGCTGTAGTTTTGAAAAACAGGTTATTTTATTTTTTAAATTAAAATTAAGAGAAATACACCCAAATTTTTAACCAACTTTTAAAAGTTATATATATATATATATATTCTGTAAATGTTAAATGCAAAATAATCCAGAAGAACTTAAAAAAGAATTCTCAAAATTTTTAAGAGATTCAAAAGATCTGTTTTATCCGCTTTAATATTGATCCAATTTATTATTACTTTAAACACACGCACATCTATTTATTTTCAAACAATTTTTTAAAAGTGGATCACTAATAATATTTTGTATATCGGGGAGAAGAGGAATATCGGGGGAATAATATCGGGGAGAAAAGAACAGAATTATGTATTATGACATGGATTTTTTTTAAATGGACATTTTCAAGATCTTAAAAATCCGATCCTTAAATCTCATTTGGCATTATCTTTAATTAGAAAAAAATTTCATTTATTGCATAAAATCCTTGGGATATATAAGAAAAATCTCAAAAGCAAAAAATATGAGTTTAAAGATTTCTTTTAAAGGGTGAATATGAAATTAGATGTTTGTTAAATCATCCATACCTCTGGTTTTATATCATCAGTTCGAAATTTTCGCAGGATGTAGTCGAAAGTATGGACAAACAATAAGATTAAAAAGGAAATTTTTATAGATCTGGATAGCGGTGGGATGCCGAGTCCCCTTAACAATGTAACAGACAAAAGAATTTTTATTGAATATACTTTCTGTTACCGAGACTAACACATTCATTAGTTTTGATAACCAGGTTTACTATTTCATGTAGTAACTTTTTTTTGCAGTGTTTAAGCGTATATTCACATACTCGGTAAAACACACTGAGCCATTGTATTAAATTTTAGTAAAATATTAATTTAGAACGAAGAAACATGCATAAAATAAGTTATTTCACCATATATGCAGAGGAATATTTTATGCATTTTAATAATTTGAAAATATAGATTCATAAAGTTTGAAATTAAACACAAATGGATACTAAATAAGCGGACAGTTTACCTTTTCAAAAATTTTGCTGCTTATTTTTTAAAAAGTGTGATTCGAACAGTGAAATCATTGCATTTCGATTTTCAAATAAAAGTATATTTTGAAAGAAAAAATAACTACATTCTTAATGAAAATTTAATTAAAAAAAAAATTGAACTATGAAATCCCCATTTTTGTAAATGTTACTTTTTTTTACATTTTCAAATGTATTACATTTGCATACATCTAATATTAAATTTAAAACTAACGCAATATTTTTACTGATAAATATCGTGTAAAACTAATATCTAATTCATCTTCATGTACTTTTATAAAAAAAAGAAAAATAAATAAAATAAAAAAATAAATAAAGCTAATTCCAAGCGCACAGTTATCACACAATAAAAGACATGTACAAAAATATAGTCTATGTCAAATATTAAAAAAGCTTTAGCATTTTTAAAACATGAAAGTGAAGAAAATAGAAACATTGAGAAAAATCCATTTAAAATATTAAGTTGTGTGAGTAATTTAGCTGGATGTATTAACAAAATTTACAATCTCTCGCAGTATAATTACCGTATAAAAAAATTAAGTGTCAAAATATTCACAATTAAACAGGCTTTCATTTAGTTAAAAAAAAAAAACTTTTTAAAAAATTGGAGGTCAATTGCCTCTTTAAAATAAACAAATATTGAAATTCTTCAGTATTTTCTCAAATCCATTACTAAATTATCTTTATGTGCATTTGTCTCCCACTTAAAGTTTCATTATATTTCAAATCAAAATGATTTTGCGGTAGCTAAAATAAAAAATATATATATAAATAGAAGTCAAAAAGCTTTTAATTTCAAAATGCTTGGAGATCTGTTACGCAGAAAAGCATCGATGATCATTAAATAACTTCATTTATCAAATATTTAATGATTTCTATCTATTTAACGTTTCTTTGAATAATTTTATTTAAGATTCTATTCAAATATACATAACATATACATACATAAATATACATAACAGTATATTCAAATATGCTATTTGAAATCTTTTGTGTGTCCCTGTAAATGCTGTGCACTTCCCATTATGCGTTAAATAACTTATATTAAGCTTCGGCAATGTATATCAATTTTATTAAACATGAAATAGTTTAATATAATTGAAATATGTCGCAAACAATGCCTCCCTTTACCATTATGTAATGGAATTCTTTTATGTGGCCCTGTAAATGAATAATAACTATGCTTTTTACCTCATATTTTAGCGCACTTCTTAAATCTATAAAATTTTTAATATGTTTGACAGGGTCTAACTTCTTTAAAATTCATTTAAAACGATCCCTCCCCCCTATGCAGTACTCCAACGGAAAACTTTTTATTGTCCCTGTAAATAAACTAATCATGATAGAAACACGATTTGCAATAAAGTTCGTTATAGGGTGAATTCAATAACTCCCAAAAATTTCAAAGCATTTCGAGTTCATTTATTAGAGTAAGAAAACGGCCAGACGGAAAAGCAAACCGAATTCATTAACACTTTTCAACTTTGTCGGAAAGTGTTAACTTTTAAAAGATAGAAAGCCAACGATTATAAATGCACAAATAAAGTATGAAAAGGGAGCAAACTCTTTTCATACTTTATTTGTGCATTTATAATCGTTGGCTTTCTATCTTTTCACATTTTTGCACAAAGGCTTTATTTGCTATTTTAGTGTTAACTTTGTTGGAAAGTGTTAAAAATGAAGGAAATTCAACAAACTCAATCTAAATTTTTAAAAAATAACTATAAACTGGAATGTCATATACACGCGCAACAATATTAAATAGACCACGGAGAACAAATTAAAAAAAAATCAAACCTCTATCTAATTTAGCAAAAAAGCCTTAGCTAAGAACAAGCAAGTTATAAAAATATGAACAGACAAAAGAAAAATCAGTTTAAAGTTCATTTGTATGGGTTGCGCGCTGGATCCATTAACACAATTTACAACTTCTGGCGATATAACTGTCGTGTAAGCGAAAATGAGTTGTCAAAATACTCACAGTCAAAGAAACTTTCACTTAATATTAAAAAAAAAAAAAAAAAAAATCGGTATTTTGACAAATTTCGAGGTAGCGTCTTCGTAACCTCTTCGCTACTGGCGATTATTACAGTACTTTTAATTATTACTGAATTATTTCTTCTCTCGTTTGACTTCAGAGCGAGATTTTTGTTTTATTTTCATTAGCTCGAATCTTAGAGTTTGAAACATATTATTCTTATATCGAAATTTCATTTATATTTGAGTATCATTAATAAAATGGGACAAAACTGATGTACGCATTTGGGTACTCAGGGACTGAAGAGGTTAAAGCGATAAAGCGTTAGATTTTAGAAACTAACTATTTTTACAGGGCAAAATCAATGAGAAAATTTTTTAAAATGTGTTTTTTACATGAAAATCTACAGACTAATTAGAGGACAATTACAGTATAAATTTAAACACTACTCATAACCCATGCGTCAATCCCAGATTATGAAACATTTTCCAACAGGAAACCTGCTAACTTTTACGCCTTTTTTCTATCGTTGTTTTAAAATCTAACATTTGCCTCGTTCAATCATATGTTTTCGTTGATTAAACAAGACAAATTTCTCTTAAAAAATAGTGGTATGAAAAACAAACTTGGCAGCTACACAACACATTCCGAATACTGTGACAAACTATCACTCTTTACGATAGTAAAAGATTATGTCTAAATAAGCAGTTTGGAAAATCTAAACAAACTTTGAAGGTTAGCTTCAACAATTGCCATCAATAGTCAAAAAAATATTAGGATTTTTTTTTGTCACTCTTTGTTTATGATCTGTAAGTTTCTATATGTACACTACTGTGCGAATTAATTGGGACAAACATGTTTTTTAAGAAAATTGTTCCTTCTCGGGTTTTTTCTGCCTCAAACCGGTTTCAACTGTATTTTCTTACAACGCGCCACTGCTCTTGACTAATCTAAACCGGTTTGATCACGTGATCATGACATGTCGAAAATATTTCCCTTCAGTTGCGCTTCAGTTGCTGTAAGGAGTGGTCGAGTATGTTAATTGTTTGCTTCGGATGCGCATTTAAAAAATGGATATCCCTCCCAGGTAAAGGACAAGAATTGTTATCCTTAGACAGCATACTTTTATGACTGTGAGAGATATTGCTGCAGCAGTTGGAGTTGGCAAATCCAGTGTTTCTAGGATTATTAATCAGCAAAAGAATTTTGGGACATTGTCTCCAAAACGAAAGAGTAAATGTGGTCGCAAACGCAAGACCACACCTCGAACAGACAAATTTCTTGTACGAAATAGTAAAATGCATCCTCGCAAAACAAGTACAGATCTTCAGAGAGAATTATTAGCTACTTGTGTGAGAGTGGATTCATCGACAGTTCCACGAAGGCTTATTGAAGCTGGGAGATTTGGAAGAAAACCAATCAAAAAACAGTTATTAACCCGTGCAATGAAGAAAAAACGTTTGGATTGGTCCAGGAAATATCAATCCTGGACTGCACAAGACTGGAAAAATGTTGTATTCAGCGACGAAACGCATTTTTTTGTACAAGGGTTTCAACCAAGATTTGTTAGGCGAACTGATGGACAACCCATCAGGGAACAACATCTTACACAAACAGTTAAACACCCTCAGAAACAGATGTATTGGAGTTACTTTACTTCTGGAGGACCTGGCAGCTTAGACCCAGTTGAAGGAATCATGAACTCTAAAAAATAAATCTCTGTAATAGAAAGAAAAATTGTGCCTACGATGCACACGTTCACTGGTGGTGTCGGTATCTTTCAACAAGATCTTGCTCCATGCCATACTTCTAAGCTAACAAACAAATTTTTTCAAGAACAGAAATTAACGATTTTGGATTGGCCTGGTAATTCTCTGGATTTAAATCCCATCGAAAATTTGTGGAGCATTGTAAAGAGAGGTGTGAGTAAAATGGACTGCTCAACAAAGAAAAGAATGATTCAAAATGTTATAAAAGTTCGGTTTCGTGATGACGAGGTCAAAAATATATGTTCTAATTTAGTGGAATCCATGCCAAAACGTGTACAGGATCTCATTCAAGCTATAGGAGGACATATTTCGTATTAGATTGTTATACAAAGCATGTAAGTTAACCTGTACAAATTAAACAACATTTGTAAAAAATTTTATGATTGTCCCAATTAATTCGCACAGTAGTGTACTACTCCAGGTGTTTGAAAATTTCAAGGCACCAGCGAATAGTCTGTATCACTAAATTTTATTCGTTATTTTTAGTCTAATATTTCGTCTAAATTTCTTCTAAGTATGCTAATAAGATTTAAGCAAAGAAAACTAATAAATTTTAGTGGTGAGAGACTGTCCGTTGGTGCTTAGATTTCCACACCCCCGTATACACTACACTAAAATTTAGTTCAGATAGGTAACATAAGAACAGTTAAAATTTCCTTCGAGCAATTACCGTCACTAGATGAAAATTATGTGCAGTACTGTATATGATCTATAGAATTTATACACAACAAATTCAAATATTAGATAAAATTAAAAACACGCATCAGAACTAACAAGAAAGATAAAACATGCATAGATTATGAAGCACTTTCCAACACATCCAGAATAATTTAACAAAGCGGGGTGCAATTGCAGTTTGCTCTCCTTCTTGGCGCGATTTTCAAAAATCGCCAAATGGCGCATTTTTGCGTACTAACTCCCGGAGCTGCAACATCTCCGAGAGAGAGTACACAAAATTATAATTTGTCTTCTCTTCTCATATATTTTTAAACAAGTACCTATCTAGACAAATGTTTTAAATGTGAGAATAAATATTTGATCAGTTATTTTTCTCTTAATTTAACCTGTATTTTTGAGTAAAAATAAAAAATACATAAAATTTCAAATTTTTTCGAAATATATTTTTAAAGATACATTTAATATAGTTTAAAATACATTTTATCAAATATACCAAAAAACAATTTTTTTACTTACCCAAATTATTAAAAAGAGATGTTTGTTAACAGTAAGAGGAGCAAAACAATGTTGTAGTCTTTTTATTCAGAGGGCCTTTTTTTTTTAATCAGGGGGGCTGCTGTCCCCCTGAACCCCCCGCTTTTTTATTCATAATTTTATCTTCTACTCTAGGATGTCATTCAAAACCATCACTCAATCTATCATTTTTAGTCATTCATATCTTGAAACAATCAGCCTCCCTTCATACATAATTCAATCAAAGCTCAAAAATACAGGTTAAAAAAAAAGAGAAAAAAAAACGATCGAATATTTATTCTCACCTGTCAAGCATTTATCCATATCGGTACTTGTTCCAAAACATACGTTTTTCCAAAAATTTAAACGCTCCTTCTCTCAGTTCTCTTCTTTCTTCCAATAAGAAAACATGTAACAAAAAGGAGCGTCCAATCAGGAAACGGCTTAGAAAACGGTAGGATACGGTTTAAAAAGCAAAAATTTTAACACAGAGCACTCCTTAGGGTTGCCACATTGAAGATGCGAGAGGAGAAAATGAAAATACAAGGGTTGCCATATTGGAGCATTTATCGCGCCAAAAAAAAGTCGCCTTGGTGAAGGAGAGTAAACTGCATTTCACCCCAAAGTGGTGCCGTTTAAAGAATTAAAATCATTTATTATATGGAAATGTATAACGCATTTCAATACCGAATTTATGCTGTTTCCATTTACAAGCGGAAAATCATCGGATTTCTTTTAGCAGCCCTGTATATGGTATAGAGATTAGTATTAAAAACAAGCATTCCAAAGTTTTATTTAATAGACATTTCAGTTGAAAATCCCCCCCCCCCTCAGCAGTTTCTTTATAATAAGGAAGAAAGGTATGCTAACACTTTTGTGCAGCTCTGTATGAGGTATAGAATTTACATGTAAGGAATAATATGCAAAAAACATTAAATTTAAAAGCGCATACCGAATTTTAAAAGCCAATCCAGCAATTATTACGGAAAGAAAGTACTGTAACGATTTTTTTGTGTGCCCCAGTAAATTAATAAAAAATTCCATGAATGCTCTGTTTTAACGTGGTCAAAGTAAAACTGAGCTATTTATGTCAGTTTTAATACATTTGAAATAGCGTAATCAAATTAAAATACTCTCTAAACGATTTTTCCCCATATACCATGATGTAATCTAATTCTTTTGAGCGTCACTGTAAATGAACTATTAATCGTACATACTCATATGCAATACCAAACATTCTTTAGTGACCCTAAACAAACTTTAAAAATTACATGAAAATTAGACTCTACGTACGGGTGTTAGAGCATGGACAGACGGTCAGACAAACCGAATGCATAAGCACTTTTCAACTTTGTTGGAAGGTGCTTAAAATAAACTTCCAGCGATTATGGTTCATGTACAGTACCATAACTGAATTCTTTTGTATGTGTAAATGAGCAATGAATACTAAGTGCACCATATTCTATATGAAGCATCTTGCAGAGCACCTTATTAGTCAATAGCAATCTGTTTCAAATAATGCAACTTAAAATTCACTTCGAGCGATTTTCATTGTAGTGGAGCAGAACACTTTTGACTGTCCCTGTAAACGAATTATAAATGCTACACACTTCATTATCAATATTAAATGCGACGTAAGACGCTTCAGTAACATGTAAATTGCACACCATCGAAGTATATTTTCGCGAGTTAAGAATTTCGATAGATGTAAAAACAGAGTTTTTAAACACATTTCAACTATACTGGAAAGTAGATTCTTCTGTACGCATTAAAAAAATCTATTCAGTTATGGCTTCACCTCTCTTTTAAATATCAAACTTATTTATGCAGATTTTTCGCGAGGAATTACAAAACGTCTTCATGATACTCAAAAATCAGTATTGTAATAATAAAATACTTATTTAAATACGAGAAAATGAGATTTTTGCGGAGAGAGTTTTATATTTGAACCCTTTTAATAAGTTTTAATTTCTAGTTTCTAGTTTCATAGTTTAATTTCTGTATTATTAATATAAAATTTATCTTTAATAAAAATGTCTTATTTATTAATAAAAAGGAACCAATACTTAAAAAAACATAAACCGACTTTTGGCCCGCGTAGGACTCGAACCCGTATCGTCTGGTGGCAAGCACAGTGCTCTGACCATTTGGCCAGCGAACTCACCTTCATTTGTAACAGATTATCTTTATAATTAGCACCGCAAGTAATTACATCCGTGATCTGTTCTCCACCTGTTATTGAGCGCACAGTTGCAGTACCGGTAGTACAGTAGCGAGTAGTGAACGGATATCCTGTCCGCGAAAGGAGCCCACTCCATGTCCGTGGCTCCTGAGCGCGCGCGCTCAGCGCGCGTAGCAGCTGTACACCCCCAAACTTACTTTTTCCAAAAGACTTCGCGTAGACAAAACAATTTTGAGTCGTTGCCATTATTTAGGTTGAAATAAAAATCACCAATCAGACGATAATAAGATGCATAATTTTTTTTCGAGCACCTTCGTCGTTCCAAGCCCAAGCTCGCACTCTGATTGGTTGTTGCTCTCGGCACTGTTTTCATGTAACTTGGCGATAATCATACTTGGCGTAGCGATAGATGCTTCCGTCAAGAGTTTGATTTCCTTCCGGACCGAGTACAAAGTAACTTTTCTCTTGCAGCATTGGATTGGATGGAACGTGTCTTACTGAAAGCTGTACTCTTTAAAAGTTTTTACACACACCACGAGGATAAGAATGAAGGAAGAATAAGAATGAGTAGGATAGGTTTTAAGTTTACTCGTTCACTTACGAGCGAAGAATTTTTCGCAAAGTATGGTTATCGCCAATTTACGTGAAAACAGTGCCGAGAGCAACAACCAATCAGAGTTCGAGCTTAGGCTTGGAACGACGAAGGTGCTCGGAAAAAAAAATTCGCTAATAAGATACAAATAAATGATTGGGATTACCAAATCAGGAGTCAGTATTTTTTGAAATGTTCATATAATGCCGAAATTTCACTAAAGTGCAGAATTTTGATTGGACAGTTTCATTCCAGCGTAAGCATAATTTCTAACTAGATCCTTGAATTATTTTTTTAGGTACTAATTTATTTTTCGTTTTAAATTACTCATCTTAAGAATATAAAAATAAAGTTATATAAAAAAAAGATTAAAATGGAATTCAAGATGAAAGATCTGTTTCTGCACTGTTAAAAGTGTGATACTTTTGCTGCATCATCACTCCACCGCTTTTATAGAAAACGATTGCTTCACTGTGTTATGGAGCATTCTCATTGGTCAAAATAGAGATATTCTGTAAAAGCGGTGGAGTGACGATGCAGCAAAAGTTTCCAATTTTTAACAGTGTGCATTAAAATCGCATAGTGAAATATTTTAAAGTCCCAATAAGTGGACTGTCGATAAGGCTGTGATATCGAAAAATGTCACTGCTAACGATCATTATATTCCACGATCCATGATCCACATTTAATAGCGTCTACACTGTAAAAATTTTACCCTTTTGCTGCATCATCACTCCATCGCTTTTATAGGAAACGATTATTTTGCTGTATTATGGAGCATTCTCATTAGTCAAAACAGAGATATTCTATAAAAGCAATGGAGTGACGATGCAGCAAAAGAGTCACATTTTTTACAGTGTAGGGAGTTTTAATTTCGATATCTAAGGTCTGCGACTTTATTCTGAGCCCTATTGCAGCGGTTTTAAAATCAAAAGGTAGGGTGTCTAAATATGAAGTGGCAATATGTGGGTTATGAAAATTGATTATTTAAAATGGTTGGACACCGAATCGCTAAGGTGTCTTGACAAGCCTGAAAGTCTCGTCAAGCTGATGTTTGATGACTTGGTTCAATACAATGTTTAAAATCTGCAGCTTTTGCTGGAGAGTTACTCCACCGCATTTTTAATATATTTCTATTCTAGCCAATGAGAATACTCCATAATGTAGTCAAGTAATCATTTTCAGTGAAAGCGATGGAGTGATTATGCAGTAGAAGCTACGTATTTTTACAGTGTAGCTATAAAAAACAAGCAAACATCGGCCGACAGGCTCAGCAATATTCCCTTTTTAAAAGATATTTTGAATAATTTTATGCAATATAGTTCATTTTTGTTATTTAATATAATAATTTTACTGGCTGCCTGATTGATTTTTGTTTGAAGATTGTTAAAATGTTTTAAACAAGATGAAAAATGGAGGTTTATTTAGCAAATTCTAAAATATAGCAAATAATATCAATATTATTCCCACTAAAAATGAATACAGTCATCTCGAATTATTAGAGACTCATATTTTAAATTTTTATCTATCTTATTCATTCATAATACATGTATTGAATATCCACCAATTAAACACGCAAGAAATTTCAAATACACTGCTCAAAACAATTAAAGGATATTTGAAGTTTTATATAAAATAATAATATAAACGAATTTTTTTTTTCCGAAAATAGAAGAAGAGTATGACAAATGCAAATTTTTCTGGTTTTCAAACTGTGGAGTATGCAAATTTTGAGTTCGACGTCAAAAACGTCGCTTCAGCGGCAGAGAATAAAATTTGACTTTCAACTGGATAAAAGAGAATGAAGACAAGGATGATCGACATTCAGTGATTGCTTTGTTTCGATGAGTACGATGTCTCAGCGAAGTCATTTGACAGATTCAGAAGCTTGCAGAATTGTTGGTAGGTTAGAAGGGGGCCAAACTCAAGCCGAAGTAGCGCAAGCCATTGGAGTGTCACAAAGTGTCATTTCCAGGATCTGGAACCGTTTTTTGCAGAGTGGATGTGCAGGCCGAAGACCAGGGCAAGGTCGTAGACGGGCAACAACGCCCAATGAAGATCGGTATTTAGCGTTAACAGCTCGGAGACACCGAAACATGAACGCTACTCTTCTCCAACAACACCTTCGCTCGGCTACAGGCACCACGATTTCAACTCAGACTGTCCGAAACCGGCTCCATGCTGTAGGTCTGTATGCTCAAGACCGATGGTATGTGTTAGATTAACATCAAGGCATCGTCGCGACCGCAGGGAGTGGGCAACCGAGCATGTCAACTGGAGGAGAAATGAATGGAGAAATATTCTGTTTTCTGACGAGTCCCGTTTTTCTGTGCATCCAGATAATAGGCGTATTTTCATCTGAAGGGACCGTGGCAGTAGGAATAATCCTGCGTTCGTGCACGAAAGTGTCAGATTTGTCGGTGGAGGAGTGTTGGTGTATGGTGGCATCTCCATTGACGGGCGCACTGACCTCTACATCATTCGAGATGGAGCTCTGACTGGTCGCCGATATAGGGATGAGATCCTCAGACCTATTGTAGTCCCTTACGCTGCAGTAATCGGAGATAACTTCATTTTAATGGACAATAACTGCAGGCCACATCGTGCAAACCTGGTGGAGGATTTCCTTTTCGAGGAAGGAATCGTTCGAATGGAATGGCCAGCGTGTTCTCCAGGCATGAATCCAATCGAGCACGTTTGGGACGCTCTAGGAAGACGAGTTTCTGGCCGCCAACAACCCCCACAATCTCTCCAAGAACTTTAAAGAGCTCTTCTGGAAGAGTGGGGCAGAATACCCCAACTCGTCATTAATAGCCTCATTGAGTCCATGCCTTAAAGTTGTTCAACGTTGCTGGCCGCCCGTGGAAACCATACCCCCTACTGAAAATGATTTTCTTTGAAGAAAACACCTTTTCTTATTCTTTTTTTCTCATATGCACAAATTGTGTTTTTTTTCCTTTTGTGCACAAATGCGCAATAAAATGCATTTTTTTTTCTGCCAAACATGTGTAATTTATTCTCATATAACCTACTATGTCTGTCGACCATGTATCAGGGGTGATTCTCGTCCGAAAATTCCGAAATTTCCGAAAATTTAAGGCATCCTCTTCCGAAAATTTGAAATTGGGTTATCAGTTCCGCATAGTTGCCAACTTGTGCGGTTTTGCGCGCGGAAAAAACAGTTATGTAGAAATGCAAATTTCGTGAAAGGATCGCCGAAATAGCGTACATTTCGGCAATATTTTGTTAAAATACGACGATTTCGTGTATGTTTAAGTAAACGAACTTTGTCAAAAGATCGATAAAAAACGCGAATTTCCTGTGCGGATCGCGGAAAAAACGGCAATTTAACCAAATATCGCAGATAAAACGTTGATTTCTTCTGAAGACCGCGGGAAAACGCTGATTTCGTCTAATGATTGCGAATATAACACCGATTTCGTTAAAAGATCGCGGGAAAAAACGCCATTTTCGATAAAAGATCGCTTAAAAATATTTTGTCAAAAGAATATTTGAAAAAAATACGCCGATTTCATCAAAAGATCACGGAAAAAACGCCGATTTCGTCAAAAGATCGCGGGAATAAAACGCCGTTTTCGAGAAAAAATCGCGTAAAAATGCAAATTTTGTCTAAAGATCGTCGAAAAAAACGATGATTTCACTTTAAAAAAACATGGAAAAACACCGATTTTGTCAAAAGATCGTGGAAAAACCGCCGATTTCGGCAAAAGATCGCAGTAAATCGCCGATTTTGCTAAAGTATTGCTGATTTCGTCTGAAGATAGCGGGAAAACGCCGATTTTGTCCGAAAATCGCTGGAGGGGGGACTCACCCCCCCCCGCCGATTTCCGAAAATGCGATGCGAATTTCCGAAAAAAAATTTCATCCAGAATCACCCCTGCCATGTATCAATCAGCTAAAAAGTTTCCCAGATACAAAATCCACCTAAAACTGCAATATCCTTTAATTGTTTTGAGCAGTGTATTTTACAGTATTAAACACGAAGTTTTAACACTATTCACAAAATTATTTGACATCAGTGTACACCTTTAAATTTAACAATATATGTTAAGCACAATGGAAACGCAAAAATATAAACTGATAGTGATATTTATTAAGAAAAGAAATTAGCTCTTTTACAAGGATATTCCATCAATCAAATATCGCTATATCTTGTCTACTCTACAAAATATTTAGTTGTCAAAGACGCCACTCATCAGTGAGTATTGTCAAGTTCTAATAGGCCATCGTACAGTGCTAAAAATAATTGTGAAAAATCAATTATGGCTTTATGACCAATGAGATGCTCTATTGGCGTTTATAGAGCGTTATCATTGGTCAAAAAAAAAAAAAATAGATAGCCTTTAAAAACAGATGTAATCTTTCACGATATTTTTACCAGTGTAGGATGTCTGTAAAGACTGTCAGTAATGAGAGTAGCGGTGTACGATGTGTCTGATGTTAAGACTGTGCTTAGACAGATGCGTTTGTCCAAAACATAGATTAAAATACAAGATGGGTTTACGGTAAAATCTGTAACAGCAACAATACTAGCGTCCCTATGGACAAGGGGGGAGAATTAACAAGCTTCCGAAATTTACCTACACTTTAAAAAATTTGACCTCTTGCTGCATCGTCACTTCCTCGCCTTTATAAAATATCTCTCTTTTGACCTATGAGAATGCTCCATAATACGCTGAAGTAATCGTTTTCTACAAAAGCGGTGGAGTGACGATGCAGCAAAGGGGTAAAATTTTTAACAATGTACACTAACTAGCCATTAAAATTGCAACACCATGAAGGCGACATGCTACAGACATGAAATTTAAACGACAGGAAGAAGATACTGTGATATGCAAATCATTAGCTTTTCAGCGCATTCTGACAGAGCAGGTGCTGGTAGCGACACCTATAAAGCGTTCAAATGAGGAAATTGTTCAGCCGGTTTCTCACACAGAATTTGCATTTGACAGTTCTTGCCTGGTGAAAAATTGTTGCGATGCCTCGTGTAAAAAGGAGAAATGCGTACCAGCATGTTTCTGACCTTGATGAAGGTCAAATTGTAGCCTACCGGTATTGCGGTTTATCGTATCACAATATTGCTGCTCGCGTTGGTCGAGATCCAATGACTGTTCGCAGAATATGGAATCGATGGATTCAGGACGGTATTAAGGAACGCCGTACGGGATTTCAACGGCACCCTATCACTAGCAGCCGAGAAGACAGGCATGTTATCCGTATGGCCTAAATGGATCGTGCAACTACGTCACGAGCCCTGAGTCAAGAAATGGGGTCATTTGCATGACAAAAAGAGTCTGCACAAACACTTCGACGACGTTTGCAGTAGCATGGATTCTCAGCTCGGAGACCATGGCTGTGACTTCCATTGACGCTGCATCATAGACAGGAGCGCCTTCAATGGTGTGATCAAAGACGAACCTGGGTGCACGAATGGCGAGGAGTCATTTTTTCAGATGAATTAGGTTCTATTTACTACATCATGATGGTCGCATTCGTGTTTGGCGGTATCGGGGCGAACGAACATTGGCAGCGTGCATTCGTCATCGTCATACTGGCCAATCACCTGGTGTTTTGGTATCGGGTGCCATTGGATACACATCTCGGTCATCTCTTGTTCGCATTAACGGCACTCTGAACACTGCACGTTATATTTCTGATATTTTACAACCCGTGGCTCTATCCTTTATTCGAGACCTGCGAGACCCTACGTTTCAGCAAGATAATGCCCGACCGCATGTTTCCAGAACTGTACGGACCTTCCTTCATACGGAAAACCTTCGGCTGTTGCCCTGGCTAGCACGTTTCCCAGATCTTTCACCAATAGAAAACGTCTGATCAATGGTCGCCGAGCGACTGCCTCATAACCATACGACAGTCACTACGGTTGATGAACTGTGGCATCGTGTTGAAGCTGCATGTACATCTGCACCTGTACATGCCATCCAATCTCTGTTTGACTCAATGCCCAGGTGCATAAGTGCTTTTATTACTGCCCGAGGTGATTGTTCTGGGTACTGATTTCTCAGGATCTATCCACCCAAATATCTTGAAAATTTAATCACTTGTTATTTCTATCTTAATATATTTCTCCAATACCATTTTGTTATCTGCATTTCTTTCTGGTGTAGCAATTTTAATGGCCAGTAGTGCATGTTAAAGAAATATGTTTACACTCTATATTTTGAATATATATTCTTTCCTAAAACGAAGTAGAGACAGACGATACTATTTTATTTATGCTTTATTTATTTAGCTGCTTTTTGTCGTAGTTCTATCGTTCACCTTTAACTTACAAAATAATAATTATAGTGATAATATAAAAGAAGAACACTATAGAATACTATTAAGAATGTAAATATGAAAGTTTATAAGATTAAACTGTAAAGAATCACATTCAGGTATTGTGTTAATTTATTCATATTGAATAAAATTTTATTGAGCGTCTATTTATTTTTAATTCTTATATTTATATAATTCTTAAAAATGTTCCAAAAGGAATTTTTCCCCTTCTGCAATTTCATTATTATTTGTGATATGTTAATATTATAAATATTATTGAATTGATTGTACGCTATTTAAATAAAAAACTATCTTTTATTTGATCTATAAGAAAGTGAAAATGTGTAATTTTTAAAAGGTTATTTTAACGATTGTTTAATACGTTAAACTTCATAAATTATTAAAACTTGGGCTGTAAAATTTTGCTACCAAATGGGAATATTTGTAAAATTTTCTAGGATTTTTTGAGTGCAATATTTCGTATATTTTTGTATTATACCATAGCTTTTGATACCTAACATTCAAGACGAAATCTTTACCTTGTTTTTCTATGCACTTAAATCGTTCACTCATCATACACAAAAAAAAATACATATGTCGCGCATGAGCAAAGAATAGATATTATATGTAAAAAGCAGAATATCTATTCTAAGATTCTATTAAAAATATAACTATGCAACATTAAAAGAAAAGTAAGATCACAATAATATAGCTACTCAATAATAAAAATATTACAAGGATGGGCATTTTCTTCTCCATTGTCACTAAATCCGCTATCGCAATCGCGTTACCATTACGCTCTATGGAAGTGCCCCATCTTGTATATTAATCTACGGCCCAAACTATGACAGCCAAAACTTCATTATATAATAGGAAGTATTAACTCTATTGGGCCAAAGAGCAATGTTTTTAATATTATCTCCTTTAGTATCTTGTACGCAAATACAAATAAATAGATTGAATAAGTCCATTTTTTAACGGGAACAATGGATTTAAATACAATAAATTTTATTTTGATAATTTAAATCAATAAAATCTATAAATGATCTCAAATATAGAGAATGATATCTAAAAGAAAAAAATTAATACATGCTACATACCTAGATATGAGAGAAGCGGCATACGAAGTATGACATTTGATTTTTCGAGTTTATTATGGACAAAGGTTAATCGATCAGCATCTTGGCAAGCCTGCCATTGTCGCCAAACAAATGCACTTGTCTCATTTGTATAATCTAACCCATCCAGGCGTTGAACTATTGATCAACGCCTGGATGGGATGGGTTGATCTGCAATGCACCCATCAGCAGATGTAACAGACTATATGGTTTAAAATATCTGTTTTATAAAACACACCATCGACCAGTGTATATCACGAACCAATCTGTTCAATCATGAAACCATTACTGTGTAGTGAACAACATAGGAGATGTTTTAGTTCTTCTTGAATAACTACCAGAACGAATCTATTGCACGATAAAAAGTATAAAAGAAATCCTGATATAAAGTATCAAAATTGAAGCATTTGTTCCAAATCTTTGCCATGATATGCATTTATTACTAACATTTTCCTAAAACTCAATTGATAAAAAAGTGACAGTTTGCGGAAAATCCCTTATCATTCAGCTGCTTTTACAGAGCAACTAAAATAGAGCTCCTTCCTACCAACGATATCTTTCTGAATTCTCACGATATTTGACTGGAATTTTTTATGAGTTGCCCCCATAGAGTTGACTATTAAATTAACGTCATGGTCGTTAATTACTGAAATGTGAGAATGCACTCAGGGTACATTGATTAATCTATTCCATTTTGTTAATTACACTGAAAAAATGGAAATACTCAAAAATGGGTACATCGATGTACTCATACTGAATTGAGTATGCTTGAATCAAAAATGATTATATTGCTTTCTCAGTGAATTATTGCTTTCTCACTGAAACATCACGTGTTATCAAATCGAAACTAACGATAATTTTGTACCCTGTAATGGTTTATTTTATTTATAGTGACATAAGTGATACTTATTAATGTAAATATTAAATTATACACAGTATTGTGAAATAATTTAAAAGTGCTTGCAAATAGTTCTCTTGTCATAAAAAAATTCGATTTGGATATTTCGCAAATTATTTTTGCTATTTTTTTTAAATAAATAATCAATTAAACTTTTATTGTTAATAATTTTGAGCAAAAAATAAATGCTAGTATATTTTTACTTTAATTTATAAGTTAACACTAGAACCGCCATTAGGGGTCATTTTGACCCTTTGCCAATATTGATAATAGTCGATTCGAGCCAAAAAAAATTTTATGAGATGTGTTAAATATATGTAGTGCAAAACTAGACTAATTAGATAAATTAAATTGTTTTAAATAAAAATTCTGGCTCGAAACTCTTTTTTAAAAAACGTGAGTAAAAACAGTCGGCGGTTCTAGTGTTAAGGGGGCATTTCATAGCGATTTACATTTGAACACAACTATGGAATCAAGAATGAGTACATGTGTTTCTTAGTTTTGAGTACATTTGGATCGGAGCTATTTTGAGTATGTGAAGTACTTAAAATTAAATACGCTTTACTGAATTTTGAGAAACCATTTTTCACCGTGTACATATCTTGAGTGCCACTTGCACATCTTGCACAAGCTAAGAGTATAATCTACATCTATTTTCAAAAATGTGAGAAAAGTTGCGCATAGTAAAAGATTAATAGAATTTTTTTTTCGTCTAATAAATTTAACGTCGTTTTAAGGCTAGAGGTCCCGGCTGCATTTTCAGAAAGAATCACGTTTTGAGCACCAGTCTTGGCGAGTTGGCGAAAGCGAGAACGTTCAGCTAGCTGCATCGCCAATCGCCAATCGTCGTTTTGTTTTAATTTTCAAGTCCGAAATCATTTTAATCTGAAAAAACTGTTTGTTTTAAACTATGTTTTAATTGTAAACAACGGTGAATAACATTTCCTCATATTATATTCTTTGCTTCATAACATTTACGGAAAAACAAATGAACAATAAGCACGATCTCTTTGCAGAAGGAAGGGTTGCTATTCGCTAGGCGTTTGACGTCACAAACAAGAAAGGGTGCATAGCATTGACTTCATCTCCGCGCCAATCGTTGTTCTGGCAATAAGGCGCTCAAAACGTGATTCTTTCTGAAAATGCGTCCCGGCTAAAAAAACCCTTGGAACTGGTTTTGTTGTAGTAGTTTGTAATCTATTCAGAGCTGAAGATTCCAGTCTATACAAACCGTTTGTGCATACATCCTAATAGCCATATCACACGGGAGGCTTTCGCTCAACTTTTACCCCAACAGAACATTTCAATGAGCAAAACTTGATTGACCTTGATGAAGGAGAGAATTTTGGTGGTTATGTTAGCTCACCGAGCATTTTCCGTGTCGCCCGGGAAATGTTGAACGTTCAGTCAGCGCTGATCATTTGAACCAACAGGAGCGAAGCGAGAGTTCGAAGAACCTGTTTACCGAGTACGCAGTGGTTGGGAGAACATGTTGTGTCAAATGATTTCTGAAATGTTTGTTGTTTATCATTCTCCGTGTGATACCGCTATAAAAGATTAGACTAGTGCCTCCAAAAGCAGACAGTCAATTGTAGTTTGTTGTCTGACAATTTCATGATTGTCAAAATTATTGAAGAAACCAACAAGTTCCAGAAAACGTTAGTAAAATACTATACAAAGAGGGTAGAAGGATTGCAGCTCTGATCAATGTGTTATTTCTTGAATAAGCCACAAAAATAATTTACCTCCAAGCAATTTTTCTTTTTATCCGAACAGCCTCCTGTTTCACAATATTTTTCCAATACATTCTAATTTATTCCCAACTGCAATATCTTGTAAACCAAAACACATTTTATCATAGTTATTAATTTTTAATCAAGGATACATTTGTAAGTTGTGAGTACAATAAAATGTATGTCTGTTTAAATAGAAATTCGTTAAAAATATAAATATTGAAAAACCTTTAAACTTCCTCATAGAATAATATATTGCGTTATAAATACTTTTTTTTCTGGAGAAGATGTTTAATTTATGCTACCTCTGTTCAAAATGAAAAATGTTTTGTATCGGGTATTACTAAATTGCGTTTATCGCTAACTTCGGAGCTTTATCTCCCAGTAGAGTAAAGTAAAGATGCGGAAGAGTAATTTCTTTTCTTCTGATTCATTAGCTGATCCCCAAATAATCTGTTAAGAAATAGAAAAAAATCTTTCAGAAGCAGAACATGATGGGATGAAAAGATCAAAATTATATGTGATATTTAGCAAATGTACACTATAGAAAAAAATAATAAATCAAAGCACGCCTTAATTCTGAAGGAAATGACTATTGGCCTCAATGAAGTAAAATTTTGTTCAATTTGTGGGAAAAAATCGATTTTGTGTCGTAAAAATAATGGGGCTTTTTTTCAGATATTGTTTTCGTAAAATAAATCGAAATATATGGGATATTGAACAAATGTACGCTTTAGAAAAAAATATTATTAATAAATTAAAACACACCATAAATCTGACGAAAATAACTATTGGCCTGAACGAAAGTAAAAAATTGTTTATTTTATGGGAAATTTTGTTTTATAATCGCAAAATCATTATTTAATTGCAAAAGAATAAACATTTGGACTTTGTTTTAGTAAAATAAATCAAAATTATTTGCGATATTCAGCAAATGTATGATATAGAATAATAATAATAATAAGTCAAAATGTACCATAAAACAAATGGATATAACTATTGGTCTTAATAAAATGAATTGATTTGTTGAAAAAAGTAAACGAAGTGGTGAAAATTTGTTTATTTTATGGAAAAAATCTGTTATCGTAAAACCAATATTTAATTGTTAAATAAAAGAAATTTCAGATTTTGTTTTTTATAAAATAAACAACTTTTCAGTCCGTTTAATAGATTTCTGTTTCAGTGTAATGCTAAAATACCTTGTTTAAAGGTTTTTTGCAAATATATTAATAATTTTGATCTCGTTGGTGTGATTTCAAGTGTAGTTGGAAATTTTCATTTTAAACAGCCTTTGAAACTGAAAAATTTCAGTATTCTATTCATTTATTATATCAAATGAATCAAATATAAATGCTGTTAAGAATTTTAATAAGGCAATAACAATTCAAATGTTTTAATAAATATTAACATGGATTCTCACATTTTTGAATATCCAAAACAAAAATCATACATTAAAGTTCTAAATTTGAGCCCAAATTTGATTGATAGAAGATAATATTGGTACATGCACTAAAAGCTTTTGTTAAATTTTTGACAGATTTTTTAAAAAGACATTTAAGAAAGAAATACACTAAGAAGTTATTACATAACACTTTGGATGATAATTTATTTTTCACGTGAAATTTATGCAAGCGACAGTGAATATTCTATTTCTCTTGGAATTTATTGTTTGAACTGTGTGCACAATCTTTTTGACCTACCTACAGTTTGCAATTCACATTTTAACCGATCTTACTTAACCTTTAATCGGCTTGTTTGCATATATGCGAATATCAGTGTTTTGAATTTAGTAGATTTTTTAATTCGGATATTCCAAATTCATACCAGAAAATTAAAATAGCAATATTTGCTTATTTTAGTAACAGACACTCCGCATTTAAATAAAGCAAAATTAATCATTGAAATTTGTTTTCATTGAAATTTTGCTTCAGGAACAAATTAACAACTTATTTTCAAATGGAAATTACCATCAGATTAGACAAAATTAAAAAAAACAAATTCCATAAAAATAAAAGAAATCTGATCACGAGCAATTTCAGACCAAGAACATAGTAGTCTGCCTTCTAACTGACTTGCACTGCTGCTGGGTAACAGTAGCCCTGAAACAAACAAACAAAAATAAGTTATTTTATTCTTTTTTTTATTGAAATTTTGTTTTAAGATAAAATGGACGACTTATTATCAACTGGAAGTTACCATTAGATTAGGTAAACTTCAAACATCAAATTCCATAAAAATGAAGTTCATCTGATTATAAGCAAGCTCAAACCAAGAAAATAATAGATGAAACAGCACCGAAAAACTGGCGACAAAACACAATTAAATTATAAATATTTGTATAAATCCCCATTAAAATTAGAAAAAAAAACACAGGACGCGTTTCGAGCTGGGAAATTAACAGCAGGGTCTCAGCTACTGTAAACACGTGCCGAAAAGTTACAAATGACCTTGTCCTCATTACAAATGACCTTGTCCTTTCAGACACGTGACGGAATGTTTTGAGCTTGTCCTCTTACAGACACGTGTTTTTAGTAGCTGATGACGAGATGTTAATTCTTTAGCTTGAAACGTGTTTTGTGCGTTTTTAAATTTTTAATGATGATGATTTGTAGAAAGATTTACTATTTAATGAAGGAATTAATAGTCTACCTTCTCACTGGCAGACATTGTTTTTGGGTAACGGTGGCTCTGAAACAAACATACAAGAAAAAGTAGTTAAATTATTATTCCTTTTAATTGAAATTTTAAAAAATCTATACCACAAACGATTTTTTTAAAGTCAGCTTTTTCGAAGTAAAAAGAAAAATAATTATAAAGACAAAGTTAACTGTATCATGTAACTTCATGTCCATATTTGAGTCAATAGATTAATAATTTTGCCGCAACGACCACAATGATTCTAGACAAGGCGACATTAGAAAATGAAAGAAAAATAATTTTTAGACTAGAAACACTTATTCTTTGAAAGTATGTAACGCTGTCATCTCCCCTTAAATATTAATAAAATTATAAATTCAGAAACCGGAATCACAAATTTAACCTTATTAACTGAAACAACTTTTTAAAAATTATTGCAATTAAAAAAGCAGTGCATGGAAATATGAAAATACTTATTAAATAAACTAATAACTTTTAAACTCTAAAATGAAGGAATTCATTTTAAAATATTTTATCCTTATTGGCTCAATTAACCAAATCGCGGAAAAATATTTCTCGCATACCTTATACACTATCACTTAATAGCGCATCATTCAAGGTACTAATGTCCTGTTTGTCTCTTATCACTGGCTTCAAAACTCTCATTTCCAGAATTCTGCGAACCTTTTATCTTAGAATGTTATGGATATGATTCCCAGTCAAAACTGCTGTGCAGATAGATCTATTCAAAATCATTATATCGTTTCAGGAAGAACGATGCGTTCATTATTTAAGAATAAATAACTTAAATCATTAAAAAGCGTAAAATGTACGCATTACTGTGTTACATATTTATGCAAAATTGTTATAAAATATTCCTCGTAGACATATTTTATGATCAAGATT
Organism: Maratus speculifer; assembly: GCA_964019185.1. Lineage (NCBI taxonomy): Eukaryota > Metazoa > Arthropoda > Arachnida > Araneae > Salticidae > Maratus > Maratus speculifer. The sequence continues at coordinate 410,912,969 of OZ025293.1, read as the reverse complement.
ATATTACGATATTTTAGATTAGTTAAACGATAGCTTAATCTTAATTGCATTATACGGTTTTTAACATTAAATGACGATGAATTAATATTTTGTTTGTTAAACAGAATCAATACTTTAACATTAATACAGAACAAATATTTTAAGTCTTTCAAGCATTTTGAGACTTCTGTCCTAATAATAGCACATATATTTACATGCATTATTATTTTGTTTTTAAAATTACTTTAACTATTATCAGCATACAGAAATAGTCGCATATGTCCTTATATTTAAAGTAATTAATAACTTAAAAGGTAACATTAAATTTTCTTAAAAATTGTTTTGTATTATATTTGAACATGCTATGAGATATATTATCCTATAGTACCCATAAAGGTGTCGATCCGAGACGAAGCTTGGTGAGGCGAAGGAAATCCCACCAGGCGGAGGAGCCACCATCCACCCTCAGAGCAAGGCAGAACTAGCCACCATCTGCCAACTTCTAGGATTTGATGACTGAAAGAGTCGCCTGCAAGCACAGATGACACTGTTAGATTATGACATCTATAACCAATGCCCATACTGAAGAGTAGAGACCGCCTTCAGGAAAGACTGAGAAAGTGAGCCGAATTCCCGCGACGCATAAAGAAAAACAATCTGCAATCACTATATCTCAATATCACAGCACTGTTAAAACTTTGCAGCATTCTGTCCAGTCATTTGACCGTTTTTATCGTAAACGGTTACACAATCGTTATTTTACGCTTTTCTGACAATATTATTGTCCATTTTATGGTCACAATATACACTGATGTCCAAAAGTTAAGCATAATTGGTAATTAAGTAAGTAATGAAAGAAATATAGATCGAAATGTGGTGAAACTCCACGTGTGTAAACAAAATAGTACGCGTCATATATTTTCACGAAGAGTTTTCCCCGAAATCGAACAGGGGACCGTCAACAAATTGAAAAAGAACGAAGATTTTTTGGATAACCCTGTCAAAACTAATGTAGCAAAAGCGTTCAAGCTGCACATTATGATTAATTGGCTTATTATAATTAATCAATAATCAATTAATTATAAATTAATCATAATGTGCAGTTTGAACGCTTTTGCTGCATTAGTTTTGACAGGGTTATCCAAAAGATCTTCCTTCTTTTTCAATTTGTTGACGGTCCCCTGTTCGATTTCGGGGAAAACTCTTCGTGAAAATATATGACGCGTACTATTTTGTTTACACACCTGGAGTTTCACCACATTTCGATTTATATTTCTTTCATTACTTACTTAATTACCAATTATGCTTAACTTTTGGACACCAGTGTAGTTACATTACTGTCATGCAACCGTTTTTTCAAAAAACGGTCAAATGACTGGACAGAATGCTGCAAAGATGTCTTTTGCAGATGCTACAAATTTTTAAGTGTGTGTTCCACAGTGGCCTCAGACTACTCGTGTAGCAGCTGAAGAGACACAGAAGTGCCTCAACCCGGAGTAAACTCTGCTCCCAGTCATCTTCCATACTCAACAGGCTCAGTGAGAATCATAACAGTTGTAAATTTCCAAGTGGATGAAAAAAGTCCGGGATAAAATTTGAACCAGAGGTGTATTGGCTCAAGCAGCCAATACTCTTCTAATTGAGCCATTCCGGAATAATATTGGAGGACTCATTCAACTAACCTTTAATGATAACAGAATCTGGTCTGATATCCAAATCAGCCAACAAAATAAATCGAAGGACTTTGTTTTAACTGCAATGAACGCCCCATACGTAATTATATTATATTAATTTTTAACACAATTATTCAGTTGGTAAGTCACTCATAAAAATTGTAAATTTCCAAGTGAAAAAAATCCGGACCAGGATTCGAACCAGGGCTGGATTGTAAATCCCATCCATACACTGTTAAAACTAATGGTGACACATTGCACCTTTTAGGGGTGAAAGGCTTGTCTCACTGGTCACACCCCTAGAGGAGCTAAAATGGCACCCTTAACTAGGGTGAAAGGATGGCACCCCTAATCCAGGGTGTTTCAGGGGGTGAAAGAACGGCAACGCAGGGAAGAATAATGGCACCCTTTATCCACAGTGTTCAATAGGGTGAAAAGATGGCACCACAGGGGAGAATAATGGCACCCCTTATCCAGGGTGCCTTAGGAGGTGAAAGGATGGCATCTCAGGGGAGAGTAATGGCACCCCCTATCCAGGGTGCCCCACAGGGTGAAAGGATCGCGTCTGAGGGGAGAGTAATGGCACCCCTTATCCAGGGTACCTTAAGGAGTGAAAGAATGGCATCTCAGGGGAGAATAATGATACCACTTATCCAGGGTGCCCCACAGGGTGAACGGATGACACACATAATCCAGTGTGCCCTGTGGCATCCTACAAGAAATAGCACTCACAATCAAATGCCCACAGTTGCAACCTACCTCCCCTCACCCCGCGTGTCAAGAAATTGTATTGGTTTGAATCATGAAATACAAAGTGTTTATCCATTTTTAAATTGAATTCTGCAGAGAAAATTATCATGATCAGTCAATATTTTGAGTCTTTTTTTTTTCTTTCAGATTGATGGAATATTATATTTTTAAACTCATTATCAGGAGTCCAAAGAAAAATTGCAGCATATATTTTTGTAATTCAGAGAGGGATAATATGAACTACAAAAATAATCATAAAGGCAAAGAATTCAAATTGTACTTTCATTTACATGGAGAGTATTTTAAGAAAAATTCAAAATTTTAACTTTTATACAGTCTTTGCATTTCAAAATCACCAATCATAAGTCATCACTATTGCATCGTTAGTCATACCCAAAAGGTTTTGTTAGAATAAATCGCAAAATTTACACAACCTCTACACTTATTTTCTGCCTCTAAAAATTACTGAGTTAGAGTCAAACATTGCGACTTTGTCATGCAATTTGAAGCCTGATTTTCTATTTTATGTTTTGAATTTCTTGTAAAATGAAATAAATCATGATTTTTGACTGTCTCTAACTCAGATGTTTGGATCAAACTTTTTGGGTATGTTTAAGAAAGGGCCAGTAACTATTTTTGTGATTGGGCATTTTTAGATGCAGGAACATTATAAAATTTTGATGTTTTTTGCTCCAAAATAAGAGAAAGTACAAATTGAATTATCTATCTTCCTATGAATATTTTTATAATTTTCTTATAGTTTCAGAAGTAATCCGTAACCATCTTTTTTGACACATAGTATATTGCTTGACATGCATTTTCATTATTTTACATACAGGGCAACTGAAAAGTATGGGGACACAGAAAAATGCTATATCCTGTAAAATATATGCCATATTTTAATTAAAAAAAAGAAATAACAATATTTTAACAAATTGTTCACTGGCTTCATATTTATTTTTTACACAAGTTTGAAAACGAAAGATCACAGAATTGACAGTCCGCTGCAGATAATTCTGATTTAAATCATTCTATGCCTTGATAATTTCGTATCACATACAATGCAAACTGGGGATTTTCTATTTCTAACTTTTCTACAGAAGTCAAGTGAGTTAAGATCTGATTGTTCGAAGGCAATACACCTGTTATTAAATATCCACGCAGATGGGTGTTGAAGGTTAATGTTGTTTTTGTTCCATGTGAAGGCCCCAATACTGCTGGAAGTTCCATTAAAATTATTTTGCTTCCATGAGGACAACACTTCGTTGAACATATTAGTTACTGATCATTTTGACGGTTGTGAACTTTCCGGAGGATTAAGATTTTCATATAATAGAAGAAATGCTACAAAATTTTAAAATAAGCATTTTTCAGATTTTAGTTGTGAAATATCAATGTCAAACAACGCACCGATATTTTTTTCAGCTACCCTGCTGTATCTAATTAAAAAAAATGTAAAACACAAATTAGAAAAGAATATGTAATAAATGCTGTGTAACTTTTAAATTAGTAAGAATACTTCATATTCTTCAAAATTCTTCCAGAAAGTTAGCCATCAAACTATGAAATGAATTATAGAAAATAAGTTCATTTTATAGTTGTGGTAAAATTACAGATGAAATTGAGTAAAAAAAAAATCATTTTTACAATATATGTAGTACTTACCTTTATAGTGGACTTATGCAAATCCATATTTTATAGCATATATCGACACAGGATTAGAAATTAAGAACTGTATGTAAGGTGTCAAAATAATGCCTACAATTTTTTTTTCGATGTGCCAAATGCATTTCATATTTTCTTATTTCTTTTCACAACCATGTTAATAGTAATAATATTGCATTGCATATTTAATTTTAATGTACTGAAAAGAAGTGGGGAGGAAACTTTATATATTAAACACTTTTTCTTACTAAACAAAATAAAAACTGACTTTCCATAAGTATGAAACCTGATTAAACTACAATATTTGGATTCTGGAAAAACTTATTTTTTTAAAGCTAATATGCATACAAAACAGATAATCAAGCAAATATGTCCACAAAAAGAAAATATGAGGTTTAGATATAACTAGGGATAAGCTAATTTTTAAAAAATCTGAGACTATCAGAAAATAAAAAGTTAGCAAATAAATGAATCTTTGGTTGCCAATTATGGTGTGGCATTTAAAACATTTCCAAATCACACATATTTTTTTGTTTGTTTGAGGAAGGGAGTACAAAAATTTTAAAACAATTTTAATACAGTTTCTTATTTTAGGAACATATAAGGATGCATAAATATCTCATAATAAAAAAAATCTTGTTTACAGAGGTGTAATATCCAAGGACCAGTTTTATCAGTCATTGGTTAAAGTGAAGTTAACTTAGAGGTTATTGACAGGTTCAAAATTCTTAAGACACGTGCTGATGTCATGGCGCAGAGGGGGGGGGGGGTGTATGCTAAAATACAAATGAAAGCATTTGTTAAACAAAAATTAAACAAAGAAGATTGTGAAGATTTGACGACTGGAATAATTTTTCTATAATTTAGTTTCATTTGACGACTAACGACTGCTGATTTCTAGTCCTGTATCCACATCAAAACACTTTCTGCCAAATTGTTTTTGTGTTTTGACTTATTGCATCTGAAATTTTAATCAAAGAGTAATTATAATGAAAGGAATAAAACACTGGATTAAAAAAAAAAACCTTTTAGTTCAAATAATCTTTTTATTGTAAACACCAAGAATGTATTAAATATTATGTAAACAAAGACGTGACACTATGTGGAATTAATGCCACTGAGAAAGTTTTGAAGACATAAGTATCTAATAAAAATGATAAAAATTGAAATTGGCTTTTGCTATAGTTAACGTTAAACAACCAAAATAATGCATACCACAAAGTAACTAAGCTTATAAAATTATCAGTTTTTGTAATTAACTGTTTATATAAAATTAATACATAGCATGAGTAATTTAACAAGTTGCTTGAGTTGTGGAGCACAATAACAGGTTGAAACACAGAAATTTCCGCATCTTCTTCATGATAAAGAGTCGGAAACTTTTTTTGTATCAAGCATGGTAATGTAAGTACTGTAAATGTAAGTTCACTATCTGAAATAATAATAATAACACATTAAGGAAAACACACAACAAGACAGTCCAATTAAAATGTATCATCAAAGTACAGCAAAAATGGTAGATGAACAAAAAAAGAAAGAATAAAATTTAAATAAAATTTAAATTACAGCTCACAAGGCTATCAAAGCCCGACAGCTAATGTGCCCGCAGGTTCTGTATGTAACGTGATAACTCTTTATATAAATATCAGATTTGCTTCAAATTTTATATGTAGGTTCATTCTGATAAGGTTCTTCACTGATTAGCATTGGAGGTTCATTAGTTAAATGTGAAGGGGGGAGAAGAGAGTGCTACCCCCCTTAATTTATATAAATATACAGAAATCATGCAGAATCATCAAATTTTCTTCAAATTATGTTAATAGGTTCACTCTGATAAGGCACTTCCCTGATTAGTTTTAGGGGCTCATTGGTTAAGTATTAAGAGGGGTGGTAGTTAATCCACTGTCCAATAACTTACAGTTGATTTCTTTTATTTTTGGAAGGGCATTATTCTTTGAAATAAGAGTATAATATACAGTTGTATGTATAGCCTGCGAGCTCAATGCCATCAGTTTAACTGGGCACTTTCCTCTTTATTGCCTATTTTCGGAGAGCACGAGAAAATTACATAACCAACTCATACTTGTCATTCAGATATTCTTTTCCTGTGTTATCATTAAGAGTTACAAACTATTATTAACCATATTTACAAAACATATTTTGCAACAAAATGAGAAACAAAAAAATGAGGAATTTTATTCAAATTTATTAATTCGCCCCATTATGTATCCTATATTGGCACTAATCAATGAATATATGGATACAACCCCTCGTGTTTTTCTTTCATTTTGGGAATAACGAATTTTCAACGTATTCTATTGACGATTATTTTCAAAATTTTCAAGATGTGATTTTGCGACTTTCACAAAAGTTGCTCTATACATTTGGCTAACATAATATGCAAATGCAATTTTGATATCTTTGACGCGTGCGCAGTGAAAATTTATTTAGTAAACCTACTCCATATTCGAACAATTTTTATTATTTTTTAATTCTGATTACAGGGTATTATATGCAATGTTGTTTGTCAAATTTTCTGTAAAGAATGTTACTTTATATTAAGAACTCTTCAAATTATAAGCAAAAATCTTGGGTAAATTTGAGACTGTTTTTTGGATTCGTAGAAAACCTTAATTTTTCTACGAGTATACATGCTATCGACATAAAAATGAACACAGTTTATTACAATAAGCCACTTAATCATAATCTACGGTTTGATCGATTTTGCTACATTAGTTTTGACAGGGCTATCCAAAAGATATCTAAAAGGTATTCATTCTTTTTTAATTTGTTGACAGTCCCATATTGGAGTTTCGGAATAAAACCTTCAGGGAAATATATGACTTGTACTACACTACCTGGCCATTGATTATCGTCCACTTGCGATTTTAGACATTTTGTTAAATATCTAGAAAAATACATGAGGAATTATCCTGAAATTCTCAGTGTATAAACATAATAGTACAGGTCATATATTTCCGTGAAGATTTTTTCCAGAAACCTTATAGGAGACCGTCAACAAATTAAAAAAGAATGAATATCTTTTGGATAACCCTGTCAAAACTAATGCAGTAGAAGCGCTCAAACTGTAGATTGTGATTAAGTGCCTTATTGTTATAAACTGTATTCATTTTTATGTCGATAGCATGTATACTCGTAGAGAAATTAAGGTTTTTATAAAAATAGTCCCAAAATTTTCCAAGATTTTTGCTTATAATTTGCAGAATTCTTAATATAAAATAATAATAGTTTCTGAAAATCTGACAAACAACAGTGCACATAATACCCTGTAATCAGAATTAAAAAATAATAAACATTGTATGAAAAATGAGTAGGTTTACTAAATAACTTTTCACTGCGAATGCGTCAACGATATCGAAATTTCATTTGCATATTATGTTAGCTAAATGTATAGAGCAACTTTTGTGAGAGTCGCAAAATCATAGCTTGAAAATTCTAAAATAATCGTCAATATAATAAATTGAAAATCCGTTGTTCCCAAAATGAAGCCAAAAAAAATGAGGGATTTTATCCAAATGTAGTAGTAAGTTCCGTATTGTGTATTCTATATTGACACTAATCAATGAATATATGGATACAACCCCTCTTGTTTTTGCTTCATTTTGGAAATAACGGATTTTTAAGTGATTCTATTGACGATTATTTTCAAAATTTTCAAGCTATGATTTTGCAACTTTCACAAAATTTGCTCTATAAATTTAGCTAACATAATATGCAAATGAAATTTTGATATCGTTGATGCATGCGCAGTGAAAAATTATTTAGTAAACCTACTCATATTTCATACAATTTTTATTATTTTTTAATTTTGATTACAGGGTATTATGTGCAATGTTCTTTGTCACATTTTCAGAAAATAGTATTGTTTTATATTAAGAACTATGTAAATTATAAGCAAAAATCTTGGAAAAGTTTGGGAGTATTTTTATAAAACCTTAATTTCTCTATGAGTATACATGCTATCAACATAAAAATGAACACAGTTTATAACAATAAGCCACTTAATCACAATCTACAGTTTGAGCGCTTTTGATGCATTAGTTTTGACAGAGTTATCCAAAAGATATTCATACTTTTTTTAATTTGTTGGCGGTCCCCTATAAAGTTTCTGGAAAAAAATCTTCACGGAAATATATGACCTGTACTATATTGTTTATACACTGAGAGTTTCAGGATAATTCCTCATGTATTTTTCTAGATATTTTGCAAAATGTCTAAAATTGCAAGTGGACGATAATCAATGGCCAGGTAGTGTATTATATTTATACACTAAGATTGTCAGGATAATTCCTCATACATTTTTCTAGATATTTAATAAAATGTCTAAAATCGCAAGTGGACGGTCATTTCTGGCCATACAGTGTATATCAGGAGCTTTACGGAACTGGCTAATTCTTTATTTCCCCTTTTGATATATGGGGGAAAGTCGGATGGAATGGAACAGTAGGTTTTTCTCTTTGTGCATTATTCTAAACATTTCATCGATCGCACACAAGATGAAGCAATGGTAATCCATTCTTCAGTTTACAAAAAACATTGATATGCACTTGCAAATGTATGAAAGAAAAAATTATTTCAAAAATCCAATTTAAATTTGATTTATTTGCTTTTAATATATTAATCACTTGTTTATGCATAAATGTAATAGTTTCCCTATTTATGGAACATTATATTGTATATTATCCATAATTTAAACTAAGCGTAAAACAGCATTTTTGTTTGAACAAGAAGTTTAACATAAACAAGGAAGTGGTGAGGAATGGGACATGCCAGAAAAGGGAGGAATGAGACGCGCCCAGTTCCTTTTTTTTTAATTAATAATAATGCGAATTGCTAACATGCAAATATTTTTAGAGGATAATATATTAATTGTAACATTGATAATATATGCATTCATACTTCAAAATGTAAATAAATTGATGATTATTTAAGGCGCAAAGCTAGGCACAGAAAAAGACCCGGATGATAATGAAAAGTCTATGGGGGCGTTCTTTTCAAATATTTCGCCCAAATTTTAATATTTTTACGTGATTGTTTTGCACAAGATTGCTGAGGGCGATCCGCAACCGGCGTAGTTTTTACTTTTCCAGTTTTTGTTTCAGATTTTTTTTTTATTACTTTAACTTACGAAATTGGTTTAAACCGGTTCTGAAATTGAAACTATCGTTATACAAAAAATATAAAAGTAAAATCGAAAAAGTAAAAACTAGGCCGGTTATGGATTATCCTCAGCTGTGTTGTTCAAAAAAATCATTTAAAAATATTAAAATTTGAGTTAGTTATTTGAAAAGAACGCTCCTATATACTTTTACATTATCATCCGGGTCTCTTTCTGTGCCTAGTGTGGGGCCTTAATGACTCCTATGACAGAGAATCCTGAATTTTCATTCCAGTCATGAAGATAGTGGAATTTTATATTGTGGCATATACATTATCAACTTACAACCTTTGTTTGATTGTTTATCTTACCGACACTATAGGTTATTTTGTGCCTTATAGCTTTTTTTTTATTATTGCTGTCCCATAACTCTTAATGAGGAGGTACATTTTGAAACATACGTTCTTTTAAAATAAAATAGTATTTGCACGTTATGTTTCTGTATTGTTCAGGGGGATTAAAAAGTGTTTTACTTTGTATGCTATAAATTGAAATTTTTCTTTTTGTATATATAAAAAAAAAAATCTTACTTTTGTAAAAAAAGTCCCACACCACCCTACTCTCCCCTGTATAGATATTATATATTAATACACCAATTACATGAAAATAGAATTTTTATCAATAGTATTACGATACAGTTTAAGGGCTAACAGTTTATTGTATATCCTTAGGTTTTTACCACCTTCTCCCCAGGTTTTTATCGGTAAAAAGCCAACCCTGTTTATTGGTCTTGTTTCAGAACGGGTGGAATGAAAGATTGTTAAAAATTATGTCATTAGAAAAATGTTTCAGATTTATAAATGACAGTGCAAAAATCGCTTTTAAAACACGAGATCTTCATCAGCTGCAGAAAAACTTCACATTTGTGTAAAATTACGATATAAGTTTTTATTCATTGTTATATTTTTTGAACACACACTATTTCTGTAAACTATTCTGAAAGTTCAGTGGAGTAAATATAGATTGTTTTCCTTTTATAATTTGAATGTTCATGACTACAAATTTGTCATATCGGATGATGTTGATGATACTAGAAAGGGGGGGGGGGACTGATTACGGTCTAATCAAGCTTAAATTACTCTTATTGAAAAAAAATATTTTATTTTATTTAAAAATAAAATTCTGCTACTAAATAAGGTTTAATGCGAAAGAATACTTTCGAAAAAAAATGGGTGTAAATCTACATAGCCGATAATCAGATCATAAGGTTTATTCAATTCAATACCCTAACATTTTCTCACCTTTTTGAAAGAAAATGAAACCAAAAGTATGAAAATATGAAGAATTGGGAATAAGAAAACATAATGGTAAACCCAAGATACCGCTAAATTTGGGTTTTTTATGCATTTCCCACCAAGGTATGACTTGGCTGACTAATAACGTTTTAATATGCAAATCGAGGTTTTATCCGTGCTTTTTATCCTTAAATGAGACTAAATGATTGTTCGTGCTACCGCCTCCCGATCTAATCTTATTATGAAGATTATTTTGGAAATAATGGTGGTTAATAAGGAAAATATTAAAAATGAAAACCCTGTAAATATTTTTTTATTGCTTTAAGATTTGCAAGTATTCAATTGTCTTATATGAAAAAGTTACCTCCCCCCCTCTCAAACAAAGACAAATCAGGTATACTGAAACAATATTAGAGAAGTTACGCGAGGCTGCAGTATAGTGTGAATTAGCCTTTACAGGAGGGCTTCGGATAGCATCTATCCGACAATATATGCAAAGCCGGCCAGATGTTGTCCGAAATCCCGTGTAAAGGTTAAAATTAAAACTTCGCGAATAAAATTAATTGCTTTTAAATGTATATAGATGCAAAAACATATTTTAACCTTAACTGCTCTGACAAAAATCGTTACATAACTACTTTGAGCTGTCTGTCAGATCATTTAATCTGAAGATGAATAAAATGTTATATTAATTCTCAGAATACTATTTATGTATTAAACTTTATGTACAAAACTATTATAAATCAAATTCAGCTATTCAAAAGTATTTAGAGGTAGTAATAAGACTCCAAATTAAAAAAAATTGACCAGTATCTATAGTTAAACTAAAAATTACAAGTTAAACTGTGAAACTTGAAAAACTCACGGTGTCTGAGACCACTAACAGCAGTTAAGGGTTAAATCTAAACAGTTGAGTTTAAATACAAGGTAAAATGGTCATATAATATTCCGATTGCAACAAGATTCGTCTATAATAACTGATTTGTAACGAAAAAATATGTAAATATTTTACAATCTTTCATTTCGCTCTTTCTAATTGTGCGCCCTTAGGATATCCGTGCCTAGAGCAGTTTGCTCCAATTGCTCCTCGGTAGCTAAGGCCTCGATAAATCATTTAAAAATATTGACATGTAAACGAGAAATTGTAAAATAACTGCCTCATAGGTTTAACGCAAACATAGGTTTAACGTAAAGGTTTAATGCCCGTTTAGGCAAACGGGTATTTTGGTGAGCGTGTAGCTTGTAGCTTCACATAATAAACTTACCAATCAATCATACTAACAAAAAAAAATCTAATTTACAGTTTTTTTATGACAGTACATATAGGGATGTACGATAAATTAACGTAACAATAAAATAAAATAAAATAAAGTTAAATCTTACCTTTAATCAGACTTTGCCTGGTTCACTGGTCGCGCAAATCGGATCGTTAAGTCCTCATTGTTGTTTCATTGTAGCTCAGTGGTAAGTCCTCAATTAATATCGCCAATTTACGCACTGCCATGTTTTGATTTGCTCACACCCGTAAACTTTACTTGCCGACACCGAAAGCAGAAAGACACACGTCATAGCGAATGCGCAAGTTGCCAGTCACCCGATGAGTGGTACATTGCTACCAATACGAAGTGCATGGCACCTTATTTAGCTCCCATCATCCAGTAACAGATCTGTCGTCACCCCAAACACATATTCAAGCTCCTATGACACCCTAGGGTTCCGAATGGCACCGCCTTTTCACCTCCGGGTCCCAAATGGCACCGGTTTGTCACCTTTATTTCTAACAGTGTAGACATTTATTTGAATTATTTTGCGTATACCTGCATCTGTAGAATTAGTAATATCACATAATATACCAAATATTAATTCAGTTGAAATATATGTAAGGCATTTACAAGCACATTTCTAAAAATTACCAGCCATATGGATGGTAATTTCAGTAATGAATCATACTTATTTTGACCCTGTATAAGAATTTCTTTCTATTCTCCATGTATTTCTGTGTTTATTAAACTATAATTCCTTTGCATAACACATAAAGCACTTCAAGCAGTTATCATCAAGCAAGGTATCGCATTTCTTTTATGCAGTACTGTATATGAATTTTTTTATACTTTATATGCATTCTACGTATATTTATATTAAAAAACATAGTTCAACTAAAAAATCCATAACACAATTTAAAGCACACTGTGCAGGCTTATATCCGATAATGCTTACAATTTCTCTCGCGCAGCCTGTATATGATTTATAAAATTTATGCACCCAATGTAATTTGAATACACTAAAATTTAGCTATATTTAAAAATGCATGCTATAGTTTATGGCGCATTTGCAGCAATTAACACTCTAATTCATTCCTGCAACCTTCCTACAATTCCTAAAATTATAAGAAGTACAAATGCCAGCTTTTCCTACTTTTCTGTGTTTCATTAAACTGAAAAAAAATGGACGCACACAATGATGTTTAAAAATCATGGTGTAGTGCAATTCAGAAATGAATATCAGTTTTATTACCATCTTTAATGTAATGCAATATCAATTGAAATTCACTACTAAAATCTTTATAGTTCATAACATAATGATATTCCTTTGTGCGTCCCTGTAAACAAACTATGAATGCTGCGTGCATTATACTGTAAAAAAAGCACATTGCAGAACAACTCATTTATGGATATCTATTTTATTATGTTTTAAGCATCGCAACATCGTTAAAATACACCCAGAATAAATATATTAACTTCTCAAATAAGATGCCTGGGGTAATAATGCCAGGATAAGTACTAAGGCAGAGCTAATATTACGGGTAATTATGAAGGAATACGGGAGATGGCACCTACTGGTTCTGCAAAAAAAGTATCTGAGTCATTTTAATTACAAACAACCGTTTAAAGTTAATTGGTTCCATTTCTAGTCCTTATCACTGGAAGAAGCACGTAAAAGTCAGCTCACAATCTAAAATTTGCGAGGTAAGTTTTGTGATCTGAAGACTATATATTTATTAGGAAATAGTTGTTTTTAATATCTATAATCATTAAAAGTTATTGGGGGTTTTTTGTTTAAAAAAAAAAACCCTTCCTGTTTCTACACGATTTTGCCCATTAACGAACTTGACCGAGATTTTATGCCACTTCATTTCTTGCATCAGTTTTTAGGAGATTTGAGCAGAATTATAGAAGTTATCATATCCATCAAAAAGTGATATAGATAGATAGATAGGTAAACTTTTTTTACTGATGGTAGTTTTGAGGTCTAGGGGTCATGATCGGTATAGATCAGCAAATTTTTCAGAAATTCCAACATAGGAGCGACCGCAATAGATAGTATTTCATACGAAATCTACCGAAAATATACAGATAAAAATCCCTGCACAGTTATTTTAACGAATATATTCTAACGAATGTGGAAAAAAATCGAAACAAAAATATTTATATTATAAAAGTATTAGGGATTCTTAAAAAGGTAAATTAAAAAATAAAGAAATACATTTTAGTAAAATAGGCTGTTCTACAAGATTTTTTTTAATTTTAATTTTATTCTTAGCATTAAGTATTGTGCAACCCATATTACAGTATTATTCAAAATTGAACAGATAGTTTCAAAAGTACTGTATCTATATTATAAAGGCCAAACGTATCTGTGCGTAACGCATACGTCATTTTGTGAATGGCAACAATTTCGCATGCGGTTCAGTTTTGCAATTTTCAGTACTACAAATTTTATACTTCTAAATATCGCACATTTTCAATTTTTATACCGTCGTATTGAGAAAAAAAATTTTACTTTTAAATGCAATTTGTTTGAAAGCTGTATCTCAATTTGTTTATGAGTTATTAATGTTTTTATAGTTTTAAGTACGAATTTTGCAATTGTGGCAACATAAATACGCCATTTTCTCTTAAAATTGATAAAAACTGAAATAAAAAATCATGTCAAAAGATATCGTCTGTCATAAAATGCGATGAAATTTGTTTTTATTCATCAATTAAATGGTTTTTTAGTTTACTGAAAACCTTATTTACAAAGGATACAACAATTTCTCTTCACAAAAATGTATTTTAAATAATATTCGAGTGACTTCACCGCATTTACTCAGTTCGTATCAAAAAACTAAATAAGTGCAATTTTATTTATCCGCATGTATGCAATATTTTCCAAATTTGAAAAAATATGCAAATTAATGATTTCTGATAAAACATGGAGCTATTATAAATAAAGAAGTGAAGATTTGTGAATCATCACGTTTCCGATTTGTTTTGCCGAATGCCTTGAATATTATTTTTGCTGCGTTTGTGTAATATTCCGTCCTAATGACGTCATATGCTGTTTGTTTGTTTGTTTGTATCCATGTCGGCCAATTATCTACGCTATGGGATATAGGCCCTATGGGGTAGGATGTCCTCCGTGGGGGTCTTTCTAAGGGAACCTAACCCGTATTTACGCAAGATTCGAAGAAAACCACGGAAAACTCCGAACGGTTAGGCCGGCGGTCGCGATTGGGTTCGAACCCAGCACCTACCGTCTACCACTTTGGAGGTCAGAACCCCACGGCCACTGGTGGGGCCAAACGTCAATAGATGTTGTTTAAGATTGGATCCGTAAAAATGGAATGCTTTTAGCGGATGCAAATAACGTCTTTTTATATATATATAAAAAAATGATTTTAAAATGATCAAATTAAAATATTATGAAAAGTGCGTATGTAAATTTTGACAGTATGAAAATTATGACGGGTTTAGTTTTCACATGGGAATTCTATGATCATGTCAATTTGGATTTTTTTTTTTTTTTCATTTGCTTTAAACCAAACAAAAGATCCTCAATTGATAATTTCGTCATAATAACTTATCTTTGTTATACTTTACTGATTACATATGCGATTTAAGTTTAATTTTAATAATTTGGACAACTAAGTTTTATAGAAATAGTTTTTTTTTCTCTTTTTAGCTTAAAATAATATTTGTTTGAGAGTTAGTCTGACCAATCGAAGATGCATTTTTTACTGTAGCTAATTTTGTGGGCTTATCATAAATCAATGAAACAGTTCCTTCCTAAACATTTTCTTTCGTCGAAATTCGACGGGTTCCACCTCGTTCTCTTAATAGCTAAAATCGGCGATTAAATGAGGGAAAATTTCGTTTAAAATTTACTTGTAATATTGAAGCCTAAAATTTGGCACCATTAATGAATGATTTGGATGCAAAACATTAAAAAGAAGTTTTTTGTTCGATCGATTTTTTAAGAAACAAAACTACAAAAATTGATCTTGACGCGTCTGAAATTGGGAGAGTCACTCAGCTTCTAGCTCCGAGAGAATAAGGTACTATTGTAGTTCAATAAAATATAGATAACTATACAAAATCTCCATATGGGTCATACTCCAGAAAACGTATCTTTAGAACACAAATATTTTTCATTTTCAAAACTTCGTTTTTTTTTTTTTCACTTTTATATCAAATTTTTACTTGCTAGAAGTAATCATGAACAATGGTCCTTCTTATTTTTATTTATTTTATTTATAAATAAATTGATATACATAACCTTATACACGGAAGTGCACTTTAAATTGACAAAGTATGTCACGGAGGTGAAGAACCTTCTATAGAAATAGCCTCAATGGATACTTTTTTCAGGAAAAGAAATTAGTTTTTTGGTATTAAAATTTGCACATGTTAAACATATTAAAACAGGCATACTTGTATTTTTACATTATTTTACCTACTTGAACTTAGAGTTCACGGAAGTGAGAGTTCTCAATAACCACACTTGATTCTTAAAAACGAAATCTGTCTTCTTGTTTCTCAATTAAAACCTCAGAGCTTTTTTATAGCTCTAAGTTAACAAAATAGATGACTTGCATCATGAAAAATAAAATGTGGGGACAGTACTGTCATCTATCAGCGAAAAATAACATTTTATTTTCTGTGTAACGGAGGTGAGAATTCATTGTGCGACAGTTCTAATTGGTTTACAAAAACAAAGTAAATCACAATACAAAAATTTTAAATGTGTTTAAATATTAGTATTTGAGATACTTGTGGAAGGAATAATAAACATGCAAATACATTTTTAAATTAAACAAGCTATTAAAGAATATTACCAGCCACGCCAGGGCGTAAAAAATATAGTTAAATAAATTATTCTTTAGTTTTTTTACTGTAAAATGCAGGTGACGCAAATGTCATACTTTTTGAAAAATGACCCATATAGTATTTAATTTTTCACGCGTTTATATTTAGATATTCATGTTTAACGAATTTCTATAACGAATACTATATAAAAACTATAACGAAACTATAACTGTCTAACGACTGTCTATTTCAGTTTGGGCTAAACTGATATATGTTAAACTGATTCCTTTTATAAATTTTTGATAGTCTTATCATGTCAGGTATCGTAGAAAGTATGTCGCATCCAAGTCACTGTGAGGTTGATAACTTCCATTCTGTGTTAATCGAAAAATACAACAAAATATCAGATTTATTAGATGATTGATTAACAAGTGTTTTTAAGTATTTCTTAATAGTTTATGAGTAATATAGCTTGATAACAAGTGAAAAAGAAACAGTCGCGGCGACTTCATAATACAGTCATCAAACTAAATTTATGTGAATTTCATAATATTTCTAACTTTGGATATCACATTTTGATCACGTTGTGTTAGTGACCCTTTTGACCACTTATAGCGTTACGGTGACTACACACCAACTGACCGCATTTGCATTTATTTTCAAACTGCGTCGCTTTAAAAAAGTGTAAACTTAAAAAATAAATCAATATATTACAACTTAGAAGTTTATATTATATCAAACAACAAATAACAAAATACGATTCTTGGAATCAATTCAGATCTCAGTAAAAGCTCATGAAACCTAAGGAAAAGCAGTTACCGGCGTAAAGTGTTACTTTCATATCCAGTAAAAAGTTATTTTATTTTGAATTATTAATTCAGAATAGCTTTTTCAATTTTGAACATTGAGCTTACATGCACACATAATCTTCGGAAAAGCATATAAACCATCATATTTATATTCCAGTAAATTCATTTCAAAAAAGGTTTTAAATTATTAAAATGTATGTTTCTATATCAAGCGTATATGTTCGCTATAGAATAAAAAAAGTTATTGATTTTTCTTTGAAATGTTTTTAGTTTCATATTCTATTTCAGTATTTTATTTCTGCTTAACTTATATAAAAGTTTATTTCATTTGTAAAACATCATCTCTGCTAATTAGATTACATAAATAATCCTTATATTAACATCGATTTCAAAATTAAATAATTTTACTTCCTATTTCAATATGATTTGTTCTTACACAAAACCCTGGTGAAGATAATTCATTTTATGAACATCATTACGTTTAGAAAGTTAAAAAATTTTGTACAACCATAGATAATCTTTATTTCTAATAAATCAAATATTTTTGTATTTATTTGAAATTAAATTTGTATTACAATCTTAAGAAAAAATACACGCAATACATTTAAGCTTTTAAATTACCCAATCACCAGAAACTGTCTAACTATTTCAATTTCTAAAGTAAAATATTACTTGATTGTGAAAGAAGTGATTGTTGGTCGTCTTTATTACTAGGACTTATTTTTATTGTAAAACTGTTGTTTTTTATTGTAATTTACTTTATTTTTAGTCATAATAATAGGATGTCAAATTGGAAAAATGTCATGTACCACATTGGTTTCTATTCCCTCCCGACTGCTACGGAAAGGAGCGAAATAGTACACGTAGCTTTAAGCAGAGATTTCTGTACCGCATCATTACCATCGACAAAAAGTAGTATGTTTAAGTCAAAGTTCCACTATTTCCATAAAGAAGCATCACCGGTAGAAAAACACATTTTTTCATTTTTACAAGCCTTTTGTGTGTGTTGTTGGAATTAGTTCCTTGAAAGGCACCAGTATACGGTAAATGCCACTTAATATCAATTCCCAAATGACACATTCGCAACAGAATTTAAGAATCAAATTTTGCTTTATACAATGTACGCAAGGAAACGTTTTTACTTAGTTTTATATAAATTTGTTTATAAATACCGGTGTCAATCAGTCGTTTTACCTTTTACCAAGAGAAGTATGTTGCCCCTGAAAAGTTAAAGTACTTTCATTAAATATGAAATTCTTTCCAACAATAAGACAGTCAATACACATTGCTACGTTTAAGAAATTTTATTGTTTGGTTCTGCAAGTCCGTTTGTATAAATTTGATATATTAATTCACCAATCAATCTGATAACTAGTTCATTGAATCTGCGAAACGATTCAACAAAACTTGTATGATTGATATTATAACATTATCTTTCAGTACAATAATACTCGTTCTGACATAGCTAGTTTGTTAAAAGCCGCCATGCAAAGTGCACCTGCAAAGTGCCCAATTCTTAGTACCGCTTACTGAGTCCTGTCCAATTCTTCATATTTTCTGAATTTTACTCCAGACTTACTTACTTTATCATTTCTATCGTCATGAGATGGAAAATCTTGTTGACAGTTGATATCGTAAATAAGAATGGATAATACATCTTTAATTAAAGTAGTTGCAGTATTTGCTTAAAAATAATGTTCGTTAGTCTCGATAAAAACAGAAAAGCTCCTTATGACAACGTGTCATTTCATTATCATGAATTAAATAGGAAAATATACATAAAGCAGCCATAAAATTTAAAAACAACCAACAACGTAAACAAATCCCAGTGACTAATTTCACATACCCAGTATAATAAGAATTAAATAATGTTTAATATTGCATCAAACCTTGAGATATTAGAAAACATCTACAAGTCTAAGTTAGATGAGCGATCACGAAATTCCATTTTGCTAATGTGGTAAGTTTAGTGAAAAACTTTTAATTTGGATGTCAATCTATGGGATTTAAGAACATATTTTCACCTGAGATAAAACTGAAAGAGAATGAAGCTTTTATTACTTCAGTATCTATTTTGAATGTAGTACAAAATATGTTTTCCTGAACAATTGGAGCTTGGCGTTTATTTGTAATTCTGGGGAAAAAATCATGCGAGGCTTTTAAATTGTAGCATACTTTACAATATATCTCTAAACTTTTCAAACGTGATTTAGTTTTTAATTGGAGATCCGTAGGCAATATAATTTGGAAACAGTAGAAGATCATAGCAAAAAGCTGATTTTTTTTAATGTATCTGTGATAGACGATTTTACGATATTTCTATTTTAGATAATATCAAAAATTAGTTAAAATCCTTTCGTCGTATTAAGTTATTATTTAAAATATGAATGAATAAAATGTTTTCTGCATATCAACAACAAACACGCAAATTTTGTTCTTTTAATAACAAAGATGTCGTTTTTCTTTTCGTTGCCATAACAATAAAAGGAATTTTTACAAGTTCATGGAGGCTACATTGCTTCCTCCCCAGTAACATAGATACGATACAAATCTAATATGAAAAAAAATATAAAATAGCCTATAATCAGTCTCTGAAACGTTTTGGAAACCTTACTTGTCTACCAGAACGTGTAGTTTTCTCAGAAACATTTTTATCAGACAAATTTGAATGTTCGGTTTTGTTTACGGATGGCACAGGCAGAGATAAATGTTTATCCGGTAATTAGTGATCAGGAATGTTCTCATCAGTCGTTAACAAATAAGCAGGTTTCAATCTATCTAAGGATATGTTATCTCTTCCCTTGATTCTTACAGTATAATATTTTTCGCGCCTTTTGAAAATTAGAAAAGATCCATCATAAGCTGCTTCGAGTGTTTTTTTAACCTGATCAAAGCGTATATAAACATGGCTAGGACTGTGCAAATCTCTTAAGAACAAAATTTTTTGAGAAGGCTGTTGGCGAGTTTTAAAAGGGTTTATGGTCTGTGTAAATTATAAATTGTCTTCCATCTAGCAAAATGTTCAAATGTTTTACTGAAAGATATATTCCCAGTAATTCTCGATCAAGGTACTATAACTTTTCTGAGCATTATTTTTAAATTAAAAAAAGGCTTATGGTTTCCAGCAGCTTACTTCTAATTGTTGTAATGCTGAACCAATGTCGAAATGAGTTGCATCACAAAAGAGAGATAATGGAAGATTAGGATTGGGATAGGTCGATAAAGCAACATTTGTTAGGTCTTCTTTACATTTTATAAATTTTTGTTTTGTTTCATCCTTCCATGGAATTTTCTTTTTGGACTCTTTTAAATACTCATGTAGTGGGGTTTGATTTTCATCAACATTTTTAGGTATCTCCTATAAAAATTCACTAGACTAGGAAAGTTCGTACTTTTGTTTGCGGTAATTTATAATTTTGAATTACTTCTACTTTTTCTGGAAGGAGTTTGAGCCTTCAGAAGAATCATGTATCCTAAACACTGTAACTACAATACTTAAACGGAGACCGTATTGATCCAATCTTGAAACAACTAATTTTATGTGTTCTCTGTGCTCATCTTCCGTTGAAGAAGCTATTAAAATGTCATTTAAATATGGGAAAACAAAGTGCAATCCAAAGAATATTCCACTAATGAAACGTTGAAACATAGACGGAACATTCCGCAATCCAAAACTCATCACGTTGTATTCAAATAATCCAAATAGTGTTATTATTGCTGTTTTTTACCCTCTTCTGCAATTGGAATCTGAAAATAGGCCTGAAATAAGTCAATTTTTGAAAATATTTTCTCTCCCTTTAATATATATGCTGAAAATCTTCTATTCTGGGAAAAGGGTAACAGTCGGAAATGGTTTGAGCATTAAGGCGTCTGTAATCCCCGCACGGTCTTAAGCTTCCATCTTTCTTGTAAACTAAATTAAGTGGACTCGCCCACGGAGATTTGGAAGGTCTAATCATATCATTATCCAACATAAATTTAAATTCTTGTTTTGCTAAATTTATATATATTTTTTTTGTCTAATGGGCGAGCTTTTGAATTTACAGAAGGACCTTTACTATCAAGCATACTTAAGAGCTTTACATTGCGCTTGGAATCGAAAAGGAATTTGCTTGTACTTATGGTATCAGCACTTGATACCCACATAACGTCGCTTTTAACAAAAAAGTTAGTAACACCATCTATTAATTTTCTATTATGTCTATCAATAAGCAATTTAAATTTATTAAGGAAATCTGCGCTTAAAATAGCGTTATGTATTTTCACTATTATAAAAGGAAATTGAAATTGTCTACTTAAGTCCAAATCTAGAGTTAAAAATTTTAAACCAAATGTAAATAATTGAACCATTTGATGCATACAATTTGAAAGAGTTACATATTTTATGTTTGGATGAAGCAGGAATTTTTAACAAATCAGCTCCGCTATCAACAAGAAAGCGTAAACCGGTTGTTTTGTCTTTAACAAATAAACGGTAATTACGGCAATCTTTAAATTCTTCAGCAGCAGAATTTGTCACTAAAACTACTGCTGATTGGAATTTTCCGATTTTTTCCAGCTGCACGGATATTTACATTTATTAGGATGACATTGATTACCGAATTTAAAATAGTAATAAAAATATTTTCCATTTTGATCAAATCGCTTTCTCGATTGACTCCTACTTTTATTTCGCTTAGAACTAGACTCTAAATTCACTTCTTGATTGCCTCTCAATTTTTAATGCCGAAATCTGGTTTTCCAGTATAGAAATTTTCTCAAGTATTTAACTCATAATAGAAGAATCTGAAATCGCAGAATAAATTTCTGTTGAAGAGCTCATTTCGAAAATTTTATCTGCCATTAATGACAAATTACCTAAATTTTTACTGCTTACAATTAGAATATTTTTTAGTGACTGGTAATTTATCAAGCCATAAAGTTCTGAAAACTTTGTCTGTTATGTTCGTTAATCTACTCTGTTAAACGTTAAGGGGATGATAAAACGCAACTAGACAAGCACAAATCATTATACAATCCATGATCGGTACGCAAGTCATAAAAAAACTACAGCGCGAAACATACTGTGGCAATAAATGAGGAGAAAGAAGATAGGCAGCGGTGGTAAATTTGACACGTGCATGTTAATCCGATGGTTCCAGGTCCTGAACTCTCTGTACATGGTAGGGATGTATTTCTTCAGCTCGCAGTACTCGCCTCACCATATTATAGGAAACGTCAACTGGTTAGGCCAGTGCCCGCATGCTAGATGCAGGGTATTCGCCGATCTTGTGCACAACGTCGTTTGTTAAAGATAGCGTCATTACACGCCTAGTGTCCTGCTTGTATGGTAACTTAAATAGGAATCCTTTTCGGAGAGTTGTTGATGCAGTCGTTACTAGTTCTCGCATCAGGCATGTCTTGTTGAAAAGCGCTCTTGGTACAATCTTTGAGCTTCCCTTACATTACCGTCTGCCTGCTCCGTATACATGTAATGCATCTCGACCTTCTCATGATTGTAGTCGGCATCCATCTCATGAATGATCCACAGAACGAATGAAAAAGCTGCGGTGATGCAGAATGTCGGCCGTTAAAGTTGATATTTTTGCAAGGTGAAGGGATTATATCGCACCATATCGGTGATGTTATTGTGAAGGGCTGGAGGCACCAAAAACCATGATTGCCAAATTGATTATCTTTTTGAAGTTTTTATTCGATTTTTATCAAATTTGAAATGACTCGACAAATTTCTGTGGCGATCATATATGTTACATTTCAAAGCATTCGGTTGGGTAGTTTTTGCCGCTATATGCGGACAGACAGAGAGACCAGGTGACAACTATAGGTCCTACGTATTTATATAACGAAAAACGCACCTAAAAATGAATTTAAAAGCTATTAAATATTGTTACATCTACTTAAACACTTTTGTTGCGTCAGCGAGCGAAGCTCCTTGGACTAATTATTGGAGTAGTGGGCTTGAAACTTAATCCCATGACGGGCGGTGGTATGTTTATGACACCGATTAATTTTAAATCCCAAACGCAACAATGGCCCCAGAATTTTGGTAAAAAAATCCGGTGTGATTGATTAATTTCAACACTCTAGCAATGGAATAGCATTGACCCTAAAAGAGTTAAAGATTAAAGATTAAACTCTACGCTCTCCTTTAACTTTACATTTTTTTTCTAATTTTTAATTTAATAATCCTTCATCAGCTTTTTTATATTTTTCATGATAAATGAAATGCTCAACATAAAACTAAATTTCAATATTAATAACACTTGACAGGTTTATTTCTATTATTAAAATGCAATATTGTATAAAATTTAATGAGAAAGAACTTGAAATATTTTATGAAAAAATGTTTTTGCAGAATAACATTGGTGAAACATAAATATCTAATGAATAGCAATTAATTTCTTAAACTGTGTTTTTAAATTAATTTTTTGAAAGTAAATCGTATATTTTTAATATAATTATATATTATTTCTATTATGTTTTCGCTTCCGTATATAAGTGCAGATGTATACAAGTCATTTTATATTAGTTTTTACCCTTGCCAGTTCGCAAGTAGTAACATCACACCATGTTTTGTGTAGTTTCTGACAAACACCTATTGAATTATATGTGTATATATTTTCTTTTTATCATGCATTTAGTTTAAATATTACTTTAAGTAAAACACTGAAAACATTAGTAGTTTTTAATTACTTTAATTATTTCCTAGCATTAAGACGGAGGCCCTTTAAATCCACTCCTTCGAAATCTAATGTTTACCGTTGAGCTCTGTGGACGGTGATGGCGAAGGATGGAAAACGGCCGGAAAAGGTCGCATGGAAAAATTATTACTCTCCATGCTACAATCCAGCTGGCCCATGCTTGTGTTCAGCTTGTTATTCTTGGTATCTGAACGAAATGCTGTTTTTGAGAACGTTCCATTAACTCTTATTTGTTGAACATGTACCTCGGCTTCTAAAAATCTAAATTATGTACACTTGTATTTTACTAAATATTGCCAAACTTGACAAAATGCTGCAATCTTTGTGACTCTATTGACTGACAGCTTTACAACAATTTAATAACTGTTTCAATCTCATTTCCATTAAAATGCATTCGGCAGTAGTTACTCTAAAATAAACCTCTAACCTAATTTTCTCGAACATATGACCCGACCCAATGGTCTTCACGTAACTCAAAACAGTAGCATACAAATTTAATCAAAATCGTTCGAACCGTTTAAAAAAAAAAAACTCCCATACACACACACACATGGCCAGGGCCTGATTATCAACGGGGCACTCTCCCACCAGAAAAAATAAATAGAAATTTTTTCCTTATTCATGATAGCAATTTTGACTGAAAAGCGCGTTTAAACAAGGCGAAAATTTATATGTAATTTTACTGGGGAGAGAGTGCCCCGTTAGTAATCAGGCTCTGCACATGGCCTCAAAATTTCCTCGCATTACAATAAAATCCCTGTCGGCTTGGCCTATAGGCGAAGGTAGATTTCGAAGAGTGCTCATTTCAGCAACAAAAAATAAAGTATGATTAGAGATAAATCCAATTTAACAATTTTCTTTGGCCGTTTTTGAAAAAAATTTAATTTATTTTTATGTAAGAACTGGTTTTTATCAAAATCATCTTAAGCGAAATTCGGCTCAAATGCCCATTTTGACAACATATTTTGAAATATATTCTGACTTTATTATTAAAAAATCGACCAATACGCAAATTATATAGTTCCTAAATAACAAAAACAGTCAATTGAATGCTTTTGAGAGCAAAATCGAATTTAAAAATGAGTCATAAAATAACCAATTTGTTGTTTGAATACATCCTCAATTCTTAAATCATGATCGCTTTGGGAAATTTTGTCTGAAGTGTTCACTTTGACAACTTTAAAAATATGTATATTTAACCTTTATCAAAAAACTAACCAATACGGCATATTTCACAGTTCCTAAATAACAAATAACTGTCAATGGAATGCGTTTGAAAGCAAAATTGAATTTAAAAATCAGTTATAAAATAACCAATTTGTTATTTTAATACATCCTGAATTCTTAAATCATGATCGCTTTGGGAAATTTTATGCGAAATGCCTACTTTGACAGCTTTTTAAAAAAATATATTTAGCCTTTATCAAAAAATCGACAAATTCTCACATTATATAGTTCCTAAATAATAAAAAAACTGGCAATTGAGTACGTTTGAGAGCAAAATTGAATTTAAAAATGAGTCATAAAATAACCAATTTGTTATTTGAATACATCTTCAATTCTTTAATCATGATAGCTTAGGGAAATTTTGTGCGAAGTGTCAATTTTGGCAGACTTTTTTGAAATACATTCTACTTTTATCAAAAAACTGGCATATCCATCACATTATATAGTTCCTATATAAGAGGACCTGTAAATTGGATGCGTTTGAGAACAAAAGTGGATTTAAAAATGAGTCAGACAAAATACAATTTGTTATACTTCCTCAATTTTTTCAATCACCATCACTTTGGGAAATTCTGTTCAAAATACCGTTTTTGGCAGTCTTTTTTGAAAAATATTCTGATTTCATCAAAAAACTGGCTAATACGTCACGTTATACAGTTCCTAAATAGACGGATCTGCCATTTTGATGCGTTTAAAATCAAAAGTGAATTTAAAAATGATTCAGAATATAAGCAGTTCCGATTTGAGTTTTTTTTCTCCAAGTCCTATTTTTGTTTAATTTATTATTGCTATAAGAAATGGTCCTATGAAAAACTTGTTAATATAAAAGTCGTAGATATTATTGAGAAGATGTAAAATAAATTTAATTAGATTTGATTGCTTAAGAATTGAGTAAGTTATGTATGTTTTTCATTTTCCACCCCCCTTTTTCTTTTCGTTTTAAATTTTTTTCATGGGTAAAAGTTGTTCCTATCAAAACCTTGTAAATACAAAAGTTTTAGATAATTTTGATACCATTTATAAAAAATTTAGTTGGATTTGATATCTAATAAATTGACGAAGTTATGATTTTTTTTCTCCCAAAAACCCTTTTTTTTCGCCCCTTGAGCCCATTTTTAACTTTATCAAAAATCTGTCATGCATAAACTTTTGGCCCATTCTTTAGAAGTAATATAAAATTTAAACTGATTCGATATCTATTTTAATTTAGAAGTTATCGCGTTTTTTTAAGTTTTCACAAAAACCCTCCTAACTTTCACGCCCTTGGTCCGATTTTGCCCATTAACGAACTCGACCGAGATTTTATGCCCCTTCATTTTATGTAAAAGTTTGAAGAAGATCTGAGCATAATTATGGAAGTTATCGTCTCCAGAAGAAAGTGACATACACCGATAGATAGATAGATAGATAAACTTTTTTACTAATGGTAGTTTTGGGGTCTAGGAGTCGTGATCGATGTAGATCTGCAAAATTTTTTCAGAAATTCCAACATGGGAGCGATCGCAATAGGTAGTATTTCATACGAAATCTACCTAAAATGTATGGTTAAGAAAATCTGTAACAATTATAGTCTGCGCAAACGAATATTTTCCCACAATTTTTGTTTTCTATCGGCTTCAAAAATTAAATGTACTTTATGCTATTCTACTGAAATCAAACTTTAAATCTTAAAAAATTCTAATTAAGTATTCTAACCGATGTTAAAAAGTTCATAATATCTTATTTGAATAAGTATTTCATTTCGATAAATGAATAAAATCTGAATGTCATTAATATCAAATTTAGGTTTCATCAAGAGCACTCCAGTTGTCATGTAAAAACATAAAGCAACGATGAGCCATTATTTAAAAAATACCGGAAAGAAAAAACATGCATCAAGCATAGATTAGGAAACACTTTCCAACACATTCAGAATAATTTAACAAAACTTTACCGTTTAATGAAATGAAAGATGATAATAGTAAATACAAAAAAAGAATTTGGGAAACTCATGACACATTTAACCCTTTAAGCGTCCTCCAGAATTTTACTTGCAAGTTTAACGATTCTTAAAATAATAGCTACGGAAAGTATTGATATAAAGATTTGTATTTTATAATCTTAGATATTTATTTATCACATGCAATTCAAAAAATTAACATTAATATTAATTTTGAGTTAAATTAGCCTTTGAACACTATGTGAAGGAACTATGTGAAAGAAAAACCCGGTTAACCCGCTTAAAGGGTTTTAAAAGAACAATTTCGACAATTATCAGCTAGCCAGAAAAGTATTCAGATTATTTTGTGCTGGTCTGTACATTATTTATAGGTTTGTATATGTACTACACAATAACGTATATAACATAATAACTACATATGCTAAAATTTATTTCCTTGAATAAATGGATAATAAAGATGAAAATTTCCAGAAATCAGTTGCCATGAATAAATGTAAATGTGCTCAAATTCTTTTGTACAGATCTCTATATGATCAATTGATTTCCTGCACATTAAGTAATATGCAAAAAACAGTTAAATTAAAAAAAAAAAACACACGATAATTGGAAATGCATTTCCAGTTTTTTTTTCAGCTATAAACACTTATGTAACTGAATTATTTTGTGTGTCCCTATAAAAGAACAAAATGCTACGAACACCATACTCTACAAGGTGGTACATATTATGCAATCTATCTTGTAGTGCACAGTAGTGTGGTATATTAATTTCAGATATGTTAGAAATTGTTAAAACATTAAAATACATTGAATTGATTTTTGTATAGACAATAATGTGACGGAATTCTGTTGAGTGGCCCTATCAGGCAAAATTTTTATGCAGCAGCAATAAGAGCTTCCAGTCGAAAGCCATTTATCACTCAAATATAAAAATCCTCATTCGGTCTAAACAAGAAAAGCACGTGGAACAACGGATGAATTTCATTGGACGGGGAGGGATTTCCTAAATGAGACATACACAGACTTTGTGGATTTAAAAATATGTGGGTTGAATTTTGGCCGGTTTTAACCGGTTTCATTGGTGCATTTTTAACGTTTCGCTACATCAAAATACTTCATATCCATCTTTCACTGAACTCAATGAGCGTTTATAGTTCGTTTATAGAGACGCACAGAAAACTCCATTATATTAAGATTTATGGTGAAAAATCCCTTGTGGTGTATTTCAATCATATTACGCTACTTGAAATATAATAAAATTTAAATTCATCACTGAGGTATATTACAACATGCTATCTTTAGATTATGGATCATTATCATTCGTTTATGGAGAACCACAAAGGAATTCGGTCACAGAACGGACTATTAGTAATTATGACTGATATGTGTTTTCAGGCGTGGTGTGCACTTTTAACTTTAATTAGATTTTAGTGGTGTGTCTACTTTATACAGGGTGTATCTAAACTACTGGGCAAAACTTTAAGGGGTGATAGTACACATCAAGACAAATTATACTAAATGGGAAACTAAGGGTCCCAAACGTCTTCCGAAGGAGATAGGCGCCATCAAAGTTTAGGGTCCAAAATTTGAAATGATTATAAAAAACGGAAAAATTGGTCGATTCGTTTGCAGTTTACACGAAAACTATTCTTTATGTCAGTATTGTCTTGAAAATAAATTATAAAGATAAATTTCAAAAAATGCCGATAGAGGGCGCTTTAGACTTTGGAGAAACGAACAACTATTTTTTACCGTTATTTTTTGCATCTCATTAAATTTTTTTGAAGCTTAGACATAAACTTAAATTTTGTGCTGAAAATCTGAATCGTTGAGAGTGGTTAAGTAGCGCTAACTGAACTGTGTTCAAGGGGGTGGTAAGGTTCAAATTTCAAATGATTATACAAAACGGAAAAATTGGTCGATTCATCTGCGGTTTTCTCTAAAATCATTCTTTATGTCAGTATTTCCTTGAAAATAAATTTTAAAGATAAATTTCAAAAAATTCCGCTTGAGGGCGTCTTAAACTTTAGAGTAACCAAAAACAATTTTTAACTGTTATTTTTTTCTATCTAATTAAATGCTTGCAAAAGCTTAGACTTAAATTTTGAGCTCAAATTCTGAATCGTTGGGAGTGGTTAAGAAGCGCAAACTGAACTGTATTCAGGAGTTGAAATGTTACCCTGCCCACCCTACGAACACAGTTCAATTTTGCACTACTTAATTACTCACAACGATTCAGATTTTGAGCTCAAAATTTAAGTCTAAGCTTTTAAAACATTTATTTTGATTTTAAAAAATAACGGTTAAAAATAGTTGTTGGCCACTCTAAAGTTTAAGGCGCCCTCTAATGGAATTTTTTGAAATTTATCTTTAAAATTTATTTTCAAGGAAATACTGATATAAAGAATGGTTTTAGAGAAAACCGCAAACGAATTGACCAATTTTTCCGTTTTTTATAATAATTTGAAATTTGAACCTCCCCACCCCCATTGAACACAGTTCAGTTTGTGCTACTTAACCACTCTCAACGATTCAGATTTTCAGCTCAAAATTTAAGTTTATGTCTAAGCTTCTAAAAAAATCTAATGAGACGCAAAAAATAACGGTAAAAAATTATGGTACGTTACTTCAAAGTCTAAAGCGCCCTCTATCGACATTTTTTGAAATTTATCTGTATAATTTATTTTCAAGACAATACTGCCATAAAGAATAATTTTAGTGAAAACCGCAAATCAATTGTCCAATTTTTCTGTTTTTTATAATCATTTGAAATTTGAACCTACCCACCCCCATTGAACACAGTTCAGTTTACGCCACTTAACCACAGATTTTGAGCTCAAAATTTAAGTTTATGTCTAAACGTCTAAAAAAATTTAATGAGATACAAAAAATAACGGTAAAAAATAGTTGTTCGTTTCTCCAAAGTCTAAAGCGCCCTCTATAGGCATTTTTTGAAATTTATGTTTATAATTTATTTTCAAGACAATACTGACATAAAGAATAGTTTTCGTGAAAACCGCAAAAGAATCGACCAATTTTTTCGTTTTTTATAATCATTTAAATTTTTGGACCCTAAACTTTGATTGCGCCTATCTCCTTCGGAAGACGTTTGGGACTCTTAGTTTCCCATTTAATATTATTTGTCTTGATGTGTACTATCCCTCCTTAAAGTTTTGCCCAGTAGTTTAGATACACCCTGTATACTGTATACGGGTATCTGCATAAATATTGCCGTCAATAGGTGTACATTGCCTAATGAAAGGTTTTAATCGGCTTATGAATTGTCCAGTTGCGATAAATTTTGTGTATTAAGATATGCAGAAAAAATATTGATTCATACACTGGATGTAAAAGAGAAAACGGATGCATTGTCTTATATGGATTGTAATTCGGGTATTGTGTTTTTATTTGTGTAATTTTGATACAAATATTAATTTTTTTTTTGTAATTTTGTACAGATTTTCACGTGATGTATTATACAAAACAATTTAGTATAATATATGGTTTGTATAAATATTCTAAATAAAAGATTATCTAAAAGATTTCCGATTAACGTTTATACACGGTAATTCCTGAAAGAGAATTTTCAACTGCTTTATACGGTTTTTAATTCAACCAATTTTAATTATATATATTTTTGGTGTTAGTATGCTATAAAATCAATAAATTATTTGCATGATTTAATCAAAGAAATCTATATATTGCAATTTATGGATGCGAATTCGAAATAAAAGCCTTTAATTATTTTAAGACTTTTCCAGTTGATTTAAATTTCAGCTTCACTATGTGGAATATAAAACTATAGCTCATATACGGAGTAAAACAAAAGTACTTCCATACACAACCGGCTTCAGAAGACAATTGCTAATAAAGTAATTTTAACTCCGTTAAGTGTACTTTTAATTCTTCCATTAAATTGTTTAAAAAATGAAATTTCTTCTCAGAGTGTTGAAAAAGGCTTCATAATATATTATTGTGCACGTGTTTTCTACCTTATTGTTTTTTATTTTGGGGAGTTGGTGTCTTATTGCAAGACTAGTAGTCTCCTTGTAAGGTGGAACTAGGAAAACTCTATGTCTTTATATACGGTTTTCATAATTATTCTTTTATATATATATATACATATAACTCAAACATTACTTGATAATAATATTTACAAACACATCTTTTATAAAAGATTCTAACCACTGTGTTTTGTGAGTGGAAAAAACTTTTTAAGTGTTCGAAAACTTCCTAAAGCCTTTAGTTTTCCAAACATTTTTTTTTTTAATTTTCATGAAGTGTATTTCATTTACATAAATAGCTTTCTAAGTAGTAGAAGTTAATTTACCGAGTTTCATAAGTAACAATTATGTATTTTACGTTTAGATGCGGTACATATTTAGTTTTATCACAAAGTTATTCCGAAGATGATAATGAAAGTTCGTAAATAGCCTGCGACAGTGAGTGTTTAACGAAGATAAGACCAAACGAAAGAAATTCTATCCTCTAGAGCATCAAACTTACACAAGTTCCTGATTCTTTAAACATATTTGAGCAATCCTCGAGTGACCGTGATGTATCGACGAAAAATCATTCCTGTCGTAGATAATGTCAGTAACGTGCATAAATACAAATGTTTTCGGCAGATTATCGGTGATTGTCAAATGTTATGTGAACAAAAATGTTTGAAAACATTTTGTTTCAGGTTAGAAAACAGACCCTTTTAAAAGAAATTTTACAAATAATCCATATGAGGTGAGGTGATATCATTTTGGCCTTTTATTATATTCTTAAAATAAAGGATATAAAATATTACAAAATATTCCAACATAATTTGTTGTTACAAAACACACTAAAGTTTAGAAATACGTCTGCTGCTGTTGATTTAATCCAAATTAAATAATATCTGGAACGTATAGGTATAAACGGTACTTTTATCTTAATTCAATATGCATCATCATGAAACAGAAAATAAATAAAAGTTGTTGTTCTTTCTAATATTTTAAAATTCTTTTTAAATAGAAAAAGAATTTTTTAATTACTTATTCGAAAATTACGATTTGAATATTTTTAAAGGTTTAAAATATCACACAGATACATATAATTGTAAAATCATAGTTAATTTTTTTTAAACTCAGAAAGATCTTTCTGTTATCCTTGCATTTAGGGGAGAATAGCTGAATTTCAATCACTTTACATGTTTTCAGATGTAATTCGAAATTTTTTTGGAATATCTGCAAAAATATCATTGTACGTGGTCAATCTATTAATCCGTTAATTAAATAAACCTTTAGAACAATTTCTTTTTAAAAATCTTATTTTTTTTATTTGAAAAAATTGCCAAAAGTGGTCCAAATTTATCAACTGGTCACCTAAGTTGGACCCCCTGTTTTCTAAATTGGACCAAATAAATATTAATTTGTTTTAATGAATAAGGAATATAAGTAATTTTATAAAAAGTCAAAGTTTGCTATAAGTGAAACAATAAAGCAATACAACATCAATTAAATATAATTAAATAAAATGTCTGAAATTAAGAGTAATTGTTTTACATCAAAATGAATTCTAAATATAAATAAAAGCAAACAAGTGTTTATGAAATGAAATTACGAAACTAATTGCCAATTACTTAAATACCATGTAAAATAGGTAATGCAAAGCCTACACATGAATCGTTTTTATTCATTCTTTATCCTAGCGCACACAATTTGAAATCTTATATGCCAATATGAACACGAAATCATTTCTCCTATTCTGTTTTTCTTAGAAATTTTGCAAAACCAGTCATCACTGTCTTGATTTTTCATTTTAGATTCTGAATCACTAAACAGTTAAAAAAAAACGGAAGTTTTCTTTAACCCGGGAGTACACGCGCCGAATCTTTTTGACCCAGAGTGCGTATGATTTTTGCAATTGTAACAACTTACCTTTTAAAAGTAATCTTCCACTTATTTTATCGCAAAACTTGTAAGGGTTGTCTCCACCTAAATAAAATGACGGTTATAATTTGATTTTATTGGTGACAAAGTTAAAACCATTTCTACCCTGGGTAAGCGCGTGTTCTCCCTGGTTAACATACGTAGAGTGTTCTTCCTTTCAATTGAATTGCACCTATTTTTAGGGCGTTCGTAATTATGTAAATACGTAGCACCTATAGTTGTCGTTCAGTCCGTCCGTCTGTCTGTCCACATATAACAGCGCAAAAACTACCCAACCGAATCGTTTGAAATTTGAACCCGGATATGTAATTATTACAGAATTTTGTCGAGTCATTTCATATATTATGAAAATCGGATGCATAGATCACTTACAGAGACAATCAGAAGGATTCCGTTACATTACGGTCAATGAGGAAAAAAGTTTCAAATGCATTTTAATCGTTTGAAATTTAAAATATATAATTATTGCATAATTTTGTCGTGTCATTTCAAATTTTATGAAAATCGGATGCATAGATCAATTACAGGGACAATCAAAAGTATTTCTTTACATTACGGTCAATGGGAAAAATGTTTCAAATGTATTTTAATGGTTCTACACTCATTCGAACATAATAAAATGGGCATGCATTTATAAAGTACATATAATCATATACATTTTGCATACTCTGTGGTGCAAAGAACATTTGTTATTGATTTACAAGGCCACACAAAAGTATTCATTACATAATGGTTTAGGGAGAACATTGTTTGGTGCGCATTTGAATTGTAATTAACTATTTACAATTTTATGAGATTGATATATAAGAGTCATATTTTTAAAACTTCGTTATCGTACGAACGCACCTCATTTGCTACGCTTCACGTGCAATTTCCAACTTGTTTAGGTAGATTTCGTATGAAATACTACCTATTGACATCATTACCATGTTGGAATTTCTGTAAAATTTGTGCAGATCTACAACTATCGTAGCTGCTAGACCCCTAAACTACCATCAGTAAAAATCTTTATCTGTCTATCTATCTATCCTATCACTTTTTTATGGACACGATAACTTCTCTAATTCTGCTCAGATCTTTTCCAAACTGATGCACAAAATCAAGGGGCATAAAATCTCGGTCAAGTTCGTTAATGAGCAATATCGGATCAACGGGTTGAAAATAGGGAAGGTTTTTGTGAAAACAGGTAAAACCTCACAACTTCTTAATTAAAATAGATATTGAATCAGTTTGAAATTTATAATACTTCTAAGAAATGTTCCAAAAGTTTATGCATGACAGATTTTTTATAAAGTTAAGAATGAGCTCAAAGGGCGAAAAAATAGGGTTTCTGGGAGAAAAAAATTCATAACTTCGTCAATTCTCAAGATATCAAATCCAATTAAATTTTTTATAACCATTCTTAATATTATCTAAAACTTTTGTACCTACAAATTTTTGATAGAACCAACTCTTACTGCAAAAGAAAAATTAAAAACGAAAACAAAAAATCCATAACTTCGACAATTCTTAAGATATGAAAACCGATTAAATTTATTTTAGATCTTCTCAATAATATCTACAACTTTTACACTGACAAGATTTCATAGGATTAATTCTTATAGTAAAAATAAATTAAACAAACATAGGCATTGAAGAAGAAATCTCAAATCCAAACTGCTTATAGTCTCACTCATTTTTAAATTCATTTTGATCTGAAACACATCCAATTGGCAGGTTCTCTTATTTAGAAACTATGTAAATGTGAGGTATTGGCCGGTTTTGTGATAAAGGCAGAATATATTTTTAAAAAGCTGTCAAATTGGGCATTCCGAAAAAAATTTCCGAAGCGATAGTGATTGTTAAAAACGTTAACCCCTTTAAATTCGTTACTTATTTAAAAAATATATTATCGTATTTCTGGGTCCAATTTATGCAAATGAAATTGGTCCAATTAGGGCAACTGCGGCATGTTTTAACACAAATAGTCTGAAGACTAATAATAAAAACGAAAACAAACAAATTCGCGTGAGAAATATGCGCAATAAACACATGTATTCAGATATATATACGAAAACATAACAAATTAATTTACTTTTGAAATATTCTCTTGTGTTTAGTATTCAAAAATTAAATCAAAGCAGCTAATTTTAGGTTTTTTTAAGTTGTCTGAAAACAGCACGTGAGGGATGGGAACTTCACCTAATCATAAATGACGTCATTCCGATAAATCGGTAGACGGAGTTTTTTTAGCAATTTATGGCAGAATAGCAGAATTATAGGCAGAATGGCAACGGTCCATTTAAAGTGGTGGTCCAAATATGGCAACTCTCCCCTATAATATGTAAAGGTAAGAACTGCCTTTTTATTGTACCAAAACCAACTCAAACTAAAGACTTTATAGAAACTAGACTTTATATAACCTCGAGAAAACAATGCTGTAAAACTTATATTACTTGATCGGTATTTAATGAATTGGCTCTGCAAGATTTGTGCCGTGTAACTGAGAATACATCATTGTGTGAAAAATATATTGAAAGCCTTTTAAACAATATCGGAAATGTAGTAAAGGGGCCTTTATTTTGATACACCGGGACACCTTTTCGATTTCGATTACTATTCTCTCATGTGTGTATCTATGTCTCATTTTAACTATATTTTTGAACTAGTAAAGTTCAAAATGCGTTCCTCACAAATGAGGTCATCTCGTATTTCCTTTGCAGTTTTACTTGTTAAGCTTAGAACTGGTCTCTCTAATGGTGTTCTGTCCACATTATTCAATGTAAGAGCAAGAGCAATATCTTCTGGGAAACATGCAAGCCAGGCTTTGATTGAGAACTTCGTTCCACAACACTTTGGAATGGAACGCGTCTCCAGAACACAGGTTATTGAAAAATATACAAGAGCTTTAGCAAGACTATATTATTCATTCCGGATGACGACAATGATACTGTGATGTTTGTTTTCAATGGCAGGTACGTTTATATCAAGAAGGGTATGAACTATGCCTTTCAGAGACGATCTTTCTCGTTAGACAAGAAAAACCCTTGGTTAAGCCTATGATATTCGTCATTACTTCAGATTTTGGGTGTCTTCGACCCTTACTTCGTGAATTCAAAGCACAATTACGCTAACATACTTACACATATAATTTTAAAAAATTCACATAAGATCAGAAAATGGCTGAAAACAAATTATGTTAGGATTTCGTTAAATTTCTGCTTGAAATTTCTGCTAGAAATGGATCTTGGGCATGAAATACCTAGATTCCTAAACAATTAGCAACATTTTTCAACAGAGGATGCTAAAGGAACACATCTCGTGACTAAAGTTTGATTGTTCGACACACAAGTGCTAAAAACTATAATATTTGGATAAAAACGCAGCGAAGCAACATCAAACAATGGTACTGTTATTGTAAAATAGGCGCAAGAGTCGTAGAGTACTGCGCGCATGTTGCTTCAGTATTATGGTTTCTGGCTTACAGGTGCCATAACTCAACCAAAGTTTCTGAACATGCACATATACTACAAGACGCTGCCGCTGGATGGTCGAGTAGTGATTCTGGGGAAGCAATCAGAGAAAAATAATCCAAAACACATTGCCAAATGTGTCTGAAACTTTATAATTATTTTTTTCGGTTGTTGATTATTTCCGATATTAAATATATTGAAATAATTGTCTTAATAAGCTCTATTCATCTTAGTTTTACATTTAGTGTTGTATTTACTATTGTTTACATGGATTTAAAAATTAATGACTGCAGTGTTTATGTTCATTAACATGTATAATGCTTACTTAAATATATATTTTGTTTTTCCCATCAATTATGAAACTTTCATTCAAAATATTATTATTTTCTATTTGTTATGAGGCATACCAATGCAAAAAAATGTATGTCACATCAAGGGGCTCATGTACAAAAAATGGCCGTTATCAACTCACCTTCTTTCAAAAAATGTCTAAATATAGATCGGTAATTAGATCCGGTACCTCTCGTTTGATAAGTGAGTATAAGGGTCTGAAATTATAATTATATTCAAGGAAACACTATATAGCAACTGTGATATGAGTTTTAATGTTTATAGTTCTTGATAATTTAATTATTTTTACTTGGTGGAAAACCTGGCAGGTAAAATTATATTGCTATAAACAACGAAATATTTTAAATATTGCATTTGCGAAAATTAATCATAATCCCTAAAAAAATAGTTAAAGGTGTAATCTACAAGCGAAGTGCATTTAGCATCATAAAATAGCCTAGAAGGGTAAAATTATACCTTAGGACATATTTGGACCAAATCCTAGGTTGTAAAATTAAGACATGATACAAATTATGACAACAATTTTTGTTCGCCTGGAGTTATTGCAGAGAACAAGAAACAAAAGTCTGGACCCTGTAATAATAACAAAAAATTAGATTTTTATGAGAAACTGGCAATTACTTGGCTTCAAACCAGTGCTTCGCAACAAAACAGCATTCCATTCCACAGACAGATCTCGTACACCACCACGGATATTTACGTCCGTTCCTTACTATTACGTTTTTGAAAAGATTTACATTGAGTAAATCTTAAACTTCGATACTATAGCTTATAAAATACAGGGTGGTCATAAAAAAACTTTGCCGCTTTACGGAGCTCTAGCGGCCAGTCCGCTCAACCGATCAAAATGAAATTTCAGATATAGCTATTCAGAGGTATGAGCTCGAGATTCTGTGAACGGCAACAAAATGGCGCTCACGGTTAAGGTTATAGTTACAGAAACTCGAAAATTTTCAATGGCAACACCCATTTTTTTCATCGCAAAATGCTCAGCGCATGCGAAAACCCTACAGAGCGTTGAAACCGTACGTGTATCGCAAGAAACGGACATGTTATGCACGCACAAAAAACCGTTCTGCGAATCCTTCCCCCCATAAAAAAAAAATACGTGTGGCACTCGGGGACTGCCGCGGTAAAGCTATTGCATAGCATTTTTTATCAACTTATACAATTATAATTATTTATTTATTTTTTATTTATGCAGTTTTTTTTTTGTCTTTGATATTAATTCAAGTTAAACATTTTGAGCGTGATGACCGATAACAATTTTTTTTTCTTGTATTGAACAAATGAGAAGTTAATATCGTTTAAAATATTTTTATTATCTTACAATACATGTAGGTTAATCAAGAATTTTTATCATTGAAACTATACGTTTATGGTAGCTGAAATAAAAAAAATAAGTTTAAGACTTGATATTCTCAAAATATCTGAAAAATACCTCGTCAATGTCTGCCGAAGTCTACGGAAGGATACCGTGCCAAAGTCTGCCAAACTGAAGCGACGTTAGTCGGAGTGTTAGGTTTTTTTTCTCGTTACAGAATTTCTAGATTCTTTCGCCGCGCTCAAAGCCCGCAATA
This sequence comes from Maratus speculifer, assembly GCA_964019185.1. NCBI lineage: Eukaryota > Metazoa > Arthropoda > Arachnida > Araneae > Salticidae > Maratus > Maratus speculifer. The sequence continues at coordinate 410,874,443 of OZ025293.1, read as the reverse complement.
AAAGCTATGCAATAACTTAATAAATTACAAACAAAATTTGGCCGCGCTACGAAAATTAGATCGCGAGTTATAAGCATTTTAAATTTTCCGAACCTCACCGTGGGGTCTCCTGTCACCAAAAATTAACACTGTCTCATAATAAATTACCAAACAAAATTTGGCCGCGCTACGAAAATTGATCGCGAGTTATAAACATTTTAAATTTTTCGACCCTCAACGGGGGGGGGGGGGCTTCTGTCACCAAAAATGAACACTCTCTCATAATAAATTACCAAACAAAATTTGGCCGCGCTACGAAAATTGATCGCGAGTTATAAGCATTTTAAATTTTTCGACCCTCACCGTGGGGGGGGTCTCCTGTCACCAAAAGTAACACTGTCTCATAGTAAATTACCAAATAAAATTTGGCCGCACTACAAATATTAGATCGCGATTTATAAACATTTCAAAATTTTCGACCCTCACCATGGGGGGGGGGTCTCCTTTCACCAAAAATTAACACTGTCTCATAATAAATTACCAAACAAATTTTGGCCGCGCTACGAAAATTAGACCGCGAGTTATAAGCATTTTAACTTTTTCGACCCTCACCGTGGGGGTCTCCTGTCACCAAAAGTAACACTGTCTCATAATAAATTACCAAACAAAATTTGGCCGCGCTACGAAAACTGATCGCGAGTTATAAACATTTTAAATTTTTCGACCCTCACCATGGGGGGGGGGGGGTCTCCTTTCACCAAAAATTAACACTGTCTCATAATAAATTACCAAACAAAATTTGGCCGCGCTACGAAAATTAGACCGCGAGTTATAAGCATTTTAACTTTTTCGATCCTCACCGTGGGGGTCTCCTGTCACCAAAAATTAACACTGTCCCATAATAAATTATCAAACAAAATTTGGCCGCGCTACGAAAATTAGATCACGAGTTATAAGGATTTAAATTTTTCGATCCTCATCATTGGGCGGGTCTCCACTCACCAAAAGCTACATTATCCTACTTTGTTTTATCTTAAGACGATTCTTTTCTATACACATTTTATCAGGAATTTTTATTATTGAAACTATAGATTTATAGTAACTGAAATAAGATATATAAGTTTGAGACTTGATATCCTCTAAATATCTGAAAAATACCGCGTCAATGTCTGCCGAAGTCTACCGAAAAATACCATGCCGAAGTCTGCCGAAGTGAAACGACGGTAGCCGAATGTTAGGTTTTTTCGTTACGGATGTGTTAGGATATTTCTCGTTACGGAATTTTTGGATTCGGTCGCCGCGCTCAAAGCCCGCGATAAAAGCTATGCAATAGCTTAAAAACTCGATTGGGGCGCAAGGAGGAAATTTGCATATGACACAGAGTCAGTACACTAATCTCTGATTACAATACAGATCGGAGAAACTAAAACTTTTATTTTGATTACACATTTTCCACATGGGTGTCATCACAGGCAATTAATGGTGATGGCACCCATGTGGAAAATGTGTAATCAAAATAAAAGTTTTACAGTCTCTGGCCAAATTATTAGACGCACTCATATTTTCTTGTGTCGAATCATATTACAAGTTTCAGAGATATTACTATGCCAATAGTTACAATTGATTATATACATCATCTGTAGGATTATAATAAATTAAAAGCATGCCAATGACTTTAAAATTATTTATTTTTGTAAATTAAATTAACAATTGCTAAAATTGTAAAACTTAAAACATGGAATTAAAAAAATGTCAATATTTTTTGGGAGTCTCCTTTGGCGGCAATCAGTGCCTCTATTCTTCATGGCATGCTGTTAGTGCAAAATTGAAGCGTATCTTGCATGTGTGAGTGATGTTTCCAGACAAGGATAAGTGTTTCTATGAGCTGTGTTTTGCTCGTTATGAGCTCTTTGTCCAGTTTTTCTTCATTAGCTCCCAAACATTTTCAATGGTATTCATGTCTGATGAATTGCCGGGAGCAATTCATCACAGGGATATTTTTTTATTGAAAGTAGACCTTGACGGATCGTGCTATGTAACAAAAAGCTTGCAAAAATACAAATGATTCTTCATTTGTAAGCCATCATTTTAGCTTTAGAATAAACCGATTTTGAAAACCTCTTTATATTGGTCTGGAGAATTGACTAAGGAGTCATAACAAACAAAACCCAGCTCATAGAAAATTTTATCCGTATCTGGAATCGTCACCCACGCATACAAGAAACTCTTCAATTTTGTATTAACAGCATTCCGCGAAGAATAGAGGCACTGATAGCCGCCAAAAGAGGCTCCAAAAAATTGACATTTTTTTGAGCTCCAAGTTATAAATTTTGCAATTTCAGCCATTTTTAATTTAATTTGTAAAAAAAAAGAGTTTTAAAGTCATAGGCATGTTTTTTATTTATTATAATCCTACAAATGATGAACATAATTAATTGCAGTTATTCACACAGTAATATTTATATGAAGCTAATAATATGATTCGACACAAGGAAAAGGGAGTGCGTCTAATAACTTGGCCAGGGACTGAAATTTCTCCGATCTGTATTGTAATCAGAGATTAGTGTACTGATTCTGTGTCATATGCAAATTTCCTCCTTGCGCCCCAATCGAGTTTTTTCTATGGGGGGGGGGGGGATTCGCAGAACAGTTTTTCGTGCGTGCATAACATGTCCGTTTCTTGCGATACACGTACAGTTCCAACGCTGTTTAGTGTTTTCGCATGCGCTGAGCATTTTGTGATGAAAAAAAGGGTGTTGCCATTGGAAATTTTCGAGTTTCTGCAACTATAACCGTAACCGTGAGCGCCATTTTGTTGCCGTTCACAGAATCTCGAGCTCATACCTCTGAATAGCTATATCTGAAATTTCACCTCGATCGGTTGAGTGGACTGGCCGCTAGAGCTCCATATATCGGCAAAGTTTTTTTATGACCACCCTGTATTTATGCTTCTCATATTTTAACAAAAGGTCTCTAAGATGTAGGTATAAATAATATTTCATTCAGCAAACTATTTTATTCCTAGACTGTTATGGACGCCATTTTAAAATCAAAATGACGACGTTTATTTAATGAATTTCATAAAAGCCAGATTTCGATGGACCCATAGCTTGAAATATGTTCGCGAACTTTTAATTTATTGTATGATCGCATACAGCAACAGGTAACTTTAATTTGACGAACATTTGTTAACATCATCATATTGATTTTATCTTTACACCTCATCAAAGAACTAGAAATTCTGGGAAGTTACAGCTTCAAAAAGGGTGAGAATTTGCTAAACATTTGACATTCAAGTCGAAGTAAAAGGTTTCCAGCCATACAATTTACCCACTTTTCTTTGATAAGAAATTCGAAATTCTGCCGTAAATTATCAATCATCGCGATTGGCTCTTAAAACCACTGAGGTAGTTGTTCAATGCAGCAACAAAAATGGTTTGCTTAGGCGGATGAATCACAATTAATTTTTCCCCACATATTCGGACAAGCAAGAATACCCAGAACAATATCGGCATTTCATAAGCAATAATGAACACACAAAAACAGTTTTTGACACTAAAATTCCTTGGGACATTTTCATTCGGCTATTTTCGAGAAAGTGCATATTTTAGAAAACACTGTGAAATCTTTTATTTTGCTACATTACTTCGAATAAGCATTCATTCATGGCATCTATATTCCGCAAATGGAATACAATCAACCATCAGGATAATACTGTATACCACAAAGCTAGAATAATATTATAGTGGTGTGGTGAATATAATAATACTTTAGTTCTAGTATTTTGTTCTTCTAAATAATCTGACCTCAAATTATGCATACTTGGCTTGCGATGTAGAATTAGTTGAGAGCTCATAAATCCCGTTTTAGTATTTATATGACTAGAGTGACTTAGGTTTATGTTGACATAGCAGAACTTGTAAATACCATAGAAAAGTTATGTTATATGATTGATAATAATGGTCCGACTGACATGTCAACAAAATATTATGAATCACTCGATATGTAGTACGCTAACAAAATATAACAATTTTTGCAGTAATTTAATTATAAAATTTACTGTTAAGCACTTTAATTATCATTAAACAAATAGGTATTGGCAAGTACACCCATTATTTCGAAATTACTTTTACTCACGTGTATACTATCATTCTTTCTTTAAAAATATTTCTGCTATTAAGAGCAATATACTTTTTGTAATATACATTGTGCGCTCTTCTATTTAGAAGAACATTGGTACTATATGAAATACTGCATTTTAAATAAGCATTTAAGTATTAATGATTTATACAATACTATTCTAAATATACATTTATAGAACTGTATAGTTACACGGGTCATAATGACTATCTTTCCACAGAAACATAATTATGTACCAAAGTAAAATACTATTAACCCCACCCAGTTTTGTCGGGGACTTCATTTTGACTGTCACAGAGTAGTTTACTTTTAAATGATCAACTTGCTGGTGCAGCTCCTATTTAAATCAGTAATGCACTAGACAAGCGTCATTAAAACAGTCAAAAGACAAACAATAGGAGAAAAGAAAATATGAGAAACTATATTAAAGAAAGCCACTGTGCTATCGATCGATTTTGAAAACATGATAATCATCAGTGTTCGCATTTGATCTGAAATCCCTTTCTTCTTCTTTACTTCATTGCTATTGATTTTAGAATTCAAATTAACCTGGATTCAAAATAGTGTAATTATCTTGGAAACAATAAAGACTTATCTTTTATGACGACCTCATTTCTTGTAAAGTACTCAGACATTCCAGTCAGTCCTGAAAATTTATTCTTCTTGTACAAATTTCCTCGCTAAAGAAGAAAAGAGTATTTTACAAGAATAAGTTGGTAAAAATTCTTTCAATATTGCTTTTTTTTTTATTCTTTCATCTGTATGATATTTGTTTTGTTTGATTTCTAATTAACTTAATGATTTTTTTTGTTCCAGTAGTCAATAATGAATCGTAATTTGGAAAAGCACATAGCAGCTTAAAAAGTTGAGTTGTTTCCCTAATGCTGTTGGAGAGGAAATATTTTCTGTGATGTAATAGGAGAATGAAGGATTTTTTCTTTTCTATTATTTTCTCTCTTTGTAAATTAAGAATATTCATAAATGAGCCATAATAGCTCGAATATGTAGCGAAATTTGAAGAAATTTTTGTCGATTTATTTTAAGTGTTTCTTTTATAATAATAATCTTTTTATTATTAAATTCAGACAAATTAAAATAGCTGCCTTTTTATCAAAGAAATAATTATTTTACAGGTTTGTCTTAAAGTATTTTTTATATAATTTAAGAACATGTATCATTCGAATACTTTTAAAACCGTGTTGTATAAATTAAATTATCTGAGGTGATATTTTTACACATTTTATGCATTGTTAACGGGAACAAGCCATTTAATCGATGCACCCCTTTTAAACACCGTTGACAATTTAAAGATATCTAAAAGCATGTCTCACATCATATAAACGTTTATTAGTATCATAAAAACATGAATAATCTGGTTACCCTGGAGTCACCAGTTTCTAAATTTAATCAGAATTTAAAAATGTTTTTATATTACAAAACAGCAAACAAAGCGATTTCTGTAACATTTAAATTTACTCCAAAACTTTCAATTTCTTTCAAATTTATAGGCTTCTGTCATAGATTCCAAGTGTAATAGATTTTGAATATCGATATTTTAAAACAATTTTCTGGGCCTTATATAACCTCTGAAATTGACAATTCAATAAGGTGAAGAATAAATTTTAAAAATGATGGCATTTAAATTTCGTAACACATAGAACGTATAGCTTCCATGAAAAGTTATCTCATTTTTTCCATGTCCAGCGTCTGTTCATATTTTTTGAACAGAAAACGGATAGCACGGGCAATTTCGATTTTAATTTAAGGGGAATCCTTAAACCTGCATCTTAAACTGCCAAGATTTAAAAAAAGTTCAAAGTTAAGTTAATTTAAACGTCATTATTCTGCAAACGGCAAATAAAATATTGATTAATGCTGACACTTTTTGGTTTCCAATCTGAATTTGTAAGATACTTGATTTATAGACGCTGTTGTATATAAATTCTGTTTAGCAGACAATCAGAAATATTTTCAAGTGGCCTAAGCATAGTGTCGTTTATTTGAAAATCTGTAGAATAAATAATTAAAATTTAAAACTATCATCTAGTTTCCAACACGATCTTTTAATTTGGAGTCTTGTTCTTCAAAGTAATATGTTAACCCTTTCCGGCACACTGTGCCCTGTCTGGGATACTTAATTTTAATTTCAAACTTGCAAACGGCACCAATAATATTTTAGTAAAATTCTGCTCTTGCAATAAAAGCTTAAATTAAGGATTTCGAAATATCTAAAGAATTTGTTTATGAATTCAGGTGTCAATCGATAATTTCTCATTTTAGTACAGATTTTGCCCATGCCGGAAAGGGATAATATAAATCCAGAAAATTCATGGATACGTGGTTAGGTACTGCAAACTGATCCTTTAAGGTTAACTTTGGACCAAGAGATAAAAAAGTTTAACTGAGTTTACTCAGTTTATCTTTACTGCATCGCTTGAGTTATTAACAAAGTTTTGGTCTGAAAATATAGGTGGAACATTAACTTGAGGCTGGCAGCTCATTGTAAATAATTCGCCAAGTTTCCAATGTGGCAGCACCAGTCTAACAAAAACGTGTGAAGCAGGGCTCGAAAAATCTACATGCCCGACATCAGTGTTGTTAGACGGCGACTTTTTAAAAATTCAGATTGGCACCACTTCTTTGGATTGGTAAAATTACGTTTCGTTTAATGACATATTAATCAAGAGGAATTTTATCCTTTAATAAAAGTGGTGCCAATCAAATTTTTAAAAAGTCGCCGTCTAACAACACTGATGTCGGGCATGTAGATTTTTCGAGCCCTGGTGTGAAGGTGTTGGAAATTTAGCATTTAGAACTTTTGTCTGCTAATTTATAAATTAATTCATTTAGACTGTGATAAGTACGTGTTATTATAAGATTTTTATTGTAGATCAAGGCCTACTGTAAATTTATGTGTTGTCTTTCTTGAGATAAAAATATAGGCATTTTTCTAACATTCTTTTCTAATGAAGCAATATTCTATCTAAGTGGATAATTTCAATAGACACATTATTCAACATAACCCTCTGAGAAACTCATTAGATGAGAGATTCCTATACGTAATATCAACAGAACATTGTGCAAATTTCGGGCCGTTTTTCAATGATTTCATCGACGGTAATTTAACACAGGTGACAAGTACGCTGATTTATTGAACAGCCGTATAACAACGAGATTTTGCAAACTATCTTAATATTAAAGTGCTAAATGTATAATTAGTTAAAAACACCTTTCTTTTGGCGCAATTTGGAACTAATATTTTTCACGTAAACAAATTACATCCTTTTAATTAAGTCTTTCATAAAAATGAATTACTTTCTGAACAACAGACTCGTTCGTTGACAACTTTAAAATAGGGTCGTTTAATCATGGATATCCTGCATTGTCTTTCTAGTACTGTCTTGTAATAGATATCTGAAAAACTTTTATATGCATATGATAAAATACGTTGTACCATTTGTAGCGTGGGTGGACAATTTCAAATTTTTGATCATTTTGGATGAAAACACAGATGACATAGTGCAACTAATTATTCAACAATTAAACGAGATTACGAGCGCTGGACGAAAATAAATCATACTCTGCTTGCGAAAATTACTTCAAGCAGAGACATTTTCTGAAAGTTACCTTGTACCTCATATTCATTAACTATCCCTTCTACAATGAGTATGTAGTATAACGACTTCTACTTTTCGTGAAGGATTCTTCTGTATAAAAAAGGCACATTAATATCCGCATGATAATGACCAGTGACTCAATTCATTATGCCAGCCTACTGGTCGCATTTTACTAATGTAAAAGGTGTATAAAAGAAAGTAAAAACGTGATAGAGTACTTTAAAACATATATAAGGTGCCAGGTACCTTTTGAGACAATCAAAAAATCAATAGCTTAAAATTAACTAACTTTTATATGCTTTTGAAAGGAAGTTAGAATCAAAACAATTCGAGCATTTTTTTTTTTTTTTTTTGTATATTCAAGAGGTAATTTGGTCTTTTTTAGTTATCTGAAAACGGGGATTTTTATGATTGCGTTTGCGATTTCAAGACATGGCAGAATGGAATTTCACGAAGTTTTGATTGAAGTTATAAAATTTATAGGTGAAAAAAATTACCAAGCAACAAATTTAGAAATTATGACCATTTTATTTAACTTTTTTTTTATTTTGATATTTTTTTTCTTAAGAACTTAATTATTTATTTTTCAACGTTGGTTATTTTAAGCATATATTCCATCGAGATTGAATTAAAAAAAATCTCACTCTGAATCAATATCTGCGCATAAGGTAGATAGAGAGAATTCATTTATTAAAGACACATTAAATTTCAAATTAATTTTTAAAGTCTTATATGCATCAAAAATCTTTTTTAGGAGCATTAACTGTTAGCATACGTAGAATAGCTGTATATCTCTTTTAATGTACGTTCGAAATTTTATATCCCAAAATTAATCAAATGTGGATTTATTACAATGTGTATTAGAATCGTATTTACCTGTAATTTCTCAGTTTCAAAGGTACCTCACCGATTAAAACATCAGAAATAAAATGCATAATATACAAAACATAAAAATTTTATGCATTTTAGAAATTTTTATACTCATTCTTCTACATTGTAATATACGAATTATACATGGATTGCAATAATTTATTCATCGTAGCTTAAACTGATGTTTTCACATTTGAGTAAGAAACAAAGAAAATCAACTTAAGTAAGGAGTCATAGTTTTAGAAGTGCTTCAACTAGTTGAATCATTTTGCGTTGCCAAAAATGAAGATTCAATTAACAAAAATATGGGCAGAAAACTGTCCTGAAATGAGAAAAATTAATGAGACTGCCATTAAACCGGAAGAGAAAATCATATATAAGTTTCATAATCATTGATTTTACTTAATTAGTGCAGGAGCAACCCAAAGTAGCGTTAACTCTAAAATAAAAATCATAAAATGCGGTATTTTATAATGAACTGAACGAATGCCAACTTTTATCCATCGTATAGTTGAAGAGACTAATTTGAGAATACTAAAGTATTTTTTGAGAATTTAAAATATTTTTATTCGCAATTGTGGGAATAACTAGCGATTTACAGTCGCCAGTTATTTTGAGGAAAGTTTTGAAAGAACTTCTTTTGTTTAAAATAAGAAAGTTCAACGATTTTTCTAATAATTTACTAATAAATAGAATCAAAAAGTACACTTTCTAAATTCTTATTAGATAAAGGCCCGATTTTTACAAATACGTGGAATTAATTTAAATTTATAAATTTGTTCGAGTCAATTGTTGCAATGAATGGCCTTACATTTTTTTAAATGATTTTAGTTCTGCAGAAAAGGATTTACTTGTAACTCAAAATGTGGTTATTAAGATGAAGGATTTTACCTTTAATGTGTCACATCCAGAAGCGATATTTTAACTATATAAATAGAGGTTTTGGGAGAAATTAATGGATTTTATATAGTTTCTGTGTATTCAATTATTTTTTTTATGTATTGGTAACTATAATTAAAGAATAATTTTTTTAAAGAAAACTTTTAGACAGTGCTCTATAGATGAATTCTTTGCGAAAACTAGTTTAAAGCACATTTTAATTTATTAATCTATTTTATTTTTATTCTTCTATTTCTAAAACACGATTCGTAATTAGATTGTAGTTAATTGGTTAATTAGTTATTTAGTTTTTCAGGTATGTAATCATAACTACAGACTAAAAATTTTCACCATAAAAAACAACCATTCGGTAACAAATTATTCAGTCATTAACCGTATTTACAGATTATGGTTAGTAAAACGTATTATGAAATGTTTTCATTCACTGTAAAAAATGTACAAAAAACTGTCTATAGCCATTCAACAATTTTTATAAAAAAGTGCTACTTTGACATATTATGAATCATTCCCATTGTCCAGGTTCAAATAAAATTACTGATAGTAACTTTTATCGATAAAAGCTGCCGAACGAATAAACAGTGAGACTGCAAACACTTTACATTGTTCACTGTTAAAAATACTCAGTGAACTCTGCCTAGTAACTTAGGAGTATTTACAGATAACGGTTACATAATCATAATTTATTTCAATTCTGACCAATGAGAACGCTTCATAGTATATTCAATAAACCGTTATCCATTAAAAGCGGATTAACCCTTTATCTACCGAATTATGAATTCATGAAAATTTTACATTCTAAAGAATTTTACGTAAATTGTTTAAATTAAATTAAAAAATTTACATAATCATGTAATAAATTTTTGAAGGATTTTAGAAGGATTTAAGGATTTAGAAGGATTAATTAAATTTGAATTTACAGGGATTTTGTGCAATATTTATAATCCCACTCAAATATTTTATTTTAAATCATTTTCTTAGTATTTTGTAGAATTATAAAATGTACAAATATGATATTCTCACATTATAAATATACAAATATTTCTGAATTGAAAAATCCCTTTCCCTCTTCCTTAGAGCCAAGAAATCTGAAAAGATACGAAGACAAAATATATCATCCGTTAAAAAGTATTTTTGTTTTCAGTAACCAATAATGCTTTTAGAACAAAATAAAGTAATGCATCTGTGACTCAATCTAAACAGTATTGCAACTAATTGAAATATTAAAGGAAATTTATAATAAGTAATTTTAATAGTACTTATAAGTACCGTCGGTAGATAAAGGGTTAGTGACTGGACAACTTGCTGTAAATTTTTAACGATGTTGGTTAAGAGTAAATATAAAACATTTTAACCAGATGCATGAAAAAATACTGGATGATAATTCTAAATATTGCAACTTTTTCATACGATCGCGTCTAAATGACGTAATTTATATCGGCTTTTCGTTCCCTTTGTACAAAAATTGATATCAAGGGCTATAACCCCTTTTCTTTCGTGGACTACAAAAGATACTAAACTCTGAAAGAAGAAATGCTTCTGTCAATAAAGGTGGCGTCATGTTCAATAAATTTATAATGTAAATCATGTATATCAATTTCATAAAATGCGAAATAGTTTAACCTCCTCAGTCCTGAGACAAATTTTACGTAGCACTACAAAAACCAGTTTAAAATTATCATAAAACATCTCCAAACATGCATCAGTTTGTATGTCGATGCTTCTAACATGCACGCATCTATCAAAAAAGTCTAAATGTAATTTTAACAATTCTAGAAGAAATTAAATTAATTTAAAGGGTGGTTTTTAGTGTCGCCTCCAGGCGACATCAGGACTGAGGAGGTTATTATAATTAAAACGCACCCCAAATTCTGTTTCCTCGCTACCACTACTAAGGGAATACTTTTGTGTGGCCCTGTAAATTAATAAGAAATATTCTTTGTACCACAGATCGTACAAAATGTATATTTTAATATATACTTCATAGACGTATATCCGTTACATCATGTTCGAAAGTCTGTGACATCACTTGTTGCTAAAATGCACTTGAAACTATTTTTACCCACTGGCCGTAATGTAACGGAATAATTTTAATTGTCATTGCAATTAAATTATACATCCTATTTTCATAAAATTTGAAATGGCTCGACAAAATTATGCAACAATTATATATTTTAAATTTAAAAAGACTCGTTTTGGTAGTTTTTGCTCTGTTACATGCGGACTGACAGACAAACGAACGTACGGACGAACAGACGGATGGATGGACAGACAGACAGGCTTAATGAACGATGCCTATAGGGGCTACTTCTTTACATAATAATGAGCGCGTCTAAAAAAAATCATTTTAAAAGATCGATGAAAATTCAAAAACGAGGTGAACTGACGAAGTAGAAGCACTATTGTATATCTGATGATTGTATATCTTTCCGGAAAATCTCATTCAAAGACATATATACAAACTCTTTCAGGCATCTTTCATTTGTTGCAACACTTCTGGCAGGAGAAAAACGGATATAACAGCGAGGTAATTCGCCTATCCACACAAATTGTGAGACAAAACTTTAGTTCACAAGAAAAATATTGAAGTTGAATGGTTGCCAAGAAGTCCTGGTCTAAACCTTACCGATAACTTACGGGGAGATCTAGCAAGACGAGTTTATAAAAATGGAAGGCATTTGTTCTCAGCATCAGAACTCGGATCTATGATTCAAAATGAATAGCACAAAAACAATCCCGAACAGTACCAAAAGTTAATGAGTTAAGAAATGATGGAATGTTTGCAATCTCAGAGGTTTGTGCATAGTATATTAAATATTTGTTTTTTCGGTTACTATATTGAATTTATTTTGCTTATAGATTTTACACAGGCAAAAATAGTGGGGTTTTGTGCAATTAATTTATATTCGTAATAAAATTTTCACAGTTGAATTTTTTTGATTTGTCAATTAGCTTTTCAACATGCTTAAACATATTATAAGGAAAAAGTTTTGTTTGTTTTGAAATCTAAAAAAAAAAATTAATATTTTTTACTGTCCTTATAGTTTTAACATGCACTGTATGCGCATAAAAAATCTCACCGAAATCCGTTCATAAATTCGAGAGTTGCAGCACGAAAAAATTCAGATATCTATATCTAGAAGTATAAGGTATATACCGGGTGTCCAAAAAATGACTGGTGGATTTTAAAATTCAATAACTTGCAAACGGTGACAGCTATTTAAAAAATTTTTGCAGGAGGGTTATGTATGATGTCAGGAGATTTTTTTTTTTACCGCAACACTTGATTTTAGTTCGAATTTCAAACAATAGGTGGCGCTGACGGCGATTGAAGGCCAGGTGATCAGTGCTGCGTGAAGCGTCGCCTTCAATCGCCGTCAGCGCCACCTATTGTTTGAAATTCGAACTAAAATCAAGTGCTACGGTAAAAAAACTCCTGACATTATACATAACTTTCCTGCAAAAAATATTTAAATAGCTCTCACCGTTTGCAAGTTATTGAATTTTAAAATCCATCAGTCATTTTTGGGACACCCGGTATTTGTGTGTGTGTTAGTCAACATTTCAACGGAGGGTGCTTTTGGGATCTAGGGGTCACGATCAACGAAAATGTAGCAAAATTTCCCGAAGTGCTTTCCTCCGAACGGCTGCAAAAGTAATTTTTTACTTTTTGGAATAAAAGCTACCTAAAAGTGTCCACAATTTTGGCCACCACTGTATATATGCCAGATTCTGCACAGAAGAATCTGCAAGACGTTTTCGAATTTTCTAAAGTATTTCACTTCTATCAACATTTTAACGGGGAATTTACTGTTGCCTAACGTATTAATCATTCTTTTCGGCATAGTTTATTGAAACAGACAAATTTATTTCCAATTAATTTCTTTTTAATTACAAAGCAACCGTTTATAATATTGAATCATTTGATTATTCATTGAAAAATAATTATGAGGGGAGTTATAAATCCTTATCAATTATATTTTTATTTAGAAAAATGTGTACTGAGTTCAAAACAGAATGATTCTCCAAAACATTTCAGACTTTGCAAAAATGTTTCATTTCCATAAATATTATTTCTCAACATTTGCTGTTTCATAAAATGCCAATCCGTCTTCTCAGAAAATTTATTGAAATGGTTGAATTTAATTTCAAATGAATTCATTTTTAGTTTCAAAGCATTTTTTATAACTTTAATTCTGTGTGGGGGGTAGGGGGCGAAGTAAACTACAAATCATTATCAAATATGTATTTTTATTAAGAAAAATAATTACTAAATTCAAGTCAGAAAGATTCTGCAGTACACTTTCATTCTCCTTCATTTCTACAAATATTGCATCTAATCATTTACTGTTCCATAAAATATCTTTTTTCTTCAGCAGATTTTAATTAAATGTTAAAAACTCTTCAACTAATTTATTTTTCAAAAATAATAAATACAAATCATTATCAATTATAGGATATGTCTATTAACCTCCTGACTGCCGCCGGCTGATTTTTTCACACACTAAGCTGCAGGTTTCACTGCAACATAAGCAATATTTAAATTAGTATAATTCCACAAATAAAACACAGTTCTGAAAAATTGAGTTAGGATTGATGCTATCAAAGATTATACACCGATACTAATACCATATTTTGTATCAGGTTGGGAAAAACATCTTTTTTTTTATTATTTTTAATAAATTACAGAGAAAACAACATTACAATATTACCCTTTGGCTGGGCAATCAGGGGGTTAAGTTGCCCCCCTTAACCACCCCTCTTAATTTTCTTTCTATATTAATGGCGACTTTTTCAATACAGATGTAATCTATCTAGTCCAAATTTCATATAGAACACAGTGCTAAATATTACTGTTATATAAATACTATATAAAACAGGGTTTTTATCAATAAACTTAATCAATGATTTTTGTCATTTATCCCGGACATCACTGTTAAAACCCCCCACTTGATTGGAATAAATGACTTACTCTAACCTAAATGTACCCTATCTTTATAAAGTAAATATGTACTGAATCCAAGACAAAATTCTGCAAGATATTTTCTATTTTGCCAAAAATATTTCATTCCTATAAATATTTTACCTAAACATTTACTGTTCCATAAAATATCAATCAGTCTTTTCAGCAGATTTTATTGAAATTCTAACATTTCTCTTCAATTAATTTATTTTTACTTTGAAGCAGTGGTTTTAAGAGTGTGACGCAACCGCAATTTTCAACGCAACATGACAGACTGTCAATCCCTGTCTTCTAATTTGCGCGAGCTTTAATTAATGCAGCTATTTATCAAGCAGACCTCATTATTGGTTTCAGAAAAGGGGCTCAACAGTTTTAGAAATAGGTGACAGTCGAGGATTTGCGGAAACAAGCTAACACGGAAATCTGAGCAGGTGTCACAACTTGTGGCTTACACATTTTGTTGAGGGTTCAGAATTATTCTTAACAACCTGTAAGACCTTTATAAAAGGCTTACAAGGCGCTTAGATATGTTGTTATCTTTCAGCTTTTAAGAAGTAATGACTTACGTAACTTCGAACAGAGACAGTGTTATCTAAATCTGAAATATTCACTAAGAAATCCTTTACTAATTTTTCCTATTCAAGCATTTTATGCTAACTTATCGACACATTTTTAAATGATTTTATAGAGTAAAATAATATCATTAAAAATGCAATTCTTAGGTTAAAATTTGAAAATTTGATTTTTGAAAAAAAATTTCATAAAGTTTAAAAATAATAATGCAATGAATTACAAATCATTATCAATTATAGGATATGTCTATTGAGTTGCCCCCCCCCCCCTTAACCACCCCGCCTAATTTTCTTTTTATAGTAATGATCTTTTCAATAAAGATGTAACATATCTTGTACAAATTTCATGTAGAAGAGAGTACTAAATGCTACTGTGATGTAAATGCTAGATAAAATAAGATTTTTATCAATAAACTTAATCAATGAATTTTGTCATTTCGTCACCTGAGAACAATAAGGTTTCTATCTGTGTTTTTGAAAAAAATTACTTATCGATATAGAAAGGTTCTATTTGTATCTATGAAGGCATTTTTGCATCAAAATGATGTTATATATAATTTACGTATGACATTACAATTATATTATGACATTTTTCAATCCAGAAATGCCATCATAGATGCAAATAGAACATTTCTATATCGATAAGTCAAGTTTATTTCAAAAACACGGATAAAACCTTATTATTCTCAAGTGACGATCGGACATCAGTGTTAAATACCCCACTTCATTTGAATAGATGACTTACTCTAACCTAAATTTACCTCATCTTTATTAAGAAAAATATGTATTGAATCCAAGACAAAATTCAGCAAGACATTTTCTATTTTGCCAAAGTATTTCATTTCTATAAATATTTTACCTAAAACATTTGCTGTTCCATAAAATATGAATCAGTCTTTTCAGCAGATTTTATTGAAATGTTAACATTTCTCTTCAATTAATTTCTTTTTAGTTTGAAGCAATTGCTTTAAGAGTGGGAATCCAAGACAAAATTCAGCAAGATATTTTCTATTCTGCCAAAAATATTTCATTTTTATAAATATTTTACCTAAAACATTTACTTTTCCATAAAATATCAATCAGTCATTTCAGCAGATTTTATTGAAATTTTAACGTTTCTCTTCAATTAATTTTTTTAGTTTAAAGCAGTTGTTTTAAGAGCGTGACACGACAGACTGTCAATCCCTGTCTTCTAATTTGCGCGAGCTTTAATTAATGCAGCTATTTTTCAAGCAGACCTCGTTATTGGTTTCAGAAAATGGGCTCAACAGTTTTAGAAATAGATGACAGTCGTAGCTTTACGGAAATAAGCTATCACGGAAATTTGAGCAGGTGTCACAACTTGTGGCTTACACATTTTGTTGAGGGTTCAGAATTATTATTAACAACCTGTAAGACCTTTATAAAAGGCTTACAAGACGCTCAGACATTTTGTTATCTTTCAGCTTTTAAGCAGTAATGAATTGCGTAACACCGAACAGAGACAGTGTTATCTCAATCTGAAATATTCACAAAGTAATCTTTTACTATTTTTCCTATTCGAGTATTTTATAATAACTTTTCGACACACTATTAAGTGTTTTTATACAGTAAAATGATTTCAACAAAAAACGCAATTCTTAGGTTAAAATTTAAAAGTTTGAATTTTTAAACAAGTTTCATAAAGTTTAAAGTTATAAAAAATACTTTTTTTTATACTTTGTTATAAGTGCTCTAAGGTGGTGGTGGTGTATTTTTGACGTCCGATTATCTGCACTAGGGATATAGGACCAGGGGGGAGTGCCCTTCGTGGGGGTCTTTCGAAGGGAACCTAACCCGTATTTACGCAAGGTTCGAAGAAAACCACGAAAACTCCGATCGGTTAGAGCGACGGCGGCGATTGGGTTCGAACCCAGCACCTGCTGTCTACCAGTTGAGAGGTCCGAACCTCTCGGCCACTGGTGGGGCCAAGTGCTCTAAGGACAAGATTTCATTGAAAATACCAAATTCTGCACAGAAAAATCTGCAAGACGTTTTCGAATTTGCTAAAATATTTCATTTCTATCAACATTTTAACTGGGCATTAACTGTTACCTAACATATCAATCATTGTTTTCGGCATATTTTATTGAAACAGCCAAATTTCTTTCCAATTAATTTCTTTTTAGTTATAAAACAACCGTTTTTAATATTGAATCATTTGATTATTCATTTAAAAATAATTGTGAGGTGAGCTACAAATCCTTATCAATTATATTATTATTTAGAAAAATATCTACCGAATTCAAAACAGAATGATTCTCCAAGAGATTTCAGGCTTCGCAAAAATATTT
Source organism: Maratus speculifer (assembly GCA_964019185.1). NCBI lineage: Eukaryota > Metazoa > Arthropoda > Arachnida > Araneae > Salticidae > Maratus > Maratus speculifer. The sequence goes on along the minus strand of OZ025293.1, from coordinate 410,857,093 downwards.
CATTTCCATAAATATTATCCCTGAAAATTTGCTGTTTCATAAAATGACAATACGTCATCGCAGAAAATGTTATTGAAACGGTTGAATTTCATTTAAAATAATTTATTTTTAGTTTCAAAGCATTTTTTATAACTTTAATTATTTTTTAATATTCATTAAAAAATGACTGCTTGTGGGGAGGAGGGGCGAGGTCATTATCAATTATATATTTTATTAAGAAAAATAATTACTGAATTCAAGACAGACAGATTCTGCAGTACACTTTCGTTCTATTCCATTTCTATCAATATTTCACCTTATTTTATTCCATAAAATATCAATATTTTTTCTTCAGCAGATTTTAATTAAATATTAGAAATACTCTTCAACTAATTTATTTTTCAAAAATAATAATGCGGTGAATTACAAATCATTATCAATTATGAGATATGTATATTAAACATCTTAACCACCCTCTTAATCTTCTTTTTATAGTAATGATTTTTTCAATACAGATGTAACCTATTTAGTCCAAATTTCATGTAGCACACAATACTAAATACTACTGTAATGTAAATACTAGATAAAATAGGATTTTTATCAGAAAACTTAATCAATGATTCTTGTCATTTATCCAGGACATCAATGTTAAACACCCCCACTTCATTGGAATACTATAACTTACTCTAACCTAAATTTACCGTATATTTATTAAGAAAAATATTCACTGAATTCAAGACAAAATTCTGCAAGATGTTTTCTATTTTGACAAAAATATTTAATTTCTATAAATATTTTACCTAAACATTTACTGTTCCATTAAATATCAATCAATCTTTTCTGTAGATTTTATTGAAATGTTAAACATTTCTCTTCAATTAATTTATATTTAGTTTGAAGCAGTTGTTTTAAGAGTGTGAATCCAAGACAAAATTCTGCAAGATATTTTCTATTTTGCCAAAAATATTTCATTTCTATAAATATTTTACCTAAAGCATTTACTGTTCCATAAAATGTCAATCAGTCAATTCAGCAGATTTTACTGAAATGTTAACAATTCTCTTCAATTAATATCTTTTTAGTTTGAAACAGTTGTTTTAAGAGTGTGACGCATCCGCAATTTTCAACGCAACACGACAGACTGTCAATCCCTGTCTTCTAATTTGCGCGAGCTTTAATTAATGCAGCTATTTATCAAGCAGACCTCATTATTGGTTTCAGAAAATGGGCTAACCAGTTTTAGAAATAGGTGACAGTCGAGGCTTTACGGAAATAAGCTAACACGGAAATTTGAGCAGGTGTCACAACTTGTGGCTTACACATTTTGTTGAGGGTTCAGAATTATTATTAACAACCTTTAAGACCTTTATAAAAGGTTTACAAGATGCTCAGATATTTTGTTATCTTTCAGCTTTTAAGAAGTAGATGAATTGCGTAACATCGAACAGAGACAGTGTTATCTCAATCTGAAATATTCACAAATGAATCCTTTACTATTTTTTTTTCCTATTCGAGTATTTAATAAGAATTTTTCGACACATTATTGAATGGTTTTATACAGTAAAATAATGTCATTAAAAAATGCGATGCTTAGGTTAAAATTTGAAAATTTGATTTTTGAAACAAATTTTATAAAGTTTAAAAGAACATTTCTCCTACAATTTCGAAGTTATAAAAATTCTTTCTTATAAGTGCTCTAAGGACAAGATTTCAAAAAATTAATGTGATTAAGAAAAAAAGAATGTTATGAAATGTATTTAGTACCAAAAACGTGAAAATAAGAAATCACAAGTTTACTAAATGGTGCATTCAAAATGTTGTGAAGAAATAAGCTATACATATAATTATTATTCCATATATTAATTTACTCCATTATATTATTCCATCAAATATCAATCAGTCTTTTCAGCAGATTTTATTGAAATGTTAACATTTCCCGTCAATTAATTTCTTTTTAGTTTGAAGCAGTTGTTTTAAGAGTGTGACGCACCCGCAATTTTCAACGCAACACGACAGACTGTCAATCCCTGTTTTCAAATTTGGGCGAGTTTTAATTAATGCAGCTATTTATCAAGTAGACCTCATTATTAGTTTCAGAAATTTTGCTCAACAGTTTTAGAAATAGGTGACAGTCGAGGCTTTACGGAAATAAGCTAAGAGGGAAATTTGAGCAGGTGTCACAGCTTGTGGCTTACACATTTTGTTGAGGGTTCGGAATTATTATTAACAACCTATAAGAACTTTATAAAAGGATTGCAAGATGCTCAGACATTTTGTTATCTTTCAGCTTTTAAGAAGTAAATGAATTGCGTAACATCGAACAGAGAAGTGTTATATTTACAAAGGAATCCTTTAGTATTTTTCCTTTTACACATGACACCCTATTTAATGATTTTATACAGTAAAATAATTTCATTAAAAAATGCTATTCTTTAATCAAAATTCGATTTTTTAAACAAATTTAATAAAATTTAAAAGAACATTTATCCCGGGCATCAGTGTTAAACACCCCACTTGATTGCAATACTCTAACTTACTCTAACCTAAGTTCTTTTAAAAAAACTTAAGTATCTTTTAAAAAAAATGTACTGAATCCAAGATAAAATTCTGCAAGATATTTTCTATTTTGTCAAAATATTTCAATTCTATAAATATGTTACCTTAAACATTTACTGTTCCATAAAATATCAATCAGTCTTTTCAGCAGATTTTATTGAAATGTTAACATTTCTCTTCAATTATTTTTTTTTAGTTTGAAGCAGTTGTTTTAAGAGTGTGACGCACCCACAATTTTCAACGCAACACGACAGGCTGTCAATCCCTGTCTTCTAATTTGCGCGAGCTTTAATTAATGCAGCTATTTATCAAGCAGACCTCATTATTGGTTTCCGAAAATGGGCTCAACAGTTTTAGAAATTGGTGACAGTCGAGGCTTTACGGAAATGAACTAACACGGAAATTTGAGCAGGTGTCACTACTTGTGGCTTACACATTTTGTTGAGGGTTCAAAATTATTATTATGAACCTGTAAGACCTTTAGAAAAGGCTTATAAGACGTTCAGACATTTTGTTATCTTTCAGCTTTTAAGAAAGTAATGAATTGCGTAACATCGAAAAGAGACAGTGTTATCTCAATCTGAAATATTCACAAAGGAATCCTTTACTATTTTTTTCCTATACGGGTATTTTATGATAACTTTTTGACACACTATTGAATGATTTTATACAGTAAAATAGTTTCATCAAAAAATGCAATTTTTAGGTTAAAATTCGAAAATTTGATTTTTTAAATAAATTTTATAACGTTTTATTAACTCCAACAATTTTGAAGTTATAAAAAATATTTTTTTTCATTGTTTCTTATAAGTGCTCTAAGGACAAGATTTCAAAAAGTTAATGAGGTTAAGAAAAAAAGAATGTTATGAAATATATTTAGTATCAATGGCGTGAAAATAAAAAATCACAAGTTTACTAAATGGTGGATTCAAAATGTTATGAAGAAACGGTCAAGTGCGAGGACTACTGGCACACGATATGCAATAAAAAGATTTTATTTTCTTCAAATAACTGAATTAGCTCCCTAACCCCTCCTAAATATCTGAATGTTTAATAATCTGGAAATGTGTGGCTCAATAGTTTTTATTACTTCTCTCAATTTGAGCTATCCTCGTTTTATAGTTTACGGGTAAAATGGCTGTGACAGACGGACAGATAGACACAGGAGTGATCTTATAATGGTTCCGTTTTCACTTTTTAAGTACGGGGACCTAAAACTGCACACTGTAAAAAAAATCTGTAAAGGTACTAAACATTTTCTAGGAAACTGGGATGCCAAGAACTTTTCATGTAACGATAACAGGAAAAATCCATGTAACCGATTCTAAAACTTGAGTTTTTGTTGTTACTGTTACAGGAAAAGTTCTTGGAATCCCAGTTTCCTAGATAAAGTATAGTACCTTTACAGATTTTTTTTACAGTGCACAAATATGAAAATAATATTATAACAATCGACGCTTCCCTCCTCATATAAGATCATCATCTAAAAAATGTTTTTTTTCTTTTGTAAATATTGTGTTGTGGCCACCACAAATCTTTAATCTGTACAAGTCAAATCTGCAACCAAAATTAAACGACAATCTATTCCTTCTTGAGCCGCGGAAATCCTGAAAACAGATCATAGCAGCAACATTTGTTCATTGGTATACACCCAAACTTAATAAGGACCCGTTTATGCCAAGGTCTAACAGAATATGAACTTTGTCGAAATTTCGTGCATTAGTTCTTGAAATATAGATTTACGGAAATCGTGCGAAAATAGCGGAGATGCCTGCTCGTGATTTACTTAAAACCCTATTTAGCCCCAATTTATGTCAATCTCTAATTGAATCTGAATTTTTATTAAATTCTGACCATTAATTCTTGAGACGAAGCCCCCATAAGGTTTGCGTCACACAAAGACAAGCTTGCGAACAAACCTTTTCTAAAAACAGTCTAATTGTGTTCAGGATCTTCCAAAACGTATAAATCCGACTAAAACCGGAAGACGAAACTTTTCAATACTTTTTCTTGTAAAGATAGCAGAAAGTAAAAATGCAATAAACATATCTATTTACTGAACATTTCTATTTAAAAACTAAACAATTTATTTTATTTTAGCTCTGGTTGCTAATCTCATAAAATATGCCATTAGGAATGTCAAAAAAAAAAAAGAAAAGAAAAGAAAATTGAGAAATACGTCAGAAGTTTTACGATTTTGGATACATTGATACATTGATAAAACACATACTGAATAAAAATAATTTAACGATTGTAACTCTAAATCATTTAAAGCGAAATGGATGTATAAAAAATTCTTTTCCACATATTCATAGTTATCCGATCTTCGCAAAAATATACTAAACATTGCTAAGTACTTTTTAAGCTCAAATATTTGAAAGTAATACTACGTCATTGTTCGTCAAATAAAATATAGTTAGCAATCTTAATATTGAATTCAATGATTTTTTGAAGAAGCAGAGAAATCTATTTATTACGCTATTTCTCTAGGAAAGAAATATAATTTATTGCATAATGTTCCAATGTATATATAAATGTTTATACAAAATTACATGTAATCAAGGGACATAGTGAAATAATATACATTTCGATTTAACGAAAAAAATCTTATTCTTGTACATATTAACCCTTTATTGTGCCGCGTGCCACATCTGGCACATGCCTAAAAAAATATAATAATGGCACATAATTCTCATTATGTGCCATGAATCTGGCCAGTATGACCACTGTAACTGACAAAGAAAAGTTCTAAGAATGGAATAATACTTATTTTGTCTATGTCAGATGGCTGTACTTGACAAAAAAATAGAATTTGTTCTTCGGAAGCAGAAAAAATTTCAACCAAGCTATTAAGGCAAAATTTATTTTTATTATTTTTACTGAATACTTAAAAATATTAATATAAAGAACATTGCAGAGTGTTAAGCAGATAAATTAATTAACTTAGCCCATTTAATTGCAAAATATGACCGAACAATAAATAAAAACCCTAATTGTGTCATAGGTGCCAACCTGACATCGATTATCTGTAATACATGCGTTAATTTGACCCTGGTTTAATGAGTTTCCAACCAGATTTTTTTTCAAAGAAATGAAATTAAGTATGTTCCAGCAACAATCCTGAAATAAATAAAGATTCATGAAATATATTTTCTGGTTTGAAATGACGTTAAACTGGATCAAACTAATCCAGGTATTACGGAAGATTAGTTGAAAGTTGGCAGCTATGTTGTGTGTATAAAGTATAAGCTATAAAATATCAAATTTTAGCTAAAAATAAAAAAAATATTTATTTATTCATTTATTTTTACTATTTCCCCATTATTTGATCGATATATAGATTTCAAATATTTTTTTTTTCTTAAAAGTAGAAAAATCGCGCACTGAAGTGTTAAATATTTCAAGCAGAGCTCAACGCTTTGTCTGATTTTCAAATATTTATTGAATATACAATTGATGTTATTTTAAAAGAGCCAAAAATCTATCTATTTAGAATTTTCTATGGTAAAAGATATACTTTTACTGTATAATGTTTCTATGATTGCATAAGTTTTAACTCTTTGTGTTCCAAATTAGCAGCTTATGAAAATTTCATTTTCTAAAGCATTTTTTTTTTTTTTTTTTTTTTTTTTTTTGCAAATACTTGGCACTGCATTAGATTTACACAATCATTTAACAAATCTTAAAAGGGTTTTGCCAATTAAAATTAATTAACTTACTTTTAATTTATACGGATTTTGTGCAATATGTATAACCACGTTCAATTTTTTTTTTTTTTTTTTTTTTTTTTTTTTTTTGCCTAAATTTTTTTGTGTGTTTTGTGGATTAGAAAATGCTTATATATATTGATACAATAGAGCTATAGGAATAACAATAGAAATACACAAATATTTCTTAACTGAAGCTTTTTCCCCACAATCTTTATATGTCAAGAATTCTGAAACGATGCAAATGAAAAAAGAAATCACGATTTTAAGAATATTTTTGTTATGTGCAACCAACAATGTTTTTGGAACATGATAAAGTAACGTATGTATAATGCATTCAAAAGTGTATTTCTTCTAATTGATGTATCTAATTAATTTTGTAACAAGTTATTTTATTGGTTCTTAAAAGTGTTGTCGGTGCATAAAGGGTTAACATAGAAGTGTAAATAATTCAAGTATCTTCCAGAACAGAATGTTTTATGCGAAATTCGATAAACGTTCAATATTCCGACACTTCATTATTCATATTTGTATTACAAATGTTCTTTTATCCCTGTTTTACACCTAAAAGTTTGTTTAAAAACAAATTTTGTAAATTATTTCCTGTGAAACAAAGATATGTACAATAAAGAATTTCGGCTTTGTCTGTACAGCAGTTATATTTTCGAAAATGCAGCTTTTGTTATGATGTACGTCTAAATATTTACTGAATTACACATATTTTTTTAACAATCTTCTATAAAATGAAATATTATAAAGAATTTCCGTTTGTGACCAGACAATAGTTATATTTAATGAAAATTCTTTTAGCTCTCTCGTACATTATAACGATTACTGAAGAATAGATTTTTAATAATTATCGTCTATGAAATATTTAGAAAATCACAAAGTTAGATTTTATCAATACAATAGTAGAATCATTTAAGACTTAAGATTCGAGTTATGTTTAAGATTGAGTTAAGTAAAGCTTTATAAACTCCATATGATTAAAATTAACATATATCCATTTTAGTTATTCGCAAAATACATTGCTTAAAACAATTAGAGATATTGTGAGTTTGGTAAGAAACGATCCCACTATCGTCAACAGAACTTTTAACAAAAGTGAAAGAAAAGAGGCCAAAAAAGGAAAATTACAACATTTACAATTTTTGGAATATGAAATTTTCTGTGAGTGAAAAGCGACTTGTAGCATTCCTTATAAGATAGCAATTAAAAACAATTGACACTCGTTGAATGTTTTGTAACAGTAAATGCGATGTTTCAACAACATGACACTGCTGAATCGGTAAACAAACATTTAGGGATATTGTGAGTTTCGTAAGAAACCATCCTACTATCGGTAACAGAACTTTTAACAAAAATGAAAGAAACGAGGCCAAAAAAGGAAAATTTTAACGTTTACAAATTTTGGAATATGAAATTTTCTCTCTCACGAAAATGACTTGTTATCAATAAGGAGTGAAAAGCGACTTGTAGCATTTCTTATAAGATGGAGATAAAAAACTATTCACACGCGTTGAATGTTTCGTAACAGTAAATACGATGTTTCAAGAACTTGACACTACTGAATCGGTAGCCTGGAGAAGTAATCGATTGTTTAGAGGAGGTTAAAATACAATCTATTTTATCGGTACCATTCGGAGTTTCTCAAAGTGTGACAGACAATGGAATCGATTTTTGGAAATCGGAAATATTAGCCCAAAAACAGACAACACTCGTTCAGCAACACAAAATGAGAACCGTTATTTAACATTAACTGTCAGAAAACACCGCAGTATGATGCACACTCTATTACAACAGCACATTCTGAGGAATACTGGTACCAGAGTTTTGATTCAAACTGCTCTAAGCAAATTTCTTCATATTAATTTATATGCTCGCAGAGCTATTTAGTGTTTCTTTAACAGCGGGGAATTTAGCTTTCAGCAGAAAGTGGACATAGAGCATCTCACATGAGGACAAAATGAGTGACGCAACCTGACAATGGGCGGATTACGATCTAGAGAGAATGTGGCACTCCGGATAATGCTGCATTTCTGCAGGAAAGTCTCCAATTTTATGCAGGTGGTGTGATAGTCTGGGACGATATGTATATCAATATACACACCGGCTTGGACATTATCAGGAATGGAGGACTGGTGGCTCAGCGATATAGGGGTGAGATTCTCCAGTTCTATTGCCTTTCATAACGCTGGTGTAATTGGGGAGCTATTTGTTATCGTTGATTATAACACCAATCACATCATATTCGACTAATGGAAAATTTTCTTTCTCTGTTTGTTGATGCAATTTTACTTCAGAATATGTTCCATATGATTGCGCATATAAGTCAGAATTATGGTATAGATGCCATATCATTCAATTAATATAATTTTATTTCAAATATACTCTTATTTAAAAAATACTTTTCTTTATATTGTTGTTAAATTTGGGACATACGAAGCGTCGGGGACGGGGGGAGAAGATAATATTCATAAATAGCTAGGTTACAATTAACCTTAATTCTTTCTTTTATGTGTGTCGAATTACATCGTTCTTCTTCCATTATACCTAACTTCAATTGTGTTTTTAGAAGGATTATATTCATTCCCCTCTCAATACAAGAATTTTCAAATGATGGTAACCTCTGCAGCTTGCAAATGGTACCCGTCGTCCCAAATTTCACAAAATTTGATTGTCGTCATTTTTCTTTCTGATTTTCAATGTGAATTGTTGAATTCAGTTGTGTGATTTAAACACATGTGTCACTTAATGGAACTAATTTATATTTTTAATCGAAAGTTAGGTTATTTAGGATGTGTTTCTAATAAAATAAAATAAAAACACTTAAAAAGACAAATTATCTGAATAACATAAATAACAGTTTTGACGTTTTTAGTTTAAACACATGTATATTGCTTCTAAAGACAATTTCATTCAATCTATAACTTACTTTATTCTTTTTTGTTTGTTTCTTTTACACACAAAAGAATAGCAATTCCTTACAACATATAAAGAACACCATCATAAGTTTCATAGAATTTCAGTAATCATAAAGAAGAACAGGGTAAATTCATTAATAATAGTGCTTTCTAGCAGAGATAATTTTCGAATAAATCTGTTTTTAAGTGACTGCATGGAAGCCATTCAAATTTTTCTAATGGATTGATTACTCAATCAATTTAAATTCCGAAAGTTAGAAGGTGAAACTAATTCTTTGTCATGTTATACATGAACGGAGAAGATGTATTCTCGGGAGATTCTCTTAAATTGTAATTAACGTCCAATAAAACCCCACTTTAATGCTGTTTATAGAGTCATAAACTGAAAACATTCCAAATAATCTGAAAAACTGGGGAAGAAAGGAACTTTGAGGATCAATATCAAGAAAATAGTCTTAATTTGATACGTAAAAGATGCACAATTAAAATTAACACTACTTTTACTATACCAAGTATATTTCACTCTAACTGAACTGAAGTTACACCATAATCCTAAAACGATAAAAAACAAAGGATGATGAAATATTTTTATATGATTTTAATAAAAGGCATAATATTTAATTTGTTGTTGTAAATATTATTTGACTAAGAATATTGATTCATATTAGAAACACACATACATAAAGTATGTAAAGTATATAAGCGAAAAAATTTTATATTCTGTTTGCACAACTATTTAAAAAATATACATTTCGTAGTATATTTCTCTTACAAAATTTCTCAATACGTATTTATTTATTTATTTTTATTTATTTATTTATTTATTTATTTTTTGAAAAAATTGTGCGAGATAGTGTTATAAAGTTTCAATTACAGTCAAATATTTTTTAATACTACATCGCAACACTTTTCCAAAACGAAAATCCTTTACATACACTTTGAGAACATTTGCAATAGAAATATACTGCAAAATGTATTTTTTTAAATAGTGGTGTGAATATAAAATAAAAACAGCTGCTTGTAATTGAAACTTTTGATACCCCTACGTACATAAGGATGAATTAGTATGTAAAAGTTTTTTTATTCAGACATCTCAATCATTAATTAATGATAATTAGAACTCTATGAACCATACACATATTTACACAGATTGCAGTAGTCCCTTCTTGTAAATTTCCTATAGTCCATTCCTTAACTGTTAACTTCGGAAGACTAGTATCATGTGAAAATTATTTAAAATGCTGTTCATCATAAAAAAAATTACTTATCTAAAAATATTTTCTCTTCGTTCTTAGTCATAAAATTTAAATTTATGTATGGTTCCTATGATATTTGATATTATGACCTATAATATTTTATAAAAACTTTCTTAAATCAACAAAAATTTCATTTTTGTATGATCAAAATTTTCCTAGTATTCATGCTTTTAATTTTATGAGATTTCATAGTTTTCTCACATTACAAAAGTTTTTTTTTCGTTTTAAGAATCAAAAAACTTTGAAAATTGATGAAATTCAGATTATCCTAGTTTGTTAATTTTTTTCTTATCAAAATTAACTTTTCATTGTTTTACCTGTGAGAGCGTAGAAAAAAAATTCAAAATACAGCTAAAGTCGCTATTCACAAAAAGAAAGGTCTTTAAGACAAACAAAAATTTACTTATTCCAAAACTTTAATTTCTGATGCAACAGCTGCTGCTATTAATGCGCTTCTATTAACAAGTGAAAATTATGTAACGGCAATAAATATATTAAAGGATCGCTTTAGAAAAAGATAGGTTTTGATATCCGCTCACACTAATAAATTATTAAAATTAAAAGCAGTGCTAAGATCAAATGACATACATTATTTGAGAAAACCATGTGATGAAATAGCGATACAGCTACGAAATCCCAAAACACTTCATGTGAAATCAAACCAATATGGTTATATATTATTACCCTTATTTATAAATACATACCAAATGATCTCTTATTACATTTTCACAACAGCATATACACTGTAAAAAAAGGGTCGATCTACTAAAAAAATTTTAGTTCCGCTCAGTGATCCTTGCAATTACTAAAAAATATTTTGTAATCTTACACAGTTGCAAGAAAATCTGTAAGAATTACTAGAAAAAAAGCTAGCAACGAATAGAGTGAATAGTTTTATATTTTTAACAGATATTACTAAAACACACTTGGTGTTGCCGTGATAGCTTAGTGGTCATAGCACCGAATTCCAGGCTGAAAAGTCCCGAGTTCGATGCTTGACACCACCAAAGACGCACCGAGTGTATACCGTGTAAGTACTCGTTAAATAAAGGGGTTATAAAAATCCTGTCGTAGCAGTTACCATGGGTAATGATCTCTGGTCTTTTCCTCCCCTTCAGAAGCCTATCAAAATTGAGGAGATGGCATTGCTTGATGCTGCCATCTATTGAGGCTTTGCCGAAAATCTTCCGCTTCAGAAGACTGTCTTCTTTCTCACATTTTTTTTACAAAATAAATGTTTGTTTCACTTGCTAAAATTGCGTTTGGAATAGTTACTAAGAATCTGTCAGTAATGGTTACTAAAATTTGCTTGGTGGCTCATACTAAAAAGTTTTAAGTTAGTTATACAAAAAATTTTGCTCAGTTTACAAAAGAAATGTTTGTTTCACTTGCAAAAAAAAAGTTTGGAATGGTTACTATTTGTACTGTGGGTAATGGTTACTAAAAAACTCTGTGGAATACAAATTTACTAAAAAATTTTTAGTAACCTCATGAATTTTTTTTACAGTGTAGGACTCTGCGACCGTATAAAAATCAAATTTTTGTACCTTCTTAAAAAAACTATTTTGACAAAAATAACTTTTTATAAATAATGAAGAACAACGTTTGAAATAGTCTTGTAATCGAAAGCGTATTTTACCAAGTTGTTCATTTAGGAGTAACTATTCCATAATTACAGGACACTCTGTATACATCGTGTCCTTCAAAATAATTAATCAACAGAATGAATAAAAATACTTCTGAAATTTTAACTTTTAAAGGGCGAAAAAATTGAATACAGAAATTTTAAAATGCATGGAGTAGCTAATTTGACATCTGCATTAATCCTTTATCTACCGAATTATGAATCCATGAAAATTTTACACTCTAAAGCAATTTAAGTAGATTTTTTAAACTACATTAAAAGATTTGTGTAATCATTTAATAAATTTTTGAAGGATTTTAGAAGGATTGAAAGATTTAGAAGGATGAATTAAATTTGAATTTACAGGGATTTTGTGCAATATTTATAACTTCACTCAAATCTATTATTTTAAATTGTTTTCTTAGCATTTTGTAGAATTATAAAATGTACAAATATGATGTTCTTACAATATAAATATAGACATATTTCCGAATTGAAAAATCCCCATTCCCCTTCCTCAGCGCCAAGAAAGCTGAAAAGATACACAGAAAAAAGTAATCATCCTTTTAAAAATATTTTTGTTTTGTGTAACCAATAATGCTTTTAGAACAAAATAAGGTAATGTATCTGTAACTCATTCTAAACAGTGTTACAACTAATGGATGTATTAAAAGAATTTTACAATAAGTAATTTTAATGGTACATATACACTGTAAAAAAAATTTCAAGAGGTTACTAAAAATTTTTTAGTAAATTTGTATTCCACAGAATTTTTTAGTAACCATTACAAACTTTTTTTTGCAAGTGAAACAAGCATTTCTTTTGTAAACTGAACAAAAGAATTTTTTGTATAACTAACTTAAAAATTTTTAGTATGAGCCACTAAGTAAATTTTAGTAATAGCTCCAAAATTATTTTTAATAACCATTACATGCGCACGAAGGGCAGGAGCTTCCTTCGAGCTGCATCCAGACTTCTGAAGCGGAAGATTTTCGGCAAAACCGCAATAGATGGCAGCACCAAATTTTGCTGCGTGCTCCGACAGGATTTTCATAATCCCTTTATTAACGAGTACTTACACTACATACATTCGGGGAGTATTTGGCGGCGGGCCGTATCGAACCTTGACCTTTTAGCCTTGAGTCCTTTACTATAACCACTATGCTATAAAGGACACACCAAATGAGTTTTAGTAATAGCTATTAAAAATATAAAACTATTAACTCTATTCGTTGCTAACTTTTTTCTAGTAATTCTTACAGATTTTCTTGTAACCGACTAAGATTACTAAAAATTTTTTAGTAATTACAAGGATCACTAAAGATTTTTTTGTAGATCGACCCTTTTTTTTTTACAGTGTATCTACTGTCGATAGATAAAGGATTAACAAGAGGGTTCCGATTTACTTTTCACGATAAATCATAGGCTAGAGATCTGAATAATAAAAAAATGGGAAATTATTGAATCACAGAATGAAAGGATACATTTAAAAGAAAATTTCATTCAACAGAGATTTCTTAAAGTTTTATTGCACTTGTGATTTAATTCTTTTGCAAAAAAACTGTACAATTTTAAAATGCAAGGCATAATTAAAATGACATCTTCATTAACAGGAGGGTTGCGATTTACTTTTAACGATAAATCATAGGCAAGAAATCTTAATAATAAACAAATGGGAAATTGTAGAATCACAGAATGAACGGATATCTTTTTGTTTTCAAGAAAGTCTTTCTGCAGAGATATCTTAGTGTTTTACTACACGTATAAAGTAACTTTTGTAAAAAAAAAAAGAAAAAAAAGCCTCTCCGAACTTCTTTCCGGCCATCCATGTAATTTACAAACAGTGCTATTGTGACGTTTTGTTTATTGTAGATATATTTATTTTGATAATGTAATCATCTCGAACATGCTTGAGCGCAATCATTTCCTTTGTTCATGAAATGAATAGCGTCGGAAAAATTTCACAGCACCAAACTTTTTTTTAATTGTGTCATGCCAAGCTTTAGCCATTCTATTTCAAAATTCAAAAAGTTCCAGTTTATTAATTGTTTTTAGATCCCACGTTAAGTATCCGATGTGTTAGACACATTTTACCCATATTCAGGTACTCCTTCAGTATATGAAGCATGGGAAGCAAAGATTTTCATTTCTAGTTCAAAAATACGACGAGACGCGGTGGTTCTTCAAAATACGGTAATCTACAGTATAATTCTAAAGTCATTATCACCATAATGATTATCAATAACATTTAAATAAATAAACTTAAATAACTATAGTAAGTCATGCATGGCAGATCAGAATCAAGATAAATTTCAAAGTGTACTTATATACGTAATTTCATTTATTAAAATGTTATTAGAGAAACCATAGATATAGCTAATTCAGAAATTATACTGAGGTGTCCTGAAGTAATAACTACAAGTGATTATATTATGCGTAATTATGAAGAATTCCGGAAGACTGCACCAACAAGTTCGGCGTCTAACTCATCTGAGCCATAAACAACCTCTAAAAATCAATTTGTTCCATTTGTAGATCTTATTGTTGAAAGAAGCACGTAAGAGCAATCCCCGATTTAAATTTTGACAGGTAAGTTCTGTTCATGTATTTTGAAAGTGTTGTGGATAATTTTGGACGTGTTCATGATGTAGTTTGTAGCTAAAAAAAATATTTTGCGCAATAAATAAACCTTGGTAATAGCGCCAAACAACGGAGTTATTACTCCGTAGAGGTTTTATTTTTTATTTTATGCACGAGAGATTTTATGCACATTATGGTCACTGTCGAAAACCAAAAAGGATACAGAAATTTTTTTATACCCTAAGAGCTGTTATTTTTTTTTTTTTTTTTTTTTCATGTCGGAAAAACAAAATATCAAATAATTATTACTGCATCCTGACATCGCCATTAATGGTAAGTAAGAGAAATTTGTCAATCTCTGGGACTGTAGAATTTGTATCTTTAGAATTGGACAAATTAAATGCCATTATTTCATCGTATTTTGTAGTCTTGTTTGCATAGTATTATTACACAGATAGGTGGGTAATAACTCCAAATAGAATTGGTCAAGAAATCACGCCACTACATTTTATGAATACATATCTGCTAAAATATTCTTTCTTTTATACATAGTCAATAATTTTCCGTATAAAATCCCATATTTGTTTGAAAACAAAATTTAAATCTAAAGAGTAAAAATTGGTACAACCTTAACGTGACGTTATTACTCCAGTTCACCTTATATCTTTAACTAATCACCTATTAAATGAAAAGTGCTGCTTCAGTTAGGTAGATAATCATTGAATTTTTGCCTTCCCAATAGAGTTTTAAAAAATTCTTCTTGTTAAGATGTTTTGTTTGTTGTAATCAAAACGTCAATATACCTCTTGTTTTGCTAATATTTTTTATAAATAAGAGACGTAAACAAACACATTTTGGGCCTTTAATGTGATTCTAATCTGGTGTACATCAATTAATCTGCGTTCTAATTCAATGACAGGACTTTTACTTCTTCAAAAGTTGTATGTAAATTTGTGGATATATTAACTATTGTATCACATTGTGCAAGCAAAATATTTTCAATATTATTCTACTTAGTTTTGAAATAACAGGTCTTCTCTACAGACGATGCATAGTTATATATTCAGTTATTATCATATTTTCAATTTGCAGCTGTTGAATTTACATCAAGAGAAGTCTTTTCTGATCTGCAGTACATATACACTTGTTAAACAGAAATCTGGCTGACCTGCTTTGTCCTTGTTGCTCTTTCACTAAATTTCGTGACAGTGGTGAAATAATAGGCTCTTAGTGGTCATTTTTTTATAAAAAGTTTTTGATTTCCTAATAAATGCTTTTACGAACAAAAATAAATATATAATGCTGATTGAGATTTGCTGAATCCAACACAAACAAATTTAAAACTGGAAATTATTTAAAATAAAGGAAATAATGTGCCTTCTGAAAAAACATGGTGCTCGTTAGATTTCATTTTGAATCATTTATTAAATAAAATTTCCGGTTGGAAAATTTTTTGTCTTGGATAAGGGTCTGGAACAATTAAGATGTGTTGGCATCTATGTACTATACATGCCGTAAAATTCAGGGCAACAGAATGCTCTTCAGAGCTGTCTAAAATAGTCAACTACCTTTGATAACCCTGTATATTTCGTAAAGATTGTATGTATTTATTTTTAAAAGGGGTAATCTGTATTTATTATATAAAATGGCACTAATCTAATGCTTTACTACATTTCTTTAGAAATTTGTCTGATAGTTAATGTTGAATCATATGAAATAATAATGGACTTTGTTTTTCGGGCAATATTCTTTGGAAAAAATCATACAAAAGGAAACAGAAAAATGAATCAAATCAGTAAATTTTTTTGTCGTCCCATGAAACCAGTGTCAGATGAAAAGTCGGTAAGATGGTATTTGAAGTGAAAAATAATGTACTTTTGTTATCTTCTTACAGATAAATTAATTCAATGAAAATTATAAATGGCCATTGTCAAGAACTAGATTGTTGACATTAATTAGCCACATTTATATGTGTGTCGAATATAATGCCTGACTATGCCAACATCAGAATAAGGCAAAAATTTTTATATGTTTTGTAAAAAAGATATTGATATAAAATAATGTTATTGGCAGGATCTTGTCACAGTACAGAATGAAAAATTTCAAAAGTAAATATATATAATAAATTATTTCGAAACATTATATCTTATTACTATACCTGCGTTTTATCAATTCTATTTAAAATCTTTAAAATTATTAAATAAAACTTGCAGGTACTTTCCCTTTTATAAACTCTTATACGGTACGTCTGTACACTGAAAAAAACGTAATTCTACAAATGAACAGTTACAGAAATCTTACTAAAATTTAAGTATACTTACTAAAATTTTATCTGTACGCTGTACAAAAAAATGCAAATCTACAAAATTAGTTTTTATAAAACTACAAAAATCTCTATGCTTACTAAAATTTTATCTGTAGGCTGTACAAAAAAATGCAAATCTACAAAATTAGTTTTTGTAAATTAACAAAAATCTGTATGCTTACTAAAATTTTATCTTTACAATCTACAAAAAAAATGCAAATCTACAAAAGTAGTTTTAGTAAAACTACAGAAATCTGTATGCTTACTATAATTTTATCTGTAAACTGTGTAAAAAAAAAAAAAGACATAAATCTGCAAAATTAGTTTTTGCAAGGATACAGAAATATGTAGCTTTACGAAAGAATCTACTAAAATTACAGCAAATTTACAAAAAATTTATCTCTAACCCGGGTTGCAGTTACATAGAAAATCCTAGGCACCCCAGTTTCCGAAAAAAAAAAATTTAGTAACCTTACAGATTTTTTGATTTACAGTGCAAACATGTATCTGTTGAACGAATTTTTGTTGGCGCCGTTACATAAAAAGTTCTAGGAATCTCAGTTTCCTAGAAATATTTCAGTAATTTTACAAGTTTTTTTATTTATTTTTTATAACAGTACAATCAACTTTATTTGGAAAGATGACTGGAAAATCTATAGGGTTATTAAAAAATACATGTTTCTTCAATTCTTCAGAAGAAAAACTAAAATTGAGCATTTAGCCTACCCCATAAATGATTATTGTTAATTGTTCCATTCATTTTAGTATCAATAATTGGATAAAGTGTTCAAAACTGTAAAAATGTTTTTTTTTCCTTGATATATAATATAACCATGGGCAAAAATGTACAACTTCCTGTACAGTTTTTCCTTATTTAGTTAAAAATAAGGAGGGGGGGTTAATTGCGAGACTCAAAAAGACAAAAAATATCACTCTGACAAAAAAATTGACATGTTTACGCATCGAACAACTAGTTTGAAATTCTTTGGAAAACAAAATTTGTGTATTATTTGTATTACACATAAATATCGTATATTTTCTCAAAGAGGAGGATAATACAATAAAAAATAAA
This sequence comes from Maratus speculifer, assembly GCA_964019185.1. Taxonomy (NCBI): domain Eukaryota; kingdom Metazoa; phylum Arthropoda; class Arachnida; order Araneae; family Salticidae; genus Maratus; species Maratus speculifer. The sequence goes on along the minus strand of OZ025293.1, from coordinate 410,839,090 downwards.
ACAATAAATAGTATTGTCTAAATTAAATTCATTGAAAATATAATTGTGTATTTTCATTTCTTTATTAATAATATATTCGAGAAATACTAATAAAGTAAATTATATGAATTATTATTTTACTCAAAAATTTTATATGAATTATTCGATGTTTGTAGTAAATATAAATGTATTAATTAATGTAATTTAATTTAAAACAAAGTGTAGAGAAAAAATTTCGAATGTTTGTGTTCAATATAAGAATTTATAGATAAACGCTTACCAAAATCAGAGATCCAAAACCAAAACCTGTGAGCAACTGTTTTTTCTCTTGATGTCAATTTTCATAGAAAATAATAACATAATACGATACAAGGTACGATATAACATAATTAGATGCATAAATCTACAGTATTCAAACTCATTATGTTATCAAAGAAATTATTTTATTATAATTTTTAACATACATTAATAAATTGATTGACAATTGATTACCTTTTAAAACTTGTATAATGCAGTTATTAATATTCTGTATACCGTTGTCTGTTAAAGCCTTTAAAAAATTAAAATCAATTAATTCCGTCAAAACCAATGTTCTTTTGAAAAAAAAAATCTGCTTAAGTTATTGTTTTGTTAACCTGATTGCCGCCTGAAGAGACATGCTCAATATAATCTTCCAGCGCAAGTATTAAAGAAAATATACTATGTATTGTGCTGTACGATTCTCCAAACGCTCTTTTACCTAACTGGACAAATAAAAATCCCTAAACAAAAACTTTATTTTTTGATTTGGAATCAATGTGCAGTGCTATAATATATATCAGATCTGAGCCATGGAAGTAGAAAAAAACTAGTTATATGTGGCAATCCCAAAACTTTCTTCTACCTTAAGCATTATAATACTTCCTAGAAAATTCAGCATAGAAGCGCCAGCAGTTAGGTTGTTTACATCAAAATCTAGTCGACAACAACTTATGCCAACATTTAACTGAATCTAAAGTTTGATGAAGATCTGGTCATTAGTTTCTCAGGTAGAGCTATTGCAAAATCTACAAAAAAATTCTGCATAACAACGCCACTTGTTGTGTGCAGTAGATCAAAAACTAAAAAAAGATCAATTTTTATCAGGTACTAACTGAATATTAAATGTGATAAAAATTCGTACATTAGATCTTGAGATATACTGGGTGTCCAGTAAATAACTGACCCATTTTGAACTTAAATAACAAATAAACGGTTTGAGATAATAACGCGCGGTTTGCGGTATTGTTATTAGAAAATCAATAAATTTTTAAACATGTACTTTGTTAATATAGTTCAAATTTCGGAAAAAAATATCGCGCTGGCGGTAACGGGCTGTTTTAATAGAGATTTGACTCTAATTTTCATAAATATGAGATTTTCGACTGAATCTGAATCTATATGTTGTCGAATCTGAATCTATATGTTGAATCGACTCTCAAATCAGCTTCAGAAATAGGGTATGTTGGTTGAAAAGTGATTTAAAATAATATTTATGATTGAACCATCTGTATTATACTTCACCAGTCTTGTCACATCTCAGTCTTGAGACTGAGATATTATTTTAAATATTATTATATTACATTAACAAAGTGCATATTTTAAAATTTATTGATATTCTAATAACAATACAGCATGCCGCGCATTTTTATCTCAAACAGTTTTTTTTGTTATTTACATTCAAAATGGGTCAGTCATTTACTAGACACCCGGTAGCTGTCGCGATAATCATGAATAATGCAGCATGGCAGAGCTACCTGTTGAGCGAGTTGCGCCAAAAAATAGCAAACACCAAATTATAACAAGGACTAGCTGAATCTAAAGTTTTATGAAAATCCGTGAACTATTTTTTAACATAGAGCTATTGCGAAAATTGTGAATAAGGCAACATCGCAGTGCCAGATGTTGAGAGATATGCACCCAAAACTAATCTGCTCTATTTTATATCGAAATGTAAACGAATCTAAAGTTTTGTGAAATTCTGTGCATTAGTTCATGAGATAGAGCGCCCACAAAATGTTTGTCACATGTAGAGCAACAGAGTGACTCACAGAGAGACTCACAGACAGACATTTTTTAAAAACCATCAAATCGCGTTCAGGACCTTTTAAAACGTCTAAATCTATCAAAAATCGGGAGTCGTGTTTTTTCGTGAATCCAATACTTGTTCTTGTAAATATAGAAAAATGTAAAAATAGGGAAAATTAACGGCTTTAGCGCGCATTTCCTCACCCCAACAAAATAATTCACCCATCATCCTCTACATGTTGTGTTTGGGCAGAATGAGGACATTTAAACTTGGGTTATATCTGGCTTAATATTCCAAAACATTCTGGCGATAGTATATCTCTGTTATACTTAAAACTCTGCAGTGATATCTAATTACGCTTTCATTCGTCATTTCGAATATGAAACTTTCAAAAACAAAGGTACCGATCAATTGGACAACTTCACACGCAACCGCAACAGTTTTGTTTTTCAAACATACTTGTATTAATTTTGTTAACCCCGAAGGAATAAAAGACTGAATGAATCTTTCGCCAAATCCACAAGCGAACCATGAACCTGTGATATAGTAGCTCAATGTGAACTACAGAGCTACTGTGCATTAGACGAACTCTTCTGTGACATAAAAAAGAACATAAGGACAGATCTTGAGGACATAATAAATATGTATATATTGCGGGAAGCAAAATAATCGGACCAGTGCAAAAACAAAAGAAATCCGCTCTTATTTGCTACATAAATAAGCAAATTAAATACATAAATTTAAATACATAGTATTCAAATTGATAATCAAGCAATAATTTTAAAAACGTATTACTATGCTTTTAAATATATATTTTTAAATACGCATTTTGCTAAATATACACTGGAGCAAAAGGATAAGAACGCAGTAAATATTTCGAAATCGTAGCTTGTGATTAGATGATATTTTTGCATATCATTTAACATAGCATTTAAAAAATATTCTAAGAATGTTCGTTTACTTAAAAAAACTTTTTAATGATGGAAAAAGGAACAACGCTTTCTGACTCTGAAATAGGCTGAATTAGCTCATGTATGTATGTCACTTCAAAGAATTCATGATAAAGTTAAAGCATCAAAGAGTGCTATTTTTAATTTCTTACAGAATATAACTGTTTATGGTATTTCAAAAGCAACAAGGAGACCGAAAATTCTTTGTAAACGATCCGAAAGTCTGAAAGTTTGCACTGTTTTAAACAAAAGAATGACAGCAAAGAAACTTAGAAGCGAGAAAAAGAAACCAGCATAGGTATGGATTATAAGAAAAGAAATTATAAAGTCAGAAATCACATTTTTTTTTTCAACCTGGTTTCCGCTAGAGTCTGGGCACTTGGGATGTGGGTAGAAATCTTGCTTCCTGGCTTCTGCTAGAGAGTCGGAATAAAAGAAGAAAAGCGAAAGCACCGCGAACGGAACGAACGCGCCGCGCTTCGCGAATTTTGTGGCAATCCAACGGTCTTCACTTTAACATCTGTCCATAAAAAAGCTTCGCATTTGGTTTGCAGGGAAACATCTGAAACAACAAGCGAATTGGTCAAAACATACTTTCAGTGGTGGAAATAAGTTTAATTTTTTTCGTAGTTTAATTTTTAAATTGTATTCATTGCTTTTGGCATGAACTTTAAAAGAAAAAAGATCGCATTTCACACGCTTCTCCTAGGTGGAATGCCCCGTCATGATTTGGGCAGCTTTTACCTCAGGAGCTAAGTTTAGATTTACTTTTGCAGAAGGAAGGCAAAACAAATAGCTGTATTCACATTTTAGAAGGTCATTTGTTGAACCATAGTGAAAGAAATGTCAATCTTAACTAATTTTTTCACCAAGACAATGAATCAATTTACTTTTAAAAAGACACAAAGAAACGGTTTGAAGATAAATTTACCCATACTTGATTGAACATTTAATAATTCTAACCCAAAATCCCATGAAAAACGTTTGGGGTATTATAGTGCACAAAACATCTAAAAAAAGGGTCGAATGGTCAAGTATACATCGAAAGCAGAATTAAAATCAGTCATTTGTGAAGTATAGCGTGTATTGAAACCTTCTAAAGTTCAAAACCTTATAAAGTTTGTGTACAATAGTGCATTAAAATTATTAACTACAAATGAAGCACAACTGTTATATAGTACTATTCCGATAGCTTAGAAAAATCTGTCCCATTCTTATCATTTTGCTCCTATTGATTATCCAGGGAATAATAATTTATTATGTTGTAATAAAAATACATGTTTTATAAGATTTTTTTAAAGTTTATATTGTCTATAGTTTTATAGGACAAACTTATATGTTTTACATGTGGATTATTTGAATTACTTCATTATATAGACAATTAACTGATCGCTCTAATCATTTTGCACCAATATAAATGCGTGTGTTTGTTTTTAAAATACATATTATTTTTTAAACATGTATAAAATTCTGAATAATACATTCTTTAAAAGTTTTAATATGAAGTAATTTTACAAGTCTGTTGATATTTTTATATTGTTAGTGTTATATAATTAGTATGTTTCCCAAAAAAACATAATTGTTTTTGCAAAATATTCGACTATTCGTATTTCTACCAAAGGGTAAAAGGGTATATATAAACTTTATAAGAAAATAAATTGGTACTATTATTACGTTTCAACTATGAAAAGACAGGTAAAATAAATAACCAGAAACTACAAATGAGAAATTCTATGAGAATCCAATAATCATACCTGCTCCCTACAATGAAAAAAATTAGAAGAAAAAGAAAGCATTGATTTGAAAAATCGTTTTATTTCGAAGTGATGCAGCAACAATTTTGGAAACGAAGCAATAAGTAAACCGACATAAAACCATTTTTCTAATTTTTATTCGATGATGTCAAGCCAAATTTTGATTAACAGACTGATATCTGATTGAATTTTTCGAGCAAAATATTAATCCTTGTTGACCATTGTCTCTCAATAACGATTAAGCTAATAACTGCATCCTGGTTTAGCGGATTTGGACAATATTTCACCGACCCCAATCTTTGATGATTGAAACGACGTCGATTAAATCAAGAAGTACTTCCTTTTATATTATCTCTCATGAAAAATTAAAAATAAGTCTAATAATTTTCAATTCATGATGAAATAAATAGCATTGTTTTGCAAACATGCAGTCTTGAACTTTAAGCGTATTTTTAAACCATTTAAAATAAGGGAGCCCGGTACACATATTAAAATAATTTTTATCTATTGAGTTAAAATTTTTATATTTTTGTGATTATTAACCATATCCTTTGTAAATAAAATCACTTGATTTAAACTTCGCAAATTTTTTTTTATTAGAATTTTAAAATTTATTAAAAAAGTGGGGCAATTTTAAATCGTATACCCAGAAAAAGGAATTGATTAAAACTACAAAACGTGTTTTGTTGAGTACATTTTGGTTGTTTTAAGGGAATTTTTTAGTTAAAGTAAAAAATCGGTTTTGTTGCTCAGACAAAAAAATATTGCTAACACTCTTAATAAAATTTTAACAAAATTTCACCAATTTTATTTGAGTCTTACTAATGTCTTGTATTTTCAATTTGTAATTCTAACAAAATTTTGTTGTTTTTACGAAATTTAGATTGGTGTGCAGTAGCTATAACTTTCTCATGTAATTTTGTTTAATTGACTAATATAGGATAGGACTAATATAGGACTAATATAGGACTATAGGACTAATAAAGGATTAACATAATTTTTTGAAAATAAAAACTTTTCAAGACGGATTTGACTTTGAGACGGATTAATGACATTATTACTACGTTATTAGGCATTTCGAATGAAAATTGTGGACGGAAAATAACAATATTTTTTGTTTATTCAAACAAAATTTCCATTGACTCATATTTAAATGAAAAGATTTGTTGGACCAAACAAAATTTGTTGATTCAAAAAAACTTTTTTCTGGGTGTAATAACTCAAAATATTATTCCTAGAATTTCAACTTTTATCTTAATCAAACAAAATAAAACATCTAAATTTTAATTCTGAGTCACATTTTTTAAAATGTTGATTTTTTTTTAAAAATTAAAAATACCTCAAGTAAAAACTTAAACGAAATGATGGTGTAACATTTATTTAAAAAGTCATATTTTCAAAAGTAAATATTTTTTTCAAATTTTCTGAATCAAATTAAAGTAAAATAATAGAAAATGACATTTTCTAAGTTTGAAGCAATTATCTTTAACGGTTCATGACTTATAAACATTTAAATACGAGAAATTGGGGAAAAAACCATTATGGAAAATAAAACACATTTTTGCAAGAAGTCATTGCCATGAGAACCATTACTTGAAAGCTAAATTTTGAAAGAAATCCGGAAAACTTGATATTTCTTCTTCTAATTATTATAAGAAACATAATTTAAATGTCATTTAAAGTATAAAAAAGAGAAAAAAAATTATGCAAGAAATTTTTTTGGAAAATTTAAAGATTTTTGCGTCTTGGACTCTTTTAAGGGAGACCCGTAAGAAACAACCCAAAATTTTTATTATTGATTTTAAAGTAATGAATTTTGGTGTGCTATTTAAGAATCTTCTTGTAAGGAATAATTAGCAAAAAAATTCACTTTTTATTAAAAAGTATATTTTTTATGGGGATTTTTATGATTTTTTTTGTCGAAAAATACACTTTTTAAAATTACTACTCCTCATTCAATTTTCAATATTCTGGTATTACTAAAATTTCTTCAATAGTGTTATAGTATATAGAAAAGAACTAAGGAGAGATATTTTTAATTTTCTATTTTAATCGGCTAAAAAAAATAAAAATAAAAATACGCATGGTTAATTTCCTTAAATTCGTTACAGTTTTCATGTTTACCAATTTATGTAAAATTTTCAGAAATAGTTTAAAAAAATATCTCTCATTACTTTTGCTGCAATTTTTTTTAAGATTCTAAAAACATAAACACTTTGTTTCTAAATCATTTTAGCACTGAACCTTAGTACTTTGAACTTAGGCAAAATATGAAAAAAGTCATTTTCAGGAAAACACGTTTTAAATGGCCGCTAGTCCTTTAAACTCTATAGTGAGTACAATTTAAAAAGCTCATTTTCTACCTGTTCCAAGTGTCCCCGAGTTCTGAAATTTTGCATGGATATTCGCAAATATATATTTTATCGTTTTCTGAGAAAAAAAAAATAACTTTTGAGGATTTTTGGCCAAAAATGGGGTTCGGGTCTCCCTTAATAGGTCAATATTTTTGAAAAAAAAATTCTTCAATAGAGTCTATTTTTTGCGCTTTTGCAGTATTTTTAATCTTTTACCACAGACTTCTCAAAAGAGAAATTTTTTTTAACAGAATCACAAAAATGCTCGGATTAAGTATTTCAAAATTTACAATAAAAATTTACTGGTGAGAATAATAAATAATAATTTGAGATAATTTGCCCGCACGTGGTACAGACAAATCATGATTGGCAGAAATATCCTTCCCGTATGACGGATGGGTAAATCAATGAAGTGGTTTAAGGTATGTATTTACAGGGTTCACACAGCTCCACCACTAAATTTTTACAGTATTTTCAAATTATTTCACTGCAGAAAAATATTGCGGAAATTATAAATCGGGGGGGGGGGGGGTGGCTGCGAACTCTGTTTCTTAAAAATTAAATATAAATTTTCTTATCATTAATAGTGGGGTCAGAGTCCTTACAAAATATAAGGAGTGTACGTACCCTGATTTACCCTCATATCACCATTTTTGCGAAGAATTTCATTTTTGTTTTTATTAATTTAAATTAAAATTCGAAATTTAGGGTTCCAATTGCCTTACTTTTGATTCAGCAAAAAATAAAAGCGAAGTTATTAGCCCAAAGTATTAATCTTTATACAAAAGTTTCTGTGCTACATTAAAATCTTAGTTTGCGTTTTCTGGAAAACAGTTTATTTTCATTCTTTACCAAAAAAATTTCTTAAAAGCTTTCTAAAATATTCAAATAAAATTTGGTCATAAGGTTCTGTTCATATATTAGTATGTTATGAAGCAAAATACAGCTTTCATATTGTATAAATTAATTTCAGAGCTGTTTTTATTGAAAAATACGCATTTAAAAAAAGAAATCATGTTTTCTATACAAAATTTGATATATCTCAGTAAACTTATCTTGTATTACAAATCTTTTGCTTCATAACACAGGTAAGTGGTTTGTTAGTATATTGTTGAAAAAAAATTAAATATATTGAATCGATTTCGTCATAGAAGGTTTGATAGAAGTGCCATTCTTTGCTAAAATTTGAATAAATATTGCCTACATTTGATACATTAATTAAAATTCCACTACAAATGTATTTGAATTCATAGTTTTATTCCTTGTTTTAAAAAAACAAGTGCGTTTTATAAAAATTTCAGATTTTCCAAAAAAAAAAATGCCTTGAAAATCGGTACATACATTATACAGCTAGGTAACCGATCAACAGATGTAGATATTACCTTATTAAGTTGAAATTTAAAAAGAAAGAAAACTATCATGCTTCAAGCACTGATTATGAAACACTTTCCAACACATTCCACTAATGTAACAAAACTGCACCGTTCAACCCATTGCCCCCGCCCAGCGTCCTTTTTTGAGGACGGTTACAAAAACAGCAAGAAAGCGGTTTTCCCACCAATAAAAAGGAAGATAAATATATACCTTATTTCACGATGCAGAATCTTCGATAAGTTTAGATAAAAATTAACTTGCTTTTAAAAGTGGTGGGAAATACAAAATTTAAATTTTAGCGAAGAAAATAATTCGGGCGTTAATGGGTTAATATGTTAAAATACTATGTGTTATACAACTATATGGAAATGGATAAGACATTTGAAAACCCAATTTCAGTTGTTCCCATCGACAATCGGAAAATTATCCGAATTCTTTTAGCAGCCCTGTTATTATATCTGTAACTTGGAACAAAAAGGGCCAATGTCCAAAATTGAGAAATTTGAGTTAAATGCCCGAATGAATTCAGGATGTTATATAAAGTAATTTTTAAAAGGGAGTCCTCCAAAGTCCTCCAAATATTAGATCATTGAAAAAAATATATATTGTTACTTTCTGTTACTTACTATGATCGACCTCTGACCTGTGGCACTGTGACCGATTTCTTTTGTGTGTCCGTGTAAATGAACAATAAATGCTATGACTTGCCTATCCCAGGGCTATCTAACTTTTCAATATTCTCGGGAGCAATTCATCTAGTGTGAAACAGTGAATGGCGCTACTATGAGCATATCTGTAAAAATGGATCAATATTACCTTACCATAGGGCAGAGTACCAGTTTGGAAAAAATCCGAATTCAAATAAAAAAAATTGTTTTTTTTCTTTAAGTTTTTTTTAAATGTTTCTCATTGTAAATTGCAAAACATCTGCTCAGACCATTACTCATCGACGACTAAAGTTCCAGAATTAGACGGAACTCGAGTAGCATATTAAAATAAAACTCGTCTGCCATGACACATCTTGGTGGAAAGCACCTGTAGAGCCGATTTTAGTGGCTAATAGGTAGATTTATCATTGTGTTTTCTGGTATAAAAATAAGTAGGACTGAGAGCAGGAAAACAAAATGATAAATCTACCAATCAACAAATAAAATAGGGCTAGTAGGTTTTTTCCCCACTAAGATATGACATGGCAGACCAGTTTTATTTTAATATACTACTCGAGTTCCGTCTAATTCTGAAATTTTAGACTTCAGCTCCATGAGGTGAAGGTATGTATGGCCGCCTCCTGGCCTATTAAATAAAGTATAAATTATTATTCATAATTTCTGGCGTGAATCTAGGGAGATTATAGAGGCAACCGTGGTAGGAAGTAACGATATGCAGAAGTATTACAAGATGCCCAGACACTGAATAATTTGGGCAATAAAGCCTACCTATGCAGAACTCAATGTGAAAAACGATTCTTGAAAAAGGCATAAATCATAGTAAATTGAGAATGGCATTTTCCTGCGGTAGAAGCCTATCAAAATATTTTGTAGAGAAAATAATCGAACATTTAACTGCGACTACAATAAATAAAATCACGTGGAGCACTAATGAGTTTAAAGAAGCATCTTTTAAAATTGATTTTTAGGTGCGTTCGTAAGTATGTAAATACGTAGCACCTATTGTTGTCACTCAGTCCGTCCGTCTGTCCGTCTGTCTATCTGTCTGTCTGTCTGTCCGTCTGTTTGTCTGTCCGCATATAACAACGCAAAAACTACCCAACCGAATCGTTTGAAATTTAAAATGCCTAATTATTACATAATTTTGTCGAGTCATTTCAAACTGTATGAAAATCGGATGGATAGATCAATTACAGGGACAATCAAGAGGATTCCGTTACATTACGGTCAATGGGGAAAAAAGTTTCAAATGCATTTTAATCGTTTGAAATTTAAAACGTATATTTATTGCATAATTTTGTCGAGTCATTTCAAATTTTATGAAAATCGTATGGATAGATCAATTACAGGGACAATCAAAAGGATTCCGTTACATTACGGTCAATGGGGAAAAAAGTTTCAAATGCATTTTAATCGTTTGAAATTTAAAACGTATATTTATTACATAATTTTGTCGAGTCATTTTAAATGTTATGAAAATCGGATGCATTGATCAATTACAGGGACAATCAAAAGTATTCCGTTACATTACGGTCAATGGAGGAAAAGTTTCAAATGCATTTTAATGGTGTTACACTCATTTGAATATAACAGAATTGACATGAACCTATGAAATATGTACTAAAAATACATTTTGTATAATCTGTGATGCAAAGAATATTTACTATTAAATTACAGGGCCACACAAATGTATTCCACTAAATAATGTTATACGGGGAAACATTGTTTGGGATGCGTTTTAATTAAATTAAACTATTTCACATTTTATGAAATTGATACACTTTGCTGAGGTTAATACAAATTATTTCCTTCATAATAAAAAGCAGATAGTATTTGCAAGAAAATACAAAAGATTTCGGATACTATACTACATTCGAAGTAACATTTTATGAATAAGATATAAGTTAATGAAGTATAATAAAAATTACTCCCTGCATATTTACAGGAACACAAAGTTTTCGATCACTATCCAAAGTACGCTATCAGCAAGATCTGAATATTTTAAAACTTCGTTATCAGCGAACGCACCTCATTTGCTACGCTTTACGTGCAATTTCCAACTTGTTTATTTTAAAAAACTCCCATTAATAGGAAACATTCTAAAGGGCTCCATGAAAATCCACAAAGGGTGCCATGGTGCCCATCTTTTTTTTTCTCATATTCCGTAATGTAATATTATCCTTTTGAAGGCCTCTGTAAATGAACTATTAATGCTACACATTTCATCTATCAAACTATACATACATAAAATACTCCTGACTGACTGATAATCAACGCACAGCCCAAACTACTGAACCTGCATGAGAGTTGGGGAAAATATACTTCTTATAATGTACACTAAGATGGGATTTTGGAAAGTTCCCTCTTAATAGGGTTAAATAGGGGGGTGGGGGTCGATAATTATTAACATCGAAGGGGGGTCGAAATTTTATTAACATCTTGCTACATCTCAGAGCCATTTTAGATAGAAGCGTAAAATTACAGAATATGAATGTACTAAAAAAATAATCAAACACATTTCAGTAATTTTATAAATTCCCTCTGTAAAGCCGTTAAAAAGGGGGGGTCGAATATTTTAGAGCAGAGGTTCCCAAAGTGTGCTCCGCGGAGCCCTTGGGGCTCCACCTGAACTCTCCAGGGGCTCCGCGGCGTTCAAGGAAAATAAAACATGAAAGAAGTTAGCATATTGCAAGTGAAAGATTTTCAAAAGTATGTTGGAATTTGTGTGTGTGTGTGTTTCAAAAATAATATATCTATAAATGAGTTGAAAATATACAATACACTTCAAAACTGCTCAAGCATTTGAATTATACTTTTATCTATTTTCTGTATAATATTTGTGATTTGACTTGTTTCATTTTATGCTTCTGCATTTCACCCCTTCGCGATAGGGACATTTTACGAAATTTTTAATGTTTTGGCACCGTCTTTTAAAAACAGAAATTTATGCCTTATTAAATAGAGAAAATGCTCCGATTAAATAAGGAAAATTTTGCTGTAAAATTTTACTGGTGAGGATAAACAATGATTCTTAAACCTTTTTGTGGCCGTATATGTGTCGCTCGAAACGGGAGAACATTTTTTTCTTTGGAGCTTCGCCTATTCATATATTTATATTTAATTATTTTTTGCTTAGTAACGAAGCTTCTGAAAAAAATTCAGAAAAGTATTCAAGATTATCTCGAAACTTTGATAGATTTATTTGAGTATTACTGTACAGTTGCTCAAAATAAGATGCTAGACGACTTTAAATGAGCACAAAATGCATTCAGTGTAAAAACAAAATCACACAACTTATGGTCTGAGGAATACGAAGCTCTCATTGATTTAACATCTCAAAGCGATCTAGTAATCTCTTTTCAAAGCAAGCGTATCACTGAATTTTGGTGTCATTTGACAGATGAATACAAAATCATGTCAGACGAAGCAATATTGATTTTACTCCCATTAACCAATTAAATGCAGAACCAGACATTCGCTTACAAATGTCGAAAACACACCAGATATAAAAAAAACTGTTCAAAACAATTCAAGCACATTTTTCATACTAAACTTTTATATAGTATTGCTCGTCAAATTTTATGCACAATAAAAAAAAAATTATGGGCATTTAATATTTGTATATATTGCATATTGTATTATTTTTACTTTTGGAGTTTTAATTTCCTTAAACTGTTTATTTTATTTTTATTAAATTTTACTTATTCAAATCTTATTTCCTAGTTTTCAAAATTTGTTTAATTTTTTAAAACAATGTCTGTCGCTTAAAACGTCTTTTTTTTAAGGCCTTGTAGCATTTAAAATCCCTCACTAGATTCATTTGTGTGTAATGTTTGCATATATTTATTTTTATTTTTATATCTTTGATTTTTGTAAATCTGTTTATGTTATTTGTATTAATTTTTAGTTATTTAATTTTTTTATGCTGTTTTTCAGAGTAAAATAATGTTTGTCGCTAACAACATATTTTTTATTGCATCTTCTATCATTTAAACTTAAAGTCCCTCTTTAAATTCATATTACATTTGTGTAAATTGTGTATCTATATTTCTTTATATATATATATAAATTTAAATTCTTAAATATGTTTATGTTATTTGTATATTAAAATTTTCTATACTTTTTTCATTGTACAACATTGTTTGTCGATTAAAACGCCCATTTTTTGTAATATCTTGTATCATTTAATAAACCCCTTATTATATTCATCTAATAGTTATATATAGTTATATACGTTGTGTATATAATTTTTTTTTCTTTTCGTAACTTTAATTACTTTAATCTGTTTATTTTTTTTTTATATAATTTCTGAGTTCACTTAAATTTTCTATGTTGTTTTACATAATTGTACTTAATTTTATAAGCAATTTATATTGCTGAAAACGTATTTTTTTAGCATCTTGTATCACTTTGCAGCCCCTCTTTAAATTTTCTTTTAATTGGTCTCTGCCAGATTTTCCAATCAGAAATAAGTCTGTAGCAATTTAACCCTTCGGACTCATGCGCCTCTTACACAAATTTTATTCGATTAGCGCCACTTTAAAAAAAGAAATTTCCTTGAAGTAGACAATTTCAAAAATTCTCTGATTAAATAGAGAAAATTTTATTTTCCTTTATTACTGGTGCCAAAAACAAATTTTTGAAGGAAAGATGATGTCTCCGCAGAGAAGACAACGGAATGCCAAGGGTTAAAAAATATTTTCTTTACATTTTTCATCACACTAAGAATTTAAAATTTTTGCTCAGCTCCACCCTTTGCTTAGCCTTTTTGTTAATGAGTACCCGCCGTGATATAAATTTAATCCCACACTTATATCCTATTGGATTAGTAAAGTTTTTCTACTAGTTCGAGTTCATTTAACATGTGCAATTCTTAATTGCATATCTGTTTTGAGGCAAAAACAATGACGGAAGATATTTTCTTTCAAAACTATAATTAATAGCCAAATGTTTTAAATAAAATATCCAAGAAATTTAACAATGCTACATTTAACAGTATAGCTTATAGATTTTGCCCTGCCCACTTAAACACTAAAACGATGACCTGCTTCTATTTTTTAATGGCTCAGAAAGAGAAGCTGAGAGGTGATTAATTTTCGTTCATGTTTAGAAGTACTAGAAACTTAAAGAAGAACGAAAAAATATTCCATAATCGCATTATTCTGTTACGGGTAGGCGGGACTAGCGAAAACGTGTTACAAAATTACTCATGAGTGACTGGAACTACGCATTTTCTCCTTTTCTTGCGAGTAGCCAATTGGAATTATACAGAAATATCTCTCAGTAAACGCAAACTGTACAATTTACTTTTTTTTCTGTGTGTGTATGGTTTTACCCATAAATAATAATAGTTTTACGGAAGACCAAATGCAATGCATAATTAACCCCTTTACAGTATTGCTTGAACATCGCTAAAAAGAAAAAAAGATTTTGTTTTCCTCGTTACTGAAAGCTTTCAGAAATAAAAAAAAAATTAACAATAATTTTTGCTGTATTTGAAGGTTTGGTTTGGTTTGGTTTATTTTTGTCGTCCGATTAGCTACACTAGGAATATAGGACCAGGGGGAGTGCCCTTCGTGGGGGTCTTTCTAAGGGAACCTAACCCGTATTTACGCAAGGTTCGAAGAAAACCACGAAAACTCCTAACGGTTAAGCCGACAGACGCGATTGGGTTCGAACACAGCACCTGCGTCTACCAGATGAGAGGTCAGAACCTCTCGGCCACTGGCGGGGGCCTGTATTTGAAAGAAATTTCTCGAATTAGATATTTGAACTTATATGATAGAAAAGCTGATTTAAAAAAACTCTATTATGAATTCAGAATTTCTGTATCAGGAAAGAACCAAATTATAAGTTTAGTCCAATGTTGGAGATTGCTGGCTCAGATTTTTATCCAGCAGATTTTTCTCTGTTCCGTAGGCATAAAAAAACATTAATTTGTAAACCACAGTGTGTCGCTGGGTTCAGGGGCTCCGTGGAACAAATTCTTCCCAAAAAGGGCTCCGCGAGTTCAAAAGTTTGGGAACCGCTGTTTTAGAGCATTTGGCACATCTCAGCAGCCATTTTAAGTAGGAATGTGAAATTGCAAAAAATAAATCTATTGAAAAATAACTAAACGTGTATTTCAGCGATTTTAAAATTTCCACCACTGAGAAAAACTAAAGTAGGGGGTCGAAAATTTAATTTTTTTTTATATACCTGTTATGGGATAATCATTTTAAAGCGATCAAACCACTCTTTCGTATTATGAACTTTTCTTCGAAATTTTCGGATATATTATTTCGTTATTCCATATAAGGTGGAAATAATTTTTTTTACCTATTTATATTAATTTAGGTACAAACGGATTTATCTTCTGTAATCGTCTGCGACATACACGGAATTTTGAAAAATCATGCTTGAATTTAAAAAAAAAACAATTACAATTGAGTAAATAGTGATACATTTTAAAAATATATTCGATACAGTTTTCAAACAAATTGCATTTGAAAGCAAATTTTTTTCCTATTCTACCGTGTAAATATTTAAAATATGCGATGTTTAGAAGTTTTAAAGATTAATAGTTTGGTATCACTACCATCAAAATGATATGAACGTTACGAACGGACATGTTTGTGCTTTATAATATGGGTAGTCTAGTGAACAGCTTTTGTCACATATATTTTTTTTATTATGTATATTTTTTGTGTCTTTTGGTCTAGAAATATCTTAACCATATCTGAATCCTTATGATGTCCAGTTTTTATTCGTTTCGTCTGATTGATCCATGTTTAATGTACAGAAATGAAATACTTCTGTTGCCACAATGACCAAAAGAATATTTAAAACTATAAAAAATATAACTAAAAAATTTTGAGATACAGCTTTCAAATAAATTGCATTTAAAAGCATTTTTTTTCTCTGCATGACGGTGTAAAAATTGAAAATATGTGATGTTTAGAAGTTTAAAAATTTGCAGTATCCAAAATTGTAGAACTGAAATTTCATTTAAAATGTGTTTATCATATGTTTATAAATGGTACCAGGAATATTAATCGTTAATCCATGGCATACATAATATATGATTTTGTTTTTCGTAGCCATGTTTTGATCATCAGAAAAATTATGTTTATTGTTATTATTTTTTAAATATAGAATTTATTTATCCATTTATTTATTTAAGTCTAAAATTTTAGTCTTTGACAGAATCATTTTTCTAATTAGTCGTTGTAATTTCTTAAGGCTGTTTTTAAATCAAAAAGGTCAACTTTGTGACACATGCTTTAATTTATTTTTGTACGGAAATGCATGAAAATAGCAGGGGTTGTTATTCAGAAACTGTCTAATTGCACTCAATCGTCTGTTTTTTAAAAAACACAATAGATTTTTCATAACAAGCCTTCAAAGATGACGTTTTTGAGCACATTTCCCGACGAAAGCAGAAAAGCAGGAGAAAAACGGTTGATCAGATGATCGAAATAGCTTAGAACTGGAAAGGTAATTTAATTATCATAAAATGGAAAAATATGTTCGATTCAAAATCGCTTCCTTAGTCAGGCCTTCCAATTTTATATCTTTCTGTTAAAAAAAGGAATTTGTAAATGTGTCAAAACGTTTTTCGCTTGTTGAGCGGAGCAGTTGAGAACACCCTTAAATTACATTTATTTAAAAAATATTTTTTATAATTAATTTTTTTTATATTTTCAGTTGAAGAAAAATTCAAAATGCATTTTTCAATACTCACACAGACTCCAAAAACATTCACTCCCAGTCCGTACATTTGAAGGTAGAGCAATGCCTATTTGTATTTGGATCTAATAAAGCATGTCAAATCAAATAAAATAAAGTAATGTTAGATTTCATATTGAGATTTTCAGAGTTCGTGAAAAAACAAATATGTATACGGCCCCTGAAGAGAATTTCACTCTAACTGGATTATAGATCATAAACAAGGAACTATGATGCAAACAGTTTTATTTCGAGAGACTTCTAGAAATGGAATTAAAATTATCATTAGGATTTCTTTTTCTAACTTACTGTAAGAAAAAATTCACTATAAAAAAAAAAAGGCAGGGTGATCTCATTATACATTACAAACATTGTACAAAAAGAAAAACAAAGAGGAATTCTTATAAATTTCATCCACAACAGAAACGGTTGGATTCGAAAGCTAGACCTGCAATTTTGAAACTGTAGAAGTTACATTTGCACCGGAAATGCTCGGTGACATTGCATCAACATTTATCACTTATATTCTGTTCCATTTGCTTGGTGATTTTTTTTTCTTATAAAATCGATCGAAACTGGTTATGAAAGTAAAAATATCCTAATAAAAACCAGTAAAAAATAGAAAAAACAACGATCTGTATAAAGATCGACCTCAGCTATCCAATGAAAAAAAAAACATTTATAAACATAAAAAATGCATATGAATTATTTTCAAAAATTATTCCCATACGATTTACAATAGCAAGAGGATGTTTTCACGAGAGTGAAAAAACCTTTTAAGGCTGTTCTTAAATCTAAAAGGGCAACTTTATGACATGAGTCTAAATTTATTTTTTTCGGAAATGCATGAAACTAGCAGATGTTATTGTTCAGAAACTACCTAACCGTACTCATTTTCCAGTTTTTTATTTCGCAAACGTAATAGATTTTTCAAAAAATAGCGTCAAATTGGTCGTTTTAAACCCAACTTCCGCGCGAGAGAAGAATAACCACAGAAACTGGAATGAAAATATTTTTGTCACGTAATCAAAATCGCTTACAACTCAATATCTAAATTATTAATAAAAAATGGAAAATTCAGTTCGATTCCAAATTACTTCCATAATCGGGTCATCTATTTTGATGTCTTTCCATTAAAAAGTAAATCTGTAAATATGTCAAAACATTTTGCGCTGGTTGAACAGAAAAGTTGAGAACAGCCTTAAGTCTACTTAGTGTAACACAAATCTGTTTATGCTGTCTTACGATCAGTGTCTATTTAATAATGTTAATGCACAGAGTATAACTTGATACCATATGTTGTTGAAAACCTAGTGAAGGATTCTGTTGCTTATGAGTTCTAAAAGATCGTTATTTTATTTTTCTAGTTTATGGCATCTTAAAACATTTTTAAATGCATTTTTAACTAATACAAGCTTTTCTCGATATTTTTAAAATATTTGAATAGCTTAGATGATAAAGGTCGTTTGTGACAATATAAATAAAAATTGAGTTAATCATACGATTAAAGATAAATAATATATGTTCCATTGATAAGATATTATTTGAAAAAACCTAATACTCAAGGAGATTTTTTAATCGGTAAAGGCGGCATTTGACAATAGACACAAGAAAAGATTTTAAAATTTACAGCTCAATCTTCTCAAAATGATGATACCATTTTACTTACCATCTTTACTTACCATCTTTATCATCTAAACTCTTCATTTATTATTAAATCTAATAGATAAGGATAGTCTTATTAAACCTCTTAATTTATTTAGAGTATATGTGGATTTTTTCAGCCCAACAGAAATAAGCTGTATAAGAATTAATTTGACCACGAAAGATCAAATAAACAGCTTGTAAATTTTGTATACAATTTATTTTTTTCTACATTTTTTTAATTTATAACAGTTTTAAAAATATTTCATTTTAAAATTTGACATTTTATACTGTTAATGACAGTAAAACGTTTAAAAAAACGCCCTGAGATAATTTTTAATCTTTTTTTTTTCTACCATTTTCTAACATTTCTTTTCTACCATTCTGTGCATTATACTTTTATTGCATAATAAATTTAAAAAGAGGAATTCGTATTATAATTAGTTTCCGAAAGGTCATTGTACTAATTATTGCATAAATGAATTTTAATAAGCTCTATTGTATTTATTTTTAACAAAATCTTACCCTTAGCAATTTTAAATTACATTAACATTAAATTACACTTGTGTGTCGCATTGAATTGCAGTAGTATGACAATATGTGTATGAATATTACAAAGTAACTGCAAAGTAAAATTTAATAATTTAACAATAATTTTTAGTTTTTTTAAAAAAGAGCATCTCAGGAAACTTTATTTCTTTCTCTTTATAACTCTCTTTATTCATATTAAAAAGTAAAAGGGATGTGTTTATTTGTTTATTTATTTTTCCTAAATATAAATCTCATCGAAATTAATCATAACGTGGCTGAGATATTCGCAATTTCAGTTTTATGTTGATTTCCTACAGCAATTGTGTGGTCTTATTATATATATATTAAGAAATTACGGTGCAGAATACGAGGTTTCACAATATGTTACATGAGAATATTGATTTAATATCATAACTTGGTAATATTTACTTACAGATTTGCTCTAATTTAAAGGATCCCAAAACAAATCAGAAAATATTTTACGCGAACGAAAATAACAAAAAAAAAACATGAAGCAAATCTTTCAGCCTTAGAAATCAATATTTCTATTACCAAGTGTTTCTTTTTGCACTTGTTTCTCCTAAGTGCACTTTTTCCAGTGTTACTATAAATAAATATGCAATATCTTCGGATAGATTACTCTAAGGCAGAAAAAAAGCGTAAAATAAATTCTTCGATTAAATTAAACATCCAATGTTCTCTCTTTAATCATAGGGCACTACACCAAAGATCTTGTTCTTGATATTATCATATCTGCTGCTTTTCGATATGTAGCAAAATTAATGGAATTCCAATATCATATGAAATTTTTCAATAAAACACATCTATCGTATTAAAGGCTATATGGTTTTCATTCATGTACTATAATTAAAATTGGATATTTTATTGACAATTTCCATAGTTTGTTTTTGGTATGTTTTTTCCCTTCAACGGGGAGAGAGATGATATTGGTCATTTGGTCTTAATTGATTTTTTTTCACCGCAATTCTTGTATGTTTTTCAGTCATGCACTTTATCAAAAATGAATGTCATCTTTTACAGCTAATTAAATAATTAACACCGTACATGAATGAGTTTAATTCTAAAATTAGAGTAAGGTAATTCATTCAATGAAAAACCAGTGACGATTGCGCAGATTTCATTCTGCATGATTTATCGATTTTGTTTTGAAAAATGGTTGAAATAAAAATTGAATGTCTTATTTAATGATATTACCATTCACGCATGGTGAAAATTTAATAAATTGAGCTGATTATTTAGAAGTTCGAAAAAAACTTCAGTTTCATTACATCTTGTTCTTTTAGCTTTACATGTTTTATATTTACTGTAATAAGAAAAATTTAATCTCGTTAATCGTAAGTATGTAAACATTTATGCCCAAATCAACACTCTGTTTTAGATGCATTCGTAATTATATAAATACGTAGCACCTATAGTCGTCATTCAGTCCGTCCGTCAGTCCGCATTTGACAGAGCAAAAACTACCCAACCGAATCGTTTGAAATTTAAAATGTATAATTGTTGCATAATTTCGTCAAGTCATTTCAAATTTTAGCAAAATCGCATGTATATTTTAATTTCAGGAACAATCAAAAATATTCCATTTTATTGCGATCAATGCGGGAAAAAATCAAGTGCATTTTAATGATGTTACACTCTTTCAAACATAAGAGAATTGATATGCATCTAATAAATATATACTAAAAAGACATTCTGTCAATCTGCGGTGCAAAGAATATTATTATTAATTTACAGGGCCACAAACAAGTATGCCACTACAAAATGTTATAGAGGGAAACAGTGTTTGGGGCGCGTTTTAATTATATTAAACTATTTCACATTTTATGAAATTGATAAATGTTGCTGAGGTTTACTACAAGTTACTTCCTGTATAGTAGAAAGTTTATAATATATTTACTGGGGCATACAAAATATTTGTATCCGGCGTATTGCATACTATTACAGAAAGATCAGAATATTATTTTAAACTTCGTTATAATAATAACTCACCTCATTTGCTACTCTTGACGTGCATTTTCCAAGTTGTTTAAACCAGAATAACCTTATGGAAAAGAGAAATTTCTTTTTCTAATATCGGGGAAATAAATAATGTTTATTTCCTTGAACAGATCACAAAAAAAAACTAAGCAAACTGAAAAAAATGCACTTATACATTGCTCAATGCTAAAAATATTTATGTTACGAGTTAGAAAGAAAAAAAGAATCTGCTATAAAAATTGTTTGATAATATGATTCAAAATTTCAAATCCGATGTAACACAGCCCATCTAAATAGAATATATTACATTAAACTCATATAATTGTCATAATTACTCGTCATATTTTTATATGTTCGCAAAAAATATATTTATTTTTCTAATAAATATCATCGCATAGAATAATTTCAGGAAAAAATATAATATCAATCGTCAGAACTTTCTTATTCTCGGTTTTAGAATTCAAACGGATTAATGCATGCGTGAAAGTTTCAGTTTAACTGCAGTATGGAATCGAGTTCTCTGTTAATGCTATTATGTACAATTGAGTTGTTTTTGGCTCTGTAACTGTATTTTGTATTCTGTTTAATGAAGCAAATAACTTTATTGTATTAATTGTGTTTAAACGAACTTCTAATAATTGTTTTAATGACTAGGTTTTATGCTATTAATGGAACTCACTCACTGTGCAATCTGGGGAAAACTTTATGTTAAGAAAAACCTCTGACATTATAGAACCTTTTAATTGCTTTTCGGGAAGGAGAAAAGTATTGACATTAATTAAAAATCTTTCCAGGTTTTATGGGCTATTCATTTGAGAATTTTCTCAAACTTTCCCCAAAATACGTTCTTTGAAACAGGAAGAGTCGGTGTTCTAACGTAAGTAATTGAGAAAAGATCGGTTATTTATCTTAATATACTTGCTTCTAATCGAAATTTTCGACTACAAATATATTCAGTGATACTTTTAATACATTATTTACTTTCTACATATTACTTCTTACTTTCTTTCTACTTTCAACTCTCCAGATTTTCAAAAACTAGTATTTCCGAGTGGTAATCTTTGTCAAACTTTATCACGGAAATTCATTATCAAACAAAGGAAAAATGTCTAGTCCAAAATAGTAGTGCTCGAAAAACCGCATGTTTGACACAAATATGACCAAGAGAAGACAGATTACTTACCGGATGTTTGACAGAAGTATGATCAAAAGAAGCCAGATTACTTACTTTGGTTGCAACAATTGTTAGCAGTAAGGGCTGAAGAAGGCTCGAAATTTCTAATAAGAGGACTTGAATGTTTCATACATTACTGTCAATGGCATATGAAGTAGTCATCTTTGAAAATGCTGTTAATCAATGCCGCAATAATTCTGACTTCAAGTCCTTCACACATGTTTATTTTTCAGATTCCGTAAGAAATGCTTTACCAGCTATCTCAGCTATATATTATACGTAGGCTGTTCAATAAGTAATTAGACTAATTTTACTGCCGCGAAACCACTCATCGGAATGTTCATTTCTGTGGCATAAAAAGTTTATTGTCTGTATTAACAAAAGTTACCAATAGATAGTGTGTACAGACTCATGTTCCTGAGTATCACGTGATTGAACTAAAGCGTGTTTGCGGGCGCCTACGAAAGTGGCCAGTTGTCGAAATAGGAGCATCGATTGAACATCGATTAAATTTAGTGTCCGTTTGCAAAAATCAGCATCGGAGACATTTGACACGATATGTGAAGCTTTCAACGATAAAGCAATGTCGAGGACAAGTATTTTTCGCTGACATAAAGCTTTTAAGGAAGGAAGGCAAAATGCGGAAAATATTGAACATTCAACATCCATCACTGAGACAATGATTAACACAGCTGCGGTTATTATCAAGGAAAACCGCAGAATTACAGTATGTCAGCTGCATGCTCTCTTGAATATATCTGTAGGAAGTGTTCACTCAATCGTGGCAGAACATTTGCAGATGAAACGTGTTTGCGCGCGATGGATTCCGAAACTGTTAAACATATTGCTCGTTGCATACAGAATGCTTTGCAGCAGAACAACTTAGAGATTTTATCTCACCTTCCATACAGTCCTAATCTCGCTCTATGTGATTTCTGGTTGTCTTCTAAACTTAAGAAATTATTACGAAGCAAACATTTTGAAAGCAACAAAGAATGTGCAAAGGCTGCGAAGGTTTGAAAAAACTCTCAAAAAACGGAGTTTTACATGTTTTTAAAAAGTGGACAGCACGTTGATAGATATGCGTTACGTGCCGCGGTAGTTATTTTAAAGAATACCATGTACAAGATGAAGATTAAAGGTATTCTGTATTTTTTACAATTTTAGTTTTTTACTTATTGATCAGCCCACGTACAGACATCGTTCGACCTAGATATGAACGCATCCATTCATCAGCAGCTGTATCAAAGTATTTATTAAATAATCCATTACAGCTGGGTCTATAGGACTGTAGCTTGTAGCTATTGAGGTGGGACAGGAAGGAGCATATTATCATCATCTATAATCAGGTTAGAGAGAAGACAAGTTAATGTGATTTTTAAGATTGTCCAAAATCATCATTACTATGTTTTTCTTTCTATATTTGGCAGATCTTATGATTCTTTAAAATAGTTTTGAATGTGAAGCTGTCAAATTTAGACGAGTGCGCTCCTTAAGACGTCCTTGGTGGATCACCAAGTACTTCAACAGAGATGCTTGTACATTTTACTATAACGTTTTTTCTATTTTCTGGGGGAAAAACTAAAGAAAGTAAGAATAGAATTCCCAATCAATTGATTGTCTAATACATCTTTAAAAATACTTATTTTTCAACAGTAATCATTAAATCCACTTTTTTTTTTTTTTTTTTTTTTTTTTTTAACAGTTTTAAGCAACAACCTTCTCAGGCTTTTGGCCAGTAGTTATACCACTCTCATCTACATTCAAAATTACTTCAGAGACAAACTTATGTTTCTAAAGCATTGATTTTAGGTTGCTGAAAAAAGCATTTACATTGATCGAGTAAATCTGAAAGCCCTTGGCTGACTATCTTTGATGTATTTGCATAAAATTACGAAAACAATCCATTAAAGCTTGACAATGAAAGTCCCGTGTAAGGTGTACCTATTCGTTGTTGACTTGTGTGAAATCATATTCTAACTTGCAAGCGTCTTTTCGAAACGTGTGATGGCTTGATTACGTATTCTCTCTTTCAAGATATTCTCCTTTTCTTTAGTCTGTCTCTCCGTCTCTTAGGATGGAGAGTATAACGATTCTAGACTTCTTAAATATTTGGATGAGACCCTTAACAATGTCATTGTAATCTCATATTTTCTGGACAATAACCTTATAGATCACATTCTGTTAACAACTTCCTTTCAAGCTGCTTACATAATTTTCATAGGATCAACATTCTTCATTTTAATACTATTCTTATACTTAAGGAGTCTCAGGACTTTTAAAGCTTCCATATTTTCGAAATTTCAATTTAATTTCGAAATTAACCTTTTCCAAATTTCAATTTTAATTTGGGATAGTTAAACCATGGGGTATGTCTATCCAAACACAGAGTCACTAATAGCCTAAGCTTTAACTAAATTAAGCTTGAAGCATTTAAAATATTTTAAACTCAAAATGCATTTGAAATTCAATTTTTTTGCAACATGTTATACCTATTACAACTTAAAAACAAAGTTTGATTATAAAAAATACAAAAGCCACTGACCTAAATATTTGCTTTAGGAACAAAAAAAATGAATTATAGATTATTACAATTTTAAAATTACACCAAAGTGCTCGATTTCTTTTTCATATACCTCAAACTGTAAATATGTTTCAAATGTTTCCTACTTTATTAAGAAAAATAAACCTACAGTGGAAAATAAAGAAAACGCTCAAGTACTTCATACCAGCAAGTATCCCCATTCTCTTCTACTTATGAATAATAGCGTGAAACCTTGTATTGATTACACACATGATATCACCATCGGATGTTTGAGAAGCCTATACTGATTGTTAGTTGGCTTAATCTGGATTACATCATACATCTGGTTACATCATATTTAGAACATTTTTAGTCTCATATATATTACGTTAAAGATTAAACTGCTTAACTGCTTGAACTGCTTAAAGGTTAAACTGCTAACTTTTCTGAACATTTTTATATAATTGTTTTCACGAAATTCTCATTAGAACAAAAGTTATGGGTTTTAGAATTTTACCCGCTCAATAGCTAAAGTGGCGTTTCCGAAACTTGGAAGTCATTTTTCTCCAAATTACGTTTTCGGTCATAGCGCGCACGATATCTCAAAATTTTTTAAGTATTTTTACATAAAATTTTCAAAATATATATTTCATGTTAATCTGTATAAACTGAACCTAAAATTTTCTTTTTATTGTTAAAAAAATTTTATTTTTTAGATGATTATCTTGTTGAAATTTTTAAAAAATTTTCTATCAGTTAAATACAACTTTGTATTAAAAATAGAAAAAAATTAAATATAATTTTTTTTAGATTCAAGATATTTATTACAATCTGGCGTATAAGTAGAGACCAAAATTTCCATTCAAGTTGCAATATTTATTTTGTAATCGTGTGCGTAAGCTGTTATGTCAATTTTCTGCTCATCAAATGTCCGACAGTTTGGAGCGCTCTGTAAATGCTAATTCTACATCTTGCAATTTTTTAAAGGCATAAAATCAAAGACCGTACTGATATCTTTCATCTCAACAAAAAATTGTGTTTTATTATCATAAACATTTTAGGATATTAAATATTCAAGATGGTCTCATTTTTTTTTTCAATTTTTCCGATTTTAAGAGTCTAGAAACCCCTTAATAAATTAAGGTCCTTTTTGCAACAAAAAACATTTTTTTTTCAAATTATACTAAATTTTTTTAAGTGGTATTAGAAGATTAATAAAATAATTTATTTCGGCATATTATAAAATTCGGCTTATTGTAAATCTATCATATCACTCTCCCTCTTTTTCTTTTTTATCAAAGCCTAACACACATATACATTTTAAACAAACAGAGGAAATCTTTCGGTAAAAAGTGTTCGAATGTACCCAATAACAAAATTAACACCACTAAATTCTAATTTGGGATAGTTAAACCATGGGTTATGTCTATCCAAACACAGAGTCACAAATAGCCTAAGCTTTAACTAAATAAAGCTTGAAGCATTTAAAATATTTTAAACTCAAAATACATTTGAAATTCAATTTTTTTGCAACATGTTATACCTATTACAACTTAAAAACAAAATTTGATTATAAAAAATACAAAAGCCACTGACCTAAATATTTGCTTTAGGAACAAAAAAATGAATTATAGATTATTACACTTTTAAAATGACACCAAAGTGCTCGATTTCTTTTTCATATATCTCAAACTGTAAATATGTTAAAATGTTGCCTACTTTATTAAGAAAAATAAACCTACAGTGGAAAATAAAGAAAAAGTTCAAGTACTCCATACCAGCAAGTATCCCCATTCTCTTCTACTTATGAATAATAGCGTGAAACCTTATGTTGATTACACACATGATGTCACCATCGGATGTGTAAGAAGCCTATACTCATTGTTAGTTGGCTTAATCTGGACTACATCATACATCTGGTTACATCATATTTAGAACATTTTTAGTCTCATATATATTACGTTAAAGATTCACCGCATTTTTACCTCAAGATTTACTTCCCAATATTTTACTTACGTTATTATTGACTTCTCATAGAGCGCAACATCTATGAGCAAAATTTCAACAATCTAGTTATAAAATACAAAGAAATTGTTATTCAATAAGCAAACCAAACTGTGTGTCTGAAATCTCAATGTCTGTGTATTTATGTGCAACAGTTTTTAATCTTGAGAAAATATATATTTAATGGTCAAATAAGCTTTTGCGATACGACACTATCAAAAAGAACTTAATAAACCATGTAGAAATACCTGTAATTTTATGAAGTTTTTAAGAAGTTCTTTTTTATCATGAGGATATAGTCAAAATTGAATTACCCTTTGCATTTTGGTGCCTATCGATTTACCTGCTTACTTAAAATTAATAATGTTTGCGTATTTTTTTTTCTAAAAACAGTTTTAAAGATGGTATTGGGGTTGAAAACGCTAACAACCAATCTTAATTCTCCAAGAACATTTTATTCCCCAAAAAATAGTTAAAATGGTTGTTTTTTGTCTACTTAATAATTTATCGCGTGATAAATCAAAAACACAAAATTTTCTTCAAAAACCTATTAAATACAATTCTTAAAAGTCCATCTAATAAAAAGAGTTTTTACATCATTATTTACTTGCAGAAGTCAAAAATGTATACTTCTTTTTTTCCATTCCGCCACACCTCGGAATTTTTCTCACCGCCAAAATTGTAACATTGATTCCAAACTTTCATTCGAACAACATTTGTGAACAATGCATCGCAGAAAATGCATGCTGCGTCATCCTCAGGTTTATACTATATGCTGTAAAAAAATCTGTAAAGGTACTAAAAGTTTTTTAGCCCTCTAAGTGTTTGGAACGTAATATTCCGTTCACTAAGCTCCAGGTTTCACCGCAATATGATCAATATTTAAGATAGTATAATTCTATGTATTTAACCCCTTAACGCGCAGTGTTGCAGGGTCGGCAACACCTAAAGTTCCCCCTGTTTAGAGACACAAAAACTCCGTGAATATTTCAAAAACTACTCTAATGGCTACTTTAAATCTTTCTTATGAGTTCTAGATGGCAGCACCACAGAGATCAAACTCTACTGTTTTTAAATAATAGGTAAAATGTTTTACTGTAATACGCGCTTCACAGCAATGCTCTTCTCACTGCGCTTATTAATGCTTTACTTATGGGAGGTTACCACTTCGGCAACAGCTGTATAATTAAAATGGTTAATGCAATCTTTACAAAACATTACCTGTGTACTCCTCTAGGCCTAAATAGGTTGCCTAATTTTTTTTTCTTTAAATTCCAACTTTAAAGAGTAGTGCGCCTGAAAGGGTTAATGAATTTTCAATACATTTTAGAATGATTAATATACTCAAGAATTACATTCATATTTGTAATTAAGGTTTTTTTTTATGTTGAAAGAATCTTATTTTCTGAGCATTCAAAACAAAATGCAGATAAAACAACATTACAATTTTACCCATTTGCAAGACGCTCGGAGGGCTAGGAAACCAGTATTCCTAGAATTTTTTATGCAACGACAACAGCAAATTATCCTGTAGCAAATACATGCTTGCACTGTAAATCAAAATTATAAAATTTTTGTAAAATTACTGTAATTTTAGTAGAGTCTTTCGTAAAGCCACAAGTTTCTTGTAGCTTTGCAAAAGCTGGTTTTGTATAATTTACATCCTTTCTGTACAGTGTACAGATAACTTTTTTGTAAGCATACAAACTTCTATAACTTTACATCGGTAGCATTACAGATTTTTTTTTTTTACTGCGTAGAAATCGTCAACTCGTCATCGTCTATGTCGTGAGTATGTTAGCTCATTTTTAGACCATCAAATACCGAGTAGTCATTACAAAACAAGCAAATCGATAGAAGTAGGTGCTCTACATGAAACCATGTGCTTTGAGATGGAATGGAAGTACTTGCTTTACTGAAGATCTGAGGTGAGATAAGTTAAATTTTACATACCTTGAAAACGTAGAGTTCCCCATAAGTAAGTTTTCTGATGACAAGATATGTACTAACTCATGTGAGTCAATGACCAAAGCCATATGTCCACAACTATTTGCCCACTACATGCTGTTTTGTTGGTGCTATTCTCACAACTGTGCAGAAGCATTTTTTTCTCTAACAGGTATCCCTTATTTAGACCCTAACCAGTTTTTAGTCATTATCTCTAACCACCTGTCTATCTTCAAACTTTCATATAATACTGGAATTTTGGCAAAAAACTTCAGATGTGCTTCATTTGCCAATTTGTGGCATTTTTATACGTTTATAAACTGTAGTTTATTGCGTTGGTAAATAAATAGTTCTGTGATATGACTGGAAGCAGTAGCCGGAATTCAAGTAAATTAGATTTTTATAGACTTAAGGGACATTCTACTTCTTTGTGTCAGAAATTTCCCGTTTTTTTATTTTTTTACATCCGTTTAGTGTGTTCATTGTTGCTCTAAAGCAATTTCGCAATATTCCGATTTTTTGCAATCTTTTTTTCTCATTACACGTAGCGCTACTCATTGAACGTTAAGTTATGGTGAAATTTTAAACTTGTTTACTATGTACTTGTTTACTACTTGTTTACTTGTAATTACATTTTTCAAATTGGGCGACTATTTTTCTCAAGAACTGTTTGACCTATTTCTTAATTTTTTTCCAAAAAGATAAAGGTAATTTTTTTTCTGGAATTAATATCCCATGAAAAGCATAATTGTAATTGATTAATTATTTTTCCTATGTCATAAAAGATTTTTTAAAAAAGCACAAAAATACCTTATTCATTCCTGTTTTGTTAAATATCACCTCTAAAACTAAATAATGGTATAAGCTTTAGGAAATTGAATTCCCTTTCACAGTTTCACGATCAAAAAATTCTTTAATGCTTGTGACTACAGAAAAACAGTCACCCGATTGGAAGTTCACGGAGCACAATTGCAGTTATTCCCCGCCGCACAAGACATGTTATTCATTTTTTTGCACACACAAATTTAAATGTGTAAGTGAAATATTAACGCTTTACCTACCAACGGTACTTACATGAGTACCAATAAAATAACTTATTATAAAACTCTTTTATACGTCAATTAATTGTAATACTGTTTAGAATGAGTTACAGATACATTACTTTATATTGTTCCAAAAGCATTATTGGTTATACAAAACAAAAATATTTTTAAAAGGATGATTCTTTTGCCTTTGCATCTTTTCAGCTTTTTAGGCGCTAAGGGAGGGGGGATTTTTCAATGCGGAAATATTTCTATATTTATATTGTAAGAACATCACATTTGTACATTTTATAATTCTACAAAATACTGAGAAAATAATTAAAAATAAAAGATTTGAGTTGGATTTTAAAAACTGCACAAAATCCCTGTAAATTCAAATTTAATTAATCCTTCTAAATCCTTCAACATTTTTAAAATTCTTCAAATATTTATTATAAATGATTATGTAAATCTCTTAAACAATTTGCGTAAAATGCTTTAGAATGTAAAATTTTCATGAATTCATAATGCGGTAGATAAAGGGTTAATAAGTATAATGCAAAATAATATATTTGATAACTCTTTTCATTCTTAAAGAAAAAAAATCTTGAAAAACGCATGAATTTTAGCCCAAAGAAGTAGAACCTCCTCCTAACAGATTTCAATGTGAAAAATGCCGTCTATTTGATAAAATTTTGAAATCAATGTTGTTTTGTCTTGCAAAAATAAATCCTTCATTGTTCGTCGCACGAATTATAGTTTTTTTCTCTAGAAAAATAAGAAAACCTTCTTGGGAATAATTTATTCCAAAATTATTTTTTATATATATTTCTAAAGTATTTATAAATGTATGTGAGACGATATATATATATTTATTTATGAAAAATATACAGGGTGTCCCAAAAGGTCGTTTACAAACTTAACATACTGGTCTGTCATATCATGATGAACAATATTAAATAGGAAACTAAGGGTCCCAAACGTCTTCCAAAGGAGATATGCGCCATTAAAGTTTAGGGTCCAAAAATGCAAATGATTATAAAAAACAGAAAAATTGGTCGATTCGTTTGCGGTGTTCACTAAAACTCTTCTTTATGTCAGTATTTTTTTGAAAATAAATTATAAAGATAAATTTCAAAAAATATCAATAGAGGGCGCTTTAGACTTTGGAGTCACGAACAACTAGTTTTTACCAATATTTTTTGCATCTCATTATTATTTTTTTTTTAGAAGCTTAGACATAAACTTAAATTTTGAGCTCAAAATCTAAACCGTTGGAAGTGGTTAAGTAGCTCAAACTGAATTGCGGGGGGGGGGGGAGGTTCAAATTTCAAATGATTATAAAAAACGGAAAAATTGGTCAATTGATTTGCGATTTTCACTAAAATTATTCTTTATGTCAGTATTATCTTGAAAATAATTTATAAAGATAAAATTTTAAAAATGCCGATAGAGGGCGCTTTAGACTTTAGAGTAACGTACAACTATTATTTTCCGTTATTTCTTGCATCTCACAAATTGTTTTTAGAAGCTTAGACATAAACTTAAATTTTGAGATAAAAATATGAATCGTTGGGAGTGGTTAAGTAGCGCAAACTGAATTGTGTTCAATGGGGGTGGGGAGGTTCAAATTTCAAATTATTATAAAAAACGGAAAAATTGGTTGGTTTTCGCTAAAATTATTCTTTATATCAATATTTTCTTGAAAATAAATTTTACAGATATCTTTCAAAAAATTCCGTCAGAGGGCGCCTTAAACTTTATAGTAACCAACAACTATTTTTAACCGTTATTTTTTGTATAATTTATTTTCAAGAAAATACTGACATAAAGAATAGTTTTAGTGAAAACCGCAAACGAATCGACCAATTTTTCTGTTTTTTATAATCATTTGAATCTTTGGACCCTAAACTTTAATGGCGCATATCTCCTTTGGAAGACGTTTGGGACCCTTAATTTTCTATTTAATATTGTTCATCATGATATGACAGACCAGCATGTTAAGTTTGTAAACGACCTTTTGGGACACCCTGTATATTGTATAAATACTTTACATACGCATACAAAATTGCGCTTAAATAAGTATGCTGTTATAATATATATGCCTATTGTAATTATATATACATTCACATGCATACATGTGCATATATATTTACGCAAATACTGCTATAAATATTTTAGATACGTACCTATCACTTGTACATACAAAAATGTATATAATAAATGTATACACCTACACTCTTAAAACGAAAGAGTTGATTTGGCTTCTCAGGAAAGAGCTGTAATTTTTTCGATCGTGAATGAGTTGTTTTTCAAACGATTAAATCTTCTTGATTTAAATTGGTTATTTAAATAGCTCAACTTCATTTAAATTGGTTAAAAACAGCTCGTTCACTCGAGTTATTTCAACTCTTTTCGAGAAGCTGCCTTTCAAAACGTGTGATGGGTGGATTTCGGCTCAAATTGAGCGATTTTGTAACTGACTTTTTAAGAAAGTAGATGTAATTATACTATATGCATTCACACGCATAGACGTACATATAAATTTACGCAAGTACAGCTACAAAACCTTGTTACAATACGTATATATATATGTATGCATGCAAAAATATACAGAGATAAATACGCACAGACATATATAATTATATACACATTCACACATATACACGTACATGCAAATACTGTTACTGACATTTTTACATACCTGCATATACACATATGCAATTTTAGCTGTCGTAGAAAAGTTAATACTGACAGTATACAACGAATAACATATTTTTTAAATGCATTTTATTCCAAATAACATCAAGAAACTAGATCTTTTCTTATCATTTTTATTTTATTTTGTTTTATCTGTTTTGCTTTCAGGGTAAAATGAAACTTAAAATTCTTGATTTCCATCTTTGAAATCGAAATTGAGTTCCATTGTCAGACTGAAATCTTCAATCTTAAAAAATGAAAAGGCGTTTTTACAGACTTTTTTTTCAACAGTGCATGTAAGAAGGTTGATTTTCAGTCATGGAAGATTTCATAAGTTGTAGCTTACGTATGATTTCCAAAATAAAAGATATTGCTTCAGGATAATGTGTATTTTCTTATTTGCATTTCCAAGACAAAGAATAAAAGGTAAAAAGTTGTTCTTTTTGTAAATAATATTAGTGTAACAGCTATCTTTTCTCTTATGATACGAAAAGCTTATAGATTGTTTCACATTTTTCATTATTCAAACGAAACTAATATTTAACAAATGCAGGTTTTTTGTTTGTTTTTATTATATTTTATTGGCCAACTTATAGTAAGATTAGGAATAAAACATAAATTGTTGCTATTTTGTGAATAATGCCGTTGTAACTGCTTTCTCATGAACCAAAAAGCTTATAAAAAATTTAATATTTATTCATTATTTTTAAAAACTGATGCTTCATAAATACATTCTAACAAAATACTAGTTATGACTTTTTTTTTGTATGAATTGACTTTTGTGGTATATATCAATTTGGAATATTGAATGTAATCAACCAATAGTAAGATAAAAAATGAAATATAAAATGCTGTTCTTTTGTAAATAGCACTAGTGTAATTGTTGTCTTTTTGTATTAGAAACCAAAAAGCTCATAATTGGTTTTATAGTTTTTATTAATTTAAGGGGATACAGAACTTTTGAAACCACTTCTTCAATTTTGGATAATATTGTAATATATGTGATGGCACAATACTTAATACTAAAAATTAAATAATTTTTTTAAAAAATCTAAAGCAGCTTAGTTTACTAAAATTTAAAGTTTTTTTTTAGGTAGCTTTCATTACAAAAAGTAAAAAGCTACCTATTGCAGCCGTCCGCAGGAAAGCACTTCCGGAAAATTTTGGTATATTTTCACCGATCATGACCCCCAGACCCCAAAACCACCCTCCGTTCAAATGTTGACATATATATATACATATATATATATATAACCATATATATATATATATATATATATATATATATAATATATATATATATATATATATATATATATCTGATTTTTGTCATGCGATAACTAACGTATTTATGAACCGATTTGAATGAAACTTGGTATGTACGTAGTACATACAAATGTCTCGACCGAGTTCGTTGGCCAGCATCAACCGCCATCTTGTTTCAAAATGGCGGCCATTTTAAAATTTAAAAAAATTTAAAATTTAAAATTCAATGCAAAAAAATTAAAAGTTGAAAAATATTTCTCTTTTAAGTGTTAGAACGTAAAACAACGATTCCAGAACACTTTTTATTTTGTCTATATCTTAAAAAATGATTGAGTTATAGCACTTTGAATTTTTCTTGTGGCTGACATTTTGAAAAGATCTGATTTTTGTCACGTAATAACACGCGTATTTATGAACGGACTTGAATGAAACTTGGTATGTACATAGAACATACAAATGTCTCAACCGAGTTCGTTGGCCAGCATCATCCGCCATTTTGTTTCAAAATGGCGACCATTTTAAATTTTTTTAAAAATTTAAAATTTAAAATTAATTGCGAAAACATTAAAAGTTGAAAAATATTTTTCTTTTACGTGTTAGAACCTAAAACAACGATTCCAGAACACTTTTTATTTTGTCTATATCTTAAAAAATGATTGAGTCATAACATTTTGAATTTTTCTTATGGAAGACATTTTGAAACGATCTGATTTTTGTCACGAGATAACACGCGTATTTATGAATCGATTTGGATGTAACTTGGTGTGTACATAGTATAAACTGAGGCCTGAATCGAGTTCGATACTCAGTTCCATCCGCCATCTTATTTCAAAATGGCGGCCATTTAAAAAATTTTAAAAATTTTAAAATTTAAAATTAGGTACAAGAAAGTGAGAAATTGAAAAAGATTTTTCCTTTATGCATTTGACCTTTATACGAAGATTCCAGGGCATTTTTTGTTTCGTTTGCATCTTAAAAAATGGCTGAGTTATCGCATATATACATATTAATCGATTTCAATATGAGTGTGCATGTGCACTTGAATTAAGATTTCGACCAAGCTCATAATCAGGTTCTACTAATTTTAGCTTAGTATTTTTGAATAATATAAGTTAAGTTAAAATAAATAAATAAATATATAAGCATATGAAAGCTACCTCTTCCTCCCGGCACTGCCGAAAGGACTATTTTAATTTAAATTAACTTTTAAAAACCCTTATTACTTTTATAAATATGAATATTTTGTCTTCAAAGTTTTTTCACATTCATCAGAGTATATTACATAAAATTGTGTATGAATTTTTTATGTATGGGATTTTACATTTAATATGAATTTTTTTTTCCTCTCGTGTATATAAAAAAAATGAAGGAATTTCAACAAATTTTCAATTTCAATATTTTTCAAAAATAACTGTAAATTTGAATGCCAAATACAATCAGAAAAATATTAAATATTTCAGGGGAATAAGTAAAGAAAATTTCAAACCTCTATCTAAACTAGCAAAAAAGCCTTAGTGTTTATTGAACGAGCAAGTTATAAAAATATTTACACGGTGAAAAATCAGTTTAAAGTTTCCATTTACATGGATAATTGCGCTGGATCTATTAACAAAATTTACACTATCTCGCGAAATAACTATCATACAGGTAAAAATGAAGTGTCTAAATATTCACAATTAAAGAAGCGTTCGGTGTAATATCAAAATAAAGAAATTCGATATTTTGACCAATTTCAAGATACTGTCTCCCCTTGAAACTTATGATTAATAACAAAAAGTTTTATAGGTTCTAAGTGAACAAAAAACATCCATCTGTCATCTAGAGTCTGAATTGTTGCTCCAGAGAAGATAGTTGCATGTCAGCCTTATAAATTATAGTTCCCTTTGATAGAGAGTTCTAGAGTTTCCTACTAGAATTCAACAGCGTTTTCCTATATTCTCGCGGTCAAACTTATTTAAAAATCTCTGCAAATTGAAAACACGGTTGGTTTTAGTAACTATAATTCTAGTTTATGAAACCATTCCAGAAATTAACAATACTCTCTCGTCAATGAAACGATTCACTATCGTTTCGTCACTTAGAAAAGAAGAGATTAGAAATTCTAGATCATTTCGTCTAATCAGCGTAGTTGTTTACCCTATTCGCATAGTTCTGAGGTCTATAATTCACGTATAGGGATTTAGAAAATGACTAATTGTTCATTCTAAGTAAAGGCGGTATTTCGTTTTTCCTCATTGTAGGGAGTTCTATAAAAAATATCTCTGTTTCAATGGTATATAGTAAAATTCTATTTTAGATTATTTACAACAAATCATACATCAAATTTAAGGAAAACTAACCTACTTTCTCTCACAAATGTTCATTAGTGCACCTTTACTTATACGGACTACCAAAAGTGTCTGTACAGGATATTGAGTGTGTCAGAGCACTTTACCTGCGTAGTCCTAAGAAATCTGTTCAGAATACAAATCTTAAACTTCAGTTGCCCGACCGCGTCTACGTTCCGCCGCAATCTAATGATTTGTTAGAGTTGAGACATAGAATTGAAAATGCTATTGCTTCCATGATTCCGAACTTATTAACTGAAGTGTGGGAATAATTGGATTTTATGTTGGATGTGTTTCGTGTATAGCTGAAAGTACATATATTGAACATTCGGAATAATTTACCTTCGATTTGATAGATGATTTGCTGTAAGTAGTCTAAATTAAACTGTTATAATATATATTGAAACTGGGATTTTTTTATGGACACTCTATGTTATGTTAAGTGTTTGTGTAACACTACTTGTGTGTCACTATAAAAATATTAATGTATGTATATGTACCGTATTTATTGTGTAATACAAATTATAAATAGCAGCGCTACCGGTTAGGTGATTAACACAAAATCTAATCAACAACAACTTAATCTTGAAGTTTAAAGAACATCCCTGCGCTAGTTTTTGAGACAGAACTATTACGGAAATCGTAAAAAAATCTGGATAGAAGCGGTAACTGTTAAGCAATTTACTCCAAAAACAAAACAGCACTAATTATATTAGAAATTAACTGAATCTGAAGTTTGATGAAAATTCGTGCATTAGTTCTTGCGATAGAGCTATTGCGATAATCATAAAAAATGCCTCATAGCAGCGCCACCTTCT
This sequence comes from Maratus speculifer, assembly GCA_964019185.1. NCBI lineage: Eukaryota > Metazoa > Arthropoda > Arachnida > Araneae > Salticidae > Maratus > Maratus speculifer. Next base: position 410,802,302 of record OZ025293.1, on the reverse strand, counting down.
GTGACACTTACAACAAAAAGTAATCAACACCATATTATATCAAGGACTAAAGGGATCTAAAGTTTCATAAAGTCCATACATTAGTTCTTGGGATATAGTTATTGCGGAAATCGTAAAAAAGGCAGCATAGCAGAGTCACCTCCAGGGTGATTTATATCCACAAAAATCAGCACCAGTTTATATCAGGGACTAACATGATCTAAAGTTTAATTTCAATTCATTCATTAGCTCTTGCGATAGAACGCCTACAAAATGTGTATCAAATAGAGACATACAGACTCATAAACATTTTTTTCTGTTTCTCTGACTCCTAAAACGTGTAAATTCGTCGAAAAGTGAAATTCGAAAATTTTTACGAATCCATTACTTTTTTCAAATAAAAATAGAAAAAAGTAATAATAATAAATTCTCAATCACATTCTAACACAATTCGCAACTTGCTTCTTCACCTTTTTTTATTACATATTCACTCTCTGTTTATGAATTGATTGTTGTATTGTATAAATTTTTGCACTACATCTCGGCAGTAATTGTAACCAGTCAACCATTTTTGAAGTATGTAGTACAAATAAAAAGCAAGTCTTTATCTTAATAGTTTTTCAATTCTTTAAACTGTGGATATGAATGTGTTTTTTCCCAAACAGCCTGTGGGATGTTACGATAATTCATGGATTTTTTTTTTTTTTAATCGATTAAAAAAATACAGCATTGAGAATAAAGAGGGAAACAGTATTATTGAGATCAGGGATTAAAGCTTGTGTTTAAATAATATTTCTTTATACTTTACTCCATGATTTTTCATTAGCTTGAAAGAGCAATCGTTAATTATCCCATTTTATATCAATTTTCAACGAAGGAGGTTATATAATTAATTTGATTACATATATTTATTGCTCTTTTTTTATCGTATATCCACGTATAACTCTGAGACGAAGGATCCGATTTTCATTTATGAACCATTTGTAAAATGGTTGTTGCTTTCGATCTGGAGATAACTGACAAGGAAGGTCTCCATACGGGCATACTCAGAAAAATCTGAAAAAATTACAGAATGTTCTTCTCATATAGTTATATATGTTTATAAAGAAATTTCGGCGGAACCTCCTTATAACGTCCGCAAAAAAAATAATAAAAATTTCGTTTATTTGGCGATTTATCTCCGGTTGGCGAGAAAACGAAATTTTGAAAAATACGCTTTTACGCTTCGAATACTTTTTAAAAAAAAAACTTTCTATGTTCAATTTATTTAAATAAGTTTTGTTTAAGTAATTTTAGTTTTGCATTTTTACTTTACTTTAAGTGTAATTTTGTCATATACGTTTATATGTACTTATAACAAAATGAAATTAATATAGTTTATCATTTAAAACACAATTTAAATTGATTAAAATTGTTCCAAATTGAAAAATACACTGTTAAAAATCTGCTGCATTTTGTTGCAACGCACTCCCTTGCTTGTATGGAAAACGGTTACTTGGCCGTGAAATGGAGGTTTCTCATTGGTTGGAATAGAGATATTATATACAAGCGGTGGAGTGCGTTACAACAAAATGCAGCAGATTTTTAACAGTGTATGACACGGTCAATTCACCGTGCTATGGAGCATTCTCATTGGTCAGAAGAGAGATATTCTATAAAAGTAGTGGAGTGACGTTGCAGTAAATGCTGCAGATTTTTAACAGTGAAGTCAATTAAAATGAATTTTCAGATTCGTTAAAATCGTCTGCTTTCGGAGAGGAAATGCACTGCTCGCCAAATCCCGCGTCGCTTTCAGCTTTTCACGGCAATTATGCCAAACTATTTTATTTTTTTACATATCTAATAATGTAATTCCGCCGCTAATTTTCACTGATCCTTTATTACCTACATGAGTAGTTTAATTCGTATTTTTTTCAAAAAATTCTGAGTATGCCCCCAATGGAGACCTTCCTTGTGAGACATATCTGAATCCTTGTGACCAATTGACCAATACGAACAATTTCAAGGTACTGTGCACCATTAATTGGAAATAAAGTCTTCTTTCGTATTCAAAAAAAGTTTCAGGTGTCCAGGGTGTTTCAGGTCAAACTTAAAGTGTACCAAACTCTGAAATTTCGAAAGCAGACACTCAATTTTGACATCATCTTGTTTGTTTTTCGAAACAATTTACCGTATGACACCATACAATACGTTCTTCGATCAAATATTTAGGAAATATAAAAGTTAAAAATTTCGCACTTCTAATGTTAAATTTATTTTATATACATCGTAAAACAAATCGCATATTTGAAGTTTCGCATATTTGGATTCGCATGCTTGAAGCTTCTTGTAATATATTATTGTTAATTCTTTTTCAGGTAACAATTCCATTTTTTACTGAAAATTAATTTCGACAAAAATGTGAGTCGTAAACTAAATTTTGTAACAGAAATCAATTTCTAGGCGCTTATAATATATGATTCTAGAATGAGAACTTATTCCGCCAAGAAGTTTTTGAGTTATGCTTTCAATCTAACAAAGAGAGGGCCAACTTTGATAATCACAGATTTTGATAATTTTAATATACGCTGTACGGCAGACGCTTATAATATATGATTCTAGAATCAGAACTTATTCCGCCAAGAAGTTTTTGAGTTATGCTTTCAATCTAACAAGGAGAGGATCAACTTTGATAATTACAGATTTTGATTATTTTAGTATACGCTGTACGGCAGAGACCCTACAACAGCCTCTTACGAGACCCTTAGCCTCAGGTTCAATGGATTTTGCACAACGCTCCTTAGTTCTTGAGAAACTGGGGGGGGGGGGGGTTCTAATATAATGATATAACTGAAATACCTTACTTTGAAAAGAAAGGGTATATGTAGTCATAACTCAGTCGGATAAGCAGCAACCAATCATACAACTTGCCCGGGTCAGAATCAGGGAAGCGATCCTTTTGTTTTCCTCATTTTTTGTTTTTTTAGGCATACTTGTAATTATAATTTAACGATCTCAGTGTCAATTAAAAATTATAATGTATATCAATTCTAATTTTAGCCTATTTACTTTTACTTAAATAGTTATATGCAACATCATAAATAAATGCAAAACAGTAATTTTTTTAAATCATTTTTAAAATGTATTTCATACATTCTTTATCAATACAGTGATATCGAACAACTCTATCAATTCATGATTTTAATTAAACATTATTCATGTATTTCTTTAACAAGAAAAGTCAATACGATGATAAAATCACTCTGTTTTTAAATTAATAAACATAATTATATTAAAAATAAGCATGAGAATTAAATTACAACCTATTTTTTGCATAATAAAGATTTTTAAATATTGTGAAATGTATGATTGCTCTTTGAGTTATTTTGCTTATATTTTGCTGCTTTTTTATTTTGCTTAATATTTATTTTCCTTCCTATTTTATTAGGTAGATTTCGTATGAAATACTGCCTATTGCATTCGCACCAGTTTATATATATATATATATATATATATATATATATCTCACTTTTTTATGGACACGATAACTTCTATAATTCTTCACCAATCTCCACCAAACTTTTACATAAAATCAAAGGGGATAAAATCTCGGCTAAGTTCGTTAATGGGCAAAATCGGACCAAGGGGGTCGAAATAGAGGGCGTTTTTGTGAAAACAGAAAAAAGCCCATAACTTCTTAATGAAAATAAATATCGAATCAGTTTAAAGTTTATATTACTTCTAAATAATGGGCCAAAAATTAATGATGACAGATTTTTGATAAAGTTAAAAATGGACTCAAGGGGCGAAAAAAATAGGGTTTTTGGGAAAAAAAATCATAACTTTGTCAATTCTCAAGATATCAAATCCATCTAAATTTTTTATAAATATTCTCAAAATTATCTAAAACTTTTGCATTTGCAAGTTTTTGATAGGACTAACACTTACCGGTAAAAAAAAAATTAAAAACGAAAATAAAAAGGGCTTTCGAAAAAGAAAAAATCCATAACTTTGTCAATTCTTAAACTATCAAATCCAATTAAATTTATTTTACATCTTCTCAATAATATCTACAACTTTTATATCGACAAGTTCTTCATAAGACCAATTCTTATAGCAAAAATAAATTAAACAATAATATTAGATGAAGAAAAAAACCTCAAATCCAAACTGCTTACATTCTGAATCGTTTTATAAATTCATTTTTTATTTTAAACACATCTAAATGGCAGATCCTCATATTTAGGAACTATAAAATGTAAAACATTGGCCAGATTTTTGATAAAGACGGAATACATTTCAAAAAACGCTGCCAAAAAGGGTATTTTGAACAGAATTTCCCCGAAGTGACAGTGATAGGAAATTTGAAGTATTCAGATAACAAATTGCGTTTTTCCTGACTCATTTTTAAATCCATTTTTACTCTCAAACGCATCCAGTTTACAAGTCCTCTTATTTAGGAACTGTATAATATGACGCATTTGATCAATTTTTTTTATAAAGACAGAATATATTTCAAAAAAGGCTGTCAAAAAGGGTATTTTGAACAGAATTTCCCGAAGTGACTGTGATAGGAAATTTGAGGAAGTATTCAAATAACAAATTGCGTTTTTTCTGACTCATTTTTAAATTCAGTTTTACTCTCAAACGCATCCAATTGACAGGTTCTCTTATATAGGAGCTGTTTAATATCTCGCATTGTTCAGTTTTTTGATAAAGGCTGAATATATTTTTAAAAATGCTGTCAAAGAGGGCACTCGCGCAAAAATTCCCGAAGTTATCATGATTAAGAATTGAGGTTGTATTCAAAATTGGTTATTTTATAACTCATTTTTAAAGTCAATTTTGCTCTCAAACACATTCAATTGACAGTCTTTTGTTATTTAGGAACTATATAATGTACCGTATTAGTCGATTTTTTTAATAAAGTCAGAATTATTTCAAAATATGTTGTCAAAATGGGCATTTGATCCGAATTTTGCTTAAGATGATTCTGATAAAACCAGTCCTTACAGAAAAAGGAAACTAAAATTTTTCAAAAGAGGACAAATAAAGCTGTTAAACTGGGTTTATCTGTAATCAAATTTATTTTTTGTTGTTGAAATGAGCACTCTTCGAAATCTACCTCCGCCTATAGGCCAAGCCAACAGGGATTTTTTTTACTTAAATATGTTTTATTTTATTATAAACGCCACGACAAATTTTGGAATTTCTATTATTTCATAACAGATTGAATTTTTTAAATAATGTCCTTAAATGATGGCTTAAAATCATCAATGCTACATTAATGTTCAAATATGCTGACATTGGTATGATATCAAGATTTTTAATAAATATGATGAAATTATAAATTTTGAAACAAAAAATGTAAAAAACAGCGCAACCGAGCATATATCTTGAGTCCACTGGTCAGCGAGAAAATGCTATACCAGCCGAGCCACGATCAACCATGCCTTTTCTTTTCAAAGTTAGTATGTGTCATAATATTAGACCCCCTGTTTCTTTAGAACTAAGGAGCTTTGTATAAAATCCATTGAACCTGAGGCTAAGGTGTCTCTGCCCTACAACATATATTAAAATAATAAAAATCTGTGACTATCAAAGTTTATCCTTTTCTTATAAGTAATTTTGAAGCTATGCTCATTTTTAATTTAGAAGCTTTTTCCTCGTTAAAAAGATTAATTTTTCGCCACCAAAATGATGTAAATAATAAAAAATAAGTAATAAGCTGTATCGAAATATAGTAGTACGTGTAATATTGTATATGCAATATTGACATTAATCAATGGTCAAATGGATACAGTCCCTCATTTTCTTCCTTCATTTTGGTAATAACGGATTTTGAGCTTATTCTATCGACGATAATTTTCAGAATTTTTAAACTATGTCTTTGAGAAGTTCACAAATGATGCTTTATATATTTGGCTAACAAATTATGCAAATAATATTTTAATTGGACACGCATGCGCAGTGAAATATTATTTAGTAAACCTGATCATTTTTCTCACAATTTTTATTATTTTTTAATTCTGATTACAGGATATTATGTACAATATTGATTGACATATTTTCTGGAAAGAACTTTTTTTATTAAGGACTCTGCAATTTATAAGAAAAAAAACTTTGGCAAAATTTGGGACTGTTTTTCTGAAAATTTTAATTTATTTACAAGCATCCAACTCTCCTCATAAAAATAAACACAGTTTATTGCAATAAGCAACTTAATTATAATCAGCAGTTTGACCGATTTTGCTACATTAGTTTTGACAGGGTTATCCAAACGATCTTCGTTCATTTTCAATTTGATGACGGTCCCCTATTGCAGTTCCAGAAAAAAATCTTCGCGAAAATATATGACCTGTACTAATTTGTTTGCACACCTTGATTATCAGAATAATTTCTCATGCATTATTTTAGATATTTAAGAAAACGTCTAAAATCCCAAGTGTCCGGTCATTAATGACAATATATAATATATATGTATTTATTAGTTATACACATAGAACGGAAAATTTTTCACACACTCTAATATGGAGAAATGTGCTGATTAGTGCTGCCAATTTAGTGCAGTTTTTTTTTTTTTAATTATTCAAAGTATAAACCAGAATTTTCGAATAATACTATTCATTTTGATTAATGACAAATAATCTGCGGTTATATAAAGCCAAAATTTCTATTCGAAAATTTAGATGGATTAAAAGAAAAAGTAACTTGCTAAATCCGCAATACTTATAACGATCAGAAGTAAAATTATTGTCACCCTTTTGAGGAGAAAATTTCTAAAATATTTTTTCTGTATCAAAGTACATAATGTAAAAATTATACAAATTTATTAAGTACCTTATTTTAATCAGTAGAAATATAAACGCCTTGCATAATCCTTACAAATCTTAACCTCCATTTTATGATGCATTCTTACATAAACATTCAATTTCTTCCACCAAATCTTAAAAGCAAACACCATTTATTTGGTCGAAGTGCTTTCAATGCTTTTAAAGTGTAGGGGGACAGTCTGCAGTCCACACTTCAGCCAATAAGAAGTCGAATTTTGTACATTATCCTTACAATGTATAGGTTACAAAAACGACCCGGATATCGTTTAAGGTTGGTCACGTGGATTCATTCCACCTCGATCCCCATCTCCAATTTCAGAGTTGAGACACGTTTCATATGAACTATTTGTTAGGGTTTTTTTTTTCATATGTATTAAAACCTTCCGCACATCATCGTTCTTCAGAAATTCTTTGTAAAGTCTCACTGACTGTCATCTATTAAATCCAATATTCACCCGCTATACTTTTGATTTCACCCGATTTCTTCAGCGAGTTTAAAATTAGTCATTTGTGAATTAAAAAACAGCTAATTACAGATGTCATCTGATACTATATATTATATATTTATGTATATATAGGGTATAAATTGTTTCTTTTTCTATAAATTTTAAATTGCAAAGAAAAATTTTAAAAGTATATTTGAGGACGTGAATCATGTCCGAATCTGAGGGAGTGGGCAGAGGGGGCATGTGCTCCGGGCGTCAGGCAAAGAGGGCATCAATTAAAGATTTTGCTAGTCGATTTTTCTCACGTTTATAATTATAGCGTATTGTTAAAATAGTCCTTTCTGAAATATTCCATATTCAGAAGAAACTAAGGATGATATAGTATAAAGGTCCTCTATAAAACGGATTTTTTTTCCATTCTCTTCAATTCTGTTTTTAAGATTTTAATAAATCTTTGATAAAGTTGATTCTGTAGCTCAGTATAATATGTTTTATGATTATACATTTTAAATGAGTCAGCTTTTTGAAAGTTAGTAAAATTATCTTTATAAATTTAATTTCTATAGGGGGGGGGGAGGCGCAAAAATCCATGTTTGCCGAGAATGCAAAAAAGACTAGTTTCGGGCCCTGGCGTGATTTTAAAAACTCGCCTTATTCACAAAATCAAATTTTAGAAAATCGCGAAAGATGTGTCGATTGGTTTTCATTGCAGTGAAAGATTAAGATTTAAAAATAAAATTTTCTTTTTAACAGATTATAATGTTTTTTCGATACAGGTTTTTACCAATAGAATAGATTAAAGAGTAATTCCATATAAGAATCACCGAGGTTGTGATTAAATAGTAAGGGGATTTTTGTGATTTTTTTTTCTCAGTGAGATGCTAATGGATGGAAGAAAGAAATCCAGAATATTAATGCTGTGGGACCATTGGTTTTAGTTTTGTGGGGGGTCAATGTCAGTGCCCCGCTTAAAAAATTTAAATTTTATGTTTTCCATTGCATTTTTCATAGTATGCATTGAAGTTATCCCAAAAAACAAATCACATGGTAGTATCCCTTTGCTATTCAAGGATAAAAATTATGGGATATGTGTAATGCAGTGAGCTAGGAGGTTTCAAAAGTTGAATTTTTTTCCGAAATTTCACTAAAGTTTTGACGCATGTAGCTCTGTGTATTAAAATCATACCATCATTTTCAACTGTTGTATGCTTCTCTATGGGGAAATGAAACGCAGAAAAGTAGCCTTTTCCATCGGCAGACTTAATGCTTTCCAAAATTTTATGCTAAATTTCTAAAAAAAAACTTTTTTTGCCTATTTTAAGTGAGGTATACGAAACATGCATTAAAGTCAGAAGCCTGTAAAATAATAATAGAAATGTAAAATAACTATTCACCTTTCAAAATCACCAAACATAATCATGAGCACTAAAGCAGTTTTCATAGGGTAATGGAAATCGCATTTAAGAAATATGTTTCCCATGGCCATAGCATTCATTCACTGCCAAGAATAAAAATACTTCACAATTATTTTTGATATGCATGCATTTTATTATTTTAACATTATTTGTGTTATTGATTGTATAATAATAAATATTTTAAAATGTTTTTCCTATAGGCAGTGAAGTGAAGAGAAGGGAAAAGTGAATTGATCTTTAATGAAGTGAAAAGAAGTGCATATATTTTTTTATTCTAACATCAATTGTATTATTTATCTTTAACAATAAATACTTTTAATATGTTTTTGTTAGAGGCAGTGATTTATTAATTTAGCTAAATGGGTTTCATGCAGAATTATCCAATTTGCTTCATTTTTTTTCTAGATTCATTCTGATAAGCAGATTAATATAGGTAAGATTATTACTCGTTAAATTTGAAGGTTCATTGGTTAAGTTTCCAGGGGGAAATAGGGGAGCTAATAGCCCTCTCAATGTTTTTTTCATGTAGAATTATCTGATGTATTTAAAATTTCGTATTCAGGTATATTCTAATAAGGCGCGTCCCTGATTAGATTAGGAGGTTCATTGGTTAAGTATGAAGAGGAGAAACAGAAGCTAATCTCTTTTAATTTATTTTTGAGAGGCATTATTCCTTTAAATATGAGTAAATATATACAATTAGTCTCAATAGCCTGCGAGCTCAATGCCATCAGTTTAACTAGGCACTTTTCTTTTTATTTTATGCTATACTCGAAATGCTTTGGTATTGTTCATACGATGAACTTTCAAGTGTATAACATATAAAAAAAATGAAAAACATTTAAACTACACTGCTCAAAACAATCAGGGAAGCCCATGGTTTTATTAATATTATACAAATATTTACATCGATAAGTAACGTAAAATGAAACATCCTTAATTTAAAGCGTAGCAGAAAACAGATAAAGAAAGATTCACATGCAAATTAAAATTTATGACGGCAAAGACTAGAAAAAACTGATAAGTGTAGAAATTGTGATTTTTAAGAAACGTCTGTTTCACTTGTAAAATTCAATTGCTCAGCTTCTGTTTTGAGAAAATGTGAATTGATAATGCCAGAACAATGTGATTTACCTGAATCCATGACTTGGGATGTTATCGGAACAGTTGAATGTGTGGGAAACAAAACGAAGTGTAGCGAATGCTCTTGGAGTCACAAGAAGTGTCAATGCAAGGCTGTGGAATCGATTCCAAGACGCATGAAATGATACATTAACAAGGGAAGGTCAGCCATGTGCGACCACTGAAATTGATGATCGTTATATCCTGTTAACGGCTCGTCGACAAGGAACAAGTAATACTACTCAGTGCAAATACAGTTTCTTAATCACAGAACGAATGGTGTCTAGCCAAACAGACCGAAATAAGCTTCATCAAGATGATATCTGTGCACGTAAGCCAGATGTCTGTATTTCGTTGACCTCAAACAGCTATACGAGCCAAAGAAATTGGGTAACTGAACATCGAGTTTGGAGGCAACGTTGTTGGAATCAAATTCCTTTTACAGATGAGTACCGATTCAATCTAGATGTGACATCCGGATGTTTTGGCATGGAGCAGTTTGTCTTGAGGAGAACATTCTTAAAGTTGAAACAATATAGCATATGTAGTAGTCAACTTGTTGTCCTGACTTGAATCTGATCGAGTGTGCGTGGGACACACTCGAACAAAGCATCACAGCAAGAATGAGGTCTGTTTTTACTTTCCGGGACTTAGAGATTGTAATTCTTGAGGAATCAACAGTATTCTCGAAAATTTATCGATAATGGGATTGAATCCATGGAAGACAGGTATGCGACAGTTTTATCTATTCGAAAGGACTACACGCCATATTAAATAAGCTGCATCATTCCTAAACGATATTTTTTTGTCGTTTACATATAACTAAATTGTTGCCCAAAACTATATTTTCGCGTTCTACCCATCGTTTTAAAGAATTAAAGTATTCTTGCAATTTGTTTTGCATATCTTTTTCTTCTGTATTGCGCATTGATATACAAGTTACTCTCAATTTTACGTACATGCATGGCTGTTTTGTACTTCATTTTTTTGCTTGTTCCCCTAATTGTTTTTTTGAGCAGTGCACGGTCCTGCATTGGGTTAGTTACCCCAATTTTACTTGATCCTACAGATGGTTGTATTGACTCTATTTTTTTTCGAAGAAGCATGTCGAGTTAGGCTCACTTTAAATGTCTCTGATTTAGGCTATTTTCTGGTCGGGTTTTCACTCTTTCGGTTCGGGTTTAGCCGATTTTTCATAACAAAATTTTGCGTATTTTTCAAATGTAAAAAAAGCTTTATATTCGGATAATAATAAGTATATATGTATATATATATATATATATATATATATGTTCTTTATATAAAAAAAGTATAAATTTGATAATACATAAATAGTTATCAATATATTAAAATGTGGATTAATTTTCTTTCTCTTCGAGTTAGTCTCGGGTTGAATTGCTTCGGATTAACTTAAACACCATTTTTTTTCGGGTCAAGTCAAACCCAACACGAGCACGCCTTTAATCCAAAATTTGTAAGACAAAGAAATGAAAGAATCGTCTTATCTTGGAAGAATAAGGAACAACTGTAAAAAAAATATGTGATGTTATTCCATAAAATTGGTGGCAGCATGTTTCCTTCTATTTTATAGAGTATTTTTTCACTTATATAATGGTGTAATTTAAATTTATGTTACTTGTGTAACATTACACATTAGCGTAACGTATGGTATATGGTAGGTTATATCGGTTAAAGTACTGCACAAAATTGGAGGCAGCAAGGCTTCCACCAATTTTATGGAGTAAAGTTACACAATTGTTTTATAGTGAACTAATGCCACAAAGCCGAAACCTGCTGGAATTTCGAAGGCGAATGTAGTACTACATTAATGTAGTGAATGCTTTACTGTCATTTTCTCCCCTACTGAGGTGATTTTTTCTATAAAACGCCACGAAAGGCCTGTTTACGTTAAGGTCCGTGATGCCCGTCCTTACCCACTGAAATACACAGGTCCACCGCCACCTCGTTCACTAAATTTATTTTTCATTGGCAGTCGGTGACAATGATATTAAATGTCTGTTTTTAAATAGAAGTCAAAGGAGTAGCAAAATTGAGTTATGTGTAAGCATAAATTTATGTCAAATATTTGTTATCTCTGCACTGTTCTTAGCACTAACAAATTTGCCATTTTTAAAGCATGAAAGATATTTCAGAGCTTAATTCGCCACTTAGTTCCATATTCTTAAATTCCTTCATAAAATTATTTTTTTATGTATAAGTATGCATACAATAAAATAATTTTTCATATGTATGTAGGCCTTAGAAAAATATTGTATTAAAATTGAAAATAATAATTTTAATATTATTGAAAATGAATATTCAAAATATTGAATTTTCATGTCAAAATTTTAGACATTTGAAGCATACGAAAAATGTGTTTAGCAAACGACAAACAATTGGTAGGGGTATAGGGGTGTGGGGGGGGAGAGCTCTGTATGAGACGTTTGGACTTCTGTGTCTTAAGTAGGCTCTGGTAACATTTTGTGGTTTACAATCGAAATCAGTTATATTCTTGAAATAGCGCATGATCCTATAAAGGTTTAATATTATTGAAAATGAATATTCAAAATATTGAATTTTCATGTCAAAATTTTAGACATTTGAAGCATACGAAAAATGTGTTTAGCAAACGACAAACAATTGGTAGAGGTATAGGGGTGTGGGGGGGGAGGGCTCTGTATGAGACGTTTGGACTTCTGTGTCTTAAGTAGGCTCTGGTAACATTTTGTGGTTTACAATCGAAATCAGTTATATTCTTGAAACAGCGCATGATCCTATAAAGGTTTAATATTATTGAAAATGAATATTCAAAATATTGAATTTTCATGTCAAAATTTTAGACATTTGAAGCATACGAAAAATGTGTTTAGCAAACGACAAACAATTGGTAGGGGTATAGGGGTGTGGGGGGGGGCTCTGTATGAGACGTTTGGACTTCTGTGTCTTAAGTAGGCTCTGGTAACATTTTGTGGTTTACAATCGAAATCAGTTATATTCTTGAAACAGCGCATGATCCTATAAAGGTTTAATATTATTGAAAATGAATATTCAAAATATTGAATTTTCATGTCAAAATTTTAGACATTTGAAGCATACGAAAAAGTGTTTAGCAAACGACAAACAATTGGTAGGGGTATAGGGGTGTGGGGGGGGGGCTCTGTATGAGACGTTTGGACTTCTGTGTCTTAAGTAGGCTCTGGTAACATTTTGTGGTTTACAATCGAAATCAGTTATATTCTTGAAATAGCGCATGATCCTATAAAGGTTTAATATTATTGAAAATGAATATTCAAAATATTGAATTTTCATGTCAAAATTTTAGACATTTGAAGCATACGAAAAATGTGTTTAGCAAACGACAAACAATTGGTAGGGGTATAGGGGTGTGTGGGGGGGGGCTCTGTATGAGACGTTTGGACTTCTGTGTCTTAAGTAGGCTCTGGTAACATTTTGTGGTTTACAATCGAAATCAGTTATATTCTTGAAACAGCGCATGATCCTATAAAGGTTTAATATTATTGAAAATGAATATTCAAAATATTGAATTTTCATGTCAAAATTTTAGACATTTGAAGCATACGAAAAAGTGTTTAGCAAACGACAAACAATTGGTAGGGGTATAGGGGTGTGGGGGGGGGGCTCTGTATGAGACGTTTGGACTTCTGTGTCTTAAGTAGGCTCTGGTAACATTTTGTGGTTTACAATCGAAATCAGTTATATTCTTGAAACAGCGCATGATCCTATAAAGGTTTAATATTATTGAAAATGAATATTCAAAATATTGAATTTTCATGTCAAAATTTTAGACATTTGAAGCATACGAAAAAGTGTTTAGCAAACGACAAACAATTGGTAGGGGTATAGGGGTGTGGGGGGGGGGCTCTGTATGAGACGTTTGGACTTCTGTGTCTTAAGTAGGCTCTGGTAACATTTTGTGGTTTACAATCGAAATCAGTTATATTCTTGAAACAGCGCATGATCCTATAAAGGTTTAATATTATTGAAAATGAATATTCAAAATATTGAATTTTCATGTCAAAATTTTAGACATTTGAAGCATACGAAAAAGTGTTTAGCAAACGACAAACAATTGGTAGGGGTATAGGGGTGTGGGGGGGGGCTCTGTATGAGACGTTTGGACTTCTGTGTCTTAAGTAGGCTCTGGTAACATTTTGTGGTTTACAATCGAAATCAGTTATATTCTTGAAACAGCGCATGATCCTATAAAGGTTTAATATTATTGAAAATGAATATTCAAAATATTGAATTTTCATGTCAAAATTTTAGACATTTGAAGCATACGAAAAATGTGTTTAGCAAACGACAAACAATTGGTAGGGGTATAGGGGTGTGGGGGGGGGGCTCTGTATGAGACGTTTGGACTTCTGTGTCTTAAGTAGGCTCTGGTAACATTTTGTGGTTTACAATCGAAATCAGTTATATTCTTGAAATAGCGCATGATCCTATAAAGGTTTAATATTATTGAAAATGAATATTCAAAATATTGAATTTTCATGTCAAAATTTTAGACATTTGAAGCATACGAAAAATGTGTTTAGCAAACGACAAACAATTGGTAGGGGTATAGGGGTGTGGGGGGGGGGCTCTGTATGAGACGTTTGGACTTCTGTGTCTTAAGTAGGCTCTGGTAACATTTTGTGGTTTACAATCGAAATCAGTTATATTCTTGAAATAGCGCATGATCCTATAAAGGTTTAATATTATTGAAAATGAATATTCAAAATATTGAATTTTCATGTCAAAATTTTAGACATTTGAAGCATACGAAAAATGTGTTTAGCAAACGACAAACAATTGGTAGGGGTATAGGGGTGTGGGGGGGGGGGCTCTGTATGAGACGTTTGGACTTCTGTGTCTTAAGTAGGCTCTGGTAACATTTTGTGGTTTACAATCGAAATCAGTTATATTCTTGAAATAGCGCATGATCCTATAAAGGTTTAATATTATTGAAAATGAATATTCAAAATATTGAATTTTCATGTCAAAATTTTAGACATTTGAAGCATACGAAAAATGTGTTTAGCAAACGACAAACAATTGGTAGGGGTATAGGGGTGTGGGGGGGGAGAGCTCTGTATGAGACGTTTGGACTTCTGTGTCTTAAGTAGGCTCTGGTAACATTTTGTGGTTTACAATCGAAATCAATTATATTCTTGAAATAGCGCATGATCCTATAAAGGTTTAATATTATTGAAAATGAATATTCAAAATATTGAATTTTCATGTCAAAATTTTAGACATTTGAAGCATACGAAAAATGTGTTTAGCAAACGACAAACAATTGGTAGGGGTATAGGGGTGTGGGGGGGGGGCTCTGTATGAGACGTTTGGACTTCTGTGTCTTAAGTAGGCTCTGGTAACATTTTGTGGTTTACAATCGAAATCAGTTATATTCTTGAAATAGCGCATGATCCTATAAAGGTTTAATATTATTGAAAATGAATATTCAAAATATTGAATTTTCATGTCAAAATTTTAGACATTTGAAGCATACGAAAAATGTGTTTAGCAAACGACAAACAATTGGTAGCTGTATAGGGGTGTGGGGGGGGGGGGCTCTGTATGAGACGTTTGGACTTCTGTGTCTTAAGTAGGCTCTGGTAACATTTTGTGGTTTACAATCGAAATCAGTTATATTCTTGAAATAGCGCATGATCCTATAAAGGTTTAATATTATTGAAAATGAATATTCAAAATATTGAATTTTCATGTCAAAATTTTAGACATTTGAAGCATACGAAAAATGTGTTTAGCAAACGACAAACAATTGGTAGGGGTATAGGGGTGTGGGGGGGGGGGGCTCTGTATGAGACGTTTGGACTTCTGTGTCTTAAGTAGGCTCTGGTAACATTTTGTGGTTTACAATCGAAATCAGTTATATTCTTGAAATAGCGCATGATCCTATAAAGGTTTAATATTATTGAAAATGAATATTCAAAATATTGAATTTTCATGTCAAAATTTTAGACATTTGAAGCATACGAAAAATGTGTTTAGCAAACGACAAACAATTGGTAGGGGTATAGGGGTGTGGGGGGGAGAGCTCTGTATGAGACGTTTGGACTTCTGTGTCTTAAGTAGGCTCTGGTAACATTTTGTGGTTTACAATCGAAATCAGTTATATTCTTGAAATAGCGCATGATCCTATAAAGGTTTAATATTATTGAAAATGAATATTCAAAATATTGAATTTTCATGTCAAAATTTTAGACATTTGAAGCATACGAAAAATGTGTTTAGCAAACGACAAACAATTGGTAGGGGTATAGGGGTGTGGGGGGGAGAGCTCTGTATGAGACGTTTGGACTTCTGTGTCTTAAGTAGGCTCTGGTAACATTTTGTGGTTTACAATCGAAATCAGTTATATTCTTGAAATAGCGCATGATCCTATAAAGGTTTAATATTATTGAAAATGAATATTCAAAATATTGAATTTTCATGTCAAAATTTTAGACATTTGAAGCATACGAAAAATGTGTTTAGCAAACGACAAACAAATGGTAGGGGTATAGGGGTGTGGGGGGGGAGGGCTCTGTATGAGACGTTTGGACTTCTGTGTCTTAAGTAGGCTCTGGTAACATTTTGTGGTTTACAATCGAAATCAGTTATATTCTTGAAATAGCGCATGATCCTATAAAGGTTTAATATTATTGAAAATGAATATTCAAAATATTGAATTTTCATGTCAAAATTTTAGACATTTGAAGCATACGAAAAATGTGTTTAGCAAACGACAAACAATTGGTAGGGGTATAGGGGTGTGGGGGGGGGGGGCTCTGTATGAGACGTTTGGACTTCTGTGTCTTAAGTAGGCTCTGGTAACATTTTGTGGTTTACAATCGAAATCAGTTATATTCTTGAAATAGCGCATGATCCTATAAAGGTTTAATATTATTGAAAATGAATATTCAAAATATTGAATTTTCATGTCAAAATTTTAGACATTTGAAGCATACGAAAAATGTGTTTAGCAAACGACAAACAATTGGTAGGGGTATAGGGGTGTGGGGGGGGAGGGCTCTGTATGAGACGTTTGGACTTCTGTGTCTTAAGTAGGCTCTGGTAACATTTTGTGGTTTACAATCGAAATCAGTTATATTCTTGAAATAGCGCATGATCCTATAAAGGTTTAATATTATTGAAAATGAATATTCAAAATATTGAATTTTCATGTCAAAATTTTAGACATTTGAAGCATACGAAAAATGTGTTTAGCAAACGACAAACAATTGGTAGGGGTATAGGGGTGTGGGGGGGGAGGGCTCTGTATGAGACGTTTGGACTTCTGTGTCTTAAGTAGGCTCTGGTAACATTTTGTGGTTTACAATCGAAATCAGTTATATTCTTGAAATAGCGCATGATCCTATAAAGGTTTAATATTATTGAAAATGAATATTCAAAATATTGAATTTTCATGTCAAAATTTTAGACATTTGAAGCATACGAAAAATGTGTTTAGCAAACGACAAACAATTGGTAGGGGTATAGGGGTGTGGGGGGGGAGGGCTCTGTATGAGACGTTTGGACTTCTGTGTCTTAAGTAGGCTCTGGTAACATTTTGTGGTTTACAATCGAAATCAGTTATATTCTTGAAATAGCGCATGATCCTATAAAGGTTTAATATTATTGAAAATGAATATTCAAAATATTGAATTTTCATGTCAAAATTTTAGACATTTGAAGCATACGAAAAATGTGTTTAGCAAACGACAAACAATTGGTAGGGGTATAGGGGTGTGGGGGGGGGGGCTCTGTATGAGACGTTTGGACTTCTGTGTCTTAAGTAGGCTCTGGTAACATTTTGTGGTTTACAATCGAAATCAGTTATATTCTTGAAATAGCGCATGATCCTATAAAGGTTTAATATTATTGAAAATGAATATTCAAAATATTGAATTTTCATGTCAAAATTTTAGACATTTGAAGCATACGAAAAATGTGTTTAGCAAACGACAAACAATTGGTAGGGGTATAGGGGTGTGGGGGGGGAGAGCTCTGTATGAGACGTTTGGACTTCTGTGTCTTAAGTAGGCTCTGGTAACATTTTGTGGTTTACAATCGAAATCAGTTATATTCTTGAAATAGCGCATGATCCTATAAAGGTTTAATATTATTGAAAATGAATATTCAAAATATTGAATTTTCATGTCAAAATTTTAGACATTTGAAGCATACGAAAAATGTGTTTAGCAAACGACAAACAATTGGTAGGGGTATAGGGGTGTGGGGGGGGAGGGCTCTGTATGAGACGTTTGGACTTCTGTGTCTTAAGTAGGCTCTGGTAACATTTTGTGGTTTACAATCGAAATCAGTTATATTCTTGAAATAGCGCATGATCCTATAAAGGTTTAATATTATTGAAAATGAATATTCAAAATATTGAATTTTCATGTCAAAATTTTAGACATTTGAAGCATACGAAAAATGTGTTTAGCAAACGACAAACAATTGGTAGGGGTATAGGGGTGTGGGGGGGGAGGGCTCTGTATGAGACGTTTGGACTTCTGTGTCTTAAGTAGGCTCTGGTAACATTTTGTGGTTTACAATCGAAATCAGTTATATTCTTGAAATAGCGCATGATCCTATAAAGGTTTAATATTATTGAAAATGAATATTCAAAATATTGAATTTTCATGTCAAAATTTTAGACATTTGAAGCATACGAAAAATGTGTTTAGCAAACGACAAACAATTGGTAGGGGTATAGGGGTGTGGGGGGGGGGGCTCTGTATGAGACGTTTGGACTTCTGTGTCTTAAGTAGGCTCTGGTAACATTTTGTGGTTTACAATCGAAATCAGTTATATTCTTGAAATAGCGCATGATCCTATAAAGGTTTAATATTATTGAAAATGAATATTCAAAATATTGAATTTTCATGTCAAAATTTTAGACATTTGAAGCATACGAAAAATGTGTTTAGCAAACGACAAACAATTGGTAGGGGTATAGGGGTGTGGGGGGGGAGGGCTCTGTATGAGACGTTTGGACTTCTGTGTCTTAAGTAGGCTCTGGTAACATTTTGTGGTTTACAATCGAAATCAGTTATATTCTTGAAATAGCGCATGATCCTATAAAGGTTTAATATTATTGAAAATGAATATTCAAAATATTGAATTTTCATGTCAAAATTTTAGACATTTGAAGCATACGAAAAATGTGTTTAGCAAACGACAAACAATTGGTAGGGGTATAGGGGTGTGGGGGGGGAGAGCTCTGTATGAGACGTTTGGACTTCTGTGTCTTAAGTAGGCTCTGGTAACATTTTGTGGTTTACAATCGAAATCAGTTATATTCTTGAAATAGCGCATGATCCTATAAAGGTTTAATATTATTGAAAATGAATATTCAAAATATTGAATTTTCATGTCAAAATTTTAGACATTTGAAGCATACGAAAAATGTGTTTAGCAAACGACAAACAATTGGTAGGGGTATAGGGGTGTGGGGGGGAGGGCTCTGTATGAGACGTTTGGACTTCTGTGTCTTAAGTAGGCTCTGGTAACATTTTGTGGTTTACAATCGAAATCAGTTATATTCTTGAAATAGCGCATGATCCTATAAAGGTTTAATATTATTGAAAATGAATATTCAAAATATTGAATTTTCATGTCAAAATTTTAGACATTTGAAGCATACGAAAAATGTGTTTAGCAAACGACAAACAATTGGTAGGGGTATAGGGGTGTGGGGGGGGAGGGCTCTGTATGAGACGTTTGGACTTCTGTGTCTTAAGTAGGCTCTGGTAACATTTTGTGGTTTACAATCGAAATCAGTTATATTCTTGAAATAGCGCATGATCCTATAAAGGTTTAATATTATTGAAAATGAATATTCAAAATATTGAATTTTCATGTCAAAATTTTAGACATTTGAAGCATACGAAAAATGTGTTTAGCAAACGACAAACAATTGGTAGGGGTATAGGGGTGTGGGGGGGGGGCTCTGTATGAGACGTTTGGACTTCTGTGTCTTAAGTAGGCTCTGGTAACATTTTGTGGTTTACAATCGAAATCAGTTATATTCTTGAAATAGCGCATGATCCTATAAAGGTTTAATATTATTGAAAATGAATATTCAAAATATTGAATTTTCATGTCAAAATTTTAGACATTTGAAGCATACGAAAAATGTGTTTAGCAAACGACAAACAATTGGTAGGGGTATAGGGGTGTGGGGGGGGAGGGCTCTGTATGAGACGTTTGGACTTCTGTGTCTTAAGTAGGCTCTGGTAACATTTTGTGGTTTACAATCGAAATCAGTTATATTCTTGAAATAGCGCATGATCCTATAAAGGTTTAATATTATTGAAAATGAATATTCAAAATATTGAATTTTCATGTCAAAATTTTAGACATTTGAAGCATACGAAAAATGTTTTTAGCAAACGACAAACAATTGGTAGGGGTATAGGGGTGGGGGGGGGGGGGGGGCTCTGTATGAGACGTTTGGACTTCTGTGTCTTAAGTAGGCTCTGGTAACATTTTGTGGTTTACAATCGAAATCAGTTATATTCTTGAAATAGCGCATGATCCTATAAAGGTTTAATATTATTGAAAATGAATATTCAAAATATTGAATTTTCATGTCAAAATTTTAGACATTTGAAGCATACGAAAAATGTGTTTAGCAAACGACAAACAATTGGTAGGGGTATAGGGGTGTGGGGAGGGAGGGCTCTGTATGAGACGTTTGGACTTCTGTGTCTTAAGTAGGCTCTGGTAACATTTTGTGGTTTACAATCGAAATCAGTTATATTCTTGAAATAGCGCATGATCCTATAAAGGTGTGCAAAGATTTGAAAATTATTCTACGATAAAGTGTCTATGTGATTCAAAATTTTTGGAATCTGACATTCCTTATAGTCAAGTTCTCCTTTAATAAATTTAAACATTTCTTTGCCGGATTGGCAGAGTTGCAAGCAAAATTTAACGCATATTGCTTCAACTCGCTCACTTTCGTTAACAAAGAAATTGTGGATGCCGAAAATTTACTGACACGAAAGGGTGATTTCATCTTACAGCATCAAACTAAGCAATCTTGGGAAAAATGCTTAAGTTACAGACATATTGATATCAGTACCAATTTCAAAATTAAGTGAAATGGGAGAAAATTATCTAATCTGGAATGTTTTTTTATTACAGTGAAATTTCTCTCGTTAAATAATAAAAATGTCCTTCCCTTGAGGAATTATCTGTTTCGATTATATTATATCTCGAGTAATATTGGAATAAAGATGATTCGATTAAAAAAATTTTGTTTTTAAAGTAGTAGTGAGTGGGGTAAAAGTGAAATTTAACCCTTTTCAAGGATGTGGAAGTATTCAAAAATAATCTAAATAATGCATGGGGTTTCAAAACAGTGTGTATTGAAAGTTATACGACGTACAAAGACGGGTGACATGTGATAAGATATATATACTCACCAAGATTAAAATGCACTGACTCGTGGCTTGTGTGCAGAAACGTATCACTGCTGCTGTGACGGACATTGACAGAAACGTGCTATTGAACGCATGAACGGAACTGGATTACCATTGGGATGTGTGCTGGTTGACTAGGGGCGCAAACTTTGAATATTTGTAGTGTATACCAGAAATTGATGAGTGTATGTATATTTTCATGTATCATCCCTCTTTGTCTTTTGATACCCAGTGAATCCTTAATTATACATCACGTTGTACTCTTCTCTAATTTTAATCCCCAAATTTCAATTTTTTAACAGAATATTTGAAATAAATGATTTTACGTGACTAAAAGGATTTAATTAATTTTAAATCAATTTTATCTTAAACACTGATGGCTTCACTCATTTCAGTTGATGGGATTTCAATATTCTAGAAGCAGAATTAGTTTACCTCAGAAAAAAAGATAAATTAATAGATATAAAATTTAATGTGCGAAAATGTGAATATTTTATTGCTTTTTTTAAATAAATAATGTAATAATAAATAAAATAGTATTTATCTAAAATTTTGAGTAGAACAAACCTTACATAAAATTAAATGAAGCAAGGAACCTTTGTTTATATCATAGGATTAGATCTTTTCCTAATGTTCTATTGCATACCTGTAGATCATCAAAAACAGTAAACCTAGTGCAATTAAAAGTAAATTGCTTTACGTCATTTACTTTGATCTCGCTCAACAAGTAAGTGTATTTGATTGCAAATGTGGAAATTATGCTTCGATTTATGTCTGCAATTTTTCATTTTCTGACTGAACGAAAATTTCTTTTAAATTACTCCACCAAATTTTTATTTCCAGTTATTCATCTTTTAACCCTTTGCAGTCCGTTGTTCACCGCTGCGGCGACATTGTAAGGTAAGTTGAATACTCCGTTTTCGCCGCTGCAAGGCCATCATCTTGCCTTGCAAAATTTGTTTTGGGCACCAGTAATAAATGAAAAGAAAATTTTCCTTATTCAATCAGAGCATTTTTAGGTGCATTCGTAATTATGTAAATACGTAGCACCTATTGTTGTCGTTCAGTCCGTCCGTCTGTCTGTCTGTCCGCATATAACAGCGCAAAAACTACCCAACTGAATCGTTTGAAATTTAAAATACATAATTATTACATAATTTTGTCGAGTCATTTCAAATTTTATCAAAATTGGATGCATAGTTCAACTACAGGGACAATCAAAAGCGTTCCGTTACATTACAGTCAATGGGGGAAAATGTTCCAAATGCATTTTAATGGTGTTACACTCATTCGAACGTAATAAAATTAATATGTATCTATAAAGTACATATTATAATATACATTTTGCATAATCTGTGGTGCAAAGAATATTTGTTATTCCAAGGCCACACAAAAGTATTCCATTGCATAATGGTATAGGGAGAATATTGTTTGGGGCGCATTTTAATTGTAATTATTTACAATTTTATGAGATTGATATATGAGAGTGATATTTTTAAAACTTCGTTATCGTACGAACGCACCTCATTTGCTACGCTTCACGTGCAATTTCCAACTTGTTTAAATTGTGTACTTGAGAGAAATTTCTTCTTAATAATATTTTAATATAAAATTTCTGTAATGACGCAGAGTTGCTCGTAACCTAGAGTCCAAAAGACACGAATTTGCCTGTAGTCGATACTCAAAATCACGCGGAGTGCAAAGTGTTAAACTTTTAGAATGTATGTGAGAGGCCAAATGGGAGTATTAAGCTAACGTCGGTCGTTTATAGTTATGCAAATCTAAATCAGACGTCTCTCATACATAAGAATTTGCAGATTTTCAAATAAAACTCCCTAAATAGTTTAAGTACAGTTGTGGAAGAAAATAGGAAATACCCCCTACTAACTATGCAACTAATTATAATAGAAGAAAGTTACTGGTACAAACGGTTGGAAATAAAGCTTACTTTTAAATGATGCATATAAATCTTGCTTAGAGGGTTATCTACAAATCAAAATCGAGATATTTTTTTTTGGCAATATATTTTTATATCTTCGGTTCAAGCTATACTAGAAACTAAATTTCAAGTTATTTGAATGATATATTTTCGAATTATAGACAATCTAAATTTAGAGCTTTTAATATTAAATTTCATTTTTATATGTTATCAATATCTTCTCAAACTGTAATCCTAATAAGCTAATTTTTGTGAATTTAATACTGTAACCTCCCCCCCTCAAAAAAAAACATTGAATTTGTAATTTAAAGTTTTGTAATATGAGTTATGAAATTAATATTCGAAAAAAAATATGCATTACAACCTACATTTTTTTTTATATAGATTTATATATATTATGCCCTGCTTATGCGAATTTCCTATTTCAATTTTCTTCCAAGTAGTTTTCTAATAATGTTTAAAATGATGATTTAATTTCTATGATGTGCAGAAAAGCATAAATTGAAAAAAAATGTTTTACTCATTTTATTCAAACATTTGAGCTGGCAATAGTCGAAACACATTAAGCGAGTGAAATGGTAATATTGGAAAAAACAGTACATTAATAGAAGTGACACCATTCTCTAGTATTTCATTAATTGAATACCGAACATTAATTTGGATACAACTCCGAAAATATGTTCAAGTTAAAATAATTATTAAAATAATTATTTTCTCTGAAACTAATCGTACGAATTTCATGCAAACTTGGATTTGCGGTAATTAAAGGTGTAGAGTTCATTTATGCTGTCAGAATTGGGTACTGCTATTGAAACAAAGAAAGCTAGGATTAGTTTTAATATATAGATGCCCCCCTAAGCAAATTTTGTTTTTATCATTTACAAGACTTTAAATCCAATCGTTTGCTACCAGTAACTTTCTTCTACAAGAATTTGATGCAGCATAAAATGTTTTTTTTTTTTTCACGATTGTACTTTTCAAAGTCATTTTAAAAAAATATGCTTAACCACTTAATTGATTCTTTTTTTTCATATACAATAAATTTGAAATAGGGGTTAATACCACTTTTTTAAGCTAAAATATTTGCAATATTTCGTCTCAACATTTCTGCCATTAAATAGTATGAAAATATATTTTTAAATCTTACTGGTGTCAGAAAGTTTTAAGTGACGTTTCAAGCAAACGTTTCTTGCCCGTATGACACACTTGCAAATCAGTTAAGTGTTTAAAGTACACTATTAAAAAAAACGCATATTACGGGTTATTTTAGGAGAAATCTTTTACGGAAAATTTCCGGTCTTTTAACGGAAACGTTCTGCTTTGTGTAGAGGTCGTATATTTTCGTGCAATAAACGTAAAATTTTCTTTTTATATTTACTCATTGAATGTTAAAAACGGAGAATTTCTTTTCTACATCCATAAACGAAAATGTTTGAATCATCAATTGAGAGAAAACGGAAAATTTTCAGTTAAATATTCTTAATTGTTGTTTAGGTATTTAACCAAGTTGTTGGATGGGACTAATTGGTATAAGAGACAGAACATTTTTCCTATAATGCAGTGAGAACAATTGAACCTCGTTAACATGAACCTATAGAGGAATCAAAATTTTGTTCATGTTGACAGTAAATCATGTTATCAGCATCAAATCTTTGTATTCGTCCTTATAAGGACAGTAAAAACAGCTCATGTTAAAAGTAATTCACGTTAAGCGTGTTCATGTTAACGAGGTTTGACTGTACACATGTTTCGAGTCCAGAGGAAACTAAAGCGATAAAAACCGAGTGTGATAATGTTCATTATAATTACGTGTAAATATGCATTGGTATATACATTTAGATTTTTTTTCATTTGTATGCAAACCATAAAACTTCATATATGAGAGGAAATTTAAACCTGAGCAGTAAATGTCAGTGTATACTAAAAGCTGTCAAATTGTTGCTTTTTAGACATTGTCAGCAGCAGAATTTGTGGCATCAAATAAATCAATAAGATTTAAACGTTTCATTTCATCGAAATTTCATCAATGACTCACAAAACTTAGAATCGATCGACGCACTAATTGAAATGAGGGCGAAACGTTAACAGTAAAATTCATTTATGAAGATTTTTCGTCTTTTCATAAACTAAATCATTTTTTCAAACTTTTACACATTTTTCTGGTATGAAGTGCCTTTAGAAAATAAAATTTTCTCTTTTTGAATCTTGCTGTTGAATCAACAGTACTTTGTATTTTTTAAGTTAATATAATTCATAATTAAAACAAAATCCCATTTCAGCCATTAGGATAAATATATTACCATTTATGTGCGCAATGAAGCTAAAGTAAAGCGATTTCCATCTCATCTTTTCTTCAATATCCATAGTATGGGTAATTTTCTCTAAGTAACCCACTTTAAAAATGTAAAGAGATTTTGAGTGAATTATGATTACCGACAAGAGCTACAAGCACCCTAAATTACCTTAGCTCTCGTCAAATTTAAAAATAGAAACTTTGAAACCAGATACTTTTGTCGGCGCTTACTTTGGGCAATCAAAAGAAGGAGAATTTTTCGCACCTAGATTTTCTATTGATTCACGACAGTAGCGGCATCTGAGGGTAAAACTTTCAGCCACAAGTTGATTTTAGATTGCAAAAATTCAAAATGAGAGAGGCGAGCAAATATTAATCTACCTTTCTATGATGTTTCACTGATAAAACAATGGATTTTGAATAATATTTCTGATAGGAAAAATAAAAGAAAGAAACGCACTGCAGCATCAGCCGCATATATGAATCTCTGGTTAATAGACTCAACAATTTCATAAATCAACTAATTTATCCCAAAATGTATTTTTGCCTGTTATTGGAATACTTCGTTTAAACGAATCATAGTTTGGGGTATAAAACTTTATAAATTAACCATTTAAATCCTAATGGTACTTTAAAGCAGGGCGCCCTTTGCAAGTTTTCTTGGAGATCTTTTGAAGGCTTCCTGTTTCTAGCTATTTTTTATTATTTAAACTTGAATTAAGGGGACTAGGTACTCTTTGAACATTTTTTTAAAATTTAAGCATTTCAAGGTGCATTTTTGTAAATGTGATATTTAGGTTTATCAAGTAGAACATAAGGAACGACAAAAAAAGTTTGAGAAAATTGAAAAATATACATAAAAGTTTTATCACTTTGAACACGCCTATTCGCCGAAAAGACAAACACTGACAAAAATCACTTTTAACCCTTTGAGCTCTGACGGTTGCATTTTCTACCACCTAATTTTAATTCCAAAATGTCATATTCTCACCAGTATATTCCACCAAATTTATTTTTAAAGGGTTTAATGCAATTTTTCGTGTATATCCTAAACCACACATTTTGTTTGAAAATACCGGTGCCAATGTGACATTTGTTATTTTGAAGAAATTTACCCTCCAGAGCTCAAAGGGTTAACCTCCTCGGTTCACATGCGCTACTTCTGAACCAAGGAGGTTAAAATTAGAAATTCTAAATTCTTACCAAAAATTTTAAATGAATTACCTTCAATTTAGTTAATCTCTAATATTAATTGAATGTAAAATGTTATTATTATCTTGAATATAAATTGTGCATATCGGTTTATTGTGAAAAAGCGATTCAGAATTCATTTTTAGAGTTTGTTCGTGGAATATAAAAAAGTGGGGAATACTTTGCTCAGTTTATATTAACCTCTAAGTTCTGACAGCCGTCTCACAGACCGCTACTTTTTTTTCATTTTAGCAGGTTAACTTGCCAGTACCAGTTTAATTACAGATACTACATTAACCAAATTTCCAATTTTGTTTTGTTTGGAACCCTAGTACTATAGTCACAGACCTTTGAATAAGTCAAATTTAATTATAATAATCTGGTACAAAATGTTTCATACAAAAACAATATTATCTAAGTTAATCGAGGCTTTTATTCATCTTTCGATGGAGCGGTCTCATTGACAGCTCAAAGTATTATGCCACAATATCTGTCACAGTAATTAAGGGTTGAATAAATTTAGTTTTTGTTTGAAATATCCGTTTAGCTTCAAATTTTGTATATCGACTTGGTGGAAAAACCCGCTTCTCTAGTTAGATTTTAGAGTTTACATCGAATATAACAAGAAGGCAGATGCGGTTAATTCCTTTTAGTTTAAATTAAACAAGTTTTGTCTTCGTTGGAATTGTCTTAAATTGTTGGAATTGGCTTAAAATTTCTTTTGAAAATATAAAACATGATTAAAATTGATGGATATTAAATCAAATACAAATGTAGATTTTTATTTATAAGAGTTAATTGCTCGTGCTTTCTATTCTGTTATGAATGGGGCATCTATCGTGATCAACTGGAGCGTCCGGGTTAAATGGCGAAAATCACTGTTTATGTTTTTTGAAAAAAATCTTATCTGGTATTTAGATTACAGTAGTATTTTTATTGTATTCTACATAAAATTTGGAGCAGATAGTTTGCCTGTGCATTGCAAAACTCTTCAGAATAAAAAAAAAAAAAAGAAAAAATAGGGAGGGGGCTTAGGTGGGCAAGAATACCTGATTTAGCCTATATTTATTTATATATATATATATTATTAACGTAGTTTATTTTAAACTGCAAGCTATTTCGTGGACACATTCAAAATCTCTCACGAAATTTTGAAAATACATGGAATGCACTACAAATTTATGCAATAAGCAAAGTATTCCTAATAAATATATAGTCTTCACATCACAGAATTTACCTAACAAGTTTTAGATAGGACCTTGACTCTTACGTGCTTATTCCAGGGATAAGGTTTCCAAATGGAACAAATTAACTTTTTACGCGTGTTTATGATTCAGATGACTTAGAATCTTTCATCGCAGAAGGCATAGTGCCACTTTTTCCGGATTTCTTCATAACTACGTGCAATATTAGCAGTTGGTGTAATTACCCAGCCTGGCGTTATTACTCCAGGACACCTTATTTTGAATTTCTATGTATTTTTCTCAGAACTAATGTAGTCTCCCCTGTACGTTTCCTTGCAAGACCTTAATTTTATTTCCCAAAATTTATGGATTAATTCCTAACTCATCTCCATTAATATTTAAAAAACATTCTGAAAACTGTACCTTTCCTCTTAATCTACGAAAGTGAAATATTGTATCAAAAATGGGTTATAGTATTTAAAATTTCACAGTTGGTATAGATTTTAATGTGTGGACAACACTTAAATTCAATAGTGATTGCATTTTTTAACTTTTGATAATTGAGTTCTATGTATTTTTATTTACCCATCATACGTAGTATAGGATAAATCTTGCAATCATTTAGAAAATCGAAAAAAAAAATTGACGAATTGACACTGGAGATTCCGAAAAAAATATTTTTAGAAAATAAAATTGTCGTCTGTCTGTCTGTCGGTCTGTCTATCCGTCCGTCTGTCAGACTGCAAACGCTCCATCTCCCGAACAAATTGAGATAGAGACCTGAAATTTGGTGTGTACTTAGTATATAATAATGATATGAAGCTTATTGAATGTCAGTAACCTCAATTATCCGGAATTATTTTTTTCGGACTCTCGAAATATTCGCTATGATGAAAGGTATGTAAAAATTTCCGAATTTTTTTAGTTTAAGGAATGCATGTAAAAGATAATAAAAAACATAAATTTTATATAAAGAATGAAGTCAATTGAATAATTAGTTGCCGAGATATTTGTAATCCTATTTTCCGCACGCTTCGATTTTTCATGACACATTTTCATTTCATTCAAATTTCAATTCAAAAGTATATTTTAATTGGACATGAGACGTTTAATCCGACGCAATAAACTGTTAGTTATTATGGATATCATTTTTGGAGATATAAGGATGTTTCGTTTTCGCAGTTCGGAACTAATTGATTATCCTATTGATCAAACTATCGCGAAATTATAAGATTAAATGCCAATATAGGCTTACTGTAAATGTAGTATCATAAATTCACGTGACAAACACGTTACACAGGTTTATTATGTCATCAAGTGTTTTTTGTTTTGGACGTTTTTATTTGTATTTTTATTAATACTTTACAAGTTTATTTCTTCTTTGTTTATTTAATATAAAAATTTTGCCAATTTGTATAATTTTGTAAGTAGTTAGGCGATTTATATAATTTGTCGAAATGGGTCGACAGAATAACCAAAGAAGTACCCTCAGTTCCGTAATAGAGTATTACTATGCATTAAAAATATTTAAATATGTTTAAATATCATTTTGGAATTGCGATGAGCATTTTATAAATATTTCACATATCTTATTTGTGTCTTATATCTTATACGTGTCTTATTTTCATATTTTATAGCATGCATATCCATGATGGCTAAGTATTACCGTGGCCCCCAATGTCTAGTTTAACGTTGAATCCTAAAATGACCTCATATTTAAACATCACATAAGAATTTTTCGTTAATCGTAAATTTTAAATTTTAAAAAAAACTGTCAAAGTAATTTGTCAAACCTTATCAAAAGAAAGCAATCTGCGTCAAATTTCCAGCCATATCAAACACCAAAATAATAGAGAATACCGAGATGAACCACGGCCAACTTTATTAGAGGCCTCGGAAGCTTTTGCTTTTTAGGCGGGTCTTAGGACGGAATTAATGACGTAATCTCCTTCTATCCAATCTCGTGAGGAAGTTGTCCTTGTAAGGGGCGTTACAAACAAGAGTTGTCTTTGCCGATTGGTTAAACATGATATGATGTCATAAATTCCGTCCTAACAGCCAAGCGCTTCCAAGGCCTCTAATGAAGTTGGCCATGGATGAACCCCACAGAGGAAAAGGAAAACACGAAGCAAAGAAACATCCATACATGGAATAAAATTAAAGGATTTTAAATACACAATGTTATAAACATCTAGTTGTAAAATTGTGAAGTACACTGTTAAAAATCTTGTACTATTTTGAACCAAATTTCGGTGCTCAATGGCTGCCACTGTAAGAAGGTGAAATCTTAAACCAATATCTGGAGCTCCTGTTGAAGCATAGTTCCAATAGTTGGACCGAGGTTGGTATAGGAAGCTCCAATTGTTGGTATGAGATTTCACCATCTTATGGTGGCAGGTACTGAGCACCAAAATTTGGTTCAAACTAGAGCAAAATTTTTAACAGTGTATAAGACAAAAAATGAATAATTATTAAGAAAAAAGTTTTACATCTATTTTACAATATGAGATTTTCGCAATATTTCGACAGTTTAAAAATTTTGAAACAATTTATATTGCAAAAAACCCTTGACGTGATGGTAAGAAAATTAATGTTATTTTCGGATTCGATACTAGAAATACATAATAATTAATTATCAAAAGTTTAAAAAAAAACACAACTAATTTATAGTATCAGATGTTTCCTATTTTTTGACTTTTAAACTTTTAAATTTAAGATATGGGAAAAAAACTTCTGTAATGATTAAAAATTAACTTCATTTTCGGATTCAGTGAAGTAAAACATAGAAGAATTAATTATTAAAATCTAAAAAACAAGAAATAGCCGAATTTTGCAAGCTCGTGTAATTTCAATCACATTCAAAAGCTAGACACCTGCATGGCAGGGTTCATACCACTGCCCCCTCTACAATGCCTATTCACTGAGCAGACGACAAGCGTGAAACGTCATGAAGGGGAGGCGAAATCACTAACCCTACTGGTTCCACAATCGCCACGAAGCTCAGAGCGCGATCGTTGTCAGGGAAACCGCCTCCACTACGTCACAAGCGAGAAGGCATTGTAGAGGAGGCAGTGTTCATACGCATCTATGAATTTAGGGTGTTTTAGGAGTTTTAGCACCAAAAATTTCGTAAAGTGCTGATCGCTATATCTGAAGATGTACAATTTTCTATTAAATAAGTCAAATATTTGTTTACGAAAATTCTGGTAAAAGGTGCTTGAAATTCTTTGAAGCGTCCCCACTAAAAATAATCTTAAGATTATCTGCAGAAATCGCCACTATCTTCTGAATTTTTACATAAATTTGAAGAACTTTTGCAGATTTAGCTTTATCATTAAAATATCTGCAGAATATTTTAAGATATTCTTGAAAATATCTGCAGAATGGGGCAAATACCGACTGATTTCCCACAGATTTTTGGGCCAAATACCTACAGATTTTTTTAGTGGGGGTACGAACCCTGCATGGTTGGACGGTAGCTCACGCACCCTTCTGCAGCGGTCGCAGCGTCCCTAAAATTTTCGCAGTTTCCTACCACAATTTTAAAACGATAATATTTATTTTAGAATTTCATTGTAGATGTTAAAGGAATCTGAGGCGAAGATTTTTAATTTAAAATACTGGTAGAAAAATGTGAAAATTTTAGGGACGCGGCGATCCCTGCTTCTGCAATAGTATAGTGATAAAATGGTGGGGCAGTTTTTTTTTTATTATTGAAATGTACATCGTAAATTTACAGGCCCCATCATTCTATGTTATTTATATTAACCTCAGTCACTGAATTTCAAATAAGCAAACATTCACTTCTACTTTCACTTTTTATTTATATAGAAACAAAATTTCATAACGAAATTTCATTACTCTCTCTTGTAAATGCTATTATTTAAGCGCAGAGAAATTTGGTAATCATTTAAAATTGTCTCAATTACATAAAATATTCAAAAGGAAAAATAATTTCCTTTCAAAAGATGCATTTCATTGTGATTAATGAAACTTTTAATTTGAAACTTTACGTTTTGCTAAAACGTTAAATACTGCAACGCTAAGTATTATCAAAGAATTGTTTCACATTTTCACATTTCACGGTAATTAAACTCTGGCGAAATAAATTCTGAAAAGCTCATTTTACATTTCTTGTTTTGCTTCTTTATCATAACTTTTAAAAATATAAATAATTTGAAGTAATATTTATAAAATTTTAGGGAATTTAATTTTTTTTTTTTTTTTTTTTTTTATCGCTTAGAAAACATTTTCCCTTCTGATTAAATTTTCTCATATGTCCGTTTATTTCTGTAGTTTTTATGAATTTCGTATTACTGTAAAGAAATGATATTTGAATATTTTATTTTATTAAACCTCTAGGGATTTTAAGACAATCTATCTGTTGTTTCATGTATAGAAGAAAATAGGGTAATAAGAAACAAACGTGATTAAAAAAAAATATGATAAGCAAAGCTTTTTAATTATATTACATTCTAATTGCATATTACATTCACAACTTTATGAAGATCTGACAATTGTTTTCAAAAAATTTTAAGAGCCTATGCGCACGCTCACTATGTCATGCGAAGACGCTCATAAATTAGTGTTAAACCAATGGTAGCGTTCTTTTCAAACTTCTGGTTTAAATTTCAATATTTTAAAACTATTTTTATGGAAGTATTTTCACTTTTGGAACAGGTTTATAAGTAGAGAATAATCTAAAGAAAAAACCTGCAACCGAAATCGAAAACTCAAAATAGCCGGGTAGAATCAACCTCAGCTGTCCTATGTAAAATATTATTTTGACGTACTGAAATGCTGTCGAAAATTTTGGAAAAATGCATTAGTTTAAAATTTACCTCGTGCAACTAACGTAAGCTTTTAAAACCAAATTTTAGAACATAAGGGGTTTTTTTTTTTTCAAATTTATCGAAATCGTCTCTTATATGCTATTCCCTGCAGGCAGAGAAAAAAAGGGAGCAAAATTCCAATATTAAAATATATATAATCCTTCCACTTTGAGATACAAAAAGCTGAAAAGGATATTTATCTTGTATTACCCAACAAAGTTTCTTTATATTTAATGTCGATGTAAGTTGGTGTGATACAGTAGGAAAAAAATATTCTTTAAGACACCAGAAAAACATAAAAATGCGCAAGGTCTTTTGAAAGACCTGTGAAACCAGGTGCAAAAAATGCGTGCTACTACACAAAACGTAGGAGCACGACTGAAAGAAAATGGAAAGGAGATGGACAAGTTGAAAAAACAGCCAATAAAAATCAGAAGGTATCAGCCAATCAGACAAGAGCACTATCCAATCAGAAGACCATAGAATAGAAGGAGAAATATGAAGCAAATTAAATAAAATTAAAGTCAATAAATTCAAGGAAAACATATAATAACAACGGATATAATATATATGTATACATATGGGGGGAGACGACTTTCAGTCTTGCTACTGCTTTCAGCATAGTAGTACGTTCGCTTTATGAAGTTCTTTCGAAAGGGCTTGCGCATTTCTATATTTTTTAAGAAATTTATTAAATCTTAGAGTTTCTTTAATTGTCCTCCACATTACTATGCCGCTCTAGATATATGGCTAATGCCAAACCTGAAAGCACACATTAAGAATAAATTACAATAAACTATTACTACAATTACTGTATCTGATATATTACACCCGCGTTCCTCGGTAAGTGTGCAGCTGTTGCGTGATGAGTGGTTCTCAGATGTGCCGCGAAAATTTTCAGCAAATTTACATCAAAATTCTACGAACTTTATGAAATTGCAAAAGTTCTTTAACATGCAACATCCTAAGTTCTGCAATATACAAGGTACGGCCATTAATTTCCAGGACTGATCTTATAATTCCTTATAATATTACATGAAATACATATCCATTTAATATTATTTCGAAGTAACTACTACCTGCTGTGATATACTTCTATGCTCGGCTGTATAATTTTCAAAAACAACTTAAAAGCCGTCTTTCGGAATGCTCTTTAATGTGGACGCCGAAGTTTTCTTGATGGCTCTGACGTCTTCAAATCTTGTTCAGTTATATCTTGTGCCAAAGTTTCGGTCTTCTTGGAAATATTCAGTTCATTGGCTACACTGTAAAAAAAAATTCAAGAGGTTACTAAAAATTTTTTAATAAATTTGTATTCCACAGAATTTTTTAGTAACCATTACAAACTTTTTTTTGCAAGCGAAACAAGCATTTCTTTTGTAAACTAAACAAAAGAATTTTTTGTATAACTAGCTTAAAAATTTTTAGTATGAGCCACCAAGTAAATTTTAGTAATAGTTCCAAAATTATTTTTAATAACCATTAGGTGGGCCTGAAGGGCAGGAGTTTCCTTCGAGCTGCATCCAGGCTTCTGAAGCGGAAAATTTTCGGCAAAACCGCAATAGATGGCAGCACCAAACGTTTCTACTGCTCCGACAGTATATTCATAATCCCTTTATTAACGAGCACTTACACTACATATATTCGGGGCGTATTTGGCAGCGGCCAGTATCGAACCCGGGACCTTTTAGCCTGGAATCCGTTACTATAACCACTATGCTATCAGGGCCACACCAAGTGAGTTTTAGTAATAGCTATTAAAAATATAAAATTATTAACTCTATTCATTGCTAACTTTTTTTCTAGTAATTCTTACAGATTTTCTTGTAACCGACTAAGATTACTAAAAATTTTTTAGTAATTACAAGGATCACTAAACTTTTTTTAGTAGATCGATACTTTTTTTTTTTACAGTGTAGTATTCTAACAGTCAACCGGCAATCAGAAGTCACATGCTCACGAACTTTCTTAATTATTTCTGCCGTGCATACGGAATACGACCATCTGGTGTGCATTTCATCTTTTACACATTCGCAGCCGTCCCTTAAAAATGGTTAAACCATAGAAAAGTGCGTGGACAGGATAGTAATACTTCTCCGTACGCTCGTTTCAATATTTCACGGTGCGTTGTCGTGGTTTTAACCAATCTGAAGCAAAATTTAATATTTACTTTTTGCTCCATATCGACAACGGCAACAAAAATTTAACAGCTACGTTTTAATATGTATTTGAATATCAACCACTTCCTTCTTAAGGGTGCCGACGTCATTGGATATGCGCAGACAAACAACCTTCCAAAGACAAGTATTACCGCATTCTGATGATTTCCGGCTCTTGTACAGTTACGTAATTCCTGGAAATTATCGGCCGCACCTTGTAACCTGTAATGAAATTTGGTGCTATAAAATTGAATTTTCTTCTAAATTTGTTTAAATGCATTTGTTTAAGTCAGAAACTGTAATGAAAGATTTAAAAATGTATCATAATCTGTTAGTTTTTTCTTCAGTTGTAAATTTAGTTATTACAAAAAATATCGGAATGTATATTTACAAGAAATGTGTTTTTCTGCATCGAATAATTTTCATAAAGAAAATTAATTTAGGCTAGAATCTTGGAAGAAGTTTTGTCGGTACATCCATCCAAAAAAATCTTATAAAAAAGATACTAAAATAATACTTTTATTGCAAATGATAACAAATATTTTGTTTCGTTTGTTTAAGAGGGAACATTTTGTTTGTGTTATTAAATAAATTTAAAAATCATACATTGCTTTTATAGGTTTTCTTTCATTACAATGTAGTGCGTTGCGAAAGTTTAACCATGGTTTGAGTATGCCGAGAGATTAAAAAGAAAAAAAAAAGGCTGAGAAACACTGCGCTTCAAAAACAGGAGTATAAAGAAACAAGAAAATACTCTTAGCTTTAATTACCCACGCAAAAAAGCATACGAAGTAAGGCGGAAATTGTAGAAAATACGTACCTCGAAAAAAAATTCCACAATTAGCAAAATACAGTGAGTCTATGAAATAGTATCCCAGTTAAAAATTCTAACAGTTTTATACTATTAAAATCTGTAACTGGGATACTTGTAAATAAGAGTTGTAAATTATTCATTCATGATTACAAATAAAAAGGAACTAAAACAGTTTTACATAAAATCCTCAGTCCTGAGACAAATATTTCGGAAGGCCAAAACAACATTTTAAAATTACTATACAACATTCAAAGATGTAGTTTTCTATGCAGTGTGTCAACTCTCAACGTCGGCCAATGGCTAATTTCTAAACCGTTAGTCATAGACATATAGTTCCAATTGCAAAAGTACTGTAAAAAAAGGTAAAGAATTGTTTTTAAACGATTTAGGTAAAAAAAAAATTATTTAAAAATTACGAAAATAAAATTTTTATATGGTCCACCGAAGTGATATTTAGTAAAAATTTTCCCGCGCTCTAACAAGCAATACAAAAAAGTCACTTTCATCTAACATTAAAATTGTCTGACTTATGAAACTTCAGTGTTAAATTACATTGTACAGTCACCGCCAAAAAAATCTTGACACTTTCGATTTTTGATGTTTTGTTAAATATCTAGAAATATACACAAGGAATCATTCTGAAACTACTGGTGTGTAAACAAAATAGTACACGTCACATATTTTGACAAAGATTTTCCCCCGAAATCTAACAGGGGACCGTCAATAAATTGAAAAAGAACGAAGATCTTTTGGATCACCCTGTCAAAACTAATGAAGCAAAACAGTTTAAACTGTAGATAATGATTAAGTGGCTTATTGTGATAAGTTGTGTCGATTTTTATGATTATAGCTTGAAAACTCGTAGAGAAATTAAAGTTTTTATAAAAACGTCCAAAATTTTTCCAAGTTTTTTGCTTATAATTTTCAAATCTCTTCATAAAACACAATAGTCTTTTCAGAAAATATGACAAACAACATTGCACATAACACCCTGTAATCAGAATTAAAAAATAATAAAAAATGTATGAAAAATGAACGGGTTTACTAAATAATTTTTTACTGCGCATGCGTCAACGCTATTAAAATTTCATTTGCATATTATGTTAGTTAAATGTATAGAGCAACTTTTGTGAAAGTTTAAAAAACATAGTATGAAAACTCTAAAAATTATCGTTAATAGAATATTGTCAAAATCCATTATTCCCAAAATGAAGCAAAAAGATGAGGGGCTGTATCCATATTACATTGATTAGTACCTACACAGTATTGCACGTACTACTATATTTGGATACAACTCCTTATCTTTTTGCTTCATTTTGGAAATAACGGATTTGACCATATTCTATTGACGATAATTTTTAGATTTTTTAAGCTATGTTTTTGAGTCTTTCACAAAAGTTGCTCTATACATTTAACTAACATAATATGCAAATGAAATTTTAATAGCGTTGACGCATGCGCAGTAAAAAATTATTTAGTAAACCCATTCGTTTTTTATATATTTATTATTATTTTTTAATTCTGATTACAGGGTGTTATGTGCAATGTTGTTTGTCATATTTTCTGAAAAGATTATTGTGTTTTATGAAGAGCTCTGAAAATTATAAGCAAAAAACTTGAAAAAATTTTGGACCGTTTTTATAAAAACTTTAATTTCTCTACGAGTTTTCAAGCTATATTCATAAAAATCGACACAACATATCACAATAAACCACTTAATCATTATCTGCAGTTTAAACTGTTTTGCTTCATTAGTTTTGACAGGGTGATCCAAAAGATCTTCGTTCTTTTTCAATTTATTGACGGTCCCCTGTTAGATTTCGGGGAAAAATCTTTGTCAAAATATATGACGTGTACTATTTTGTTTACACACCAGTAGTTTCAGAATGATTCCTTGTGTATATTTCTAGATATTTAACAAAACATCAAAAATCGAAAGTGTCAAGATTTTTTTGGCGGTGACTGTACTGTTATGCAGATTGGTTACTGTACATTAGTGCAGATTGGTATAGACTGATAGAGAAAAATAAGACAAGGAGAGTTTTGAAATTCACATCCTCAATTGTATTTTTACATAAGTTTTATTTTGCAAGAAAATGAAGTTGTTTCGTTTCATTATTTTAATTTTTAAAGGTGTGTTATAGTGATGATCTTTTATTTTACTTGTTCATATGTATGTTTTCCTAGTTAAAATTTGTATTCAAATTTTAACTTACTTCCAAATATCCGATGGAGGTTCAGTTCACTTACTTTTTTATAACTAATGACAATGTAATATTAATACGATTTTTGGTGCGTACCATTTATTTATTTTATAGGACTACACCAAATTCTATTAGGTTAAATAATCTAATAGAATTTTAAATATGTATCATTTTGTAACGAAATGAGACTGTTGCTTTTCATAATTTAATTTAACAAATTTTTTCTTATTTTTGTGCTTATATTTTTAGTACATGATGTATATTTCACTTTAGTATATAAACATCAACATAAATTTAAAAATAATATTGTAAAAAATATTTTTCTCTCAGTGTTTAATGTTAAGTTTTATATCTGACGTTTATTTTAATTTCCAGTAAATTTGTGATTGACCCCTATTTTGCAGCAAAAAAGATACTTCAACATTAAACAGCTATTACTCGGTCAGTTTTAATCGCAGAGGAATGGGACTTTTTTTGTCTTGCTTCTTAGAATAGTGGTAAAATTTTTTTAAATATCACCTACAGGACCAGGGGACCGTATAAAAATTTAATTTGCGTAATTTTTAATAAAACTTTTTTTTTACCTAAATCACTTAAAAAAATAATTTTTTACCTTTTTTAAAGCATTTTTTCAATTGGAACTATATGTCTATGACTAACGGTTTAGAAATTAGCCATTGGCCACCGTTGAGAGTGGACACATTGTATATCGATGCTTGTGATATGCACACATTTATTAAAAAGGCCTAGGAGTAATTTTAGCAATTCTAAAAGCATTTAAGTTAATTTAAATGCTTAAAAATTTTTAATTAATTTAAATTTAAATTAAATTTTTGTATACTTTTCATCAAAACGAATTTTTTGAGAGTCCGAAAAAAATAGTTCCGGATAATTGAGGTTACTGAAATTAAATAGGCTTCGTCCCATTCTTATATACTAAGTATATACAAAATTTCAAGTCTCTATCTCAATTTGTTCTTGAGATAGAGCGTTTCCAGACACACGGGCAGACAGACGGACGGCAATTTTTTTTGTAAAGTATGTTTATCGGAATCTTTAGTACCTGAAACGTGTAAATCCGTCAAAAAAATTTCGATTTTCAAAACGATTGCAAGACTTACCCAATACTACGCATGATGGGTAAGTAAAAAGTAGCAAAAAGCCGTTTCGAACTCTTGCAGAAAGACTTTGCTATTTCTGAACATTCTGAAGTAATTAGTGATTATTAGTTTTAAAATGGTAATTTCAACCATTGGCCTTTTTTTTTATCAAGGTAACTGTTATTTTAACCTGTAGTGAATTCCAAAGGAAAATAATTTCACAAATATTAAAATGATTAAAATATATTAATAGAATTTTTTAATGAATAAAAAATTAAATGAGTATACAATTACTTTTATAAAGCTTTTAAGTAAATTCTGGGGTAATTAACAAGGTTTA
The DNA here is from genome assembly GCA_964019185.1 of Maratus speculifer. Lineage (NCBI taxonomy): Eukaryota > Metazoa > Arthropoda > Arachnida > Araneae > Salticidae > Maratus > Maratus speculifer. The sequence continues at coordinate 410,763,031 of OZ025293.1, read as the reverse complement.
AAGTCTTCCAACGTAAAAAAAAATAGCTGTTACAAAAGATATAAGATATAAACGAAATCTACATCATTTCTTTTAACACTAACCGCAAGAGAAATGGATCTCGGGGGAAAAGAAATAAATCCAATGGTCTTTCATTTGCGTAAATTTCATAAATATATTTTTTTTCTGATAAGTGATGATTTTTATCCAATCTTCACGAAGTTTCATGGAATAAATCATAAATCGTTTTTCTCTGTTGCGATTTCCTTACATATTTACCATCATCATTTATGTCCTGTTTTAAACATGTTTCTCATTTAAGTTTTTTTTTCTTTAATTTAGTTTGATTTAATTTTAGTTTTTTTTATCTTTATGTGGTCTTTCAATGCAGAGTTTTTAACTTTAAACAGGTGATTGATATATGCTTTATTCTCAAATTTACTAATTAGAAATTAGTCATATGGTCATGACTGCAAATACACCCAAACTAAAATATATATATATCGCTGATAGACAGCAATACATATCTTTATAAATATGATTTGCATAAACTCTATGCAACCTATTCAAATGACAAATCCGACAAACAAGAGTGACCGGCACAGTTTAACATGAGTTTGAAGTCCAGCCGTAAAACGCGAAATTATTGATAATGAAGTTTTTCTTCAAGAACAGGGGTCGGACCATATAGAACAAATTTTATTGTTCGTACCAGTATCTTTTATCAATAATCTAACAGAGACATTTTTATAAGCTATGCAATAAAAATATATCATGAAGACTATTGATAAATGCACTAGTAAAAACAGTAAAATTTATACTATATGTCCGAGCCCTGTTAAAGAAAGACAAGAATGGCACTGATTTAATAAGCAATTTCTACTGCAAATTTAGTTCTATTAGGATTACTTTTTTTGCGGCTATTTTTTTAAAATAAAGTCTTCATCTGCGTTCCATATCATGATGCTACATAAGATAACCGCAGTCCTCTGAGTTGAGGAACTCTAATTTCAAGAAGCCTGCATATTACTGATGATGACAAAATGGAAAAGTCAGCAGAGGAACATAATGTGAGGAACATACCATGCCTGTAAGAATTTCTTATTAGCGATAAAGTCCAATTTTCTCGCTACGGACTACAGTCGTTGTCAGAAATGCTTTTGAAAATGTTACGCCTTGTTTGACTTTTGGACGCCTGCAAAATGCCAGATGCTATTTATATTTAAAATGTATTTTTGGAAATCTATACACAGTTTTATTTAATCCTAGAAATATGACTATATCGAAATAACTGGTAGACATAAATTAAAATATGCTGCTTATTAAAGAACACTAATTATTAGCGAATAAAGATTATTAAGGATCAAACAATAATATTTTTTTCTCTTTGTATGAATATTACACAGTAGTTGGTGGAAATACTCCAAAAATAATAATTTTCGGACACGGACCTTTTCTTACCAAGGTACCGATATAAAATATTTTAACTTATAGTAAATTCCAAGTAAGGATAAATTTTTAAAAAAATTAAAAGAATTGAAATATATCATTAGAAACTTCTTTAAATGCATAAAAAATATGTAATTGTACAAATACATAAAGATATGTAATTGCAAAAATAAATGTACAATTACATTCATAAAGTTCATAAACAAAATCTGTGATAATTAACAAGGTTAAAAGTCTTTCAAGTTTAAAAAGTAGTTCTTTTAAAAGACGTAAGATAAAAACCAAATCTCCATCATTTATTTTAACACGAACCGCAAGAGAAAATGAAACTCGGAGAAAAAGAAATCAATCCAATGGCCTTTCATTAGCGTAACTCTCGCAAATAAAATTTTCTCTGTTAAGCAATGATTTTTATTAAATCATCTCTCTCTGTTACGATTTTTTTTATTTATGCATAGTCATTATCCACATCTTGCTTTAAGCATGTTTCTCATTTTACACATTTTTTACTTATTTTAGTTTGATTTAATTTAACTGGCTGTTTTTTTCTTTATGTAGGTCTTTCAATGAAAAGTTTTTTATCTTCAAACATTTCTGGAGATCCATAAAAGTATGTTAATGGTAAGTGGCTTAAAGTTACCAACCGCGGTTTATTCGTATGGTCATAGCCTGTAAATCCATCCAATCTAAACAAGTCGGAAATTGCACGTGAAGCGTAGCAAACGAGGTGCGTTCCTACGATAACGTAGTTTTATAATTATCACTCTCATACATCAATCTCATAAAATTGTAAATAATTACAATTAAAATGCGCACCAAACAATGTTCTTCCTATACCATTATGCAATGGAGTACTTTTGTGTGGCCTTGTAAATCAATAACAAATATTCTTTGCACCACAGATTACGCAAAATGTATATTATAATATGTACGTTATAGATGCATATCAATTTTATTAAGTTCGAATGAATGTAACACCATTAAAATGCATTTGAAACATTTTCCGCATTAAATGTAATGTAACGGAACATTTTGATTGTCCCTGTAGTTGAACTATGCATCCGATTTTGATAAAATTTGAAATAACTCGACAAAATTATGTAATAATTATGTATTTAAAATATCAAACGATTAAAATGCATTTGAAACTTTTTTCCCCATTGACTGTAATGTAACGGAATCCTTTTGATTGTCCCTGTAATTGGTCTATGCATCCGATGTTCATAAAATTTGAAATGACTCAACAAAATTATGTAATAATTATGTATTTTAAATTTCAAACGATTCAGTTGGGTAGTTTTTGCGTTGTTATATGCAGACAGACAGACAGACGGACAGACAGACGGACTGAACGACAACAATAGGTGCTACGTATTTACATAATTACGAACGCACCCAAAAATAAAAATAAAATAAATATGCTCCGATAGACAAAAATCTTGATAAATGTGGTTTGCACAAACTCTATTTAGATTATACAAATAACGAATTCAACTAATGACGGAAATCGGCATTACGCAAAACGAGTTTAACCCTTTGTCTACCAACGGTACGTATAAGTACCATTTAAATAACTTATTATAAAATTATTTTAATAAAGTAGTCGTAATACTGTTTAGAATGAGTTGCAGATACATTACTTTATCTTGTTCCAAAAGCATTAATGGTTACACAAAACAAAAATATTTTTTAAAGGATGATTTCTAAGTGCCTTTGCATCTTTTCAGCTATCTTGGCGCTGAGGAAGGGAGGATGGGGATTTTCAATGCGGAAATATTTCTATATGTATATTGTAAGAACATCATATTTGTACATTTTATAATTCTACAAAATACTAAGAAAATAATTAAAAATAAAAGATTTGAGTGGGGTTATAAAAATTGCACATAACCCCTGTAAATTCAAATTTAATTAATCCTTCTAATTCCTTCAATCCTTCTAAAATCTTCAAATATTTATTAAATGATTATGTAAATCTTTTCATTTAGTTTAAACAATTTGCGTAAAATGCTTTAGAATGTAAAATTTTCATGAATTCATAATGAGGTGGATAAAGGGTTACAGTCTTGTGACACAGGAAGTCGAAATTAAAAGGCAAAGTTCTATTTAATAAAGCTTGTTTTCAGAATGACGAGAACGCCAAAGATAAGGTAAGCTATTCTTACTTAAGGAAACTTATTTAGAACACTTTTGGTGCTACTTTTTTTTAATTTATAAAAATCGCTATCCGCGTTCCGTGCAATGATGGTACATAAGATATACCATAGAACTCTTAGTTGAAGATGTCTAATTTGGAAAAACTTGGATATTACAGATTGTGAAATAGCGGAGAAGCCATGAAAGGAACATAATATGGAGGAACAACGAATGTCTGTAACAATTTTTGTATCAGTAACAAAGCCTAATTCTTTCGCTGCTGGCTTTTACAGTCATCGTCAGAAACGCTTTTACCACTTTTGGAGGCCTGTCAAAAACAATTTGCTATTTTTATTTCCTGCGGATAATTAGAAATGTGTAAGGATGGTAGAAACTATGTGCACAATCCTTTTTGTTTTTACTGCTCATATACAGCTCATATTCAAAATATTAGAATAATTGAGAAAAAGTAATAAGAAAAAATTATTTGTCATTTATTTATTTTTTATACTAAGTAAATGCAATTAAATTTCTCATAAATTAAATCTGGAATGTTTAGATAAGATTTTAACATTTATGAAATATAAAATACAGCACAATAAATTAGGTATACAGCTTCCTTAAACACACCAGAATATTAGAATAAAATTTAGATTGATTCAAAATATTAGAATATTTTATTTTACGCAACAACATTACCTTATGAATATGAAGTAAATGGTAGTTAATATTTTGTAGCATCTCCTTTAGCTTTCATAACAGCGTACAATCGATCTTGCATACTATATACAAGGTGTTTACAAACATTTCTATCAATATTAGCCCAAATAGACTTTATACGTGCCACTAACTCAGTTTTACTTGAAGGAGGATTTTCTTGAAGTTTTTTCTTCATTATACACCATAAGTTTTCGATGGGATTAAGATCTGGTGAATTTGGTGGCCAAGGAAGTACCTTAATGTTGCGTTGGCGGAACCAATTCTTAGTTGACACCGAGGTATGCGGGGACGCTAAATCTTGTTGAAAGATGAAATCATCTTCAAATAAATCTTCTGATGATGGAATCATGTAATATTCTAAAATTTCTTGATATATCAGAGAGTTGACCTTTTCGTAGACGATGCATAACTTTCCAGGTCCTTCTGCACTCATACAACCCCAAACCATGACACTAGCAGCAAATTTTACGGAACGTTTAAGGCATTCTTTATCAAATGCTTCTTGCTTCATTCTCCAAACTCGAATACCTTGATTACCATATGAAACACAAAACATACTTTCATCACTAAATAATATATTTTTCCAATCTTCATTGCTCCATAAACGTCTTGATTTACACCAATTCAATCTTATACGCTTTTGTCTTGCAGTCATGAGAGGTTTTGTTTTCGGTACACGAGATTCAAATTTAAATTTATGGAGACGTCTTAATGTTGTCGATGTAGAAACTTCAACTCCTTCTTCTTTCCATTTTCGGTGCAAGAATCGCACACTTTTAAAACGGTTTCTCTTAACTATACGCTTCAGTTTCCTGTCATCTCTAGCAGATGTTTTTGGTTTTCGGCCACCATTTCGGCGATTATTTTGAAATTTTCCAATTTTTGAATATTGTGTTAGTATTTTACTAACGCTCGATTGCGAACAATGTAAATAATTCGCTATAAAACATTGATTTTTACCGTGCCGATACAAATCAACCATACGAAGTTTAGTAGATTCAGGAATATCACTCACACGGCCCATTTTAAGACGAAAAAGAAGCAAACTGCAAAAAAGAATACTGATTTTAAATAAAATAGACTGAATTTAATCAATGATGCCACCAGTTAAGAATTGGTAATAATTAAAGGAGAATTAATGTGAAATATTCTAATATTTTCAACCACTTGAATAAATATTCTAATATTTTGACTTTTCAAAATAATTTTTTTGCAATTAATCTTTTCAAAAATGATATTAAATTTAAGATAACAAGTAAGTTTAATCAACAATAAGTTCTTAATAAAAATATCGTTTGCATATTTTCATTAAAAGACATTAAATTACCAAACGATATTTTCAATTTCTAAAAAAAAGGTAATTATTCTAATATTTTGAATATGAGCTGTATTACTTCTAAATATCACATAGTTTCAATTTTTACGTTGTCAAATGGAGGTATTTTGAATGAAACTTGTAACTCAATTTAGTGACTCTTTATTACTTGTTAAATAATTAACAAGCTTTTGGTTTTTAAAATTTGTTTTGATATTTATTTGCAACAGTACACTGTTAAAAATCTTGTTCTAGTTTGAACCAAAAAAGTTTGTTTTTTGGTGCTCAATATCTGCCACCGTAAGATGGTGAAATCTTGAACCAAAATTTGGAGCTCCCATTGAAGCATAGTTCCATTCCAATACTTGGAACGAGGTTGAACTAGGAAGCTCCAAATGTTGGTACGAAGTTTCACCATCTTATGGTGGCAGCTATTGAGCACCAAAAAACAAACTTTTTTGGTTCAAACTAGAACAAGATTTTTAACAGTGTAATGTAAAGTAACTAGTGGCATACTTACTACAATTGACAATTGATTGCATACAACATTTTTTTCAAGAAATAAAAGAAAGATAACCATAAGATCATATTAAACGTATAATACCTCACTTTGGCGCTAACAGAAATCCTTCAACAAAACCACATGTTTTCATTTTACTTTGTAATTGTCATGTCAACATAAAATTTATATGATGTTACGTTAACAAGGTTGAAAGATACGTTACATAAAAATATGTGTGCAATCGTATTTTAATTTTATTTTTGAGTTGCTAATACCGAATTGTATTATTATCGTAGACAGATTTAAACTTTTATTGATTAAATATTTATATTTCAGCAATAAAATAAAAAAAAATCATAAAAAACAGTTTCTAAGTATCGTTTTTTTTAATTAATAATAAAAAAAAGTCAAATAAATCAAAAGCAAATTTCAACCACCAGATAATATTTTGTTAACCTCCTTAAATTTAAAAGGCAAAAAAATCATCCAAATTTACTATCGCAGAGAATAATAATATCAACTTGCGTTGCTTAAATTATAAAATATTTCAAAACACTCTTAAATGTGAAGATGACGATAATGATCTCTTCGTCAGATTTTTATTATCAAGATGAGTTTTATCAAAATATTCCATAATCTTTTTTTTTAAGAAAAATGATCGTCTTGAAAATAAAAAAAGAATGATTTTATGGATTTTTTTCTTTTGAAACAGAATATTGAAAATAGAAAGATGTTGTAATGTCAGGTTTCTGTTCATGTTGTGAAAATAAATTAAAATCCCAAACTGCTAAATTTGGATTGTTTCCGCACAAGCAGAAATTGTTACAAGTTAGAGAAAATATTATGGGATTTATTTATTAATTTTCTTTTTTGCGTTTGGTGTTAATTGTATATTTTCTATAATTTTTAGTTTAATTTATCCCCCCCCCCTCTTCTCAATAACTTAGCAATATATGCTTAAAATGCTTTCAAACATTTTCTGGTTCAAAATTTTAATTCTGTTATATTGATTTGTTTAAGGGAGGACAAGACTGGGTGCAATCATATGGGAAATATGCGATATTTTAAGCCCGTTTCCACGGAAACTACCTGACCGATTTTGATAAAAGGCTTTTGATAGTATAGTGTAAATATAAGATCATATGTGGCAGGCAGTTAAAAAAAAAATTAATTGGTTTCAGAAAAAAAATCTAAAATATGGAAATTTTCTGAAAAATTGCTATTATTCTAAACTAAAAGGTTTTAGTCGCAGAAAAAAACTATCACCCATAAATTTTGACAATAACCTACTAAATATGGATTCCTAGTTTCATCAAAATCGGTTGTGTAGTTTCAGAGTTCATGTTTCCAATAGAATTGCATCCATTCTTCTCTTCCTTAATGTTTCAACCACAGAGTACGGAACAGAGAATCAACTTTCATACACTGTAATGGCAACTTGTTTAACATGGGATTACACATAGACAGTAGCGACACGAGCGGACCACTCGGAAACTACGATCATAACATAAGAGAGGTTGCTAATTCGGCGAAACATCGCTTCCTTGGCGACAAATGATAAGGGTAAAAATAAAAAAAAAATACAGCGACGGCTTGCTGCTTCTTGTTTTGAAATTTATGAAAGAATTATTTTAATATGAAACTAGGGGGGGCCCCGCCCCCCTGCTCGCTATGCTCGCCAACCCCCCGCGTAATCGCTTCGCGATTCCAAATTATTGGCTACCCCTGCTTGCTGCGCTCGCCAATACCCCATGGTATGAATAAGCAGCTGCAGACCTCTCAAATGATATGTCACACGACTGGTGTTGTAAAGAAATTAAAAATGTGCCCCCCAGGGGTGCAGAGTGGGGGTGACACACAAGACACCCATAAAATGAATAAACAGTTGCAGACCTTTCAAATGATGTGTCACACAATTGGTGTTGTAAAGAAATTACAAAATGCGCCCCCTCTGAGGGCAGAGGGAGGGGGGGGGTTACACACAAGATATCCATAATATGAATAAGCAGTTGCAGACCTCTCAAATGATGTGTTACACAATTGGTGTTGTAAAGAAATTAAAAATGTGCCCCCCTGGGGGGCAGAGTGGGGGATGACACACAACACATCCATAATATGAATAAGCAGTTGCAGACCTTTTAAATGATGTGTCACACAACTGGTGTTGTAAAGAAATTAAAAATGTGACCCCCCTGGGGAGAGCAGAGTGTGGGGATGACGCACAAGACATCCATAATATGAATAAGCAGTTGCACACCTTTCAAATCTTGTGTAACACGACTGGTGTTGTAAAGAAATTAAAAATGTGTCCCCCCTGGGGAGCAGAATGAGGGATAACACACAAGACATCCATTATATGAATAAGCAGTTGCAAACCTCTCAAATGATGTATCAAACGACTGGTGTTGTAAAGAAATTGAAAATATGGCGAAATATTACAGTTATCGCCAAGTTGGCGTCACTTTTGACAACTAATTTTGGTCGCCAAATTTGGCGATATATCGCCAAGTTGGCGACAAACTTGGCGATTGTTGGCGGTGGTAACCTTTCCTCTCTTTATGGTAACCCATACGGCGATGCATAGACGGAGCCCTTTCCTGATTGGTCTATTCGACTCATGGAAGGAGTGGACAACCCAGATTCGTTAGTTCCGGAAATCTTCCACATCAGCATCATTCCAGGAGTCATTCCTTTTAAGGCTAGTTTTTTTTTACTATAGAAGGATAACTTTGACGTATGTGTCTCTTCTTAACATAACGACCTAATAATTTAAACTTGAAAATTCAAGAACAATAACAGTAATAATTACGAATCAATATAAGCGCGAAAATCTAAGATCAAATAGCATAAGCACGTGTGCAAAGATAATCAAATCAGCATTCAGCAAGAAGTGCCAAGCCAGAATATGGTTACAGTTAAACAGAAATCACGAGGATAAAAATCGCCAACGCGATGGTTTAGTTTTTAAGTGATCCACTGAGGGCGCTCTTTTCAAGCCGAGTCGAGGCTCTGTCCGTACTCTGTGGTTTCAACAAAACCTACCGTGTAACACCTCATTTTTTATCATTCCATGGGCCACTCTTTAAATATAACCCAATTTATTTTCCATTAAACTATATCTACTGAAGTTAACATCAAATGTTTAGATTTTATTTAATGTTTTTTAGGTCCTTTGAAATGTATTTTTAATCTTTAATAAAATCTAATTCATTTTAAATGGTACTTTAATTTTATATCGTTTCTGTAATTTTCTAATTGGGAATTATTTTTAATTAAAAAAATATTTAAACAGCACTACGTTACCAAAAATGTCATTTTTTCTTAAAAGTTGTATTAAAAATTCAGTTTTTAACAAATTAAAATTGTAAAAAAAATAATTTAACGTTGAGTTGTGGTACTAAAAAACTGCTGAAAAAGCTTAACTATTTAATATGTTAAGGCAGAGATGGACAAAGCTTCACATCGGCTCACCAAATTTCACAAAAAAAATACTCACTCTTTTTTTTTTCTTTTAATTTCTTATTCAGACGTAATATCTTTAGTTACTTGAAATACATATATATTTTTGTGTGACTTATATGTGAAATTCGTCAAAAATATTTTGTGCGTCAATGTATAAAAATTATTTGCTTTTATTTCTTCGTATTAAAAAATATACATCTAGCTATTATAGGGATGAGAGTGTTCCGCGTTTTTACATACCAGTATAATATTAGAGAAAATATTGTTCTGTTAAATCGCAGCATTTTTCGTTTGAGTAAAACAACATTTTCTCTAAGATTATACTGGTGGGAAAAAACACGGAAAACCGCGGAAAATTCTCATCTCTACTATTATTCTGTAATAATTATAGTAGCAATATTTTTAGAATATAATAAAATAATAGGTTTCTGCTGTTTCCAGTTGAACACTAAATATATGATATCACTTTTAACAAAATGCAGTGTTAATATTTTGCGATTCTGTTTTCATACATTTTACTATACTTGTTTTAATAAACCGTGTGCAAATAGAACTTGTGTGTAACAGAATTTCTGTCTAAAAATTTCAAATTTCCATTGTCACTATAAAAAAAAATACTCTGTCACCTAAACTGCAATTTTGTTTCAGTCTGTCCAATCAATTCCGCTGTTGCCGGTTTTATTGCATTAAATTGTTGTATTTATTTAGTATATTAAAATCTGATAAGGTGAAATCGCAAGACACTGCAGAAAAATTCCGTTTTAATCAGGCATTCGTCTTAATAAGCATAACTGTATGATAATCCTACCGCAGGACAATGAAAGACAGAATTCCGTTGTAAACATATTCGTTTAATACCGTTTTCTGCGTTATCATGTCCCGATTTAGAAGCAATTGTCCGGCCTTTTTTGTGTGTTTGTCCCACTTTTTGTGACATTGGACTGGCAACGCTAGTAAGGAACCATAACATGGCCTGAACATGAAGCTATTAAGAAAAAGGACATATTCTTAAAATACTGAAGCATCAGCCATAACCGTTTTCACATGGGTTCATTATCACCGCGGAAAACTTCCACCCATAAGTTTTAGTAGAAAGTTTTTCCCATTTAAATGTCTTATTAATGGAAGATTTTTTTAAAATAATGGCAAAAACAGATGTTTATTTCAGCAGTAGTAGTGGTAGCACATTGTGACAACCAAGTCAACCTACTGTCTATGCCAGTGAAAAGATGATAATACTTGTGCTGACTGACACCAGTAAAAACAAATAGAAATTGATTACTATATATGCGAATGAAATTTTCAATCATTAAGACGCTTAAATTAGACGAAATTTTCTTTTCAAGCCTTATGGTGGAAGTTTTCACCTGCGAAATTGCTAATCAGAAATTGCTAATACGATTAAAAGAAACGGACGTCTATTGTGACAACCTCCTCCTAGACCGGGAAGCTTTCGCACAGTCAATCACCTCATCGAGTTCACGAACGAAAATGTAGGATTAGTTAAATCTCAGTTCGCATATTAAAACGCAATCGGTCCGCAAAAGAAAACATCTAAAACCTGATTTTAGCGGTTGACTCATAGGTTTATCATTGTGCTTTCCTGCACTGAAATGTATGAAAATATAGAGGATTGGGAGCAGGAAAACATAACGGTGAACCTATGAGTCAACCGCTAAAATCATGTTTTGAAGTATTTTCCACCAAGATATGACTTGTAAGACCAACTGCGTTTTAATATGCGATTCGAGATTTAACTAATCATTCGTTTTCACCCATGAACTCAATGAGGCGATTGTCTGCGCTGCCGCCTCCCGGTCCATCATTTACTTCACTTAAAGCTGCCAGACGATACCCTATATTTCTCCGCCTCTTCATTCAAAACTCCATAGGCCTGAACCCCTTTGTAGGTACCAATAAAATTTAAAACCCTGAATTTGATAGAAAGGTATTTTTGCCTACAAGATGCTGATTAAAAACTTCATTTACGATGTGTGAGTCAGTTGTGAAGCAGGTAAATCTGACCGCACCTTCTTAGTTAACCCTTAAATGCATATTGTATCATTTTCGATACCATAAGTGTTCCCGATTTATTGGGGGTTTTATTCACATATTCCGTATTCTCACCAGAAATTTAAAAGAGCAATTTTCACTTTACTTAAAGACAGACCATTCGTAATTAAATAAAGAAAAATTTACTATTTAGATTTTTCTGGTATGAATTCTGATTCTTTGAATTGCGCATTTTTTGGAACGCGTTCTATCCTATGCATTTAAGGATTAAAAGAGTCCAGAATCATCAGGTATCATGTTTTGTTCGATTTTGTCCCTGTATCATACTATGAGGCATTTGTGTTAAAAATTTCATGCCAATAAAGCAGGTCTTTTGTTAATCAGGGTTGTCCAATGTGACGCCCTTTACGATTTTCTTGGCGCACTTTTGAAGATTCCTTTTTATTACATTTTTTAAATTCCATTATAAAGAACTTTTTTTAAAAAAAAATAATTAATGTTTTTATTAGAAATATACTCAAAACTTATAAAAATGCATTATAAAGCAAAACATAGTTTGAAATTTGAATTACGCGTATTTTCACGATTTATAGTTATTTTTTATAAAGTGTGATTTTTAAATGGTTAAATTTGATAATAATTATAAATAGCACCTTCACCCTCTCCTTTGAATACAGATGTGCACGAAAGTTTATTTTTTTTTTCTTTTTGCAATTGTCAAACTGGACCATTGGCTGTTTTATATGAGGGATAAAAGAATTTATTTTTTCCTTCTGGACTTTTGCATTTTTAGTGGAGTTTTTTTTTTTCAATTTGTTTAGAAAAATTAATAAAACAGTGCAGAATTATTTCTAAATATGATATCACTTCCAGACTCGAGTTTCCAGATTTTCTCTGGAACCACCCATATGGATTGGTCACTATAATGCCTGTTTTTGTTTTTGTATTTTTTGTAAATCTAAATTCTCGCCTTCAAAATATGTCGAAGTGTATTTTCCCTTCCTAGAAGATACCTAGCTGTAAGTCTGATTTCCATGTTTATTTGTTGTTATTGTTATTCTAGGCGCGATATTTCTGCGCCATACTTTGCAGATATTTTTAAGATAGACCTCTAGTAGAAAAATGCATAATTTGAAATTAATACATAAAGCTAAAGTACTGTTGGGGCCTTTTGTCTGCCAATGTAAAATTCGTTTGCATTATCTTAAGACCAAGGGCGGATCCAGCCCAACCTCCAGGGGGGGGGGGGGGGTCACAACTTTTGACAGATGATTTAATGAAACAATTTTGAAATACAGTAAATCTTGTGAAAACGGAATTACGATAAAAAGTAGCAAATTTTGCCGATCGAGCATGAAAAAAATTGCGAATTTTGTCGATTAGGCACGGAAAAAACACGAATTTTTATCGATCGGACGCGAAAAACCTCAGATTTCGTTTATCGGGCAAGGAAAAAAAAATCTAAATTTTTTTATAATACTTGAAAAAATTGCAAATTTTGTTCATAGTTTGTGGAAAAGTCGCCTGTTTTGTCTATTTACCGCGCAAAAAAAAAAAAAAAAAAAAAATGCAATTTCGTTGACCGGGCGCGGAAAAATCGAAAATATCGTCAACTGGACATTGAAAAATCGCGAGTTTTGTCTATCGGCCTTCGAAAAATCTCGAATTTTGTCTGTATGTCTCAGAAAAATCGCAAATTTTGTCGATTGAACACAAAAAAATCGCAAATTTTCTCAATCTGGAACGAAATAATTGAAAATTTGTTAATAGGGCAACCAAAACCCCAATTTTGTCGATCGCTTTGTAAAAAGAGCGAATTTATTCGATTGGGAACGGAAAAATCCCGAATTTTGTTGATTGGGACAGGGCCGTATCTAGAAGTGAACATTAAGGGGGGCTCAAGAGATTGTAGGGGGGGGGGCTCATATATATATTTTTTTTCTCTCCCGCTGACGCAGAAAGGTAAATTAGTGCATATTTACATGGTAGGTATTATGTTTCTTATTAAACTGTTGCAATAACTTCATTTCATGCTAAAAAAAGTATAGGATGATGAAAATTTTTAATGTATAACTGGTTCGAAATTAAACATGTTTGCTTCATATGTACAAATAGGATGAGAGAGTGTTGAAACAACTTATTTCAGATACAATTTAGTAACTCTGCAAAACTGTGAAAAGGTTCTCAAAACTAAATTAGATTTTTGAACATAATTTCATTAGGATTTTCGGAACAGAAATTGATTGAGTGACCTTAGATTCTTTTTCAAGGGGGGGGGGGGGGGCTCAAAATATTTTAGGGTGGCTGAGTCGCCCATAGCGTCCCCTTAGCTACGGCCCTGGATTGGGAATAAAAAAATCGCGAATTTCGTGTTGATATGGAACGCAAAAATTGTCAATTTCGTGAATCGGGAGAGAAATTATCTCGAATGTAGTTCATTGTCTTGGTAAAAAGAGCAATTCGGGTGATTGGGTACGAAAAACTCGCGAATTTTGTCGATTCGAAATGAAAAAATCGCTAATTTCGTTGATAAAGCAAGGAAGATTTTGTCGATGATGAGCGGAAAAATCGAAAATTTTTTTGAGCGCTGCAGAACAATAGCGAGTTTTATCACTTTATCGCGAGAAAGAAATCACAGATTTCATCAATTTAGGGCGGGAAAAAAATGCAGATTTCACCCGTCAGTTAAGAATCACGATTTTTTAGGGGGGGGGGGGGTGTCCGGTGCGGAAAAATGCGTATTTCATGGACAAGAACGGAAAAAGGCGCGAATCTCGTCTATTGGGCATGGAAACATCCCGAATATGTTCGATCGCTTTCGTAAAAAGAGCGAATTTAGTCGATCGGAACGAAAAAGTCGCAAATATGGTCGATCAGTTTCGTAAAAAGTGCAAATACTGTCGATCGGGAAGGAAAAAAATCGCGAATTGCGTTGATATGGCGAACAAAAATTGTCAATTCTATCGATCGGAAACGGAATTATCGCGAGTATGGTCAATCGGCTTCGTAAAAAGCACGAATTCGGGCGATCGAGTACTAAAAAATTCGCGAATTTTGTCGATTCGGAACGAAAAAATCGCTAAATTTGTTGATAAAGCGTGGAAAAAACACAAATTTTGTCGATGATGCGCGGAAAAGTTTTTTAAATCTTTGAGCGGCTGCAGAACAATCGCGAGTTTCGTCAGTTTATCGCGAGAAAAAAATCACGGATTTCATCAATTTACGGCGGGAAAAAAATGCAGATTTCGTCAGTCAATTAAGAAACGCGTATCTCATACTTCGTGAACGGAAAAATGTGCTAATTTTGTGGATTGGGCACGGACAAAATTGTGAATTTTGTCAATCAAGTGAAAAAAATTGCAAATTTCGCAGACCATTCGTGGAAAAATCTCAAATTTCGTGGATCACACCCAAAACAAATTGTGAATTTCGTCGATTAGGCATGGAAAAATTGTGAATTTCGTGGATAGGCTTCGCAAAAATCGAGAATTTCGCTGATCGGGTACGGAAACATTGTGAATTATGTCGATCAGTCGCGGAAAATTCACGAATTTTCTCGATCAGTTTCGAAAAAAAGCGCTAAATCTTTCGATTAGATGTTATTTTGCGTTCCTGTTTTAGCACTTTTTACTTACACTGTACAACGTACATCCCTCTTTGAAGAGCTCCAGGGGGGGGTCATGACCCCCATGACCCCCCCCTCGATCCGCCACTGCTTAAGACGTGGATGTAAATATACTAATCCGGGGCAGTGCAATAATATTGCCACAGCTTCTCAGTCATCTGAATAATGGCGTTCTTCATTGAGTGCAAAAGCTGAGATGCGCCTCAGCATACTGAAAGTTTCGTTAGACCTGTTTTAAACGACTTCCAGCAAAAGAATAGAAGTCTACTTCGGCAGTAGTAGTTCCGCACATTGTGACAACCAAGGCAACCTGCTGTCTATGCCAGTGCAAAGATTATAATACTTGTGCTAACTGACACCAGTGAAAAAGAAATTGATTACCATATATGTGAGTGAAATTTTCCATCAACAAGACGCTTAAATTAAACGAAATTTTCTTTTCAAGTTTAATGGTGCGTTCTGCGCGTCTGCTGCGCGTCAAAATGATGGTAACAATGGTGTTCAAAGTCTGAGAGGGATAATAATAAAAGCTTTCAACAATTGACTCTCGCTAAAATACATCAACAGGCATTCAGAAAGATAAAAAACAGACCCTTGAAGCCTGTTTCATTTTTTTTTCTTTAAAATCACTTGTTTGAGATACCGCGTGTTTTATTTTGCAAATTTAACTTTGGTCATTAGCGTTAAGCTCTTATCAAATTTTACGCGCGACAAACTTTTCAGCCAATTTTAATTCCAACTTTTTCTTGTTCAAAGAGGGAAAAAGGTTACAATTGTCTTGGAAAAATTCGAAGAAAAGGGAGGAAAACCAGTTCTGCTAGTACCATGCGTTAATATTTATCACTTATTCGTATCAATCACTTATTTCTGATTCGTTGAAATGTTCGATGTTGGATGAAAAGTCATGCCTAGCGGAGACTTTTTTGGAAGTGCAGAAAAAAGTTGGAGGACATTGCTGTTTGCAATCACACTGAGTTTTGTGCGGACATTTCGCGAAAAGTTGGAACAAATCATGTGTTGGCTCAAAAGTCTCTCGAAATGTTGGTGAATCTGATAGCAGTTTAAGTCATCATTTACCGTGAGGAACCATAAAAAGTTGTATATTTATACAAGGTTCGTACGCATCAGTAGATTTAGGGAAATTTATCTGCTTAGTATAAGAAATACCGTAAAGTATTGATCGCTATGTTTGAAGATAGATATTCTTTTTCATTAAATAAAGCAAACATTACTTTACGAAAGTTCTGGTAATAGTTCCTTGAAAGTCCTTGAAGAGTACAAACCTTGTCATAACAGCATTTTGTCAGAACCATGAAAGAGACATCCATCGAGTTCGAATGTATATAATCCCGTATCAACCCAGATTTCACTTCAGACATGCACAATATGCGAAGCAATCTCGTTATTGCCCATTTTTCTAGTTACGAAAAAATAATAAAAAACTTGTAGATAAATAGCCTGCATCAAAATGCAGTGCATGTTTTACTGTTGCGGAATGGGCCATTTGCCCAAAAATTGAATAAAAGTGATAAAAGGGGGAAGGAAATATTATATATGATTTTGTTTTTCAATTTACTTCTCTTTCTCTTAAAATAAACGATTTTACAAATTGAAAAACGTGAAAATTTTTACGTATTATTTTGTATTTTCAGTCTAGACAAAATTAATTTTATAAACATATAAAAGTGGAAACACGTTAACAAAGTTTTTTAAGTCTACATGGTTTTTATTGTTGTCATATGACTCAGTTTAAATGTAGTCTTATTTTTAGTGTGAATTGTAAATAACATATAAGAGATTTTATAAAATATCTTTTAAATCTTTGCTCCTTTAAAAAAAGAAAAAAAATACACTCTTAGTACAAGGTACCTGAAAATAAATTTATATCTCTTTACAGTATTTAATTTCCCTTTAAATGGTCTGATAAAATTTAAAGATATTTTTGAAAAAAAAGCAAATTCTTAAATTGTCTTCAAATTTCCGTAGATTTTTTATAAAAAAACTGTTTCTTTTTTTTTTTTTTTTTTTTTGTTTGTTTTTTTCACAAATATTTTGTACTAAAGTTTTTATTCACTATTTATACAAAGAAAATTATAAGTTTAATGACAATTTATGAATATGAACCTTTTTATTCAAATTATGCATAAAAAATGAAGAAACACATAACACATATTAACGTATGCAATTTTCACTTGTTTTAACCCCTTTAGATAGTGTGTCACGTCTTTGTTTCAACAAGGGTGAGTATGAATTTTAGGTGCGTTTGAAATTATCGAATACGGAAACCTATAGTCATCGTCTGGTCTGTCCGTCTGTCTGTCTGTCGTTTGTCCGCATATAACAGCGCAAAAACTACCCAACTCAATGGCGAGAAATCTGGTATATATAATCAACGCAAAATTTTATCGCATCATTTCAAATTTTATATAAATCGAATCAAAACTTAAAAAGATATTGATAAAAGTTTTCTTTATTCTATTAAATCCAATCATACGTAATTATGTTACATTAATTTATAACACGATGAATCAATCGGTAAAGGGTGATTAATCGTGTCGATCGATTAATTTGCCGATTCGTAAAGATTGATTAATTTACCAATTGATTCGTAAACCAATTTAATTCCGTATGCAACGTTTTCTGCAGTTCTACATATTAACCTACGATTTATTCTCTTGAGCTGATCCAGAGTATCAGAGAAGATTGTGTGATCGTTAAGGTTGTTGTTGTTGTTGACGTGTGTTGTTCTTGATCGTTAAGGTTAGTTGGACGAATTAGGCCTCCTGTATACATCCGGGATGTCTCACAAGGAAGGTCTCCATACTGGGCATACTCAGAATTTTATGAAAAAAAATACTAATTAAAGTACTTATGTATGTAATAAAGGATCCGTCAAAATTAGCGGCGGAATCACATTAGAAATTATGTAAAAAAATAAAATAGTTTCGAATATTTGGCGTGAAAAGACGAAAGAGTCACTCGATTTGGCGAGCAGCTCTTTTCCTCGCCAAAAGCAAACGATTATTATGCAACTCAAAACTGTTAGATATTTAGAATGCGTGTAAATCGTATTTAATGAATTTAAACATAAACAATGAGAGACTAATATTTTATTCACATATATATATACACATTATATTGCATATATATATTACTTGCTGAAGTAGCTATTTAATTAATCACTGGAAAAAATGTTTTCATAGATAAAAAAAATCATATTGAGAAAAATCATCTTCATAAATTTAAGCGTATTCAAAAATAAAAGATACATGTATCCATAGCAACAAAATGTAATCGACAATTCTCAAATGGACTTTGAGCAGGAAACAAATTTAATTAATTTAAATTATGAATTTAGTTTTAAATCTCAAATTTTGGGGATTAAATTTGAATATAAATACATATAAATATCGATATAACAAAATTATACTTAAAACAAATTAAAACTTATAAAACTAAAGTTATTTAAATTAAATTTATCAAAACAAGTTCAACATGAAACTTTTTTTTTTCTTGAAGTATATTTGACACAAAGTATTTTTTCAAATTACATTAATTCGCCAACCGGCAATAAATCGCCAAATAACGAAATTTTCATTATTTTTTTACGAATACTGAATGGAGATTCCACCGAAAATTTTTTATAAACGTATATATCCACACGAGAAGAACATTTTGTAATTTTTTCAAATTTTTCGGGGTATGCCCGTATGGAGACCTTCCTTGTCAGTTGGAATAACAAAATATGGCTAATAACAAAATGGATGGTTAATATTAATATAATGGATGGTTAATTGGATGACTAATAACAAAATATGTAGAACAAGCTGTTATAAACAAAAACATCCTCCAGAAAAATGGATGCAAAGTAACAGTACAAATTACATCAAAATTTGCACAGTAAAACTTTTTAAAAATGCTAATCTTTTATAATCGGGCACACCTGATTATGGAACTATCTTTCATAATTTTAAAACTACGCTACATGAAACTATATGCAATATACTAAAACGATAAGTGTAAAATTATTTAACAAACAATGCAAGTTACGAGAAAATTCATTCAACATGAATCTTTTAAAAGGACTACTTTTTCATAATCGGGTTTACATGATTATAGAACTTTGCACTTTAATTCTATGACTAAGCTATGTAAAGTAGTATGTTATACATTAAGACCTTCCCTGAAAAGCTAATGGTGCCACTCGTATCAAAATCTTTTCAGAAGAATTCAAGTTATAACCAGCCGGAACATAATTCTTAGTTCCATTTTATATACATACTAGATTATTTTGTGTAGTTCTATTTGATGTATGTTGAATTCGTGTTTAATTTAATTTTATCTTTGGAGTTTCAATTTCTTTTGCAATTTAGTAATGAAATAATACATGAAAATAAATAAATACTAAATTATTTTCAATATTTTTGTGCAATTGAGTTAAACTTTTCTCGTTGGGTTGCACGCATATTTAAGAAATATTCATGATTGAAATTTACTTTAAAATCCATAAAAAATCTGTAAATCGAGATAAACTTTACAAACAAATATTACTGATAATGGTTTTTGTTTTCTATTTGACACTGGAACAATCGAATATGTGATATTTACAGGTTAAACTGCTGTGACAACAAAATTTATGGTTAGGTTAGGGTTGTTGCCCCCAACAATATAATCATTTACTCATTGACATGTCGTTTCTTTATTATATTGCATTTAGTGCGAATGGCCTGATCTTTCGTAATAGGGTTGCACGCACATTTTTTAAAAAATCAATACTGGAAAACTACTTTAAAATTCATAAAAAATCTGAAATTTGCGATATAGTTGTCAAAAAATTTCATGTTAAAGTCTCTTCATTTGATAGAACATTTTTTCTATAAGACAATGTAAAAAATGAAATTGTGCGTTTAAAAATTAAGAAAATTGCAGTAAAGACAAAATTTAAAAGTTATGTCATTGCCATCATCAGTATGACGTCAGCGTTACTCACTAACAAATTTATATTAACTTTATAATGTAGATATTTGCCATACAAATGAGGATTTCACTAATTACGAAGCCATTTTGTGAATTTTTTCGTACTGTCAAAGAAATCATATATTTTGCTGCTACACCCACCAAAGAAAACGCATATTCTGATATTAAAGCTTGGCTGCGTTTGCGAGACAATAACGACATGAATTTTTAGTGTCTTTTTAATGATTTGTGGCCGAAAATTCACAAATATCAGCTTTTGTGATTTCCGTATTACTAAGGGGGGGGGGGGGCTCTCCTCCCAATATATCTGAACTTGGAAAATTTTAGCTTCAAGTTGGGAAATTCTAGATTTTTGAAAGACTTTTTCTTGTTTAAAATAGTAAAAAAATATGAAATTTTTATTGTTTTGATGACTACATTATGATCACTACATATCACACATCGCGTATATCATTTCACTTGGAAAATAGAGCAATATGTTTCAAGTCGGGGAAATTTTGAATCCCCTCCCCCGAAAAATTATTTGTAGCTATATCCCTGACTAGACTTTTGGTCAGTATCAGCAAATCCTCCAGTAAAGATGAATTTAGCAGTAGACGAATCCATCATTAACCGAAATTTTTACTGTTTATTTAAACAAAGACCGCTTGACCGCATTTTAAGGCGTCTGGGAGAATCGCGACTAGAAGTCGTCGGGTTATTAAATTACTTTTTTAATTACAATGCAGAGGCACAAAGGGTAGATTTTCCTGATAACATCTGTAAAACATTTATTGTAATATTTCGAACCTAATAAGCTGTGAAACTATTGATAAGAGCTTCTGCATCTTCCTCATTTTCAAGAATATATATTCTACGTTTATTGATTGTTTCCCGTGTAAAGGATAAAGACTCTCCGAAGAAACCTTCAAAACTAATTACATCCTCTTTCTACTCACTGAAAAGAATTTAATTTACTTCATTCGATTCAAATGAATTTTTCAGTATTTCGTTAGTTGTTAAATGCATCCAATTTTTCATTGATATTCACATGATTTATTCCTGATGAGAAATTTTGGAGTTTCGCAGGAAAGTAGCAAATGATTTTAGTTGAATGTGAATTTCTGATAGTAAGGAATGGCCGTAGAAACACATTAATGTTTCTTAAGCCGCTTTCATTGGTAATTTATATTGCAAAATAAATTTTAAGAATGTTTATAAGTTTTAAAGCTCAATTTTTTTTTGGAATAGTTTATTTATTATTTGTAAACCTTCAGAACGTCAACGTTAGAAGTTTTCGAAACTAGTGAGTTTGTTATTAAAATATTTTAAACCTTTATATCCCAAATGATGAATTAATGAAAAATTAATCTTTTAAAGCCTTTTTTCGTGTGTTTTTGAAATTACATTAGAATATTTACACTATCGTTTAATAAAGTTTAGAAGGATTATGCCAATTAAAAACAATTATTTAAATTCGAATTTATACGGATTTTGTGCAATATTTAGAACTCCACTCAAATCTTTTATTTAAAATGTTTTTTAGTACTTTTTGTAATTAGGGAATGTACAAATATAATGTTTTTACAATAGAAATACAGAAAAATTAATGATTTGAACCCCGCTGCACCCAACGTCAAGAAAGCTTAAAAGATGAAACTGTCAAAGAAATTAGCCTTTTAACACTAGAACCGCGGCGACGGGTCATTTTGACCCGTATCATGCTCAGAAATGTCAATACGAGCCAGAAAACTCTTTCTAAAATAAGCTAAATATAAGCTGAGCAAAAGTAATTTCAATAAATTACTTAAACAGTTTTAAATGAAAATTCCGGTGAGAACTATTTTTATAAAACTTGAATGAATTTTCCCGCGGTTCTAGTGTTAAAAACAATTTTGTTTTGAGCAACCAATAATGCTTTTGAAACATGATAAAGGAAAATATCTATAACTCATTTTAAACTGCAATATAATAAGCTATTTTAATGGTCTTTAATGTACCGTCGGAGCATAAATATTTAAAAACTTTTTCCGCGTGCACCGAAAACATATTTGCATGTTAATGCATATCTTATTTTAATCCTGAGTTAGTCGCACCTGTATCTCTCTGATACAAGCCGCCATTTACCTCTTGTAATTTTTTAACCAAGTAGATTCTGAACAAGTGCCCCTGTCTACTTTCTCTTGTAAGTTTTGAATGGGGTTGCCAGGTGATCTACGTAAATCAGGGCTCCAAATGTTCTGGACTCCAGTAATTTTTTGCAGTTTATTTTAACATTTTCTAGTTGTGCCAATAGATAAAGCGAAGAAAATTACTTTAAAATACTGGTGTTCAGAGCATTTGAAGCTCATATTTACGCGAGACGCCTGGCAACATTAGATTTGAATCAAATAGCTTCGGAACCTGTTCTTTCCTCCACCTTCCTCTTTCAAGTTTTGAAACAAGTAGATTCCGAACATGTGCATTCCTCTATCTTCCCTTTGTAAGTTTTGAAGCAAATATATTAGGAACCCGACTCCTCCCTCTATCTTTTTGTTGTAAGTTTTGAACCAAGTAGATTTGGAATCTGTACCTTCCTCTACCTTCATATTTCAAGTTTTGAATCAAGTAGATTTAGAACCTGTGCCTCCCTTTACCTTTCTCTTGTATTGTTTGAACCAAATAGATTAAGATACAGTGGTTCTTCTCCCTTCTTTCCACCGATGTGGTAGATAGATATCATATCACAGAGATACACAGGCGACTAACTCAGAATTAAAGATTAATGTAATGTATATATTTGTATAGGTAATATTTAAATATTTATACTTTTAAGAATCAAATAGTCATTTTCGGATTTAGTTAAATGTAAAAATCAATATAAGTCAATTTCTCCCCTCTCTTCTCAAAAATTTTCTTCAACCCCTGGACAAGCTGTGGGAAATTTTTTACCACTTTTATCACGATTTACATCAGGATTTTTAAAACAAATTTTATTTAGATAACTTTCGTTGAAAAAAGCTGCAAAAAATGCATTTCTTTAATTTGAAATAAAATCTTTTGAAAATTCTGTTGTAAATATAAGAAATTCCATACTTACTTTGCAAAGGTTTAAAATGTTTTATGTTATCAAAACTGTTAATTTTTCCCCCATAAATAAAAAATCTTTACGGTTGCTAAATTATGTTTCAAAAATGGCCCTATTTAGTCTGAGTCTTTATAATATAAGTGTATTTAACTGCTTGTAATTTTTTTCTATACATCTTAACCCTTTCCGGAATACTGTGCTCAGTCCGGGATATCTCATTTTAATTCCAAACTTTCAAAAGGCACCAATAATATTTTAACAAAACTTTGCTTTTTGAATGAAAGCTTAAATTAAGTTATTCTTAATTTCTAAAAGAGTGGCTTATAAATTCCGCTGACAGTCAATAATTTCTCATTTCGCTCACAGCATTTGCCAATGCCGAAAAAGGGTTAAGGGCAAGATCATCTCGACAAATAAAATGAAGCGGTTTTCCAAAATATTTAACACCACGTATTTTACTTAAAAGTAGAGATAGAAATAAATTTTGTTTTTACGAAAAATATACACATTATAGCCCATATATAAATCAAAAGAAATTAATTTAATGCATCGATTAGTTTTCAATAACTAATTAACTTTTTTACATATTTTTTGAACAATATGTTTGTCCCGTACACTTTTCTAAAACCCTTTTGAATATATCACCTTAAAATTTGCTGTGGTGTCAAAAAACATGCTATTTGAGAATAATAAGAAGCGAATTTTATTTTGGGTTAAAAGAAATAAATTTAAAAATATTTTACTAAAAATTTTAAAAACATATTTTCCATTGGGGGTTTTTTTTCAGTTAGACCTATAATGTTAGATATTTTTAAAGAAACAAGTTCGTTACACAATTTTGGAAAGTTTCAACTGTTTAAATGAAATAGAATTTTAGAAAAGTATACTAAAACATAAAAAGCACATTCAAAGAAAAAGGCAAAAAATCTATATACAATGCTTGAAATATATTATCAAACCTTCCAGCACCTTAATATTTCAGTATATAATAATTTAGCATCATAATCTTTTAGCTCTTTTCTTAAACTGATAATTGGAAACCATTTTATGCCCCACATGCGCTTAAAATATAAAATTTATTATTTCACAAAACAACAGGAAATTTTAATCAATTAAAGTAGCTATGGATGATAAACGTCGTTTTTCATACAGATAAGTTGTATAAAGCAAATCCCGTATATCAGATAAAAGATTTTTAATGAAGTCCCAAAAATTTTAATATTCCAATGTATGTATTTTTTTATGACTGAACAGTGATTCAAATTATCTATATCTTAAATTGTAAAAATAAGACTTTCACAAGACAATAAGATAATTTAAATCAATTAAAGTAGCTATGGATTTTCACATCAGATAACCTGTGTAAAGAAAATCCCTCCCTTCAGATAAAAGATTTTTAATGAAGTCCCAGTAATTTAACATTCCAATGTATATACTTTTTATGACGGAATAGGAATTCAAATTATCACATTTAGTTTAATAAAACACGAAAAAAAAATCTGAATATGATGTTTACCGAACTTTTCATACAAAATTTTAAGTATTACTTCTCCTTCTCTAATAGTCGATAGCATTCGTTACCAAGGCAACCACCATGCTCGTCACTTTATTCCAGACAAGCTGGTTTTTTGCGCTTAGATTATAGTATGAAAAAATAAAGAAGAAATTTCAGACTGATGTGCCATTCACATCTCTCCCTTCTTGGGTTCGAGATTAATGTATATAAGAATTTCTATAAACTTATAAAATATAGCGCGAAGTCTCAACAACTTTATTATTTACTTCTTCCGACAGAAAGATTATGTATGGGAAAAATTTAGAGTGATAAGTCAAAAGTTGGCATCTAGATCTCGGTGACCTTAAATAAGAGCCTAGTTTTCAATTTTTCCCTCAAAAGGAACTGTTACAATGAAGAAATTTATTATTAAATGTTTTAGAATCATTATTCTAGAGTATTAGTGATAGGTCATCTTTAATGAATTTTATTTCATCACCAATAAATTTATTTTAACATGGAGTCTTAAATAAATGAGATTATCAGTAAATAAATTAGCATATAATTAGTTGCCAATGAGTATAGATAAGTATCTAAATTATTGTATTAGTATTATATAGCTACTAACCCTTACGCTTTTTTTGTTCGTAATCTGCCGATTAAATAAGGTAAAATTTCTGTTAGATTTTTTTTCACAAAAAAAAAACGTAAGAATTGGGAGGTATGGTATTATGTCAATATTTAAAAAAATTTTCATCTTAAATTATAGCACCATAATCAGTGTCCCTCGCCTTCAAATGAAGCAAAATTTGATCAAGCCTTCAAAATTTTCCTCATAAGTTTTTTCTTTTAGAAGTAAACTAATAAAAAGTTGTTAAAGTTTCATCTTGTATTTTATATGTTTGTATTTTTGTATATATTTTATTATTCTAAAAGCTTTTTAAATGTAGTTTTAAAGCTTTTTAAATGTAATTTTAATTTAATTTCATTTAATTTAATTCAAAAAGATCCGAATGATAATGTTAAGTCTATGAGAGCATTCTTTTCAAATATCTCGCACAAATTTTAATATTTTGGAAATAAGCGATTTAAAATGGAAAAGAAATCAACAACTGGTTATTTGTATTTGTTCTATTATCAATTCAAAATGTTTACAGACTATTTTCGATTTTAAAATGTAATATATTTGTTAGCCGTTCACGTTTTAAAATTGTTTTATATGTAAAACAATAATAATTGTAGCTAAAAAACACAGTTCAGCATATACTAAGAAGCTAGGCATTCTCAAATAAAACATTTTAACGCTAATAATATGAACTTTTTAGTTTATCTGCATTTAAAATGGAAAGTTCAATAATGAATAAAATCCTCTTTAGCACTTATTGTCCAATTTTAACACGTCGTGGCAATTTTATCACAAATTCCTGCCATGTGTGATATAGTACTTACATAACACATTTTTCAGCAAAACATATTTTCGTGTATAATTTAAATTAATTTTCATCATTGAAATGATTGAATATGTGATTTATCATAATGCTAACTAAGTGTCGATCCAATAGAGTGAAAAAGTCCAAGCCGGAAATCGAACCTGGAACAGCAAATCAAGTGTTCTACCAGTTAAGCTACAAGGGCGATATTCAGCTTAGCATCTTTTTCTCATATATTTTGATAAGGCTGCAACTGCAGCAAAAGATAGAATAGGAGAGTTTAAATCAACTAAGTTATGGTAGTTTAAATGCTCACTTCAGAGCACACAATCCTGTGGCGAAATATGACACACAAATAAACCCATATCGGTGAACAATTAATAATAATTATTACAATTATAATAAAAGATAATATAATTATAATATAATTATATACATATATATAATTATAATATATAATAATTACATATACATATAATTATAACCAGGGGTTCAAAAATCTAAGCGTCAAGCGGGTAGTCTTGCACCACTAAAATTTAAAAGTTTTCTTCTCTGAAAATTGAATAGCATTCTAATAAGAATTTTACATAAAAATATTAGAAGAAAAAAAATAAATTTAGTGGTGAGAGATTGTCTGCTCTGCTGGCACCTAGATTTTTGCACACTTGATTATAACTAACTATAATTATATACATATACAGGGTGATTCAAAAAAGATGGGGGAAATTTTAAGAGGTGATAGTACACATCAAGACAAATAAATAAACGGGAAACTAAGGGTCCCAAACGTCTTCCGAAGAACATAGGCGCCATCAAAGTTTAGGATCCAAAATTTGAAATGATTATAAAAACGGAAAAATTGGTCGATTCGTATGCGGTTTTCACGAAAACTATTCTTTATGTCAGTATTGTTTTGAAAATAAATTATAAAGATAAATTTTAAAAAATGCCGATAGAGTGCGCTTTAGACTTTGGAGCAACGAACAACTATTTTTTACCGTTATTTTTTGCATCTCATTAAATTTTTTTAGAAGTTTAGACATAAACTTAAATTTTGAGCTCGAAATCTGTAGTTAAGTAGCGCAAACTGAACTGTGTTCAATGGGAGTGGGTACGTTCAAATTTCAAATGATTATAAAAAACAGAAAAATTGGTCAATTGATTTGCGGTTTTCACTAAAATTACCGTAACTTCGGGTGTATAAGCCGCAGATCAAACAATTCTTTTTCGACCCAGAATTTAAGAAACATATATAACTAGTTAGATCGCCGCAAATATTTGTCTTCAATCACTAAATAAGATTTCTGGGTCCAAAAATAATTGTTTGTTCCGCGGCTTATACACCCGAAATTACGGTATTCTTTATGTCAGTATTGTCTTAAAAATAAATTATACAGATAAATTTCAAAAAATGCCGATAGAGGACGCTTTAGACTTTGGAGCAACGAACAACTATTTTTTACCGTTATTTGTTGTATATCATTAAGTTTTTTTAGAAGCTTTGACATAAACTTAAATTTTGAGCTCAAAATCTGAATCGTTCAGAGTGGTGAAGTAGCGCAAAATGAACTGTGTTCAATGGGGATGGGGAGGTTCAAATTTCAAATTATTATAAAAAACGAAAAAATTGGTCGATTCGTTTGCGGTTTTCTCTAAAACCATTTTTTATGTCACTATTTCCTTGAAAATAAATTTTAAAAATAAATTTCAAAAAATTCGGTTAGAGGGCGCCTTAAAATTTAGAGTAACCAACAACTATTTTAACCATTACATTTTTGTATCTAACTAAATGCTTGCAAAATCTTGGACTTAAATTTTGCGCTCAAATTCTGAATCGTTGGGAGGGGTTAAGAAGCGCAAACTGAACCGTGTTCAGGAGTTGAAATGTTACCCTGCCCACCCTACGAACACGGTTTAATTTTTCGCTACTTAATTACTCACAACGATTCAGATTTTGAGCTCAAAATTTAAGTCTAAGCTTTTAAAGCATTTATTTATATTTTAAAACAATAACGGTTAAAAATAGCTGTTGGTTACTCTAAATTTTAAGGCGCCCTCTAACGGAATTTTTTTAATTTGTTTTTAAAATTTATTTTCAAGGAAATAGAGACATAAAGAATGGTTTTAGAGAAAACCGCAAAAGAATCGACCACTTTTTCCGTTTTTTATAATAATCTGAAATTTGAACCTCCCCACCCTCATTGAACACAGTTCAGTTTACACTACTTAACCACTCTCAACGATTCAGATTTTGAGCTCAAAATTTAAGTTTACGTCAAAGCTTCTAAAAAAAGTTAATGAGATGAAAAAAATAACGGTAAAAAATAGTTGTACGTTACTCCAAAGTCTAAAGCGCCCCCTATCGGCATTTTTTAAAAATTTATCTGTATAATTTATTTTCAAGACAATACTGACATAAACAATAATTTTAGTGAAAACCGCAAATCAATTGACCAATTTTTCTGTTTTTTTAAATTATTATTTGAAATTTGAACCTACCCACTCCCATTGAACACAGTTCAGTTTGCGCTACTTAACCACAGATTTCGAGCTCAAAATTTATGTTTATGTCTAAACTTCTAAAAAAATTTAATGAGAGGCAAAAAATAACGGTAAAAAATAGTTGTTCGTTGCTCCAAAGTCTAAAGCACCCTCTATCGGCATTTTTTGAAATTTATCTTTATAATTTATTTTCAAGACAATTCTGGCATAAAGAATATTTTTCGTGATAACCGCAAACGAATCGACCAATTTTTCCGTTTTTTATAATCATTTCAAATTTTAGACACCTAAACTTTGCTGGCGCCTATTTCCTTCGGAAGACGTTTGGGACCCTTAGTTTCCCATTTAATATTATTTGTCTTGATGGGATCACCTCTTAAAATTTTTCCCATCTACTTTTAATCACCCTGTATATATAATTCTAACTAATCTATAACTAACTATAATTATATATATATATATATACCGGGTGTCCCAAAAATGACTGATGGATTTTAAATTTCAATAACTTGCAAACGGTGACTATTTAAAACGGTATTAATTATTACGGTAGCTATTTAAAAAAATTTTGCAGGAGGGTCATGTATAATGTCAGGAGTTTTTTTTAACGTAATTTTTTTTTTTAGTTCGAATTTCAAACAATAAATGGCGCTGACGACGATTGAGGACCTGGTGATCAGTGCTTAGTGAGGCGTCGACCTGGCCTTTAATTGCCGTCAGCGCCATCTATTGTTTGAAATTCGAACTAAAATCAAAAATTACTGTAAAAAAACTTCTGACATTATACGTGACCCTCCTGCAAAAATTTTTTAAATAGCTGTCACCGTTTGGAAGTTATTGAATTTTAAAATCCATCAGTCATTTTTGGGACACCTGGTATATACATATAATGATAAAAGTGCTTAGTTAGCTTTGTGGTAAATCACGTATTAAATATTTTTATTTTCTTCATTCATTTTCATACCATGAATTTATATATATTATAAAGATGCTGTTTTTAATCTATTCATTTTGTGGGTAATTCGTTTATTTTAAAAACATATTTACTATGCATATTTTTGTTAAATAACTTCAAATTCATTATCTAGTATCTTAATGAAAACAGTTACAAAACAATGAAAAACCTAAAAATCCAAAATTTTGATATGTTTCCCTACCATATGAAAGCATAACGCAATCACTTCTAAATTATTAGCAAGAAATATTAGTCTTCTATTATTATTTTTTTTTCGATCTTAACAAGAAGAAAGTATTAGATTTGTGAAAATTCTCGAAATCCGGTTTTCAACGGATTTACACATTTAACCCTTTAACGTTCATTGGTTTCGCCACGAAACCACAAAATTTTAATTCCCATACGCAACACTGACACCGGTATTTTTATCTAAAAATATCCCTTTTATTTTGTATGTGAAAAATCACGTTTTCTTATTTAGAAATAAATTTGTTCTTAATTACCGGTGTCATTCATTTATTTCGACATCTTAGCAATGAAAATGCTTTGATCGTTAAAGGGTTAAGGGGTCAGAGAAACCGCGAAACATGTTTTTACAAAATGTCCGTCTGTGAGTCTGTCTGTCTGTAAGGGGCAAAAATTTTCTTTGCGCTCTTTCTCAAGGACTAATGCACGGAATTCCATAAAACATTACATTCTCTTAAACCTCAATATGAATTAGACCTGATTAGTTTCTGATGTATGTCGCATAACAGGTGGCAGTGCTATGCTGCATTTTTTACAATTTCTACAATAGCCATATCTCAAGAATTAGTACGTGGATTTTATGAAATTTTAGATTTAGTTAGTACTTGATACAAAATGCTGGTGATTACGTTTTGGTACAAATCTTTCAACAGGTAGCACTGAGATGGTGCATTATTCGAGATTATCACAATAGCTCTATCTCAAGAACTAATGGATGTATTGTATCTTTAAAATATTCAACTCAATTTTAGAGCATGATTTTATTTATTAAAAAAATATTTTATATATTTTGGATTATTTTAAAACAGTTTAAAAAAACGTACAAGCTGTAATTTGAAAAAAAAATAGATATTTATAGTTTTATCTGCCTTTTTTTATTCTTGCTAAATATCACTTGCAATAAATATAGCAGATGAACGGCCTATTAATTTCTATTTGAAAAGTGCTATCAGGGTAAATTTACTTCTATGTAAACATAAAATTTCTAAGAGTAATGCTCTTAATATGGCAGTTATATTTTCGATTGATATTAAGCAGTAAATATACATAAAATATATTTCCTCACAAATGAAAAGTTGTTTAAATATTATTTGATTACTCGGCAAGTATTTCCACACCTAACGCAAGGATTCTCAGCTCCTAAGATATTTTTAATAAATACAGCAATGGCGCAAAAATAATTTCCCAGCCTATGCAAATCCTGAGTACCGATGCGGTCTTCTTATATCGGCGTACTATTTTAAAAGGGAGTTTACACATTTTAATAAATTTTTATTAGTCGCGCGATGTAATGGCAAGTCGGTAATGACACGACTGCGTTTATTGGCACATTAAGATGATAAATTATAAATAATTACCGCAAACAGTTTGCAAAGTCCAAGCGGAAGGAGATTTCTAATCTTGATTATTAACTCCAATAGCATTCGATAAATTTAACTGTCAGATGTTGTAATTTTTTGTCGCTCTTACTGCGGCCACATTTAATTGCTGCGCTTTCTTGTTAATGTCACCGGGGCTCGTTAAGGTTTGTCTTGACAGCCGGAGAAAAAAAAAAAGGCTCCGATTTTGGCATGTTCGTTGGTTTGATGAGAAGCGGGAAATAAATTATGAAATTAGCAATTTCTTTTTGCATTTTAAAGCTCCCGATTGGGAAATGAAGTGGAAAAATTTGAGCGATGCTGGAATTACTGATTACGCTCAGAATTTTCTTTTGGAATTTAAATGGATTTAAGTAGTGTGGTAAGGTAGGATGAAAGGTTAATTTTTTTTTTCTTTTACATAATAAAGCGTATTACGATACTTATAGAAAATATCATTTTTATCCACTCCGATGTTGAAAGAAATGAAAGATAAAGGAGATTTCGACTCAGCAAATTAAGTCACCCTCCCCTCTGTAATTTGTTGCTAATTTTAATTCAACAAATTTTTGATCCCAGGTATTTATGGAATTTAATATAAAGGATATGCGTATTAGGCTGCCTTTTACTTATAAAATTAGAAAGAAAACAGTTCCAGACATCGGATGATTACACTCATGGGTTAAAAATTAAATTTTAAAAGGAAGATTTTAAACGAAATACTATTCGACGATTAAAGAATTATGTGTAATATGATATGAAACACATCCTTTTGGAAGGTTTTTTTAAATCTTTTTTTATTTGAAAATATAGGGTAATCAAGATATTTGTAAAGCGTTCTTCGGAAATAACAACAAGTTGTTTCTGCGATGTAATTGTTAATTATGTTTTGAAAACTGCTTATAAAAAGTTTTAATTATTTCTACTAACACTGTAGTTTTGAAATTGCGTTTAATGCTTGTCATTTAATCACGCTGAACTAATTATATTTTGTACGTAACTCAGAATGCACAAAACATAGGGTATTATGCATTTTAAAACTATCAGAAGTACCTTGCTTCACCCGTGGCAATTTATGGAGCCTTACAGGTAAATTATTGTGGGGCCTACGGATAAATTATCGTGGAGCCTACGGATAAATTATTGTGGGGCCAGGCCCCACAATAGACACTGAAAAGATCCGAATGATAATGTTAAGTCCTATGAGAGCATTCTTTTCAAATATCTCGCGCAAATTTTAATATTTTGACATGATTTTTTCCATAGGATACCTGAGGACGATCTACAACCGGCCTAGTTTTTACTTTTTCGATTTTGCTTATATATTTTTGATAATATGATAGTTTCAATTTCAGAGTCTTTTTAAACCGGTTTTTAAATTTAGAGTGTTTTTTTATTTTTATTTTTTTTAAATCTGAAACTAAAATTGAAAATAGTAAAAACTAGGCCGATTGTGGATCGTCCTCATCTATCTTATGCAAAAAAAATCGAGTAAAAATATTAAAATTTCAGCGAGAAAGTGCGACACCAGTCACAGAAAAAGACCCGGTTGATAATGTAAAGTCTATGGGAGCGTTCTTTTCAAATATCTCACTCAAATTTTAATATTTTTACATGTTTTTTTTTTTTTTTTTTTTTTTTTTGCATAGGATAGCTGAGGACGATCTACAACAGGGCTAGTTTTTTTTTTACTTTTTCAATTTTGGTTTCAGATTTTTTTTAAATACTTTAACTTTCAAAACCGATTTGAATCTGAAATTGAAACTATCATAATATAATATATATATATGCAAAATCGAAAAAGTAAAAACTAGCCCAGTTGTATTAGATCGTCCTCAGCTATCCTATGCAAAAATATCACGTAACAATATTAAAATTTGAGCGATATATTTGAAAAGAACGTCCCCACAGACTTAACATTATCATCCGGGTCTTTTTCAGCGACTAGTGTGGGTCATGCTACGCTATTTGGTTTATCTTTGTTTTTATCGTGTTGCAGGGAAATCTTATATTTTCCTTGTCGTGTGTACCAAAATAAGCACATTGTTATTTATAAAGTTAATAAGCACATTGTTATTTATAAAGTTAATAAGCACATTGTTATTTATAAAGTTTTTTCTATGATTCTGTCCAAACTCCATCATATTTTCCTCATTATCTTTTAACAATTTCTCTGCTAGAAACAACAGATCTCCGTTATTATGATACCCATATTATTGCATTTTTATTTATTTTACGTGTAAGGCCCTTATAACTAACATAGGCAAATCCAATGATACCCCTATCTTTTTATTAAATTGGATAAGGAGGAAAATAAACAATGCATTGCAATAAAAAATATGTGATTGTTTTAATTAAAAAAAATACAAATAAAACTATTGTAACTCAAAATCTTTAAAGAATCTTTAGACGCCCGTAATCAATAGTGTTAAATCAATTTTAAATGATTCGAGACTTTCTGTTGAACTTAAGGTGTTTATTTTCTTTTAGTGTGTACGTATGTTAATTATTTACATTCTATGTTTAAATTGGATTTATTTTAAAATTTATGTACTTTGAAATGAATCTAGGGATATCAACTGTAATTTAGTGAGCATTTCATTAACTGAATGCGTTTGTTACTGTTTCTTTTATTAAATTTTAAATAAAATTATTCATTTTCTGTCGTATTAAATAATTCTAGATTTTCCGCTATAATTTTGTGTGTATTTGACTTAATGAATGAGTTTGTTACTATTTATTTTGTTAAGTCTTAAATTATTCATTTTGTTTTCTGAATGATTCAAGATTTTCCACTGATATTAATGTGTTTATTTACCTATAGTGTGTGCTTAAGTTATTCATTTTTACCGTATTAACTCGTGTATACCGCGCACCCATTACTTTAGAAGGAAAAATGACGGTCTTTTAAAATCGTACACAACACGCAACATAAATTTGATATGCAAATAAATGAATGGCCAAAGGAATTTAAGTAAAGAAAGTCGAAACAAACATTGCTTTAGGCCAGAAAATAAGGCGAAATTACATTTTTAGACTTCGGGTAGTGAGTGCATGAAAAGGGGGATAATAGTAAGTGACGACAATGATAATTGCTTATTAATGTTTAAATAACGTTACTAAAGTTTTTCTATAAAAAAAGTGAAAGAAGGGAAATAAAGATGCAGCAATACTTCTATTAAGGGGACGGTGGACGTTAAAAATTTTTTTTATTCATTTTTATCATAGCAATATGAAATTTTGTGCATATATACATTTCACCAACAGCATATAGAATACCTTCAAAAAATTTCCAACCTTATTAAAATTTGTAAATTTTTTGCAAAAATTTAAATCTTTAAACGAAATTTTAAAATGCTCCTCGTGTTTTAATTTTTGAAATATTTTCTTGCTTTTGCATTTTTATCACTTAAAACTATATTATAAACAAATTTGTGTAAGATTTTTTAAATCCCTTGTATAGTTAATATTTTACAGATATTTTCTAAATTCCTTATCGATTTTCATCAAAATTTTGCCTTTTAATAAGTAAAAAATAAAATTTGACTATCTTAATGAAGACGAATTTTAAAAAGCTTACACAATTTCTTTTAAAATAATATCAGGATACTTCCTTATCAATTTTATAAATATTGATCAAAAATTACGACGCAAGGAGCAATTCAAAAATCTAAAAACGCTGAAAAATTAGTTTTGAGAAAAACAGATTTAAAGTATATAAACACATTTATCTTTTTTTATTTACTCCTTAAAACCTTCATAAATGATATTTTAATAAGAAAAAAACTGTTTAGGTACTATTATACCCCGGAAATAGACCTTTTTTCTGACGATTTTGCTCAAATAAAGGTCCACTGTCCCCTTAAGTAAGATTTTCCTATTTTTAATGTCTTCTTTGAATGCATTTCTTAATTCATATCTCTATCGTGTGTTTATTTCAAGCAGTAAAATATTATTCCGTTTATATCGCGCACCTACGAGTTTTGCCTTACTTTTTTCACAAAAAGTGTGCGTTATACACGAGTAAATACGGTATTACACGTTCAGATTATATTTATTTTAAAATTGCTTTGATTGACATTTTAACCCTTTCACCGCCTGAAGATTTTCGTGCATTTTCTTAAGAAATTTCGTAAAGTCCAGGATATACATTTTTTAAATCGCCGTTTTATTCTGTAATATCTTTTACAGCTTCATTCTATATACGGTTTAAAACAGAATTGTATAAAAGTACTTTTGTTTATTGCCCTTTTAATATGATTTCCAGTAACGCAAAAACATGGATCAAATACGAGGAATAAAGGTTTTTACTGTTAGTTACCGAATGAAATTTATTTGATTAGATTTTATGTGAAAATCAGTTTAGGGCCTAATTCTAGTGATTGTTGCTTTAGTTATCAATTATTAGATTATCAACTAGCCGCTTAACCAGTTCTACGGACGGGAATTCATGAATTCATTTCTAAAGCAAAAATTAAAAATAAAAATCCAAATAGTGTATGAATATAAAAATTTGTTATGTCTATTAAAAATAAGTATTTATACAACCAATATGAAATAGAATGTTTACAAAAATCAATTATGTCTTAAAAAATAAATAATAGTAAGCATTTACACTACTGAATTAAAGTTTGGTAATATAAAAATCAGTTATAAAGCCAATATTTACACAGCCAAATAAAAATTTGTAAGAAAAAATGAAATGTGCATCGTCATTGCAAAAAAAAAAAAAAAAATGGAAAAAATATTTTAAAATGAAAAAAAACCTTTGTTCTATTTTCCAAGTCTTCAGTCAGGTACAGTGCGTTAGATTCGTTTTTTAATGAGTATTGCACAACCAAACTAAAGTTTAGGAATAAATTAATTAGTTTTAAAGTCGATACTTACACAACCAAACAAAACTTTGTAAGGAAGAATGAAATGAACATTGCCATTGCAAAATAATTGAAACAAATTATTTTTGAATGAAAAATCGTTGCATTGTTTTCCACGTCACTCATTAAGCAAAGTGCAATAGACCCTTTTTTGTTGTTTGTTTGTCTTTTACAATAAAGCAAAATAGTTACGGCTTAGTACAAAACTTTACAGAAGATAATGTTTCGTGTAAATACCTTATCAGACTGTGACAAAAGTTTTTCTTGTTTAGGTTCGTCCTTGACCCAAACGCGTACATATTCTCTAGAAGTTGCTATTCAAAAGGCCACATACAACATCCCATCTGAAAAAAAAACGTATGGAGCAAGATTCCAA
Source organism: Maratus speculifer (assembly GCA_964019185.1). Classification (NCBI taxonomy): domain Eukaryota; kingdom Metazoa; phylum Arthropoda; class Arachnida; order Araneae; family Salticidae; genus Maratus; species Maratus speculifer. The sequence goes on along the minus strand of OZ025293.1, from coordinate 410,726,571 downwards.
CCTTTTTCGAACTTTGAACCTGAGATTTACTGATAATCGAAGCAAACCAAATCGTAAGCTAACAGAGGCGGAACTGGAAAGGTAAACTGGTATTCGATAGAGTAAGCAGGATTCTCGGTATTAAAACACGGGTGCTTATCCTATGTCCTGTCAAAACTTCTGCATCTGCACCATTTTGCGAAAACCTTTTGGCTATTAAACGTGTGTCATTAGAGAGATCACTGGACGAATTCATATTCCTAAGCAACATAACAATAACATCAAATTTAAGATATAACTGATCTGGTGGCATAGCAGAAGGTGGTAAGCTATTGATGAAATCCATCTGCAAATTGTTTTGTTTTTCTTCATAGTCACAAAGTGTTATATCAGCACTAAAATAAGACTTGACTTCGCCAGATAGTTTTCGTAGTAAAACTTCCTCATTCAATCTCAATCAATCCTCATTTTTGGGACACAAAATGGCTTTTTCCGAAAGATGAACCAGATCGATTTCAGACGAACCAAAAATATTATCCACTATAGAATCCTAATCCACCGAACCCAAGGCTTCGGTGTTACTAAACATTCTTGGAGTATTTCAACAATATCTTCACTGAGTCCATAATTACTAGTCAACCGACAATCTTCTATTCGAATGAACCATTCCACGAAATCAAGTTCCTCAAGTTCGGTTCGCATATTTGTAACCAGACTGAACTGTCGAAATTTTGGCAATTATCCATACAACTTTCAAAAATCTCGCTTAGATGTCCATAAACAGCATTCAAAGCATGAATGTGTCATGATACATTCATCACATATAATGCGCTTAGCCATTTTCAGTAATCTTCCTTCAGTTGTTCTTTTTCCGAATTTTTGAAACTAAATTATTGAAAGTACCATAAAAACAAATGACGGCAAACAGTTTTAAAATATCTAAATAAGAATCTAGAATTCCCCTGTTAAAGTGTTCAGTTGAGGGTTCAGTAATCATCTGCAAATTGTTTTGTTTTTCTTCATAGTCACAAAGTGTTAAATCAGCACTAAAATAAGACTTGACTTCGCCAGATAGTTTTCGTAGTAAAACTTCCTCATTCAATCTCAATCAATCCTCATTTTTGGGACACAAAATGGCTTTTTCCGAAAGATGAACCAGATTGATTTCAGACGAACCAAAAATATTATCCACTATAGAATCCTAATCCACCGAACCCAAGGCTTCGGTTTTACTAAACATTCTTGGAGTATTTCAACAATATCTTCACTGAGTCCATAATTACTAGTCAACCGACAATCTTCTATTCGAATGAACCATTCCACGAAATCAAGTTCCTCAGGTTCGGTTCGCATATTTGTAACCAGACTGAACTGTCGAAATTTTGGCAATTATCCATACAACTTTCAAAAATCTCGCTTAGAAGTCCATAAACAGCATTCAAAGCATGAATGTGTCATGATACATTCATCACATATAATGCGCTGAGCCATTTTCAGTAATCTTCCTTCAGTTGTTCTTTTTCCGAATTTTTGAAACTAAATTATTGAAAGTAGCATAAAAACAAATGACGGCAAACAGTTTTAAAATATCTAAATAAGAATCTAGAATTCCCCTGTTAAAGTGTTCAGTTGTTCAATATTTATTCAATTTAGAAAATATTTTTATGCTACTGTGCATTTTTTTAATGAAATTAAATTTATCGTGTTGCTATGGAAGCAGACGATAAAACTGCATTTTTGGAATAAGGAAATAGAATAAAAAGTTTTGTTAATTTTTGTAATAAAATGTTTTCTTTATTTCTTTTTAAAAAAGGTAATAATTAAGCGCAATTAAATAAACTCTAATTATTTACATGCGGAGGTAAAAGAATTATTGTAATAACCGCTACTTCTTATTATTATTGGAGCGTGGCGTATATGATACGCATATCTCGCATTGCAATAAACATTTAGAACTGGTGAGAACCTGCGCGATTACGGGTTGAACATAAAAAACGGCAAAAATTCATCAAAACATAAGAAAAATCCTATTTACAATTTTCAAAATTTTTTGCGTCAATCGGGCTTTTTTCCAGCAACCCGTGTGACAAATTTTATGGCTCCGCGCTCCATGGGTTTCCGAATTTTTGAGGTTACATAGATACGCGCACGGATTTTAATAAGGTAGATTATTTTTTGTATTCAAACATTTTTTTTTAATTGAGAAATTTTAAATTGACTACATTTCATTGTGCGATGTATTTAATTAAAAGAAATTTGTATTTTTTTTTTTTTTTTTTTTTTTTTTTGTTATTTTAAGTGTTTTTTTTTTTTTTTTTTTAGCTGAAATTAAATCATGTAATCAAATACGCTTTACAAATATACAAACCCTTGCTGTTACACTTGTCTGAAAAGCAGCGCTTAAATATTTTTAATTTCATTAAAAAACTATTTTCCAATAGTAATAATTTTGAAATTAAATTAATGGTTCTGCCATCGATGTTCTTATTGAATACGTTTAGAATTTAATAAGTATAAATTAACGATTAATATTTATTTATAAATATGAATTTCTCTCTTAATAAGAAAAAATCCTCTGTGGTTTTTTAGATCACATTTACTCGCTAGTTTCCTTTTACATATTATCACTTCTATTGGCTGTAAAATAATTTTAGATTTTAAAAATTTGTCTTCCTTTATCATGAAGAATATTAAATTCACACATACTATCGGGGTTTTATTCCGTACATATAAAAAAGTAATATACAAATTATTAAATGTATTGATGATGAGAATGAGAGTTATTATACAGCATGTATAGAAAAATTAAATCCTTTTATCCTGAAATAATTCTTGAATGAATGAAGCTAAAACTGAGAAAAAAGAATTTACGAGTATTAAAAAAATAACATGTCCTATCATATGTGAATGACATCAGCCCTCCTAGTAGAGAAATTTTGAAGTTATTGAACCTATCTCGAAAGCTATAAGAGATAGCGGAAACAAGTCAGTTACAAACATGTGGACGTGGAGCATCCTTGGTACTGTGTAAATAACGTACTACATGTAAAAATAACTTTGTTATAAGCTCTGAAATGATACTTTTTATACGAACAACTACTGCTGTACATGCGTCGCAAATCGCTTGTATAGGTGCAACTTTATAAGACAAATGCTTATTTACTAAACAACTAACTCATGTAAGAAAGGTACATTCATGAATAAAATGTATACCACCTTAATAACTCAGCCAGAAATCAACGTATAAATATGTGATAGATAACAATCGATTACTAATATTGTCTACTAATTAATATTAAACATATTTTTTTCTGGGGGGGGGGGGTTGCCTACATAAAAAATTTGTACTAAATGAGAAAAATTTCAATACTAAAATTTAAATTTTACACTTTACATCGATTATTACCTTCGGATGCCAAAGGAGAAATCATTATCGTAGGGATAGTGTATTTTAGGAACTATGCAAATTTAAAGTTTAGAATGCTTAAATTCATTTTTCAATAAATTGCAATGCCGGTAATGTTCTAGACATCACCCTGTATATAAAATATTAATGTATTTTTTTTAACTTAAATTTTCGAATATTTTCTTTTCTTTTCGTGACCCTATTTTTTTAAATAAATAATAAAATTAATTTTTAAAAAAGATAAAAGGACAACAAGCAAAGTACATTTATTTTATTTAATATATAAATTCGAGACATTTATTTTATACAAAATCATTACAATCTTACACACCTGTTTAATAGCTTAAAATTAAGAATTAAGATTCCCTCTTCAATAGCATACTATTTCCAATAATGCGTATTTTTCATTAATATTTTCCCTCATATCTAGACAACATATGAATTCAATATCTCTTGTATTAGCTTCATTCTCACATACTAATTTGAACGTAAGTATGAAATTCTGAAGCAGTCATTACGATACTTAAATACATAATTTTGGCAAAAGATAAATAGTTATCATTTGTTTTCATGGTGATTTTATGATTTATTATTCCATTTGCGGAAAGTCTTAATATAAAACTGTATCTAGAAGCTAAGAAAAGAATTTAAAACTCTCTCGGGACGATTAAAATCCTCTACACGAATCTTTATTGTTATAGGAACTATTTTCTGTGTGTGGTTTTAATATTACACGGTAAAAAGAAATAAATTTCTCAGACTGAAAAACAATAAATGTACAAAATTTATAGAATCACAAACATCTTAACTTTTCGTCTAAATTACTGCAAATTGGTTGCACCTTCATCTCTTTTATCGAAATAAAGCAGTAAAACTATAAGCAGACTATTTTAAAACATGCAGGTAAATTTTATAACTATGTCTACAATAAATGTATATGTGTAAACAATTATATTTCTATCATCGAAATATTTCAGGTTACTAAAAGCCCTAAGATATTCAAAGTTCGGCTGCAAGATGTTTGCATATTAAAAAAGTCGATTTTATGAAGAATCAAAAGACAAATTTCATTTTGTAATTATATCATTTTTTCCATTGTGAAACTGGTGCTTTACAAATACACGGGTCATCAGAATTAACGGATATTAATAAATTTATGCTCACTCAGTTAATGTTGCAACCAAAGGCCAATGCATCATTTATTTATATTAATGAAATACTTTTGAACACAAAATTGCACTTCCGCGCATACGTTATCGTCGTAAATATGCAAATTGTCAACGTGGTGCGCAATGGACGTATGTTGAAATTTTCGTCTATTATGTTATTTAAAGTGATTTCGGTATCTGAAAGTGATCTGCATTCATTAGCTATGGCTCCAAGGCATCATGGCGAAGGTAAAAAATGACGAAAAATTGATAAAATCGAGGATGGTCAGACAAAGTTGAGATCGCCCAAGGTTAGAATATATCTCAAATTGCCATATCAAGAGCTTCCGAGTCGCTTTTTAAGCACTGGATTCATTGATAAACAGCCTGTTCAAGGGAGACCAAGAACAACAACCACATATGATGACTTTTTCGGCTCGAAGATACCACGAAGTAACTTCAAAAGATTTGGTTCTAGATATTCGGGCTACCACAGGAACACTAATTAGCCGTTCTACTGCAGTGGTCACACTAATTTCCGTTTCCAAAGAGGTCCGTTTAAACTGTTGACATCGTCCTGTTCAATGGAGCCTAGAAGACTGTGCAAGAAAAAGATGTTCCACCGACAAGGGAGGGCAAGTTGTGTGTTCTTTTGTCTCTCCAGATCAAAACACGGCTAGAATGGTTGTTCAGACTATACACTGTTAAAAAATTGAAACTTTTGCTGCATCGTCACTCCACCGCTTTTATAGAATATCTCTATTTTGACCAATGAGAATGCTTCGCGGTGAAGTGACGATACAGCAAAAATTTCAAATTTTCGACAGTGTATCTGGACTTGTCAGTAAACAATTTTCAAGCAGAGTCTTCTTGACTCCACTGAACATAACGACGGCAACAGTTTAAACGGGCTTTTTTGGAGGTTGGAGTAAATGGGACACAAACTATTGGTTTTTTACAAACAGTCTACCCTTGTTAAGCTTCTTGAAGTTGTAGAATGGCTAATTCAAGATCTTGTGGCAGCCTGAAGTCTGATCTAAATTTCTTGTCGTCGCTTCGCGGTTTCTACGTGCCGAAAATGCAGAAAATGGTCTTCGAATGCACTTGTTGCTCTTGGTCTCCCTTAACCAGGATGTCTATCAACGGATACAACGCTTAAAAAACAACTCGGATACTCTTGATATGACACTTTGAGGGATATTCAATTCTTGGACGACCTTCATTTTTTACCATCTTCGATTCTACCAATTATTCTCCACTTTTGACCTTTTCTTATATGATGTCTTTGAGCCATAACTAATGACTACTGATCACTCTCAAGCACCACATCCGCTTTAAATAACACTGCTGACCAGAATTCGAACATCCGTTCATTACGCACTACATTGACGTTCACAATATATTTCCGATATGCCCGGACGTGCAATTTTGTATTCAATAGTATTTAATTAACATTATATAATTGCAACACTAACTTAGTGAGCATATTTTTTCTCATCATCTTTAATTTTGATGACCAAAGTATAAATGCAAAGTAATTTGTATGTAAACGATACATGTTCCAGGGAAATTTTAAGTCTTATAGTCTTTACAAAACATTAACCCTTTCAGGAATAGGAAAATTATTTTTCTTAAATGATGAAATAATTGTCTGAGATCAGAATTTACAAACGATTTTATTCAGAAAATAAAATCTGCTTTTCAACGCTTCCATTGTAAAAGAAAAAATATATCAATGTATTCTTGGTTCATTTTTTTTTAGGGTTTCGGTCACCTAACAAAACCCTATTCGTCTCTGTCCTCTGTTTGTCTGTCCGTCAGATAGTCCGTACACAAAAACTGTACAAATCAGGGACTTCAAATTTTGTAAACTTACAACTCAATACCTCATGTCACACAATAAATCATAATTTTTTTAAAGTTTATTATTTTACTTAAATTAATCTTATCAATGTCATTTGTTCCTTTTTGCGCCTGAAATTTTACAAGATAAACCTTTATTTCAACGTTTTGCGTTTAGACATCGTAGCGTGGAAGAAAAGTAACTCAATAGTAATCAGAAAGTTCTTAGTTCGAATCCTGGTGCCTGAAGTTGAAATTTTCATATTAAGACGAATTTAATTAAAGGAAATTTTGTATTTTTTGCCAATTTAATGTTTTTTTTTTTATGAGGACCCCAGAAGCCAAGGGGTATAAGTGACAAAATTGAAAAAAAATAAACTAAGTACACAGACGACTTGAAAATATGCTGTTTTCATTTCAGGTAAAGAAATATAGGTGATTTTTTTATTATTTGCTGAGTTATAGAGATAAACCACTTTTTTCGAAAAACAAACAATATTGATTAATTATACATTTAAAGAAAATTGTACTCTATTTTTTAAAAAGTTATTGAAATAAGAATTCAAAGGCCAAAATGCAACAAGCAGAAGTTTCCTATTTCAATTTAGTCAATTGTTATTGATGTTGCAATTTAACATCAATTATCTTTAAACTCAGTTTACTCCAAATCGAAATTTTGTCACTTGTACCCCTTGGCTTCTGAGGTCGTCATACATCATTGACATTCATAATATTCTTTGGAATTCAATTTTCTTTCTGTTTTAAAATTTATTGCGATTTATTAATGATTCAGCATTTTAAATTTCATTCAAACATTTTTTTTCGTTTTTGAAATTAAAAATTTAATTTAATTTAATTTACTCCACTAATTTTTTTTTCGGATTTTCAAAAAGTTTAGAATTTGGGGTTTTATTTAAATAATTTCATTTGAAAATTTTTAATTTGATTAAAATAAATAACTTCTTCTTATAAATATTTTAAAATAAAATTCATTGGAACTACCGTCTATGTAAAAATGTTATAATTATAAATTACCAGTTTGGCTTTATTCATTAAAGGATAAATTTTTTTGAAAGAAGTATTACACGAAACCCTCCGTGCGATTTGCGATCACACTTACTCACTTGCTTAATTAAAATTAGGTGGTCAAGCAGTATGACCCCTGCCATTGAAAGGGTTAGTCGATCTTTCTTACAACTACTACACAGAGAGCTCATGGAAATTTCGCTTAAAAGACCACATTACTAACTGAAAAAGACCCGAATGTTAAATCTATGGGGGCGTCCTTTTCAAATATCTCGCTCAAATTTTAACATTTTAACATGATTTTTATGTCTAGGATACCTGAGGATGATCTAAAACCGGGCTAGTTTTTACTTTTTCAATTTTAGTTTCAGATTTTTTATATTATGATAGTTTCAATTTCAGAACCAGTTCAAACCGGTTTCGAAAGTTAAAATAATTTTTTTTAATCTAAAACCAAAATCGAAAAAGTAAAAACTAGCCCGGTTGTAGATCGTCCTCAGCTATCCTATTCAAAAACATCATGTAAAAATATTAAAATTTGAGTGAGATATTTGAAAAGGTCGCCCCCATAGATTTAACATTATCATCGGGTCTTTTTTCACTCAGTAGTGTGGGATCTTCAGTATTCGATAAAGTTTGAAACTGTTATAAAACTGTTTTTCTTGGTTGTCTGAGATATATATGTATGACCTCTCAGATAGCTTGCAAATATTTCATTTTTCAACTCAAGTATTTGATAAAAGTTGGTCCACACATACGACTTTTCTTAGATTCGGTAGAACATGCTTTCCAAAAGCCAGGCGAGTTCTGAAATTTAAAATACCTGCGAAGCGTTCGAAATGCTAATATCAATAATTTTTCACGTTCAAGCTTCTGCATCTGCGAACGAGAACTCGGACATGATATAAGCTGAAAAACATACAAGATATTCCTTTAGATTTTAGGATCTCTTTTAACGGTTTTCAATATCTACGATGCAACTACTATGACAGAATTTCATGAAATCCGGAACGTTCGGTAACAGGAGTTCAAAACATTTCATGTTTTGTCTCAATTATTGAATATTTGATAAAATCTAAAACTTATGGGCAATTTTTAAACACTGAAGAATAAACTTTATAAAGGCCATGCGATTTCAGTGGTTTAAAATACCTGCCATGCAACGAAAATGTAAATGTTAATGATTACATATTACTTAAACTTGCGTATCTTCGAACGAGAATGGACTGAGTGCGATAAAATGAGGGTTATTCAAAAATAGTAAAATTTTCACATAAATGCATCAGGCTTCTGATCGGTCAATTTCGTTTCAAAAAGTGCGAATAAACTATATGTATCCCTATCTAAATTCTGTCGTTAAATTACAAATTTGTCGAATGAGTTTTATTACCATAGCTGGTTTTTGATATTGAAGCTATACTGACAGTGTGGAGAATCAGATTTCGATCCCAAATGCGCGGATTTTAAAAAATTCTACCATTGCAGTCGCGAGGCAGATATTAAAATAGTTAAAATAGATTGATTTTTAAAACATTTGTACTAGAAAGACTATAAAAAGGTTCTGTTTCGATTCAACCTTTTATCAAGCGTTTACGCCCCGTGAATTCACGTTCCCGAATGCGCAGGCTTTAATAAACTGTGGGCAAATACTCACAATGCAGTCACCTGACAGATATTGAAAACCGTTGAAATGAACTCGCTTTTATGTGTATGTATATATATATATTATACAAATCCTAAGAAAGATATCTTGCGTATATTTCAGATTGCATCATGTATTAAAGCTTACGTGAATTCCTGTTTGCAGACGCACGCGCGTGAATGATGTTCAATTATTGAATTAGAATTTTAATTGCTTGGTAACTTAAACCGCTGAGATATCCTGGCGTTTTTAAGCACGTTTTAAGGATCTAAGAAATGTCCTGCCTGAGAGTTTCAAAAACTAAAGTAGTTGAGCCAAGCAAAAATAGACTATTTTTGAAACTTTAACTGCGCCTGGCAATACCTTTAAACCGAAAGAACCTATTGACATTGAATTTTTTAAACCCTTTCGGATTCAACAACTGAGATTTCAAAATCATTTACTCAGATATTAGACTACATTTTAAGCTTAAACAAAATAATTAAAAAAGCATAAAATTATGAACTAGAAGGTACTTTATTCACATCTGCGATAAAGAAAAAATACACACTTATAAATATTGTGAGTTTTCTAGGACTAAATTAAAAAGTATACAAACAAGTCTTAGTAAAAAATCTATTTTTGAACGTCTACAACCTTTATAATTATATAAAATTTACGAAGTACATTTTAGCAATAATGATGAAAAACTGTTCAAGTGATAAATAAAACTTTGGCATTAAAAATCAACTCAGTATCGCCGTCTATTGCAAATTCTAAGAACAATTTATAATATTGTCCGTTATGTTGAAAGACAGCAGTAATAAAAAAAAAATTCTTAAGCTCACTGTACAAGAAACACTAATTTTGCATACATTATTACAGATATGCAACACATTGTAAAAAAGGACCATTTTATGGAAATTGTACTGACAATCAGGACGCCAATTCAATTCACTATTTTTTAACGGAAAAATTTCCGTAAATTCCAGAAAATTTAAAAAAAAACGGAAATTCTTCTGGAATTTACGGAAATTTGTCCATTAAAAAACAATGAATTGTACTGGCGCGTCTCGATTACCTGTACAATCTCCGTAAAATCGTCCGTTTTTGTACAGTGCACAATGGTACAAGGGGTTAATAAATTGTCGAATTTATTGTCTTAAAATGTGAAGTTTTTAAATACTTAAATTGAATGCCAAAACTTTGCATATTTATTTTAATCTGATCAGTAGTTAAAGAGGCTGGATCATCCGTACCTATTTTAAATAATCCTGAAAAATTCTTTTATAAAATTTCAGTCTTTATTATTCTTTATCAATCTTTATCAATTTAAATCTTTATCAATATTTATCAAATCTTTATCAAAATTTCTTCACCAACTGCCGGTATATACCGTTATGATATAACCAGGTGGCTGCACAAAGCCATGCCCGTTTACTTTTATGCGTTAATTTTCTACTATCATCTTTGCATCACCACAAAAATAAACAACATTTCCTATTAATATACTACGTAGTGTTTAATACATGAATATAACTTATTTTCATTTAATATTGAATAGACAGATATGTACTAATAACCATACTTAATTATCAAAAAGAAAATACAGGGTGTCTCAGTTTTAATGGTGTAACAGTTTAATTTTGACTATTTACAACAAATCATGCATCAAATTGAGGGTAAACTAACTTAGTTTTCCTTACAAATTCCCAATAGGTGCACATTTAGTTACACGACAGACATCCAACCAAAAGTGGAATTCTTCTCATACTTCGGTGAACAAGTCCGAAGTAATGAAAGCAATAGTTCTTCAATTACGTGTCTCAAGTCTGGAAACAACAGAAATTCTTCCCGAAAAAGGCGTTTAAATAAGAAGAGAATTTCTATTTAAATTTACTGGTGAAAGTTTTCCCGGCCGATAATCAGCCCTTGCTGAACCGGTTAAGGTTGAAATTTCACCATCTTGGGGATTTGTCAGTTGTTCTTTATTCGTAGTTCTGTGCAACTATATTAATTTAAGCTAGATCTATAATATAAGACCTAATCATTCTATAAATGCATTCTATTCAACAATGCATAGTTTCATGCGGTATGAATGCCGTACAATTTTTTCTTCAATTTTACTGTTTTGAAAAATAACACTATATATTAAAGATAAACCATGCATTTTTACTGAAATTTGACGTTACAGTTATTTGTAATTAGGTTGCGAAAAGTTCACTATAAAAGTTAAATGCTCAGATTTCAGCAGTAAATTTTTGTAAATGTTATCCATTTTATACAATTTAAAATAAAAAGGAAAAACACAATAGTGGTCCTCGATAAAACTAAAGCTACCAAAGCATATTTTTACAACCAAACTAGCTCAATACAATTTTACACAAAATAAAGTAGTTTATTTTCCATATTTTCGTAGATATTTAATTTTATTTATTTATTTATTGCACAGCAGTATACATTTTAAGGTGTAGTTAAAACTCTCTAGATAGCCATTAAAGCTTCTTAAATTTCTTTTCATGGATCATAAATTAATACAGTAACATGAAATGTGTTAGTAATTGTCCTAAATAAACTCGCAAAACTTATACAAGTCTTTTAAATTTAAATGATTATTTTCTCAGAAGGATACTTTTGAATGCACACTACTGTAAGCTTATCTTTGTCAAACTTTATATTTTCAATGTATATTCCTTATGGTTTTTAGTAATCACTTGTTATTTACTTTTTATATAAAAATTTAAAAAGCATTTCATGGCCTTTTTTTGTTTCAAGTAAAAGTAAGTAGTATAAATAAAAATAAGTAAATAAGCACTATAGATTTCCTTATTTTTTATAATATATGCCAATAAAGATATGCATTGCATTATGCATTGCATTATGCATTGCATGTAGTATCTGAAATATTTATACACAAATCTGTGCATTTTACTCTCAAGGCATATAAAATAAAAAAGTAAGTAGAAGGAAAAGGTTGTTTTGAAAAAGTCTAAAAGTTTCCAAATTGAAATTTAGTCATAATTCGTATAAAACACAAATAAAACGTACTAAAATTGATTTTACGTGAATATATATAATATATAGTGCGTTTTTGTGTTCAACAACAAAGTCTATAAACAAGTCAGAGGCCCAATATACTTCACCCTTTCGGAATTACTTTCTAGGTTTAAACTACGCCCGATTGAGAATATAATCATGGAAAGTATAATACTGGGACAGGATTCTTGATATAGATAGGTTTATGAAATCTTCATTATATGGAATCACTCAAAAATGAACTATACTCTTTTTTGGATAAAATAATGTTCGACAACAGAATAAAAATCACGCTAAAAATGGAAAAAGATCTAAAATTTGTTTTTGTGAATGTTCATCTTATCAGAAATGTAAAATAACAGAATTTTTATGGTACACTTTTTAGGAAGAATAACAAATCTAATACCACTATCCCTTTTACTTTTCAGTTCGCCTATAATTATCAAATTTGCGCCATTTCATTATTATATTAAAAAAGCATTTGAAGTTTGTTTAGCTTAACTCTAAAAAATGAACCAGGCGAAATTAGAAAAACAGCAATAGAAAATGCAATTCCATCGCATTTGGTTAAAAAAAAAAATTACAAGTTTTAAGTAAAAGATTATGCAAAACACATTAGCAATGCACACTTCCAGGCAAAAAATTTTGTAAAATTGAATACATACAAACTAAATGTTGTTTGAAATTAATGAGGCCTTTTATACTCTTTTTGACTCGTTAAGTACCACGGTAACTGACACTGAAGCTAAAAAATTTATAATGTTTTGGGAAATTATTAAGAAAGTATAATACAGTAATAAATAAAAGTTAAGTAAATTTTGAATAAATTTTCAGTAATTACTTAAAACAATATATATTTTTAGTTTTATATCATATTTTAGACTGTCAGTCTTCGGTGAAAAGTCAGTCATCCAAAACTGAAACTTCAGTGTCAGTCACGTGGTGCTTAACGTATTAAATATGATGTAAAGTTAATCGCAGTTCCTCCTCCAAAGTTAAAAGATCTGTTAAATACAAATATTGATCCAGTACAAGCTATCAGTAGTTTAGTAAATGCATATAATATACCTTGCAAAAAACATAATAAAGATTTTCTTTATATATGCATGACAATGAAGAAATTTCGAAACAGATTAAAAGAACATGAAGCAAATATCAGATTAAATAGACCCCATACTGAGCTAGCACGATCAGATCAAATTCAACCTATAAATGTAAATTTCAATGAATCCAAAATCATCTCTCATACAATAATTACCCGGAAGCAATTATTAGAGAATCCCTTGAAATAATATCCAATAGAGATATAGTATGTAACGGTACATTTTCATATGACATCTAAGTAGTCTGGAAAGAATTGCTACATAGCACATGAAAGCTTGTTTTGTTAAAATTTTTAACAATTTTTCAAGTTATCTTTCATACTACCCTTAATTTATAATGGTTATTTTTGAAAAATAAGCGCAAATGGAAATACCAACATGTAAATAACCATTGACGTTGGACGTGTGAATTTGGCCAAAAATATTTTGGTATTTTAATTTGATTTTTTTATGTATTTTTAAGGTATTTTATTGCATTTTAAATAATTTTATATTATATGTGTATGCACATAAAAGCAATTTTATTGCATTTTATTTTTACTTTATACATATTTTAATTATTTACTCAAGGTGAATTTAGCACTACAATTTTAACATTCCTTTATTGAAATCTTGTTTTAACTAAAACTTGACAATCTATCACAGCTATGGTTTAAATTTAATGCTGAAAATAAATGTCTCCATTTTTAACCACATCACAGAATCAGAAAATAAATTTATATGTCCATCTATGGTCAGAGATCATTCTTGAATAAAATACAATATTGAGAAATAGTTTTTCTTTAATTAAACAATGATATAAATTTATGAAACTAAATTAAATTTTAGCTATGTTTCGCCAAAATTTGTAAACATTGTTAACTAACTCTTAATATAAATTTCGTAAAATTTGACCCAATTGTTTTCTACTCTATGTGAAAAAAATTGAAAATATTGAATTTTTTTCAAAAATCAATTGAAAAAATTATACAGAATTTTGCCCAAAAAACTCAGAATTTTACAATGTTTTAAAATAATCTGAAAATTAAAAATATCAACACTACGTTTAAGGCTTAACTTTAAATTATTTGCATAGATACAAGTCATTGTAATTAAAATAAATTAAAACATATTTAGTAGCCTGTGTATGCCGTGTCAAGCGAAAGCAATAAATTTTACCTAACTACTATTAAAAAAAGGGACAGATTTTTTCAAATTGGGTCGAAATTTAAAGAAAATTTCATTTATTTTCAACATTATATATCAGAGCTCAGTTATAAATTATTTTTTTTATCAGTAAAAGTTTTGAAAATGGCTAAATCGTCAAAAATTTACATAATTCCTGTTAAAAATTACACAATAGCAAATCAATTCGCATTCCTGGGAAACAGAAAAAGCAGCTTATTTGACCAAAATTTTCCAGGAACGTAAATTAAAAATATCAGAAAGTATAATAGGGCTTCTTTAAATTTCCTTTCGCACACAGTTGTTCTCAATTTATCTAACTACAGGTAGGTATGTTTCATGTCAGGTATGAAAAGTATGTTTCAGATCAGGAAAGGTATGTTTCAGAATAGAAAACCAGAATTTTTTAAGAATTTTTTTTTTGGGGGTGGCATACCAGCTCCACACTTGCACAACTTCGGAAATAATGTGCACCAGTTACAGATTATTTCCGACGATAATTCCTGTTTTTTTTCTGTTTAATACTTTCTCAACATGTTGTCAAAATATATAAATTTCTTTTCGTCATCTTATCAGGGGTCATAGCATATAGGACAAATTTTATTGTTCTTTTGAAAATCTTTTATCAATAATCTTCATGATATTTTCCTACTGCATATCTTATGAAAATGTCTCTTGATGAGGATTGATAAAAGATACGTATCTATACTAATAAAATCCGTGCGCCTCTGTCTGTCTGCTTGAAGCCGATTACAGTTCGCAACGCGGGCGAGTTGGAAGTCACGAGAGGTGTCTTTCAATTGGAAATATTCCGGGGAAGTCATTTCGGGCATTTTCGAAACCGTGGGACCAAAATTAAAAAAGTTATGAATTAAAAACCCCTTGGGAATCGGAACGAAAAATGTCCCAAATACCAAACGGCGCTCAAACGGAGCTCCGAGGCAGAACACTGCGCTACCTTGCGGTGAAGAACCTGAACTTTTCCCCTTTGGCTAAAAGAAGAAACAGCCGAAAATCGCTTTTTCTACCGGCGCTAATTGCGGTTTTTTTTGCGCGTTTTTTCTTAAACCATCATGCAGACAGTTTACATATATGATTACATATTCAGAATCTGCGTAAAAATCTGCTTCTGATGAACTAAAAAATACGGAAAAATGTCTTAAGGGCGCGTAGTGCCCACCATGCAAAACCAAATATTTTTAACGGGACTATGGGCGCGAAGCGACCATAGTTCCGATCCACAATCTTTTTTTTTTCAAGTGCACGTGGCCCACAATGCGAAATCACATATTTTTAACGGGACCATGGCTCTTTAATTTACTTTTTTTTGTGCTTGAGGATTCGAACACCAAGACTTGCTTATTAAATGAATTTTTTTGCTTATTATATACTGCTTAATACCGAGGTTCGTTTGGAAAAAGTGGCCCAGCTAGCGGGCGTAGCTCGCTAGTCTATACTAATAAAATCCGTGCGCCTCTGTCTGCTTGAAGCCGATAAAACTTCGCAACGCGGGCGAGTTGGAAGTCGCGAGAGGTGTCTTTCGATTGGAAAAATTCCGGGGAAGTCATTTCGGGCATTTTCGAGACCGTGGGACCAAAATTTAAAAAATTATGAATTAAAAACCCCTTGGGAATCGGAACGAAAAATGTCTCAAATCCCAAACGGCGCTCAAACGGAGCTCTGAGGCAGAACACTGCGCCACCTTGCGGTGAAGAACCTGAACTTTTCCCCTTTGGCTAAAAGAAGAAGCAGTCGAAAACCTCTTTTTCTCCCTTTTTTGCGCGTTTTTTCTTAAACCATCATGCAGACAGTTTTTAAAGTAGAAAAAACTGATTACATATTCAGAATCTGCGTAAAAATCTGCTTCTGATGAACTAAAAAATACGAAAAAATGTCTTATGGGCGCTTAGTGCCCACCGTGCAAAACCAAATATTTTTAACGGGACTATGGGCGCGAAGCGACCATAGCTCCGATCCACAATCTTTTTTTTTTTTCAAGTGCACGTGGCCCACCATGCGAAATCACATATTTTTAACGGGACCATGGCTCTTTAATTTACTTTTTTTTGTGCTTGAGGATTCGAACACCAAGACTTTCTTATTAAATGAATTTTTTTGCTTATTATATACTGTTTAATACCGAGGTTCGTTTGGAAAAAGTGGCCCAGCTAGCGGGCGTAGCTCGCTAGTAAGAACAATAAAATTTGTCCTATATGTTCCGACCCCTGTCCTATCCTTTTCGGTACTGGTGTACTTATATTTTAATGGAGTATTATTTTGTTTTAAGAAATACTTTTGCTACTATTTCATGCAGTAATGTTAGTATATGTCTATGGATATATTATACGACTTCACTTATGTTTAGGCATTTTGTAATAATATTAATTATTATTATTTTCTTAACTCTCTTAACGCCGTTTGCGATTTTTATATTTTAAACATATATTTCACTCTTTAAATTTAAAATAAAAATTACTTTCGTGAAAGAATCATGTGTAATAAAACGCAAAAAGTATTAGAAAGTTGTAATATAAATTAAACCTTACTGTAATACAATATTTTCTAAACATCTCCATAAATTCTTCATGTGCCTATTAGTCATAGAAAAACTAGTCTCAAAAACTATTTGCCTATTGTCAAAACAACAACATTCATTACGTTTCAGGCAATGAAATATTCGTTTAAAACTAATTAATCTATTTGGGTAGTTTAGCCCTATTAATGTTATTAACACTAAATTGAGCACTAAATTCCTAAAAATTGAAAATAAATTCGGACCCGAAAAGGTTATATTAGAATCCAATTGAGGACGTGAATTTCAAAACTCGTCTCATCCAAAACTTAAAAAATCGAGTTTTCACTGTCAATCTATTGTCTCTTATTTTCGCTATTGAACCTGCATTGAGTTTTATCGTGTATTTCTGGCATTGAAAAATTTTGATTTAGAATGAAAATCACTGGAAGCAGCTGGAGGATTTTCGTGATTTTCCAAAATTTCATTTTCTGGATAAGGGAATTTTAAAACTCGCGTCCTCAATTATATCTTAATATATTTTGTCAAGAAGTGTTTTGACCCTTTTATGTCTGATGTACTATTAATAGCACATATCTTTTGATCGAGTGTTATTTTGTCTTAACAATTTCTTAGTTAATTTCTATCATAGATGTGATAGTATATGGCTATCCCTTTCTTGTTATAACTTCATTTCTGTTTTGACATTTGGTAATAATAATAATTATAAAAGTTTACTTAATTCTCTTTGCACGGTTCTCGATTTCTTTATTTTATACATATATTTCTCTCTTTAAATTTAAAATATCTATCTATATAACTATCTATCCTACCTATCTATCTATCCTAACTATCTATCCTACCTAGCTATCTACCTATCTATCCTATTTATATATCTACCTATCTATCTATCTAGCCTATCTATCTATCTATCCTATACCTATCTATCTATACTTATCTATCTATATACCTACCTATCTATCTATCTATATACCTATCTGAACCAACCATGTGTGATAAAACACAAAAAAACATTAGAAAGTTGTAAAATCCTGTCAAATACTTTTGTAATGCTTCATTTTCCAAACGCCTTCAAAAACTCTTCCTCAGCCTATTGCCATATAAATATGAATTGTATAGCACGCAAAATAAATAAATTCGTTAGATTTCAGACAATGGTTAGTCCTCTAAGACAATTAGTTAAGTTAGATAATTTTAGTCCTCTTTAAACTTCAGTAAGTCTATTTGGATAGCTACGATTAATATTATTTAAAATAAATCTAATTTTGTTCTCAAAGTGGAAAAAAATTCAGACACAAAAGGGTTAAAGTACATGTAAACATCAAAATTAACAGCTGATTAAAATTTCCAATTACATAAAATATGGGTAAAAATAAATAAAATTCCGCCTATTTTATATCCTCCTATATCAGAACTCAATTGTAAACTAATATATTTTTTCAATGTGTTTTTTGAAAATGCTTCGAATGCTGACAACCCCCCCCCCCCACCTCTTAGAACTTTCAGCAAAGTTGAGAAAAAGATAATAGGCAAAAGCAAAGAATAAGTTTTACTCTAATACTTTCTTTTCAAATCTATGTAGAAAGGAATTTCATTTTTTTTTTTTTCCATCAACAACCTATCTGTACTTGGCTTTTGGAAAGCTTAAGAATTGGTAGAAGCGGGGAGAGAATATAAATGCAGTCTCCTTCCATCCTCCGATTAAACATCCTTTTTCTCCCTCATTTCCGAATCTTTGTTCTGCCACTTCCATCTATCTTAAAGTCTTAGCTGTCATCAAAATTAAGATATGAAAAAAGACCGTTCAAATTCGCGGAGTCATTTTGTATTTTATTACAGGCGTTGAATTATTTGAGTAAAAATTGAACTTTAATAATCCTTATGGCCCTTGGCACGCTTGATTTAAAAGACGTCATTTAAAATGTTTAATGAAATCTTCTGAGGTAGGAGGTTTCTTTTAATACTTACGTTTGAAAAATAAAATTTTAATGCAGAGTAATAAATTATTTTTTTTATTTTCCTTTCTGTTAGGAAAATTATATTATTAATTTATTATTATGAAAACTTCGACACATAACTTGTGTTTTGTTAGCAATCTGATTCGAAAACATGGGAGATCGATTTTGTCTGAAAGGTAAAATTACAACTACATTTTATTTGGGTTAGTTTAATGAAATTGTCTGAGGTATGTGATTTCTTTTGATACTTACGTTTGGAAAATAAAAATTTAAAGCAGAATAATATTTTTTTCATTCAATAGAAATTTTCAATTTCCTCAATTTCCTCTGTTATGAAAATTATGTTATTAATTTATCATTATTCAAACTTCTACATATAAATGTCTTTGTTAGGCATTTGATTCGAAAATATAGATCTATTTTGTCTGAAAGGTAAATTACTCAAGCTATATTTTATTTGGATTCGTTTGATGAAATTTTCTAAGGTATGAACTTTCTTTTAATACTTACGTTTGGAAAATAAAAATTTAAAGCAGAATAATATTTTTTACATTCAACAGAAATTTTCAATATCTCTGTTATGAAAATTATATTATTAATTTAATATTATTAATTTAATATTATGGAAACCTCTACGTATAACTGCCTTTGTTAGGCATTTGATTCGAAAACGTAATAAGATCGATTTTGTCTGAAAGGTAAATTACTCAAGTCACGTTTTATTTGGGTTAGTTTAATGAAATTGTCTGAGACATGAAGTTTCTTGTAATACTTATGTTTAGAAAATTAAATTTTAAAGCAGTGTAATGACTTTCAATTTCTTATGTAGCGAAAATTATATTATTAATTTATTATTATGAAAACTTCTACGTATAACTGTCTTTATTACACATTTGAATCGAAAACGTAGAAGATCTATTTTGTCTGAAAGGTAAATTTATTATTACGAAAACCTGTAGGTATAACTGTCTTTGTTAGCCATCTGATTCGAAAATATAGGAGACCGATTTTGTCTGAAAGGTAAATTACTCATGTTACGTTTTATTTCGAGGGTTAGTTTAATAAAATTGTCTGAGGTATGAGGTTTCTTTTAATACTTAGAAAATTAAATTTTAAAGCAGTGTAATGACTTTCAATTTCCTGTGTAGCGAAAATTATAATATTAATTTATTATTATGAAAACCTCTACGCATAACTGTCTTTGTTAGGCATTTGATTCGAAAACATAGGAGATCTATTTTGTCTAAAGGATGAATTACTCCAATGACTTTTCATTTGTTTTAGTTTAATGAAATCTTTTGAGGTATGAGATTTCTTTCAATACTAAAGTTTGGAAAATAAAATTTTAAAGCAGAGTAATAAATTATTATTTTTTCTTTCAATAGCAATTTTCACTTTCCTGTGTTATGAAAATTATATTGTTTAATTAATTATTATGAAAACCTATTGGTATAACTGTCTTTGTTAGCCATTTTATTTGAAAACATAGGAGATCAATTTTATCTGTAAGGTAAATTACCCAAATTATGTTTTATTTGAGTTCGTTTAATGAAATTGTCTAAGGTAGGAAGTTTCATTTAATATTTATGTTTGGAAAATTAAATTTTAAAGCAGAGTAATATATTTTTTTCTTTCAACAGCAATTTTCAGTTTTCTCTGTAATAAAAATTGCATAATTAATTCATTAGTATAAAAACCCCTACTTATAACTACATTTGTTAGTCATTTGATTTGACATCATAAGAGATCTATTTGTCTAAAAGACAAAATCAATCAGATTACGTTTTATTCTAGGTTCGTTTAATGAAATCTTTTGAAGTATGGGGTTATTTTTTATTAATTACGTTTGGAAAATAAAATTTTGAAGCAAAGTAATTTTTTATAGCATTTTTCAGTTTTCTCTGTTTTGAAAATTATATTATTAATGAAAACCTTTACTAATAACTTTCTTTGTTAGCGATTTGATTCGAAAACATAAAAGATCTATTTTATCTGAAAGGCAAAATTACTCAAATGATGTTTTATCTGGGTTATTTCAATAAAGTATTTTCAATTTTCGTGTGCTATAGTTTTAAACTATTTCCATTTCATCTAACTTAAGCACAAATACAGGATTATGTTTATGTGTCTGCATTTTCATACGTTACAAGTTTGTGGGATTTATTTCATCTTGTTCATTTTAAAAATATGATTTTATATTGTGTTTTTGCTTTAAAAACATTTTAGACAAATTACTGTGGTGTTTCTTCTGAGGAAATTCCCTTAGAATTATGCCATATAGTAATTATAATTTTCATTTTTTTTTATTCTAGTTCAAATCTATTTCAATTTGTTAGGTTGGATAGTTTGTTTGTTTGTTTTTCTGAATCAACAGCTATTTTCAGTTTCCGCTGTTCGTCAATATTACTAGATTATTATGCAGATTCCGTAGAATAATTCACGGTTCATTCCTTCTATCTATCAATCTAGAAAAATTGCATAACCGTAACATCAATTTGTTAGTTTTTTTTCTGATTTGACAACTGTTTTCAGTTTTCTCTATATGTCAATTATACTAGATTGTTATACAAATGTTTTAGAAATAATTCAGGTTACATTTTTTTTTCTATCTATCAATCTGGAATATTTCCATAGCTGTAACAAATCCTATTTACAGCTTCCTCTTAAATTCTATATTTCTCCCTCCCCTTATAACTTACATAGTTATAGTGCGACGTTATTTCATTTTTAAAATTGACATTATTATTAATCAAAATATTTTTTTTAATTTGATTAATTTGAAAATATTTAAATAAATTGGGCAGGGAAAATAATGTGAAAAATAAACAATAATCATGATTTTTCTCAGAAAAATTGTAAAAAGGTTCTTTTTTAGCACTTTCCAACAAAGTTGAAAAGTGCTTATGCATTCGGTTTGTCTGGCCGTCTGGCCGTACTCTAACTCACGTAAATATACTCGGATTGCCATGAAATTTTAGGACGTTATTGACGTTTACCCTAGCACGAACTCTATTGATAATGAAGTTTCTACCATGATTAGTTTATCTACGGGGAGAATCAAAAGTTTCCCATCACATTACGGCCTATGGGGGAAAATCGTTTCAAAGGAATTTTAAAGATGTTATACCCTGTCAAACATATTAAAATTTATATGCTTTTACGAGGTGCATTAAAATATGCATTCTATAAAATATAAGGTAAAAATGTAGCTATTATTCATTTACAGGACCACACAAAAGAATTCCATTAGATAATGGTAAAAGGGGGAATTGTGTGTAACATATTTTAAATATATTAAACTGTTTCATGTATAATAAAATTGATGTATGTCAATGAGGCTTAGTATATTTACAGGGACACACAAAAGATTTCAAATAGTACATTCTTTCCGAAGTACTATATATAGATCCGATGATAGCTGATGGATTGATGAAATGCATTTTAATTTTGATATGCGCGTATAAATTTCACTAAATTTATGCATATTATATGGTGTGTATAAACGCTATAGTTAATATACAGGGCTACCCAAAAGAGCTCGCCAACGTTACTGAATATGAGCATAAATTACTAAAAGGTGATACTTAAATAAATTATGCGTTTTTACGCTGAACTACATCAAATTTACTAAGAAATGTTTGCAGAATATATATAAAATGATATACAGGGCCAAACAAAGAATTGGGTACATGGAGCCTGTGAATGATAATTTATGAGAAAGTGATTTCAGTTGTTTTAAGAGTGTTTTAGTTAAAATAAATGTTAGCTTAACACTGATGTGTAATAAAGGTACCAGGCAAACTAGAAGGCTGAACAAAGTATTCAAGTATGTTTCCGTCTATTAGTATTTGCTGAAAGAGAAATTTCTAGGTACTAGCCATTTTTTGCTAAACTAAATTTTCCCATTATATAGTATGTATATTAGCTGACATATCAAATACAGGGCTGTTCAATAGTACTGGAATACATATTTGGCTATATTTGGATTTATATCCTAATTTACCTAAATAACGAAGTTTTGTTAAAGATTTCATGAAGTGCTTCATAATCTATGCTTAATGCATGATTTTTCTTGTTTAATTTTAAAAGAAATTTAAGGGAAAGAAAAAATTCCAGCGGAGCCTATAAGGAATACATTAGCTTAGATATATTCGTTACTACAGCATTCCTATGTAGTATTCATAATATCTAACTTATAATTAGAAATATTTGTTTTAATTAAATAATATAATGTATGTTCAATAACCCATATTAAAGCTTTAAACTCTGGTGGGGAAAATATCATCAAAATATCCTAATGTCACGTTGGGTATTTCGACAGTATTTTACAGTCGAAAATTTTGATTTATTATATACAGGGAAAAAATGCACTAATTAGGTAGATTTCGTATGAAATACTACCTATTGCATTGTCTCCCATGTTGGAATTTCTGAAAAATTTTTGCGGATCTACACGAATCATGACTCCTAGACCCCAAAACTACCATCAGTAAAAAAGTTTATATATATATATATCTATCTATCTATCTATCTATCTATCTATCTATCGGTGTATATCACTTTCTTCTAGACACGATAACTTCCATAATTATGCTCAGATCTTCATCAAACTTTTACATAAAATCAAGGGGCATAAAATCTCGGTTAAGTTCGTTAATGGGCAAAATCGGACCAAGGAGGTGGAAGTTAGGAGAGTTTTTGTGAAAACAGAAAAAACGCGATAACTTTTTAATTAAAATAGATATCGAATCAGTTTAAAGTTTATATTACTTCTAAAAAATGAGGAAAAAGTTTATGCGTGACAGATTTTTGATAAAGTTAAAAGTGGGCTCAAGGGGCGAAAAAAACATGGTTTTTAGGAGAAAAAAAATCATAACTTCGTCAATTCTCAAGATATCAAATCCAACTAAATTTTATATAAATGTACTCAATATTATCTAAAACTTTTGTATTTACAAGTTTTTGATAGGACCAATTTTTACCGATGAAAAAAATTAAAAACGAAAAGAAAAAGGGGGGAGGAAAAAGAAAAAAACCCGTAACTTACTCAATTCTTAAGCAATTAAATCTAATTAAATTTATTTTACATCTTCACAATAATATCTACAATTTTTATATTGACAAGTTTTTCATAGAACCAATTCTTATAGCAAAAATAAATTAAACAAAAATAGGAGTTGGAGAAAAAACCTCAAATCCAAACTGCTTATATTCTGACTCATTTTAAAATTCATTTTTGATTTTAAACGCATCCAAATGACAGATCCTATTATTTAGCAACTATATAATGCGACGTATTGGCCAATTTTTTGATAAAGGCAGAATATATTTTTAAAAAGGCTGCCAAAAAAGGTATTTTGAACAGATTTCCCGAAGTTTTCATCATTAAAAAATTCATTAAGTATAACAAATTGCGTTTTTTATGAGTCATTTTTAAATTCATTTTTGTTCTCAAACCCATCCAATTTACAGGTCCTATTATTTAGGAACTATATAACTTGACGTATTGGGCGGTTTTTTGATAAAGGCAGAATATATTTTTTAAAAGGCTGCCAAAAAGGGTATTTTGAACAGAATTTCACGAAGTTATCGCGATTAAAATTTGCGGAAATTTAAGAAATTGCGTTTTTACCGTGTCATTTTTAAATCTTTTTTTGTTCTCAAACGCATCCAATTTACAGGTTCTCTTATTTAGGAACTATATAATGTGACGGAGTGGCCAGTTTTTTGATAAAGGCAGAATATATTTAAAAAAAGGCTGCCAAAATGGGCACTTCGCACAAAATTTCCCAAAGCGACATGATTAATGAACTGTGGGTATTCAAATAACAAATTGGTTATTTTATGACTCATTTTTAAATCCAATTTTGCTCTGACACACATTCAATTGACAGTTTTTTGTTACTTAGGAACTATATAATGTGCGTATTCGTCGATTTTTTGATAAAGGGTGAATATATATATTTTAAAAGCTGTCAAAGTAAGCACTTCGCAAAAAAATTTCCCAAAGCGATCATGATAAAAGAATTGAGGTTGTATTCAAATAACAAATTGTTTATTTTATGACTCATTTTTAAATTCAATTTTGCTCTCAAACGCATTCAATTGACAGTTATTTGTTATTTAGGAACTGTGTAATGTGCCGTATTGGTCAGAGTTTTGATAAAGGCTAAATATATATTTAAAAAAAATCTGTCAAAGTGGGCACTTCGCACAAAATTTCTCAAAGCGATCTTGATTAAAGAATTGTGGATGTATTAAAATAATAAATTGGTTATTTTATGACTCATTTTTAAATTCAATTTTGCTGTCAAACGAATTTAATTAACAGTTTTTTTGTTATTTAGGAACTATATAATGAGCATATTGTTCAATTTTTTAAATAAAGTAAGAATATAATTCAAAATATATTGCCAAAATGGGCATTTGAGTAGGAATAGGCATGTTTTTTTTTTTTTTTTTTTTTTTTTTTTTTTTTTTTTTTTTTTTGAGATGAAAACTTTTCGAAATCTACCTCCGCCTATAGGCCATGCCGAAAGGGATTTTTTTATTTACAAATAGATTCTTTCGAATATATCGGTGCCATTGTGCATTTGAATAATAAGATTAAGTAGGAAGTAACTCGTCTATCAATGAGTTTTAACGATCAACGAGTTTTAAAAAATCGATGAATGAAGACTTGGGTGGAAGAAGGTGTTATGTAACAAAAATTAGAATTCGAGAAAATTGAGGTGAAAGTTTTTGTTGTAATTTAGTTATTTATTTAATATCTTATTTAGTAGCGTATATTTAAAAATAAACAGGTGATACTGATCTCTCCTATAAAAGTATATTAGCATTTAATTATCAAATATTACAAATCATTTTCACCATTTAAATTATTAAGTTTGAAATATTAAATATTAAAAGATATTGTCTCATATATTCAATACGAAGTAGAATTTTAGTATTTTAGTCTTACCTTATGATATTATAGCACGATTTTTTTCATGGTTTAAAATTGGGATTATTATTATATATATTTTTTTTTTAGCTCTGATTAATTTGAGAATATTTCAATAAATTAGACATAGGAAATAAAGTGGAAAACAGGCAATATTCATGATTTTTCTGAAAAAAATTGCAAAGCTATTCTTTTTTTGATTTTAAGGAAACAAAAAGAATTTCAGAAAAGCCTATAAGAAACACATTTGTATAGATGTATTATTTATTACAACAGTTTACAGTATTAAATACAGCAAACTTTTTCAAAGGCGGAATCGATTGGGACCGAGAAAATTTTCCTAAGTAGACAATATTCCGCCTTAAACAATTTTTACTCTATATCTATGTATTTCCAGAGACTTGAAAATCTTTCTGAGTTAGACGGATTTCCGTCTTACACAGAGTCGGCTCTATAGAAAATTTACTGCACTTCACAACACTTTCATCCATTAACTCTTTCTTGCACGGGCAAAATTTGTTAGTAAAATAAGAAATTATCGACTGACACCGGAATTCACAAACGAACTTTTTAGGTATTTTGAAATGATTTGCAATGATTCTAAAAGCAAATTTTTACTAAAATATTATTGGTGGCGTTTGCAAGTTTGGAATTAAAATTAGGTATCCCAGACCGGGCACAGTGTGCCGGAAAGAGTTAACCCATTAACGCCCGAATTATTTTCTTCGCTAAAATTTAAATTTTGTATTTCCCACCTTTTTTAAAATTAAATTAACGTTTATCTAATTTTATCGAGGATTTTGTCTCGTGAAAGAAGGTATATATTTATTTTCCTCTTTACTGGTGGGAAAACCGCTTTCTGGCTATTTTTGTAACCGTCCTCAAATGAGGACGCTGGGCGTTAATGGGTTAAATAATACATTTTTTGATCAAATGTATCATAACATGTTATTCCGCTGCGCTCTTCAATTGTAATGTCAAATTAATAACGGATTTTTTATTTTATATTGGCCATTGAAATTTCTACTTTATTATATTTTGTTTGAACTTATAATAACATTACTTGTCCTTAATTAAGTATCTGGAAAATATTCCCTATTTTCATTAAATTAATGGTGATTATCTGAGTGGGATAATTTAATGACCGATGCGCTCTTTATACTCAGCTATATGGGCTCACGTTTCATTAATTTTCTTACTTCAAACATACATTAGTTTCGCCAAAAATCCCTTCTGCTTTGGTAAATTCATCTATGCTCATAGTAAAGGCATATTCTAAATTTGAAGTTTGATATATTTATTTCAAATTGCTCACATAAATATGCCGTTAATTTACATTGAAAGATATGGTTTCTTATAGTGCTGAAATTTCTTCATTCTAAATAGTCATGGGTTTGTTCTAAACGCAAACACACTGGCTTCGAAAAGAATTTTTTGTCTAATTTATAAGCAAATTAGTATAAAAACATAAAAATTAGTACATAAGTGCCTCGTGTTATGATACAAGATCTAGCAATATAGCACGAAACAAATTGGAAATGGCACGTGAAACGTAGCAAATGAGGGGCGTTCATACTATAATAAAGTTTTGAAACTATTCAGATCTTGGTGTAATAGAATATACAGTCGAACCCCTTTATAACGAACTGCCGGATATAACGAACGAAAATTTTGGTCCCACCGTTTTCCTATTGCATTTAATGCTATTTTACTCTTTTATAGCGAACCTCCGTAATCTTAAGAATCGGTTATACCGAACTTTTTTTCTAGTCGACCATGATTTTTTTTCTCTTTTTTCTTTTCTGCTGATGTGAAAAAATGTTTTCGACTCTAATTTTATAAGAAAATGCATGCCTGCTTATAAAGCATGGTGCAAATTAACTATGTCTCTTTTTTAAAGAGTAGTAAGACCTGCATTCTTTCTCTTTTATGGTAGCCATTCTGCAGGTGTGATCACGCCCACCCGTCAGTTATTTGCCATTACTCCTGTCATAGCAAATCAGTAACGCATTTAAACTTATTTAACTAATATATTTAAGAATAATTCGAGACATGACAGCATTGAAAAGAACATCTTTAAAGCAAGCAATAATCAAAAGCTTTTTTCCTTAAATTAAACTCTCTGGAGTTCACAAGATGATGAAATAAAGAAAAATTTAAATGGAAAAACAGTAAACAAACAAAATATAAATAAAACGATTTTTAACGCGCCAATAATCGGTGTTACTCATCCTAAGTCTGGATAAAGTGTAAAGATTTTAGTATAGTCAGGATCATTCTTTAAATTGTCTGCTCATTTATCCCAACATTTATCCGAACTAGGGTTGGTCTCGAATGTTTAGATAATCGGCGCTTTACTGTATTTCTATTTGTCTTCCTTTTTAGTTAATTTATTTAGTATTGTTCCAGTTTAATATTATTAATTTTTGTCAATTTAATTCATTAATGATCATATCTAATTGAATTTACGTTTTTTTTTAATACATGATTATTGAACATATAAGTATCAAGTAATTATATACATATTTTGTAAACTCTAGCATTTTTTAACGGTTCGGATATAGCGAACAAAACCTTCGGTCCCTTGAAGTTCGTTATAACGGGGTTCGACTGTAGTACTTCGGATACAGTAGAGCAGCCGAAATCTTTTGTATGTCTGTAAATTCTATCTGCTTTTTATTACACAGGAATTAATTTGTAATAAACCTCAGCAACGTATATCAATTTCATAAAATGCGAAATAGTTAAATAGTATTAAGACGCGCTCCGAACAGTATTTCCTCCTATACCATTATATAATGGAATACGTTTGTGGGGCCCTATAAATTAATAAAAAATATTCTTTGCACCACAGATTGTGCGAAATGCATTTTTTAATATATAACTCATAGACGAATATCAATTCTGTTACGTTCGAAAGAGTATATCATCGTTAAAATTCCTTGGAACTATTTTTTCTCATTGACCATAATGTAACGGAATGCATTTGATTGGCACCATAACTAAACCATACATACGATTTTTAAGAAATTTAAAATGAGTCGACAAAATTATGCAACAATTATATATTTTAAATTTCAAGCTATTCATTTGCTAGTTTTTGCTGTGTTATTTGCAGGAAAACGGACCGACGGATGGACTGAATGGCGACTATAGATGCTACGCATTTATATCATTACAAACGCATCTAAAAATTGTAAATCTCTTGTAATATGCAGTGTAGATCAAAGGTGTTTTAAACATGATGCATCATATCCCATAATAAGCCGACTAACTTGGAATGTGGCCACCCCGCATAACTACGCTGGCCACACAATTAGCCATTCATCTTGGTACTTAGACTGTTGCTGAAAGAATTTAACAGACAAACCCATTCCTCTAAAAGTGCTGATTTTTGATCATGAAAGGTCGTGAAAGAGGGTTACCAATGTGCCATGACTCTAAAGTATCCAAAAATTGTTATAAAAGAGCTATTGACAATGGAATGTGTCCATTAAAAAGGAACTGGAAAATGTAAGATCCGGATTAATTGATAGATCTTCAATTATGTTCATTGGAGTGTGTGTGTATAGTCACAAATAGGGAAGTAACGCAAAGCACACATTTTTAATGTAGCTGAGAAAATAAAAAGTTTGTTCATTGCTTGTGGAAAAGCCAAGATAATCTTCTGAACTGGAGAGCGAAGCATGGCCACAAGCTTTCCCTACAGGTCTTTTTGACCTATAATTTATCTGCATTTAATCAATAATGGATGAATTTCAATTATTACTATTGTAAAATATATTTACGTATATTATATTATTGTAAAATATATGTATGTATTCAATCTTCAGATTTAGTTAGTCCCTGATATAAATTAGTATTCTATAAATTTAGGAGTAAATCTCTCAACAGGTGGCTGTGCTATGCGTCATTGGTCATTATTGTCGCAAATGCTCTATCTCATTATCTAATGCACGAATATTCACCAAACTTCCGATTCAGTTATTCCCTGATACATATGAGTATTCTTTAGTTTTTGGACTAAATCGCTCAACAGGTGGCGCTGCTATGAGGCATTATTCATGATTATCGAATAGCTCTATCTCAGGAACTAATGCACGGATTTTCATCAAACTTCAAATTCAGTTAGTACCTGATTTAAATTAGTGTTCTTTAGTTTTTAAAGTGAATGACTCTACAGGTGGAGCTTCTATCCAGTTTTTTTTACGACTTCTGTTATAATTCTATCTCAAATACTAATACACGGATTTTCATCAAATTTCAGATTCAGTTAAAACTTGAAATAAATTGTTGCAGATTAGATTTTGGTGTAAATTACCTAACCGTTAGTGCTGCTATGTTTCATTTCTTTGGAAGCATTAACGTGTATGAGATAGAAGAAAGTTTTGGGATTGCCACATACGACTAGTTTATTCTTGTATAGATAAAGTGAAATTTTAGTACGTTAAAAGAAATAGTTTATACATATTTTTGCAAGAGCAAATCCGTGACACCACTATATGGCAATATTGTTGTAAATAGTGTTGTACATCCTTTCTGAATACCGACGTTCTTGTACTGCAATTTCTTTATGATGCTGGATTTATATTGTAACAAATTTTCGTGAGTGAATAAAACAACAGCTAAAACACGAAAATTTTGTCTATATGAGCTTATATCTCATGTGTTAAAAGCATTCAAATAATAAATTCTTCAATATTCTAAAATTAATTCGATAGAACTATTTAATCACTTTAAAATATTTCCATCAAAGACATTTTTGTGTGCATTCTCTACGCTGGATGAACGAATTTATACGCCACTAGTTTGATCTTGTAAGGTATTTTCAAATATAGAATCCAGATAAAATGAAGAATCTGAGTTTTAACATTTTCAGGAGCAATGACCTTCTTTTTATTCGTAAAATGATTAAATTAAACCATAACTCCCTAAAAAAATTGTTTGAGAATAAATAAAAGCAAATAAATAAAAGTTTTCTTTTTTAACATTTCATTCCTAAGTTTTGGTAGGAATGTGGCATTTAACCCTTTCATGGGCCGTAAAATATATGCTTTCTACTTAATTTGTATTCCCTACTACCGAATTTCCCCCAGAAATTTCGACAAAAAATTTACCTGTAATAATGCGCACGAACTTATAATTTTGAAACTAACAACTAACATCTACTTATTTTGAAACTAAATTATTTCTTAAATTCTGAAGGCAATCAATCATTTCAGCATTTTAGAAATAGAACTCTTTTACCCATGAAAGGCTTAAGGAATGAAATTAAGTTGTCCAAAAATGAACCACGCACCCTTCAAGAGCTTATAGCAGAAAGTGACAAGTCGAATCTACACCAACTGCCAAGGCAAGTCGTTTCTTTCTGCTTAGAGACTTTAGCAATAGCTTATATTTTCCGTCAAGTTGAAATTTCTGTAAGCAAACTTGCTAGAGATTCTTGCACGGATCGGATGTAACCCAAAATTTTATTTGAAGCCAAGCCGAAACCGAAACCGAAACCAACAAAACTTTGTTTACACTAAAACCGGCACGAAATTAACAAAATAATTTTCGTCGACCCGGTACTCGTAATGAAAAAAAAAGTAATCAGTATTTTGATGCAATTATGTGAAAATTGTCCAATAATAAATATATTACTTTTATCTTTTATATTTAAATATGAGTATACATATGTTCATTCAAATTCAATTTTTGTTTCTCATTTTTTTTTTTCATTTCTGATTTGAGACGGTCGGAACTCAACAAAAAACTGACCAGAATCGCGAGATGGGTATTTGGTATGTTATCGCTAATAATTATTTTGGATACGAATTATAAACTAAATATTGATGTACCTTCTAAAGGGCTGTACATATATAATGTTATAAACATGTTCACAATTTTGAACCCCTCTCACTCAAAAGATATCTTGCATTTTCATTCCTTACCCCCCCCCCCCTCCTCAAAACTATATCGTTATCAGTGTCTATTTTATTATTATTCTCTATTTTTATAAATTTGTAATGATATACAAAGTATGCATTTATTATTAATATGCGTTACTGATTTAAATGACAATAAAAAAATAATTAAATACCGTATTTAAACGAAGAGAGAAAGTTAATAAAATATTACTATTATAAATGAAATAACTTTATATCAATTAATACTAAGAAATACTTGATACTTAAACATATTTAATAATAACTTTTTGTTACATAATGCATTCAACAGTAATGTTGTCTTATTGCAATTTTCATCTGCACGAAAGTAAGCAAAAATTCTTCTAAAAAACTGGTGGAAACTATTCTTCTTCATTTTTTACCAGTAAATATAATAACTAGAATTTCTAATGTAATTTCTCTAACAATGAATTAAGTATGTAACAAAAGAATAGGAATCGCGAAAGTTGGTATATTTCATATTTTGGCATGAAATGATTTTATAATCATTTAATGGTTTTAATAATAACTTTGTATTTTCATAAAAAATAGGTAACAGACTATATTGATTCAAAAGAAAAAAATAAAAGCAGAAACTTTCGGTTGTATAAAAATGATAACGATATCAAAAGACAAGCCCCTTTCCCTTATCTAAATATCTTACAACATCATGTTCCAGAACCCCCACCCCTCCTAAAGGGATAACGTTATGTACGTAAAGCCCCTAATTTTTGATTCAAATTACAGTGTAATAAATACTTTAATTAAGGCGTATCAAAATGGTTTGAAATAACGAAAATATGTATTTATTACTTTTTATATTATTTGAAACTTTAAGAATGTTGTACTTTTGAACGGATGCTTTTATTTTCATAACCCATGTTTTGATTCAAAAGCTCAAATTTTATGGATTTGTATGTATTGCTAAAGAGTACACTGTACTATTTAGTATTTTCAAAATAGTCAAACACTTTAATACTTGATAATCAACTGCTCGCCATTAACATTTCTTGCAACATTGAGATTTAAAGAAAATTTAGATAATAATAAAAGATTGTTGCAAGAAATATGTTTTTGTGACAAATTACCCACACTAAAATACGCCAAATGGCGTGAAAATAATTGTGAAAAAATCCCTCTGTAAACGGATTTTTTTCTTTAAAATTACCTTCATACACTTTTATTTAATAACATTTAGATCCATCAAGCAGTTAATAATTAGTTCGGCTTTTCTTTTACATTATTTATCCAGTGTTTAACCCAAAAATATTTCTCTTAATAGATTAACTGACATGTGATCGATTCACTGGTAATTCGCATCATTGCTACTTTTTTTAAATACATAGTGTGGCGCTTGAATAATTCACAGACTTAACGTAAAGCATTGTTCATGGAACTTTATGGAACTATTGTAATTACCGTAATTTCGGGTGTATAAGCCGCGGATCAAACAATTCTTTTTCAACCTAGAATTTTTTAATAAACAAATGTAACTACTTAGATCGACGTAAATATTTGTCTTCAATCACTAAATAAGATTTCTGGGTCCAAAAAGAGTTGTTTGATCCGCGGCTTATAAACCCGAAATTACGGTAAGTCGGATTTTCCGCAGCCTTATTTTTATTATTTTTTATTATTATTATTTAGAAAGAAAATGAATTGAAGACTTTCTGTGCTAAATAAAAGTAAGAAAAC
Source organism: Maratus speculifer (assembly GCA_964019185.1). Lineage (NCBI taxonomy): Eukaryota > Metazoa > Arthropoda > Arachnida > Araneae > Salticidae > Maratus > Maratus speculifer. Next base: position 410,693,190 of record OZ025293.1, on the reverse strand, counting down.
TTTCAAACTAAAAAATGGCCTAGTTGAGCAGTTTAGTAAGTGTATCGCCGGCATTCGATAAATAAAAGGCAACATATACAAACGAAACTGTTTAAAAATCAACTGAAAGTTTATTCATTTGAACTGAGGAATAACAAATCCTGTTAACATATCTGTATGATACTTGACAATCAAGCAAAAAAAATCTAGACATCATATATTAGATTTAACGACTCGTCCAAACCGTTAAAAAAGATTAACGCTTTCCTTATTAAAACAGTACTATTAGATCGTTGCTTAAATCAGGGAACATGACGTATATGAAATCGATAATCAAATTATCATGAATACGGATCTTGTCAGGATGTATGTTAATGATTTTCATAAAATAGAGAATCAAACTCATTAAAACAAATGATATGAAATTCCACTTGAGCGGAATTTTTCTGCGTAAGTAAATTGTTTCGTTTTCACTCCGCAATCTGTAATATGTGTGCATTCTTGGCTGTGCGAAAATTCATGGCATTATAAATGATATAAATATCTACATGGCCACCGCACAGTTAGTGTAATATATTTCGAACGGCATGCAGAGCTTTAATTGTATTTAGAACATTATCAAAAGATTTAATATTCAGAATGTCATTAAACGCTTCTAAATGGAATGTGACCAAAGCGTTGGTTACAGGGATAAATTACCACGTGTTTCCGCCGCCAATGTGTATACACAGAAATTTCAATTACGTAATCGTTCTGTAGGCTTCTGCTTAAATTATTAAGTTTACGCTGAGATTTTACACTGACATTTGTAAATGCTAGTGAGAACTGCTCTAATTTCCACAAATTCATATTTGCAAAAGATTAAACTAGAGCTTTTAGATTAACTCATTTTCTCCTACCAGATCTTCATAAATGAAGCATCTATTACAATATACGCATAAAGAGCAATTATGCAAATTATTAATATTTATATTTTTATAGTTTTTTAAAAATATATCTTAAATAAACCATGTTTAACTGCACATTCTAATTCAAAAGGCAACCCCTGTCTCATTATGAAAACAAATCCAAATTTTGTTTTGTTATTCAATGTTATATTCGAATAAGTATAGACCGGGCGGCGACGACACAAATAACTACGTCATCGAGTTACGACATGAAATGATGATGTAGGACTAGATATTTAGAAGTAGATTAAGGAATGATTGCTCTGACTCTACATTTCTTAGGATGATATGAGCCGCAGCGGGCGCCAACTCGTCAATTTGCGTCACTATCATGTCATCGAACTACGAGATGAAACTGGGGCCAAATTAAAAATAAAATAAAACATTTTAAAAATATTTAGGTTTGCCTGCAAATATCCTGGTAGAAACCCTGGGCAGACTAAAATTTATAACAAAAAAAGACGTCATAATATACAATTCAAACCCTAAAAGAAAATATTTTGCATTACATCGGCTATATATTACTTCACCATCGACTTTCAAGATGAATAAATGGTTTAAGAAACGTTTTTTAACAGTAAGCTAGAAATCGAATAATTCGGCATAACTTGATACAAAGCAAGAAGAACGGGACACCGGTTTCCTATTTTGGCAGTTCTATCACGTAGCGTGTTAAGGCTTGAAATTTTGGTACTTTAGAGATACCGATTAGTACAATACGAATATTTCAGCGTGCCTTGCCATATCTTGGTACGAGACGAGCAAATCGAGGCGCCAATTCCCCATTTTGGCGGTATCATCAAGTCATCGAATTACTGCTTGAAATCCAGATGTTGGACAAGATTATTAGGCGTAGATTGAGGAATGACTTGTCGGCCTCGGCATTTCTTGTGCGTCATATGAATAGCAGTGGGCACCAACTTGTCATTTTTGCGTTACTTTCGAGTCATCGACTTACCAGATAAAATGTTTGCCAAATTATAGGTGAAATAGAGTATTTTAAAAATATTTTGATCTTCCTGAAAATCTAATGAAAATTGTTATGTTTATAGAGTATGAATTAAACATTATGACGTCTTTTCTCCTTTTTTTTTTTTTAATTTTAATCTACTGAAGGTTTTTAACAGAATATTAGCAATGAAGATCTAAAGATCTAGCCAGAAATGAAGATCTCAAACGAGAAATTCCTAGATACACACCAGTAAAATTGTAGAACAAAACGGTTCATAAAACAAACAAAATGAAAGGATCATCTAGCAACTTTTATTTAACCCCTTGACTTCCCAGCAAAAGGGTAAAATTGTAATGTTGTTTTCTGTGTAATTTATTAAAAATATAAAAAAAAAGATGTTTTTTTCAACCTGATACAAAATATTTTGTTACCTATAAGTGTATAATCTTTGAGAATATTAATCCTAACTTAATTTTTCAAAACTGGGTTTTATTTGTAGAATTATATTAAATTAAATATTGCTTATGTTGCAGTGAAACTTGCAGCTTAGTGTGCGAAAAAATCCGGTCGCGGCAGTCAGGAGGTTAACAGAAATTTCCGTATGATTTTTCTGGTTACTGATTACGATTTTCTTATATGTGAATGAAAGTTAGCAAATTATGGTACTTTTAGCCATATGAAAAATAAAATTTCGCTGTATTTCGAAATATAGGTTGTCTATAGTTAAACGACCCTATCTTAACCTCTTCGGTCCATGGGTCCCCATTCGGGGGCCTCTGTTCTTTTACTTATAAAAACTAAAATGTCTGATTCTTTACATTTTTACATCACTTCTTAATAGCTGTCTTGCTTTATGTGTTAAAAACAAATTAATATATACCAACATCCAAGTTGAATCCCTCCTAAAATAAATGTAATATTTACATGTGAGTTTGCAGTATGCCTGAAAATGTCCAAAAGACAGTGTGACCAAGAAAGTAATAAATTTTCATAAGTATAATCTTTCTCAATATTTTTTTTTTTTTTGAGTATTTGTAAATTATTTACTTGTTTACTGCTCTTAAATTTGTGATCGCATTAATTTAGATTAATGGTTATTAAATTGATGTTTTAAAGAGGTTTGTAGTTTTAGATCCATATTTTTTAACCTAAATTGCTAAGCGCTTAAAGGATCAATTTCAGAAAAGATATTTTTTCTGTCATTTACAATACTATTTTGTTTTGAAAAAAAAAACAATGAATAAGTATTTGTATTATTATTTTAGATTCGGAACTGGAGAGATTAAAGCTGTCTATAGACAAAACTATTATTCAGACTGCTGTGGAATTTTGTGGGGGCCATGATAAAAGCAAGGAAATTTGTTTGAGCGAAAAAAATAGTTCTCAATTTTGCCGCCAGAGGTCATTTTCTAACAAATCGCACATTTAGCATACATTTATGATACTTCTACAAATTTTATTATGATTAAACCTTTGCCACATAATAGTCATCCTTTTCAGAGATCATCTGTAATCCTAAGATAGCATTATTCCACAGTTGACCGCAGTGTGTTCTGGGAAATGCTAAGTAATTCTGTTTTTAAGCTCGGATAAAGTTAATAAATGTTTTTCTTTTCTTAAATAAATTCTCATCCCTTTATTATATCTTTCACAAAATTTCGCAACTGTATGAACAATAGTTTCTTCTGTAAGACAGCCTTAAAATAAGGTCATTTAGCTATGGATACCTTGTATAATAATTGGATTGAGTTATAAATTTACATACCAATGTTCTTGACAGTGCTCATTCTGCTTATGAGAAAAAAAAACAGAATAACTTAAGCAATTCATATTTTTTAATAACATATCAATAATTTTCAAAATTAAAATTATTTTTTTAGTAAAAAAAAAATACCATTGAATATGTGTGATTCCATTCAATATCTGTCATAATAACACAAATTTTAAATCATATAATCTTTTTGGAAGACATAAATTAACCCTTTGCACTCGAGAGGTGATTCTCACTGACCACTAGCGTCTCGCGTAGGGTGCTCCAGAATCTCTGGACACCAGTATTTTAAACTAATTATTTTCGTCATAGTAAATAGCCGAATAACATGTGATAAAAGATGGCGAAAAATCTGTAAGATATTAGTGGTGTCCAAAGCATTTGCGTCTCGATTTACGAGGGACAACTGACAACGCTAATGGTAAGTGAGAGTCACCTGTCGAATGCAAAGGGTTAAGGCGCAACACTAGTCACAGAAAAAGACCCGGATGATAATGTAAAGTCTATGGGGGCATTCTTTTCAAATATCTCTTTAATAATTTTACTTTTTTTTTCATAGGCTAGCTGAGGACGATCCACAACCGGCCTAGTTTTTACTTTTTCAATTTTGATTTAAGAATTTAAAAAAAAAAATTACTTTAAATTTCAAAACCGGTTTAAACCGGTTCTGAAATTGAATTTGTCATAATATAAAAAAAATTTAAGTAAAATCAAAAAAGTAAAAACTAGGCAGGTTGTAGATTGTCCTCAGCTATCCTATGCGAAAAAAAACATGTAATAATAAAATATGCTTTAAAAAAAAATACTAACCTTCTTAAAAAAAAAAAAGCTTGGCGACAATTTGGCACTAACGCACATGAATGCATAGTTTTAATATGGTTATGACTTGAAAACGTTGCAACATTGAAAGATGATTTGCGACAAATTATTATTTTTTTATCAAATCCACATTTTGTTATTTAAAAAAAATTCTAGTCACCAGAATTTAATGAAATTAAAAGATCTAGTATCGGTGTCAGAATTATAGTCTGAAATTTTATTTGTTTGTTGTACACACACGTCTGACTTGTGTGCTCGACATGAAAGTCTGCGATTACCTGAAAAATGAACGCTTCTAATTGGATGACTGCTTCAAGTGTTGGAATTTTCATGTTTTTATTTTTAAAAAGTTCTAATCGCAAGTATTTGATAAAATTGAAATGGGACCATGTGGGCATCTTACACTTTCAAACAAAAAAAGAATTATTAAGATCGGTTCATATTTACGGAAGTTATGAGTGAACAACAAATACATACAGGTCGAAATCATAACCTCCTCCTTGAAGTCGGTTAAAAATAAGCTTTTTAAGAAAAAAATATCAACCGACTTCAAAAAAGCGCTAAAAAGAATTAAATAATTCTTTAAAATTCTCTAATGACAAAACGTTATCCAATAAGCACACATCGGATATCAAGTACCGGCATAAAAAACGGTTAAATTTAATATGTATAATTTAATATCCACCAAACATAGATTTTAGAGATAATATTATTTTACAAGAGATGAATTGACATATTTATGATTTATTTTATGAATATATACATATAAAAAGTAATGAATTACTTTTTGAAGTTGGTGCCAAACAATCACAATCGATAATGATTATCCCCATTTTAATTATGGTACTAGGCATAATTTAGCTACAATTCTTAATATACATCAAATAGTTTGGCACCAACTTCAAAAAGTAATTCATTACTTTTTATATGTATATATTCATAAAATAAATCATAAATATGTCAATTCATCTCTTGTAAAATAATATTATCTCTAAAATCTATGTTTGGTGGATATTAAATTATACATATTAAATTTAACCGTTTTTTATGCCGGTACTTGATATCCGATGTGTGCTTATTGGATAACGTTTTGTCATTAGAGAATTTTAAAGAATTATTTAATTCTTTTTAGCGCTTTTTTGAAGTCGGTTGATATTTTTTTCTTAAAAAGCTTATTTTATTTCCTACTTTTTAGTTATGCATACCGTAATACATAATTATGTGTACTGGCACACGATAGATCTTTGCAATGCATTACTAATGTACGCACTTTGCTAAGTTCTGATGTATTCAGTTTACTTGTCACTGTTTGGTTGTCAACTTTTCTGAAACCACTTACAATATCGGTTAGTATCGTTGTGAATCTTAAGAATTTCTTTGTATGGTAACTTTTTCAGACGAGATCTTCCACTTCGAAAAGCTACCGCATTTATGAAATCTTAGTCTGTATCGAATCCTACGGTCATCGAAAGTGGGTATCAAAAGGTGACAATCCATCAAGTAAAGTTCCTTACACATAAGAGCGCGACATAGTGCTTCCATATATGAGCACGCAGCAAAATGACTTCATATATTAATGTATAGTAAAATGCTTTTCTAGTGTAGTCAGTCAAAAGTACTCCCCCTTCACTCAGAAAAAGTAAAAAGAAAGATTTTAGCAAAAATCGCACTATGCTTCAATCGATAAACAGCAACAATCTAATACCTATACAGGCAGTAATGGCATCGGAAATGAGCAGTGGCGATTCGACGAGGAATCTGAAACTCATAACCAATACCTGGCTGTCTCTATAAGAGAGTGACAGCATTTGATTCCCAAATATTGCTTTTACAGACGCTTTTGTCCCAACTACACTGTTAAAAATTTGAAACTTTTGCTGTACACTGTTAAAAATCTGCTGCATTTTTTTGCTATGCACTCAAGCGCTTGTATAGAAAACGGTTACTTATTACTGTATTAAGGAGCATTCTCATAGGTCGCAGTAGAGACATTATATACAAGCGGTGGAGTGCGTTGCAACAAAATGCAGCAGATTTTAAAAAGTGTATTATCACTTCACCGCTTATATAGAGAACGATTAGTTACATGCATTATGAAGAATTCTCATTGATAAAAATAAGGATATTCTATAAAAGCGATGGAGTGACGATGCAGCAAAAGTTGCAAATTTTTAACAGTGCATTGCATTGCCAGGCATTTTTTATTATGGAATTTGATGATGATTTCCTGGAAGAATTCGATTGTACTCGTATGAGAAGTTAACAAGATTGACGAAAATTGCCCGCTCAACAAGATGCTTGGTGACTCCTTTTGGTCAGAATCGTTTCAACCAATTATATGCTGTGCTACATGTGTCGTCATATTCATATCGAGGAATCCTACACTGTAAAAAATTTGACACTTTTGCTGTATCATCACTCTATTGCTTTTATAGAAAACGATTACTTCACCCAATTACGAAGCATTCTCATGGGTCAAAAGAGAGATATTCTACAAAAGCAGGGGAGTGACGATGCAGCAAAAGGGTCATATTTTTTACAGTGACACTGTAATCGGAAATGAGCGGTGGCGTATTCGAGGAGGAATCTGAAACTCATTACCTATACCTGGCTGCCTCTATAAGAGAGTGACAGCATTTTATTCCCAAATATTTCTTTTACAGACGCTTTTGTCCCCATTACACTACAAAAACTTTGAGCCTTTTGCTGCATCATCAGTCCACCGCTTTTATAGAAAACGATTACTTTACTGTGTTATTTAGCATTCTTATTGGTCATAAAAGACATATTCTATAAAAGCTGTGGTGTGACGCTGCAGCAAATGGGTCAAATTTTTAACAATGTATCACGGAGCATTCTCATGGGTCAAAGGAGAGATATTCTATAAAAGCGGGGGAGTGAAGATACAACAAAAGGATCAAAATTTTTACAGTGTACATTGTAAAAAATTTGGCCCTTTTGCTGCATCGTCAATCCACCGCTTTTATAGAAAACGATTACTTCAGCCTATCGTGGAGAATTCTCATGGGTCAAGAGAGAGATATTCTATAAAAACGGGGGAGTGATTATGCAGCAAAAGGGTCAATTTCTTTACAGTGTACACTGTTAATAAATGTGAACCTTGTCCAGTTAGGATTTCACACTTTGAAAAGATCGTGTGTCTATGTAAGTGTAACTTAAAAACATGAAAAATGAACGTTTCTAATTGGTCGATTGCTTCGAAAAGATATTGAATTTTAATGTTTTAATTTTTTTAAAAGTTCTAATCAACAGATTTTTATGAAATTTGAATGGGACCACATGGGCCCCATACGCTTTAAAACAAAAAAAGAATTATCAAAATCGGTTCATATTTACGAAAGTTATGCGTGAACAACAAATACATACAGGTCGAAATCATAACCTCCTCCTTGAAGTCGGTTAAAAATAGTAAAAGTTGAGCGAGATAGTTGAAAAGAACGCCCCCATAGACTTTACATTATCATCCGGGTCTTTTTCTGTGACTAGTGTTGCGTCTTAAGGAGGCTCAGGGGTTGAAAACTTTTCAAAAAATCGATTTTTTTTATGATCTAGTTTGATTATTCAATTAATTGTTAAATCAATGCAAAAAAAACGCATAAAAATATTTGCATTTTTAACGGAGTTATAAGCATTTATGTATCAGCACTTTCATAGCCGCACCCATATAATTTCAATTTTAAATAGCGTTTTCTCAAAACTTGATTTTTGACGACTAACACCAAGATTTAAAAAAACTATTTGATGGAATGGCTTATTTTTTTTTTTTTTTTTTTTGCATGCATATAACATGATTACCTATAGAACGAATTAAGGATATAACTATCACTTAAAAAAAAACATTTAAACAAATTTCTCAAACTTGAAAATTTAAAAAACCCTAAAAATACAACTTTTTTTTTCATTAAAAATACTCAAAATATTAAACTATCTAAAATATGTTAATTCATTCTATAGAAAATGATGTTATATGAATGGGGGGAAAATTTAAGCCATTCTATCAAATAGTTTTTTTTTTTTAAATCTTGGTGTTAGTCGTCAAAAATCAAGTTTTGTGAAAAAGCGATTTAAAGTTGAAATTATATGGCTGCGGCTATGAAAGTGTTGATACATAAATGCTTATAACTCCATTAAAAATGCAAATATTTTTATGCGTTCTTTTGCGTTGAGTTAAGAATTAATTGAATAATCAAACTAGATCATAAAAAAAATCGATTTTTTGAAAAGTTTTCAACCCCTGATCTCCCTTAAAGTTTTCGCATAATTTTTACATTAACACCTTTAATTTTAAACTTTTTATAATTTCATAAAATTTTTACACATACATACGCTAAATAGTTTTTTTAGCTGATCTCATTCAAAGAATTTAAATGTGTCAAAATATGAATCTTCTGTATCAAAAATGGAAGTTGGGGAAAACTTTAATAGGTAGACGATATCTATTTCAAAAATTGCATTCATAGTCTGAGTTAAGAAATATGTAAGATATTTCAAGTCTAATGATATCTTTCTAGTTAATTTATTGTAAAAGTTGCCACATCGTCATCTGAGAATAATATGGTTCTATCTGTGTTTTTGAAAAAAATGACTTATCGATGTAGAAATGTTCTATTTGTATCTATGAAGGCATTTCTGGATTAAAATAATGTCATAACATAATCGTAATATCATAATTAAATTATATATATCATCATTTTGATGCAAAAATGCCTTCATAGATACAAATAGAACCCTTTTATATTGAGTAGTCATTTTTTTCAAAAACACAGATAGAACCTTATTATTCTCAGGTGACGACATGACACCCGCTAAGTGCGGCATATGACACACGATCATTAATCCTTATTCATAAAAATTTGAGATAACACAAAAGGTATTTTAAACTTTCACAATTGTTTATTTTTTATGAAATAATAAAACGTGCTCGGCTATTTATGATTAATTTAAAATTATGTTAAAATATCCTAAATGTCATTTGCTTAGTCAAAAGTTCGTTTAACGTGTAATATTATTTACGTAGCAGTCATGTATGTATTTTTTCAACACTAATAAAATATTTTTTTACAATTAATTACATTTACGCTATAAATTTTTGAAAGATATTTTGCCAGATACTTGACATTTTGAAAGATAAAAAGTTTTTTATAATGGAGATATATATACATATAAATATATTTAAGAACTTCGGCATTATTATATTACTGACATTTATACTTATTACATTGCTAATGCTGATTACATTATATTTTGTTATCTTACTATTTTAATTAAGTTAATTTTTACATTATTAAGTATAGCGTGTAACTGCCTACAGTGAACATAGTAAAGATATGGCTGATGTCCTCGAGAAAAAAATGATCGAGCATGTCTGCTTTAGATAAATGTCATTTACCTACCACATTTTAATTTAACTACGCTAAAATTTTGTGCAATATTCTTTTCATTCATTTTTTACCAGAATTGTATTTTATAGCATATTTTTTTAATTTATTAACAAGCACAAATTGTTTTATAAAGTATAGATCTAGCCTCATAGATTTGGGGATTATCGTATATTATGGGAGAGAGTATGTGTACAATTTTATGAAACTTGACTGTCATAAATTATATATATATATATATATATATATATATATATATATATTATATGAAGATTTTTTCCTCGAAATTCCACAGGGACCATCAACAAATTGAAAAAGAACGAAGATCTTTTGTATGACCCTCTCAAAACTAATGTAGCAAAAACGTCCAAACTACAGATTATGTTTACGTGTCTTATTTTAATAAACTGTGTACAATTTTATGAGAATAGCATGTATACTCGTAGAGAAATTAAGAATTTCATAAAAATAGTCCCAATTTTTTTCAAGTTTTTTTGCTTATAATTTGCAGGGCTCTTAAAATAAAAAAAATTTCTTTTCAGAAAATATGATAAATAATATTTTACATAAAACCCTGTAATCAGAATTTAAAAATAATAAAAATTGTAGGGAAAATGAGAAGGTTTACTAAATAATGTTTTACTCCGCATGAGTCACCGCAATTACAATGTAATTTGCATAATGTGTTAGCCAAATATATTGAGCAACTTTTGTAAAAGTCTCAGAAATATAGCTTGAAAATTTTAAAATAATCATCGATAGAATAAGCTCAAAATCCGTTATTCCCAAAATGAATAAAAAATATGAGGGGCTGTATCCATACATCCATTTATTAGTAACAATAGATCATACACAATATTGCACGTACTACTATATTTGGATACAACTCCTCAACTTTTTGCTTTATTTTGGGAATAATAGATTTTTAGCTTATTCTATCGATGATTATTTTCAGAATTTTCAAGCTATGTTTTCGAGACTTTTACAGAAGTTGCTCTATACATCTAACTAATACATTATGCAAATTACATTTTGATTCCGGTGACACATGCACATAGAAACATTATTTAGTAAACCTGCTTATTTTTCCTACAATTTTTATTATTTTGTAATTCTTCTTACATGGTATTACGTGCAATATTTATCATAATTCCTGAAAAGAATTATTTTTCTATTAAGAACTCTGCAAATTATAAGCTTGAAAATATTTGGGACTGCTTTTATAAACTACGAGTGTACGTGATATCCCTATAAAAATGAACACAGTTTATAACAATAAGCCACGTAATAATAATCTGCAGCTTGAACACTTTTTCTTCATTAGTTTTGACAGGGTTATGCAAAAGATCTTCGTTCTTTTTCGATTTGTTGACGGTTCCCTATGTGATTTCGATTTAAAAAAAAAACCTACAGGGAAATATATGACTTGCACTATTCTGTTTAAGCACTTGGAGTTTCAGAATAATTCCTCATATATTTTTCTAGATATTTAACAAAACGTCTAAAATCGCAAGTGGCTGGTCACCTTTGGCCATATAGTGTGTATATATATATGTATATATATATATACGTTAATATATAGCGACATGAACTCGTTCGGGTATGGTACACTATTAATAGCACATGTCTTTTCATTGAGTATTATGTTTTCTTCACAATTACTTTTGCTATTATAGACATGTAGTAACGGTTTTATGTGTATATGCATTTCTTATTATGACTCCATTTATACTTCGTTACTTAGTAACTAACCTAATAATGATAGTTCACTTAATTCTCCTTGTACCGTTGGTGATTCTTTTCTTTTAAACATATGTTTCACTCTTAAAATTTAACATATTGGTTACTTTTCTGGGCGCATCATGTATGATGAAGAGCAAAAAATTTGAGAAATTTGTAATACTGGTCAAATTTTGTTGTAATACGATATTTTCCAAACGTCTCCAAAAACTCTTCCTTAATCTATTGTTTTATCAATATGAATTGAATAGTACGCAAACTAACTAAATTCTTCATATTTCAGACAATGACATATTCGTTAAACTTCAGTAAATCTATTTGGATGGGTATTCTTGATATTAACACGTTGAGTGCCACGTCATTCACTGGTGACTGACACTGAATTTCCCGCTTATGCCGCGTCATTCACAGGTGTCTAACAGTGTAAAATATGATATAAAACTAAAAAATATATGACATTTTAAGTAATTATTTAAAAATTTTTTAATGTTTATTTATTGGAGAGGATTACATCCTTATGTAAAAGACGAGTTAAACGGAAAGCTCAGTGTCACGCACCGGTGACTGACGTGGCGCTCAACGTGTTAAGATAAAAATAATTTTCTTCACAAAATTTTTTAAAAATCGGACCCGAAAGGGTAAACTTAGTATGTAAACTTAGAATAAAGTTTATGAAAGCTTTCTTTGACACTTTAAAAGATCCAATATGCATTATTTGATGGGATCAACCACTAAGTTTTCACTTATTTATATAGTTACGAAGTTGTTACATCTTTATTAAAGGGAAACCGAAATGACTAATCTAGCAAATGGTGGCAGATGCTAGAGTATCAATCAGCTATGCAAAGCATCACAGAATCTTATAAATTAAGTTGCGTCTTCAATTTCTACTCAGCTTTAGTGATTAACTTAATATTCTGTCGCTCGTGTCAATGTTACTCTCTCTATTACACGAATGAAATTATTCTCTTACTGTACAAATAAGTTTCGCAGATCAAGAAACTTTGCGAAAATTAAGCTTAAATTTTCAGTTATTACTTTTTCAATCTGAAAAATGATTTCACGGGATATGAAATGCAAAATTCTTGACGACTAGAATCTGCACATGGTAATAATGAACTTGTTCTTTCTTCTATCTTTACGAGAACAAACTATTGGATTCGTCCAAATTTTCGAATTCTGGTTTTCGACGGATTTACACATTTTAGAGGTCAGAGAATCCGGAAAACATGTTTTTACAAAATGCCTGTCTGTGAGTCACTCTGTCACTGGTATGTGACAAAAATTTTGTGGGCACTCTATCTCAAGAAATAATGCACGGAATTTCACAAAACTTTAGATTGAATTAGCCTTGATATAAACTGAGCTGTTTATTTTTGGTGCATATCACCCGCTGCTTATGCTGCCTTTATTACAAAAGGATATGTCGTCGCAGAATACTTGGTATGGCCTTTGGTCGTTGTTCCTCAGGGTTTGGTTCGATACCGGAACGCGCTGTGTTTGTTTATCTCGTTGTTTTGTTTTTCTCGTTCGCGTTGTATTTTGTTTTTTGTTTCAATTTTTATTTAAAGCTTTTTAACTTATCTATTTAACTTTTTTAGCGCGATATATACATTTAACTTTTTTTAAATAACTTTTGGTTCACACCGAATTATATATATTTGAAATTTTTTTTTTTGGTTTCCTTCCTGTCTTTTCATTACGTTTTGCATAACAAGTATTATTTTATACTCCGATTTGGTTAAAAATACGCTTTTATTTTCATCAAGTGCAATAAATTTTCAACAAAAACATCTTTTCTAGAAATTTTTAAAAAGTAATAGAGCAATTCTCTCACATAAATATCATTTTTTTCCATGAGGGAATGACTAGTGAGGTTGAAATACATTATTAACTTTTAAAATTCCTCCGCATAAAGTAAATTAAATAACAATACATGTTCTCAAACTATCTTTTCAGTGAAAACTAAACCACCCATTAATGTATTTTTAGAAAATAAATTACAACTTTCTTCTATCTTTACGAGAAGAAAGTATTGGATTCGTAAAAATTTACGAATTCCGGTTTTCGATGGATTTACAAATTTTAAGGGTCAGAAAACAGAAAAAACATGTTTTCAAAAAATATTTGTCTGTGACTCTGTGATTATGTCTTTCCGTCTGTCTGTATGTGACATAAATTTTGCCGGCGGTCTATCTGAAGAACTAATCCACGGAATTTAATAAAAATTTCTATTCAGGTAGTCCCCGATATAAATTAGTGCTGATTAGTTTTTGGAGTAAATCGTTCAACAGGTGCCGCTGCTATGTTGCTTTTTGTTCGATTTCCGAAACAGTTATATTTCCAGAATCAATGAACGGAATTTCAGCAAATTTACAGATTCTGTTATTCCTTGATGTAAATTGATGTTTGTTTACGTTTTAGTGTAAATTGCTCGATAGGTCGCGCTTTTAGGTTGCATTTTTTTTAAATTTCCCCAACAGTTCTATCACATAAACGAATGCATGAAAAGCCATCAAGCTTCAGATTCGTTTAGTCCTTGCTAATGTTGTGCAGCATTATTTAAGATTTCCTCAATCACCAGAACTAATGCATAAATTTTCATGAAACTTCATATTCGTTTAGTCCTTGAAATGAAATGCAGTTTTTTATATTTTGGTGTAAATCGCTCGACAGGTGGTGCTGCAATGCTGCATAATGTGATATTTACGCAATTGCTCTATCTTCAGAATTAATGCACGGAATTTTCGCAAACTTCAGAATCAGTTAGTCTTTGACATAAATCGACTTTTTTTACTTTTTGGTGTAAATTGCTCAGTAAATGGCGCTTCTGTGCTGCATTTTTTAAGATTTCCGCAACAGCTCTATATCAAGAACGAATGCATAGATTTCCATCAAACTTCAGATTCGATTAGTCCTTGACATGAAAAAGCGCTGTTTATTTTTTGTTGTTAACCCCTTCGCGACGGGACCCTTTTACGAAATTTTTAATGTTTTGTCACCGGTTTTTAAAAACAGAAATTTGTCCCTTATTAAATCAAGAAAATGCTCCCATTAAATAAGGCAAATTTTGCAGTAAAATTTTACTGGTGTGTATAAACAAGGGTTCTTAAGCCTTTTTGCGGCACGTATACATGTCACTCGTCCCCAAGTGGTTAACCCATTAACGCCCAGCGTCCTTTTTTGAGGACGGTTACGAAAATAGCAAGAAAGCGGTTTTCCCACCAGTTAAGAATAAGATAAATATATACCTTATTTAACGAGACAAAATCCTCGATAAATTTAGATAAAAGTTAATTTGCTTTTAAAAGTGGTGGGAAATACAAAATTTAAATTTTAGCGAAGAAAATAATTCGGGCGTTAATGGGTTAATAGCCCCACAATTGATGCTGCTATACTGCATTTGTTACGATTTCTGTAACAGCTCTTTCTCAAGAACTAATGCACTAATCTTAAAATACACACATAATTACTTAAAAGGCGATGAAAAATATATGTTATTTATTTATTATATTTCTTACATCCGAAAGATCTAAGGAATATAATAAATAAACAACATCTATTTTTCAACGCTTTTTAAGTAATTATGTGTTTATTTTAAGATTTGCATAAGGTGTAAATTCCATCAAGACACTGATATTAGTACAGAGATTTGACTCGTTTAATGTACTGATTTCTATTAAAATTCAGATTCAGAAAATCCTTAACATGAATTGGTTTTGTTTTTACATTTTTGTGTCAATCGCCCTACAGGTGAAGCTGCTATGTTGAATTTTGAAGGATTTACGCGATTTTAGCGATAGTCATATCTCAAGAACTAATGCGTGGAATTTCATAGCTTTAAAATTGTCATGATGGTCAAAGATTGTCATTTAATTTTGGCATTGTGACGGCAAATTTTGAAACGTTAACATGTGTGCGATAGAAGAAAATTTTGGGATTGCTGCTTCAGACTAATTTTCATAAATGTAAGTGATTTAATAATGACAGTCTTTCTGCCTTTTTTTTTTACACATTATAGCATTTTTACAGGATGACTAATTTTTTTTTACACACAGGTAAGGCCCATGTGCTTACCGCACGTGCAATGTTTCAGCCAACAGTAGTAGCACCTATGTCAAATATCAAAAAATATTATTGAGTGCGGGTATGATCTGAATTATGAATTGTAAACTTTTTTGGCAAATAAAAATTGCATGTGCAGATCAAAAAAAATAATAATAACGTAGTATATAGAAATAATACTTTATGAGCTCATAATAAAAGACTGAAGTCGGACAAAATAAATATAAATACTTCAGTAAGAAATGATATATATATTTTTTTTAATTTTGGCTGGTAGTAGTTGCATGTGAGGGGGTGTTATTTTATACGTTTAACAATTTATTTTAAAAATTTGTTTTAATTAATGCTCCTACAGTGCTCAGCAAAAGTTTAGACAATGATCGATTACGCTTCTATATTCAGAAGTATCTACCAAGATTTTGAAATTCATCTGCCATACATTACTTGTAACTTAACCTTTATTCACAAACAATACATTTTAAATTTTACCTTTTACATAATATATAATGACAAAAAAAATTAACATTGTGGCAAAAGTATAGACAATTTGTATATTTACAAAAAAATAACTACAAATTAAAATCGATTTGCACCTACATTGTCTGCAATTAGAGCAAGAATGTGACTTTTCATCGAAGAAACTAAATGCTGCATCACTTGGGGGTATATTTTGTACCAAAGATGTTCAACAGCAGCTCGAAGATCATTAACAGAGAAGTATAGCAAAAATGTGCATAAACCTGGCGACATATGATGTTACAAATGTTTTCGATTGGGTCCAGAGCCGGACAGTTGAGATCAGTAGTATTTTCAGAGTTAAACGAAGTTCTTGTTTTGTGTGCAACATGAATGGACGCATTATCTTTCAAAAATCCATACATTATATCAGTTAAAAGTTCCTCAAATGCCTGAAAATTGATCTCTAATATATGTATGTAGTCCTGTCTTGTTTGCCAACCGCTGAATAACTCCAGAGATACTCGCGCATTAAAGCAAAGTGAAGACCAAAGCGTTAAAAAGTCGCCTCCTTGTTGTCGACTTAAGAAAGTCCCAGGCTCTTCACGCAAGTCGTGCCAATAGTATGCCCACCCGTTTGCTAATATCCGAACACTCTAGGCCACAGCGCATTGGCGAATAACGGAAGGTGCCAAATGATTTTGCGAGAAGAGCAAGGCAGAGGAGAAATTTTGCGAGCTTGCGCTTTTTGACATTGACATTACTGATCGTGACTTTGAAATCGCTTTGATTCAAATGTTATTCTGTTTACAGAATCATTTTTAGATTGTTTATATTAATGTTTAACGTTTAACAGTTATCACTTTCGTAAGAAGGATTAAACAACCATTCAGATTTATGAAAATTTTCAAATCGTTCGCCTCAAATAAATGTATTAAACTATTTATACCATTTACATACATGTGAAATGGACATTTTTTTTTAAGAAAAGGGTCGTTAAAAATCCGTTATTAAAATTCCTTAAATCAGTCAGACTATGTAAAAGACAAATTGGAAATACTAAATCGAAATATAGCTTCATTAAAAACACCCTGCTTAAAAAAAAAAAAAAGATAAATAAATAAATAAATAAAATAAAATAAAATAAAATAAAATAAATAAATATAAAGGCATGGTCTAGCTTTGATTTATAGATGATCTCCTACGCAAATTTTATATTTACTAAGCAGACTTTATTTCCAATTTTGTTTGGCTCTAACAACTTTCTTCTATTATAATTATAATAATTATTCTATCTAGACAAAACTATTGATAAATATACCAGTACCGCAGTACAATAATAACTGTAGAATATATGTGATTTATTGCAATGCATAAATACTTACAACAGTAATCACTCGTTATATTGTCCCTTTTTATGTCTACAAAAAAAATTGTTTTTATAGTTTTTTAGTAATTATATTTTTCCTTCCTTATTTTTAATTTCGAGCAAATTCATTTAAAATATAAGTTTAGCTTTAGAAATTTTATCAGAAATTATAGTTCTTTATCTTTAACAAGCACGTAGTACACTTTTGTTTTGATGTCGGACGTATTTATCATCCTAATATGGAAAGATTGCAAGTGCAACTTACATGTTGGCTTTTCAGTGCAATTTATTGATTATTTTACTTATTTATTTATTAATCATTTGGAAAATTGTTTTCGATCGAGAATAGATATATCTGAATCCTTGTGATGTCCGCATTTTATTCTTTTTCAGATTGGTCCAAGAATATTAATGTTTAATCCATGGCGTGTGTAATATATGACATTATTTTCATGCTTATTTTTTATAAGATTTCAGACACAGAGAATATTAGATCAGATTTTTTTTTTATTCTGTTCATGTAATAGAACTTTTCTCATAGAATGATACTGCATACACAATGATATATGTACAGTTGTGAAGAAAAAAACTAAACACCCCCCTACAAGCTTTGCAACGAATTGTAATAGAAGAAAGTTGTTAGAGCCAAACAAGATCGGAAATAAAGTCTGCTTAATAAATATAAAATTTGCGTAGGAGATCATCTATAAGTCAAAGCTAGACCATGCATTTATATTTATTTATTTATTTTTGAAGCAGGGTGTTTTTAATGAAGCTATATTTCGATTTAATATTTTCAATTTGTCTTTTACATAGTCTGGCTGATTTAACCCTTTTGTGGTTATAAGCGCGTATACGCGCCCAGAATGCCACTTAATTTGAATTGCGAAATGCCATACTGACACCGGAATTTTTAAATGAAAATTTTAATTTTACAAAGAACGTAAAAAAAAAAAAAAACATTTATATATTATGAAATAAATTTGTTTTTAAATTCCGGTGTCATTCAATCATTTTAGTATTTTATGAATAGAAGTGCTTTAACCGTCAAAGGGTTAAGGAAAATCTAGATAATTTATTAAAGAAATAATTAAATTGAACGAATTTTTAACGACCCTTTTCTTTAAAAAAAAATATCCATTTCACATGTATGTGAATGGTATAAATATTTTAATATATTTATTTGAGGAGAACGCTTTGAAAATTTCCATAAATCTGGATGGTTGTTTAATCCTTCTTATAAAAGTGATAACTTTTTAAACGTTAAACATTAATATAAACAATCTAAAAAGGATTATGTAAACAGAATAACATTTGAATCAAAGCGAATTCAAAGTCACGATCAGTAATGTCAATGTCAAAGAGAGCAAGCTCGCAAAATTTCTCCTCTGCCTTGCTCTTCTCGCAAAATCATTTGGCACCTTCCGTTATTCGCCAATGCGCTGTGGCCTAGTGTTCGGATATTAGCCAGCCGTTTAAAACATTCAAATTCCACTTTTTTTCGTTTCTGAATATCATAGTGTACTATATGGGTCCATATGACTCTTGCTTGCAAGTTCATTGCATTCTCGCTAATTTGTAGCGAGATTTTAAAGCTGATTATTTCATCCTTTTCATGTAAATTGATTTACTTCTTTCTTTAATTCATCTACGAATCATATCCGTCGACACAGAAAGTCCTGACTTAGTTTTAATGTGACTAGCAATCATCATTTGTGTAATTGTCAGTTTATGGATCCTTTTGTCATCGCATTTTCTGGTCACACAAGGTCTTCCAGATTTATGTTTTGTTTTGAAGGAGTCACCCTTAGACTATACTTCATATACAGACCACTTTGGACGATTCAGTGCTGCTGAAATTTCTGCAACAGTCTATCCTTTCCATTTCAGCTTTCCTTCTTCAATTACCTCATCTAACTGAATACTTTTAGCTCGCGGCATCTTCACTAACTGATGCTATATCGAGGTATACTTAAATACTTCAGACATGTGACGTCATAATTTAGAAATTTGCATTTTTCCATGAACAGTTGGCAAAAAATCAAACAAGTGTCTAAACTTTTGCAATATGCAAATTTTACTTTTTTCAGATAAATTAAATGTTATATTATAACCATTATTTTTATCCTAAAATGTTTAAAATATATTTAAAAATAAGTATAACCATTTGTAAAACTCAAGAGTGCGTGTTTTTTATTTAAAGGTTAAATAACACCAATGTCTAAACTTTTGCTGAGCACTGTATTTTATGAACTAATGTAATAAATATGTTTCTAAAATTGCGTTAGGTTTTTCTGTTGAAAAAGTTTAAATATCCTCCAGTTTCATCATTATGGCTTATTTACTTAGAATCACCCAAATATGTAATAAAATTATTATTATCATTAAAATTTATAAGTTTTTATAGACTAGTTAAAAAGAACTTTACAGAACTTTCTCACGAATTAAAAGTTTATATCTTTTTAGCTCACAGGCTATCATAGCCTGAGAGTTTATGTGCCCGTCCGTTCTGTATGTACGTGCGTTCGTGCGTAACGCGATAACTCATGATAAAAATATCGGATCCACTTGAAATTTTGTATATAGGTATATCCTGATAAGGCGCTTCCCTGATTAGTTTTTGGAGTTCATTTGATATGTATAAGAGGGGGAACGGGGGGCTCATGCCCCTCCCCTTAATAGATATAAATGGGTTTTTCATGCAGAATTAACAGTTTTTGTCCAAAATTTAGATATAGGATCATTCTGATGAGGCGATTCCGTGACTGTTATTATGTGTTCATTGAATAAGTATAAACAGGGGGAACGGGGGGCTCATGCCCCCCCCCCCCTTAATTGATATAAACGGGATTTTCATGCAGAATTAACAGTTTTCGTTCAAAATTTAGATATAGGATCATTCGGATGAGGCGATACCGTGGCTGTTATTAGGTGTTCATTGAATAAGTATAAACAGGGGTAACGGGGGGCTCTTGCCCCCCCCTTAATTGATATAAACGGGATTTCCATGCAGAATTAACAGTTTTCGTTCAAAATTTAGATATAGGATCATTCGGATGAGGCGATACCGTGGCTGTTATTAGGTGTTCATTGAATAAGTATAAACAGGGGGAACGGGAGGCTCATGCCCCTCCCCTTAATTGATATAAACGGGATTTTCATGCAGAATTAACAGTTTTCGTTCAAAATTTAGATATAGGATCATTCTGATGAGGCAAGTCCGTGGCTGTTATTAGGTGTTCATTGAATAAGTATAAACAGGGGGAACGGGGGTTCTAATGCCCCTCCCCTTAACTTGCATAAATGGATATTTCAATCAGAATTGTCAGATTTCGTTCAAATCTCTGAATAGTTTTGGAAGTTTAATGGTTAAGTATAAAAGAGGGGAATAACTCCTCTTAAATTATATAAATGCTAAATGGGTTTTTATTAAGAATTATCCGATTTGCTCTGAATTTTGGATATAGATTTTTTAATATGATAAAGCATGTACTTGATAGTTTAGGAAGTTCAGTGATTAAGTATAAAAAAGGAGAAAGGGGAGAGCTGTTCCCCTTCTTAATTTTTTTTTTCGAACGGAATTAACGAAAATACAAGGCTGTAATGTACAATTAGTATGCGTAGCCTGTGAGCTCAATGCCATCAGTTTAACTGGGCAATATTCTTTTTATTTATTTTTTTTTATTTATTTATTTTTTAAAAGAAGTAAGTTTATAGACTTCAATCAAATATTATTTACTATATTTTTCTTTGTAATTAAAGGCGAAATTTTGATTAATAAAAGAAACTATAACGGGAAGTATGATATAAAAGTTATAGATAATACAGTGCTCAGCAAAAGTTTAGACAATGGTGTTATTTAACCTTTAAATAAAAAATGCGAGCTCTTGAGTTATACAAATATCTATAGTTATTTTTAAATATGTTTTAAACATTTTGGGACGAAAATAATGGTTTTAATATAGGATAATATTTAATTTTATTGAAAAAAGTGAAATTTGCATATTGCAAAAGTTTAGACACTTTTTTGATTTTTTGGCAATTGCTCACGGAAAAATGGAAATTTCAAAGACTTGATGTCGCATGTCTGAAATATTTAAGTATACCTTGCTATAATATCAGTTGATGAAGATGCCGCAAGCTAGAAATATTCAGTCAGGTAAGGTAATTAAAGTAATGAAGCTGAAATGGAAAAGGAAGATTGTTGCAGAAATTTCAGTTACATTGAATCGTCCAAAGAGGTCTGTCTATGAAGTATAGTCTAATAGTGACTCTTTCAAAACAAAACATAAATCTGGAAGATCTTGTGTAACCAGAAAATGAGATTACAGAAGGATCCATAAACTGGCATTTACACAAATTGTGGCTGCTAGTCACATTAAAAGAATGTTAGGGCTTTCTGTGTCGACGGATCTGATTCGTAGATGAATTAAGGAAAGGGGCAAATCAATTTATATGAAAATGACAAAACAATAAGCTTTGAAATCTTACTACAAATTGGCTAGAATGCAATGGACTTGTAAACATATGTCATATAGACCCAAGTGGTACACTATGATATACAGTAACGAAAAAAAAGTGAAATTTGAATGGTCCAAATGGGTGGGCATACTATTTTCACGACTTGCATAAAGAGCCTGGGACTTGCTTTAGTCGAAAACAAAGAGGTGACTATTTAATGATTTGGTCCTCAATTTGCTTTAATGCTCGAGTATCTACGGAGTTATTCAATAGTTGCCAAGCAGCGGAAGACTACGTACATACGTTGGAGGACAATTTACAGTTATTTGGGGAACGTTTAGCTGGCCCAAAGTATGTATTTTGGCAAGATGATGCGTCTATTCATGTTGCATATGAAACAAAAACTTTAACTTTCAAAATACTGATGATTTCAACTGGCCAACGTGTAGCCCTGATCTGGACCCAGCCGAAAACCTTTGTGATAACATATCTCGTAATGTTTATGCAAATTTTTGCTATACTTTTATGTTAATGAGCTTTGAGCTACTGTTGAACGTGTTTGATACAAAATAGACCACCAATTGACGCAATATTTATTTTCTTCGATGGAAAATCACATTCTTGCACTAATTGCAGACGATGTGGGTGCAACTCGATTTTAATTTATGGTTATTTTCTGCAAACATACAGATTGTCTATACTCTTGCCACAATGTTAATTTCTTTTTTTGTCATAATATACTACGTAATGGTATAATTTAAAATTTATTGTTTGTGCAGAAAGGATAAGTCACAAGTAATGTATGACAGATGAATTACAAAAATTCGTTACGTGCTTTTGAATATAGAAGCGTAATCGATCATTGTCTAAACTTTTGCTGAGCGCTGCATATGTTTTTTTTATTTATTTATTTCTTCAGTTTAGGAATTTCAGGTAATCGAATATAGAATTTTATAGTATAATAATTGTTTCATATATCTATGTTCAATTTTTCATGTGTTTCATAGTTAATAATGACAAAATGTTTTATTATTAACACCTAAGTACTTATAGTGTCTGTAAAGTCGTGGTGCACTTTTGACCGCTCATATGAAATCACCAATACAAGATGGAAATTTAAAATTTTCCTCAAAAATAAAAAACTCCAAGTTTCGTACCTGTTAAGTGTTGTTCGATCTGATCTCCATTTGCTGTCCTACATATATCTAAACAGTATTCAAGTTCTTCCCCCACACTCTTAAAAATGTCTGGTGTAATAGAGCACATAACGTCTGTGATTTTTTGTTTCTGATGAGATCTCATCGAACTGCACTAAACCGATATAAAACTTGGAGAGTTTTATTTTATTTGGTGAAGATTTCACATTTCCCTCTTTTTTCGTTGATTTCCTGTGCCTGATCGAATGTGTACGCTGACTTTACGGACACACTGTATATTTAGTCTACGAGATACAAAAAATTACAAATTAATTAATGAAAAAAAGGATCTTTATTATTGAAAAAAAGCAAATCTTTAAATAGATTAAGATTTCGAAACGGGATTAACCAAATTTTAAAATTATATTCACATAATAAATAATAGACCATGGGAAAACTTCTCAATATTAGAAAGAAAATTATAATTTATTTCGTCTTCATATATTCATTTATATGAAATTTCTAAGACTTATTTATGATGCGACTCTGATGTTGGCTCTGTTGTGACTACTTAATTCGTTTGATCTAGAAAAACTGTAAAATTCTTTTAAAAAGGACATGTTATTACATATTTTACTTTTCAATGAAAAATCTTTCCCAAAATGTTAAAAATGTTTGGCTCAGCACACATTTTCGTCTGGCGTAAATGACTTTCCAGTATCTAAAGGCAAAAGGAACAATTAAAACAAAGAACTCAAACAAATTACTGCAAATACGCGCCTCTGTGGTAGATTGAAATATTTGAAATCGTTTTCTGAGTTTTAAAGAATTGTTGAAGTATTAAAATTGAAAATATTAATGCATAAACAATTACTTGTTCATTTGAAATAAGGAGTTTTAAATTAGTTTATTTAATAGAAACGCATAGATGTAAAATATTCTCAACATTTTCGTGAAATGTTACAGAAAATGGAAATTCCCTGAATTTTTAAACTCTTTGAAAAATAATTAAATATCTGTAGAAACTTTCTCATTGGAAAAAACTAAAATGTTGTTTTGGATTTTTTTTTTTTTTCAATTCTTTCAAAAACTACATAATGTAATAGTACCAATGGAATACACTGTGTCAGTAATAGACATAGTTAAATTTGAACTTAAAAAACAGACTTTGAAAGTCGCGCAGAGATTCGCGTCTCTCGTGAAATTGCTGTTACAATCCTTACAGAGATACTAAGCCATCAGTTCTAGAGCGAAATGATTTCAACTCAAACAGCGCAACCGTGCATTCCTCTTATCGTAATTTCTTGTAGTTTGAAATAAGGTAAGTAAAATTTTATTATTATCATTATTATTACTATTATTATGTACCTCTGTTGAAGTAATTTTTTACTTCGCCTTTGGCTTTAATATGACTAAAATTGGTCGTCTGCTGAATTCATTTATTGTATTGGTTATTTTCATTTTGCATCAACATAATGCATTTCTTACGCATACCCATTAATGGTACTGCAACATATCCCCATAACAAGCAGTATACATTCCTAACAAAATCTGGAATCCTGATGATAAAGAAAGACGCTGCGAGCACTATGCGACAGCTGATGAAGAAACTGGATTGGGAGAACCTATTTTGGGGATAATCGACCAGAGCGCAAATTGCTTAGAACATTTTTGCGAAGAAATCTGACAAGTTTTTCCCAAATTTGACAGAAACGAGAGCTGTGTCAATAAAGCAAGATTGCTTAAATGATTCGATAAAATCTACAGCCACCTTTAGAAAAGGGTCTTCGTTAGATATTTAAAAGTTTAAGCAGAGTTTTTTACGCCATCTTTCCAATTTAACCCACCTTTTTTCAAATTTTGCTACTGCGGATTATTTTAATACGCGACAAAATTCTAATTCTATTATTGATTTTGTTATCACCTGCAATTTTTCCTTCCCACGTATACCGTTCAAATAATTAATGATTTGACTTCGGATCATCTCCCGGTTGTGCTTAGATTCGACGTGAGCAACTGTGAGATGGACATTCCCCAGGCCTTTTATGTCAATTAAAATGACTGTGCCTGCAAGTTCTTGAGAACATGCAAGTATCGTCCAACGACATTCACTCTGCTGATGATGTAGAAACTTCAATTAAAGCATTTGAAGACCCTGTCCATAATGCATACGAAAAAGACGCGAAAGCATGGCAGAGTGTGGTCGATTTCTTCCGATTACACTGACTTTCATCTCTGAGCACATGAGGGATTCGAAAAGAGATAGAAATCGTTTAAGACAGTACTGGCCGACGACCAGTCACCCTCTTTTAAGACATCAAATAAATCGTATTAATCATCAAATTAGTACTGCAATTAAGGCGTTCAGTATATCTCGCTAAGACACTACTCATGTTGAGCCTTTATCGACTTCAGACAACACAATTTGATTGGCAATGGCGCAAGTTCGTAAAACACGGACACATTCTAGCCCTTAATAGTCCCAACGGTATGGCCTATTCTAACACTGACAAGACTGAGCCCATTTCTGACAGTCTTAGAAGTCAGTTTACACTTAATCTCGATGTTCTAAAAACCGGGATGACCGACATTGTCGAAGCCAAATTTGAAGAGATTGTAAACACTGAACATAGTAATACTTTTAACCTTGCAAAACATTCGGAGGTTGTGACTTATATTGGAAATCTTAAAAAAAAAAAAAGTATCGATTTCGTCTCTACTAACATGCTAATGCATCTACCATTAAATTTCATATTTTTCCCGACTTTCCTCATCAATATTATGCTTAATCTTCTTATATTTCCTGATTGGTGGAAAAAGGTGTTAATTGTACCAATCCCAAAACGGGACAGGATATTCATGATCCCTCCAGCTTCAGGATCATTTTCTTCTGTTCTTGTCTGTTGAAAGTCTATGTATAAATTCCCACTAGTCGTCTGAAAGAGTTTGCAACCACCAATTCGCTTATTATACCGAGCAGTTTGGCTTCCGACCCAAACTCTCCACGCAACATCAGCTTTGGCGCGTTACTGAATTTATTCACGACTTCTTCTTTAGAAAAGAAACAAGTTGGCAATTGCACGTAAAGCGTAGGAAATGAGGTGCGTTCGTACTATAATGAAGTTTTAAAATTATTCAGATCTTGCTGTTATAGTATACAGTACTTTCGGATTGCTTTCTATTATACAGGAAATAACTTGTATTAAACCTCAGCAATGTATATCAATGTATATCAAATGTGAAATTGTTTAATATAATTAAAACACGCCCCGAATAATGTTTCCTCGTATATTATTATATAGTGGAATACTTTTGTACGGCCCTGTAAATTAATGATAAATATACTTTGCACCACAGATTGTACAGAATGTATATTTTAGTATATACTTCATAGTTTCATGTCAATTCTATAATATTCGAAAGAGTATAACAACATTAAACTGTACTTGAAACTATTTTTTCCTATTGACCGTAATGTAACGGAATGTTTTTTGATTGTTCCTGTAATTGAACTATTCAAACGATTTTCATAAAATATGAAATGACTTGACAAAACTATGTAACAATTATGTATTTTAAATCTCACACGATTTGGTTAAGTAGTTTTTGCTCTGTTATATGAGGAAAGACAGGCGGACGGAAAGACTGTACGACGACAATAGGTGCTACGTATTTACATAATTACGAACGCGCCTAAAAATATTCAGATCTGGGTATAATAGTACACAGTATTTCGGATACAATATTGTAACCGAAATTTTTTGTGTGTCCCTGTAAATACTATCTGCTTTCTATTATACGGGAAATAACTTGTAGTAATCCTCAACAACGTATATCAATTTCATAAAATGTTAAATAGTGCAATACAATCAAAACGCGCACCGAACAATGTTCTCCCTATACTTTTGTGTGGCCTTGTAAATCAATAATATTCTTTGCACCACAGATTGTACAGAATGTATATAATAGTATATACTTCATAGATGCATATCAATTGTATTATGTTCCAAAGAGTGCAACACCATTGAAATGCACTTGAAACTTTTTCCTGTTGATCGTAATGTATCGGAATACTTTTGACTGTACCTGTAATTGAACTATGCATCCGATATTCATAAAATTTGAAAAGACTTGACATAATTATTTAAAAATTATACATTTTAAATTTCAGACGATTCGGCTTGGTAGTTTTTGCGTTGTCATATGCGAACAGGCAGACGGGCTGATTGTACGACAACTATTGGTGCTACGTATTTACATATTTACGAACTCCTCTAAAACCGGGAGTTGTATTCATAGATTTTGCAAGGCATTCGACAGAATCTGGCATAAAGCTGTATAAACTAATTTTATTAAATACTCCACCTCAAATAATTCTTATTATTTCGAACTACCTAAATGATAGAACATTTTCTATTGAAGTCAATATTTCTATTTTTTTTCCTTTCGCAATATCAAGGCGAGCGTCCCTCAGGGCAGCGTAATCAAAGCCTGGCTCTTCAACCCATATTCATAAATGATATATATGATATAATAAATGATATAATATTCCTAAAATTCACTGCATACTTTTAGCATTATATTTGGATGGTACGACCTTATTTACAATCACAAACAGCCACACATTGTGATAGGACAACTCCAGTACTACTTTCAGGCTCATTATATTTGGCTTAGAAAGTCACGCATCAAAATTAACGCAGCAAAAGGTGCTGCCATAACGTTTTTCAGAAATTCTATCTCTCCAGATACTAATGTCTCTTCTTAACGGTGAAGATATCGCCTAGGTACCAAATACAAATATCTAGGAATTTACCTAGACTCCAAATTAATCTGACTTCGGCAGATCACTGACGTCCTCGTTAAGACTGCCACAGCTTGAGCCACCTTCATATCTCTTTTAGTTAAATATAAAGTCTGTCTATTCCTGACCAACTACTGATGTGAAAGTCCTTTATCAGATCCACCATGACCTATGAGTTAGTTGTTTTGTGATATGTTTGCGAAACTCGGATGCATAAACTTCGAATTGCCCAAAATAAAATTTTAACTCAGATTGTGAATGTAACTACTTTCATCCGGAATGGCATCATTTACTTAAATCTCAACATTCGGCCTATCTCGCAAGCAGAGTCTGATTACTAACGGGGCACTCTCCCACCAGTAAAATTTTATGGAAAGTTTCAACTTGTTTAAACGCCTTTTTCATTCGAAATTACTGTCATAAATAAGGGAAAAAATTCTATTTCTTTTTACTGGTAGGAGAGTGCCCCGTTGATAATCAGGCCCTGCTCGCAAGTTATCAAAAAACTTTCACAAAATTTACACAGAGATCGTGTTCTAATACCCAAAGAAGCGTTGTTTTCCATTAGACAGTACAACATAAAAAAAACCTATCGGTTGTAAAAGTCCGCTTATCATCCTAAGCCGATATGACGGCTTCACACCCACTTCCAAAAAAAAAAGGATGGAACTATCTTAAAACGCACCGTTGAAAGAATTTTAAATTTAAAAGTGCTCTTTCGCTTTTTTTATTTCTGGCACTCTATTTTTTATTTATTTTTTTCATACTGATTGATGTCACCCTGCCTTTACGTTTGACACTTGTTATAATTCTCCTTCTTAAAGCTTACATTTTTATATTCTTTTGTAATTTATAGCTTATTTATTTGATTAATTTTTACTATTGCATCAATTTACTTAACGATAAAAAATTGTTGTAGCTGCCGACTTTTCCCCATTCCTCTAATGTTTGCTTGACAAAACCATTGCCGATTTATCGAATTATAATGATTTAACTCAAGATTGATATTTTGCACTAAATCTATTATATAATGTCTAGCAATACATTATGTATTTGATTAAATGCCTCACAGTGAGCACGCCAGAATATGTACAATTGTACATATATATATATATATAGTGCTTTATTTATAATTTGCACAACTTGAGTCAGCGATGGGTGATAATTATAAACAGTAAAGTTCATATTGATAAATAAAGAGTTAGGAAGCCACAAGATTTTTTGTGAACGGATAGCTGGGGCCAACGTGTTTTGGCCCCAGCTGAATTTTCGACAGCATTCTCGCCGCAAACAAATGTTTAGTGCAAATTAGATTTTGATCAAAAATAAAAACGAAACGAAATATTTGGTCGATATCTATTAATAACACACTTGGGAATTTAAAGATTTAAAAAATACAGTGATCACAAAATAGTTAACACTAGAACCGCCGGGTATTTTACTCAAGTTTCACAAAAAGTGTATCTCACCAGAATTTTAATTTAAAACTATTTAATATATTTAATAAGTCTATTTTTGCGCCGCAGACATTTTACATATCTTACAAAGAAAATTATGGTTCGAATGAACTATTATCAATATGGCAGGGGTCATTTTGACCCCTAATGGCGGTTCTAGTGTTAATAATAAATTTAGAATTTATGTGTAGAACAGTTTTTATTGGTCCCTAATAGTTTTTTAACAGTGAATTATACAGGGTGATTGTAAATTGTTTTTTACAAATTAAGAGGGATGATAGTATAGTACCCATCCAAATGACCAATGATAATGGGCCATATTAATATTGGGTCGCCTTCGACTCTGAGAGGAAAAAAAGGGGGGATATTAGAATGCCAACATCAACTTACAACAGTGTTGGGAAATCGATTGAACGATACCAAAAGTTGCACAATCAGATTTATTGTTTAGTGAAAACTTCCAGCAAATGCTCAAAAACCCAACCTCGCGTGTCGTTGCACAGTTGACACCGGCGAAGGAACGACTGGCGCACCCTCACAAAGATTCCTTGAGCGGTCTGAATTTTGTCCGTAACAACAATTATTCTCGCCACGAGATCGTCAGCTAAAACCACAGACGTCTCGTACACTAAAGATTTCCTTTATTCCCAGAAGAAAAATTCCTGTGGATGGAGTTCCGGTGAGCGAGGAGGCCAAGTCACAGATCAGCCACGTCCAATCCATCGTGCAGGATATGTGGCATTCAAGAAATTACGGACCTTGATGGAGATATGTGGTGGAGCTCCATTTTGCATAAACAACATGTCTCTCTGTATGGGAAGCGGAACAGCCTGTAAGAAGCGGGGAAGCACTTGTTCCAAGAAGATGTATGTTGCGCCAGTTTAATAGTTTGGCAAGATGACAGGGCCGACCAAATAATCACCAAGGACACCTTAGACGTTCAAGAAAATTTTCTACAGGTGGTTACGGGAGATAGTGCAGTGGGGATTGCTGTCAGACCAAATGTGTTGATTGTGCATGTTGTAAATGTCTTATCTGCTGAATGTTGCCTCATCACTAAATAATACTAATCCAGAAAATCGTGGACCATTTATCTTCATTCCCAGCATCCAATTCACAAAGTCTGTCTAGCAGGGATAATCATATGTCTGTACTTTTTGAGCCTGGCAGGGATGCATGCTTTTCTCGTGAACAATACGCCACACCACTGACTGAAAAATTCCCAATTCATATGCCACCGCTCGTGTGCTTGTGGAAGGAGCTACTTCAAATTACAGTCAAAACTCGCTCTTCCATTTCTGGTGTTCATGCATTTCACGAACGTCTTGCATTCCTGTCTGAGATGGCAAACGAACCGGTTTCTTTCATTTGTCGATCAACACTAGAAAACGTAGGATGACTTGGAATACGGCGAGTTGGAAACCGGTGTTCGTGCAATCTTCGAGCTTTGCGTTCCGTTTCCTTATCTTTCACAGTATGTGAGGTACATATTCCTCTTATAGGTACTTCGCCATAGTAGTCACGAAAAGTTTCGGACGATCTTATCAAGATAATACTTGAAGTAATGGTGTAGTGCCGCTTTTAAAAGACAAAGTTTGCTCTGATTGGCTTTTTCCGTTACAAATTAAGAGCAAAATGCTACTTCTTCTCAATGGAAATTCGCATACGGTATTTTTTTTATAATCTTGGGAGATATATTATGTAAGCAGATACAAAATGACGTAAGAGGCAATGACTTGTATTGCTTGATCTCGCAACATCCGTTTCTACTTTCCACTTTTCTGCCTCTCAGAATAGCATGCGACGCTATGTTCTTATGTAATTATTGCTCGTCTAGATTGGTACTATAACTCCTCTTAATTTATAAAAACAATTTACAATTACCCAGTATAGTTTTTGGAATGACTAATTCATCTATGAAAACTACTATGGATCACTGTGCAGTGGATTTTTAAAGAAATATTAATGTTTAAGCCTTTCCCACATAGTTGAAAGGTTTTTATGAATTCCATTTGTGCGTCCGTCTGTTATCTGTCCGTGCTCTAGCTCGTGTAAATGGATTCCGATTGCCATGATATTGATGTATTGGGGTTAATTATAGCATATTCGGGATTGAAAATAAAGTGTATACCAGTTTCAGTTTATTTACAGGTCAATCAAAAGAGTTCCTTTTCCTTTATGTTACAGTCATGGGGTGAAAAGAATTTCACGTGTATTTTAATGAAATTACTGTATTTAAACATATTGAAATTCATATAAATCATTAAGATGTTTTACAAGGTTCTTACTATGGAGCGTGGTGAGCATAGAATTTGTCCTTCGTTTAAACTGCAGAAAAAAATGAGGAGTAATTGAACTATTCAACCTTACGAATAATCATTTCTGGAAGTGCGTTTTCGGTTGTGGTGAGCGTTTTTAAATTTAAGTATTTTTTTATATTATTTGATGTGTATAAATTTTATAGATGATATAGAAAGTTGCACATAACTTCTCAACAACATCCGTTAATTGGCTGAAGTGGCTAAGTTTAACTTTTCGCATACTATGTGGTATGCATACATATCTACAGATCATATTCAGGGCTGCTCTGATCATATATATTTTGTTAAATAATTATATGTTTACTGGTAAATTTTTTATCCTCTTTACAGTTTTTTTTTTTTTTTTTTTTTTTTTTTTTTTTTTTTTTTTTGCTTATTCTTTCCTCATTTGCTCCACTTGTTGTATTCACCTCATAAATGGAAAACCACCTCTATTTGAAAAAAAAATTCTCAGAAATATTATGTTCACTCGCTAAATTATTATATATGTATAATAATTTAGTGTTTTAACATATTTATTTGAATAATCTTTGGTGCAGTATTGTCAAAATTTTGTGTGGTACTACAAATTAATTTCCGCTCAAAATTTAATTATTTGAAAGGAAATATCTTTAGAGATAACTGGAATGCACTCACGACCATTGCTGCCAACAATTACACTTTTCAGAAAAATTTACCTCATTTAATCTTAAATATTCAGCAATTAAATAAGACTAAATTTTACTTTTAAAAAGGGTGGGTTAAAAAAAGCTTAAAGTTGACTGCTATGTTAAACTAACAATGAAGTCATAACTGTGGATGCATTTCTTAAATATATTAACTAGCTAACTAAATGAATAACAATTACGGCAAATATTTCAGCAGTAATAGTTAGACACTCATAAAAATTTTATCGTTTTGAAAAAACAGTATATAAAATCAGGGTTCGCACAGTTCTACCCCTAAATTTTAAGAATATTTTCAAAGTGTTTAACTGCAGAAAAATATCGTAAAATCTGTGAAAGAAGGTGGGGATTGCGAACGTTGTGGTTTAAAAATTAAATGTAAATTTTCTTGTTTTTAATACTGGTGCCAGAGTCCTTGAAAATTCCAAGGAGTGTGCGAACCTTGTAAAATGTATCAAATATAAATTTTAAGGTTTAGTATTTTTTGCGTAATTTTTTCTTTTGTATGCATGTACAAATATTCGCATCATTTACTCAATTCTCTGAAAAATAGATACAATCAAGAAAGACTAAACCTATTTGTAAACAAATAGGAATATTTTTTTTTCGAAGCTGTAAGTGGTAATCAACAAATCAGTTTTTAAAATAAAATATTGCATTCATTTCTATGGTGAAATACTTTTATTTCGAATTTTCTATTTTTATAAAACTTTTACTAGCGTCCTGTTTCATGGAGTTTTATGGATAATATCAGCGTATCAGTAAGATTGTATTCTCCGCATTAAACGAAAAACAGTGAAAAAATGTTTTTTGTAAAATTCCCTATTACAATGCGTGTGAACAAAACACACTGCAATCCATTATAGCTACTGACTTTTGCTAAAATTTGTTTGTTGAATATCAAATTATGTTTGGAATGCACCAGATAATATCTTCTAATAGTAAAATTTTGAATTGTGTGAAGGAAAAACTATGCAAATTTAATTAGTCGCATGAAGTTATGAGAATTGATTTGGCAAAAATATTTTCTTAAATTAGATTAACAAAATATCAGAGGTCATAACAGAGGTTGTTTTCAAATTACACAAAGGGAGGCGCATTAAAAATTAAATCCTCCATTTCCGGATATTTGTTATTCCATAGTAATTTCAATTAAAATGACTGTTTCTATCGATTTGAATTCTCTTCCTATAATATTAATCTTTTGCTGTTTAGACTTTAGTGAATAATTTAAATGAAATTTTACATTTAGACTATAAAGCATTGCACGAATTAAATTCAAACGCAGTTAAACTCGGGACTTAATAGCTTGCATCCGCAGAAACAGAAGAATCTCAATTATTCGAGTTATTTGTCTGTTGGGAATTCGTTGTGATAAACGCGTTCCAGTCAGGAGTTTTGATATTTCAGTTTAAGGAAAAATTTTACTAAAACTGAAATTAGATAAAATTTTAGGGAAGATGAGAATTTTAAAACATCTCATATTTAGAACTCTTTTATTCGAGCTCCATTGAATTGGAAATTGTGGTTTTAATTATTTTTTTATTCTACTTAAAAAATTCAGTTTTCTTTCAGTTCACTTCAACTTTATTCTAGTATTTTTCTTAACTCTTATAGTTGCCAAAGTTTTAAAGGAAGTCTTTGTTAAGGAGATAAGAATGGTTTAAAATGACGAAAAACGGAATTATTATTTATAATGTTTACACTTTTAATCCTTTACTGCACGATTTTTTTCTATTTTTATGAAAAAAAATTATTTGAAATCTATATATTGGCCTAATAATGGAAAAAATAGTAAAAAAAAAAAAAAAAAAAAAAAAAAATCAAATTTTTAGATAACATTTGATATTTTAGGGCGTGTACCCTATATACACAATTATATACACAATTAAATATTATATTGCTATATTTCGCAATTAAATGGGCTAAAAATAATTAATTTTACATGCTTAGTACTCTGCAACTTCCTTTATATTAGTATTTTTAAGTACTCAGTGTAAATAACAAAAGTAAATTTTGCTATAATAGCTTGATAGAAATTTTTTTTTTTGTTTGATTCCGAAGAACAAATTCAATTTTTTTTGTCATGTCTGACATGAACAAAATAAGTGTTACTTCACCTTTTGGATTGTTCTTGATCAGTTGCAATTATCCTGTGGACCAAATTCTAGGCACCTAATGAGATTAATAGTATTTTTAGGTATGCACCATATATGGCACACCGTACAGTGAAGGGTTAAGAATCTCGTAGAGACGGTCCAATGGGAAAAGTCTAAAATTACGGTGGTCAAGTTTAACCCCTTTGCGATGGGAGATTTTTACGATTTTTTTAATGTTTAATGTTTTGTCACCGGTTTTAAAAAAGAGATATTTGTTTCTTATTAAATCAAGAAAATGCTCCGATAATTAAGACAAATTTTACAGTAAAATTTTACTGGTGGGGATAAATGAAGATTCTTAAGCCTTTTTTTTTTTTTTTTGGCTCGTATACGTGTCGTTCGTCCCCAAGGGGTTAAACTTTTAGCTGTGCAGAGCGGCGATACATGAGGAAGCAAAACTTTAAAGGTTAACTCAGTTATCTCGAAACACTATTGGTTTTTCCACGATAACTTTTGAACACGTTAACGGACTTAGAATATATTGGGGTAGTTGGACAATTAGGGTACCTAAACAAAATTTGCTAGTTTCAACTACTGACAGTTTTTCAAAAGCACATAATCCTATGCCGACCACCGTAAAGTTATTGCATCACTCCTATACATTAATTGTAATTAGTTATTGCAGCTGTGGGATATTGGTAAAGTACTTAAATGTTCACTATTTCCCCCAGATGTTTATTATTTCTCTAATGACTACGAAATGCTTGTAAACATCTGTTTTTTTTTTTTCGGGATGGTATAATACAAAACAAATATCAAGTCCATATACAACTTTTATTCAAAAACAAGTTCATGCACACATCATTTTACCAGTAGTTACCTGAGTCGGTGATAATAACATTCACAATATTTAAAATTAATGTTGAATTATTTTAATTTTTAAATGAAAATGCTACCAAACGAACGGTTCGAATACTCGCTGCCTTATATTTTTTAACGGAATTCTTTACAAACGATCTAAGAAGGTCCTCCTTATAATGACTGTTGGTTTAATTTTAATTGGATGAGGAATTTAAAATGCACGTGCTCTCATTCTGACAATCGGTATGCAAGTCTAAGTTTTTTACTTCCCTTTATTATCAATTACTCTTATATGAGCTTTAGTGGAGCTTATTCTGAATTACCCCCCGTGTTCATAATAACCCCAATTGACCCTACTTGTTTCTTTACTTCTATAAAAGAAAATCTCTGTAACTTATACCAGAAAAACAAACAAACATTTTTTTATATAACAAAAAATACGATCAATTTTTATGGATTTTGATTTTTTTTTTATATATATATATATTTTCTAATTTTACTTTTTATTTTTACTTTTTTTAACTGTTGTTGTTGTCGTTGTTTTTGTTTTTCAATTGTTATCACGAGGCAATTAAGTAAGAATTTTTTTTAAAAATCCACGAATAAAAAATAACATGGAATTTAAAACAATGCAAAACTGATTTTGAAAGATGAATTTTGTGGTACAGTATTAAAACTTACGTTATTGTTATTTACATTTAATAAATATTTTTATTTCTTTAAAATATAAATAAATAAATGTAAAAAGAAATGGTAGTCTAAAATTATTACAGGGTTCCTAATTCATGATCATACTTCAGTCAATTTTCGTCATTCCCAAACGTTTTTTGTTCCCTTTACCCCTTTGCGATACGCAGTAATTATATGTGCCGTTTAGGATGCACGAAAGCCTTGAATCTGAACTGGGAATTTGAACCAAAATGTTTGCCTGCTCTTATCGTAGTTTTGAAGACACTCAATAATTCGAAATTTTCTATTCAGAAAAAAATGACAATTAAAAATTAAAAGTCCTATATAGAATGCTCATCGCGAAAGAGTTAAAATAAACAACTAAAATCACTGCTCGTTTTTCAATTTTCGAATATTAAGAAAATATTTTTAACCGTTCAATTCTCTGCAGAAGTTACAGCTAAAATTTGACATTTTAAACGCTGAAAATGTTAAAGTTTCTCATATTGCTAAATAAATAAAGCATAGCAGATCTGGAAGTAAATAAATTTCATAAAAAGGCAGCAATGAAAAAAAAACAAATAAATTTAACTTTTTCAAAAAAAATGTATAACCGACTCCAAAAAAAGCGCTAAAAAGAATTAAATAATTCTATAAAATTCTCTAATGACAAATCGTTATCCAATAACCACACATTGACTATCATATACCGGTATAAAACGGTTAAATTTAATATATAGAATTTAATATCCACCAAACATAGGCTTTCCAGAGAATATTTTTTACAAGAGATTAATTTACATATTTTTGATTTAATTTTTGAATATATACATATAAAAAGTAAGGAATTACTTTTTGAAGTTGGTGCCAAACAATCATAATCGATAATGATTTCCCCATTTTATTTATGGTACTAAACATAATATATCCACAATTCTTACTATACTTAAGATAGTTTGGCACCAACTTCAAAAAGTAATTCCTTACTTTTTGTATGTATATATTCAAAAATTAAATCAAAAATATGTAAATTAATCTCTTGTAAAAAATATTCTCTGGAAAGCCTATGTTTGGTGGATATTAAATTCTATATATTAAATTTAACCGTTTTATACCGGTATATGATAGTCAATGTGTGGTTATTGGATAACGATTTGTCATTAGAGAATTTTATAGAATTATTTAATTCTTTTTAGCGCTTTTTTTGGAGTCGGTTATACATTTTTTTTGAAAAAGTTAAATTTATTTCCTACTTTTTAGTTATTTATACCGTAATACATAATTATGTGTACTGACATATGATGGCTCTTTGAAACGCTTTACTAATGAACGCACTTTGCTGAGTTCTGATGTATTCCCAGGTCGAAATTCATGCTGGTATTTGTTTGCTAGACAAGCACCAAGTGCTATAACCCAACAAGTAAAATAGCATAAACTAGCATTACATATTTACTGCTTCCAGCAGACTTTCCAGCAATTCATGGTGTGTATTGGCCCGCTTTGCTGGAAATAAGCATGAAATGCTTGCATATAGCTTGCCATGCTTTTGTTGTGCAAGCTAGTGATATAGCATGTGATGCTAGCTAGCATATAATAGCATGAAAATCTAGCAGACATAGCAATACCTAGCATTAACTAGCATATTTTTGTTGCTGGTACAAGCATGAATTTTGACCTGGGTTCGCTTTACTTGTCACTGTTTGATTGTCAATTTTTCAAAAGACACTTACAATATCGGTTAGTATCATTGTGAATCTTTAGGTTTTCTGGATGTAGTAACTTCTTCAGATCTGGCACGACGAAAAGCTACCGCATTCATGAAATCTTAAAGTCAACATCTAATCGTACGGACATCGGAAGTGGTTATCGAAAGGTGACAATGCCTCAAGTAAAGTGTCCTTACACATAAGCGCGCGGCAAAGCGCTTCCATATATGAGTAAACAGCAAAATGACTCCATGTATCAATGAATAGTAAAATGCTTTTCTAGTGTAGTCAAAAGTACTCCCTCTTTAGTCAGAAAAAGCAAAAAAGAAAGATATTAACAAAAATCGCTCTATGATTCAATAGATAAACAACAACAATCTAATTCCTATAAATGCAGTAAAGGAATCGGAAATTATTCGACGAGGAATCCGAAAATCATAACCTGTACTTGGCTGCATCTATAAAAGAGTGACAGCATTTGATGCCCAAATACTTTTTTCACGGACGCTTTTTGTCCCAACTAAACTGTCAAAAATTTGAAACTCACTCCACCGCTTTTATGGAAAACGATTATTTCAGCCTATTATGGAGCATTCTCATGGGTCAAAAGACAAATATTTTATAAAAGCGGGGGAGTGACGATGCAGCAAAAGGGTAACATTTTTTACAGTGTATGTATGAGATATTCCATAAAAGGGATGGAGTGACGGTGCAGCAAAAGTTAAATTTTTAACAATGTAACGCAATGCTAGGCATTTTCTATTATAAAATTTGATGATGATTTCCTGGTAGAATTCGATTGTACGCCGAATGATCCTTTATTTCTACACAGACATAAATACATAATCCATATTATTTTACAAATTCGTGGACATACAAGGACAAGATAGCACAAAGAAATATTACGACACAAGAAAAGTACAACCGGGAGCTACACATAAAGAGTGTGTGTAACGGAGCCAATGGGATTCGAACCCACAATCTCCTACGCTCTCAAGAGATTGGCAGCGTGGTGTCTTAACCACTCGGCCACAAGGACCCCCCTTGATGACTCATTTTTGTCCAGAATCTTTTCAATCAATCGTATGCTGTGCTCCATGTCTCGTCATATTCACATCGAGAAATTCTACATGAACAAAATCTGAAATCATTTTGGTGTCTAATCCGGTAACCAAATCTGAATCTAAAGATAATTTTGCTACACATATCTATGCATTTTATTTTGCATTGATATGTAGAGATAATTTTTTCCTCCGGAGCAAAATATATACTAAAGGTTTTTCATCTTTTCAACAACTTAAGGATGTCGATTGGTATCGACCGCTTTAGTGGATGCGAGAACTTGTTCATTTAAGCTTTAACATTTCGGAAATTTATCGCATCCAACAAACTTTAAGGCCGCACAATGACATAGAAAAAGACCGGATGATAATGTGAAGTCTATGGGGGCGTTCTTTTCAAATATCTCACTGAAATTTTTAAATTTTTACGTGTTTTTTTTTTTTTTTTTTTTTTGCATAGGGTAGCCGAGGATATTCCACAACCGACCTAGTTTTTACTTTTTCAATTTTGGTTTCAGATTTTTTTTAGAAAATTATTTTAAATTTCAAAACCGGTTTAAACGGTTCTGAAATTGAAACTATCATTATATAAAACATACGTAAACAAAATCGAAGAAGTAAAAACTAGGCCGGTTGTAGATCATCCTCGGCTATCCTATGCAAAAAAAAAATCATGTAACTATATTAAAATTTGAGCGAGATATTTGAAAAGAACACACCCATAGTCTTTACACTAACATCCGGGTCTTTTTCTGAGACTAGTGTAGTGCCTTAAGGTCCACATTAAAATCTACAGACTTCGTAAATGGGCATTTAAAAGCTGACAATCCATCAGTATACGTTAAAATTATTGTGAAAAATTACCTTTGTTTTTAAAGACTAACTATTTTCTGACTAATGAGAGCGATCTAAAACCGTCTATGGAGCGTTTTCATTGTCAGAAAATAGATAGTCTTTAAAAACAGAGGTAATTTTTCAAGATATTTTAAACAGGGTTCACTGTAAAAAAAATGACCCTTTTGCTGCATCATCCCTCCACCGCTAATATAGAAACGATTACTTCAGCCTATTATGGAGCATTCTCATGGATCAAAAGTGAGATATTCTATAAAAGCGGGATAGTGACGATGCAGCAAAAGGGTCAGAATTTTTAAAGTTTAAAGTACGCGTACACAATCAGAGCGCGTCAAGTTGCTTCTATAATTCAATGCATAGCAAAGTAATTCTAAATGTTCGTATATATTAAAATAGCCTTTTCAGTCATAAAAACTAAAAAGGAAGATATTATCAAAATCACACCATGATTCAACATGCGTCTATATGAAAGTAGTAATATTTGAAGTTAAGAATGCTCTTTGATAAACGGAATTTTCCAAAGTGCAGAAAATTTAAGAATTTTTATTCCAGAACTTGGCGATAATCACCTGAACGAGCTTTTATGGCTGAAAGAAGTTAACTAGCTTAACTTTAATGGTAAGCTTATCAAAATTTTTCGTCATTTTTATATGTCCAAATCTAAATCTAGCACATAGCAATGTACTTTAATCACTTTGTGAATCCGGCATAACAAGCACCCTTATACACAGACACTCTTGCTTTAACGTGTAAGGCTCTTTAGAGATGAATTTTCAGCTTTTCGATATCGAACTCTCATGTCTGGGTTGATGTGGATCTTTCACTTTGGTGGATACGAGAATTGTTCCAGCTAAGATTTCGTACTTTGAAAAAAAAAAAAAAAAAAAAAACTAGCATCTCCTCAACAGTTGTTAGGATCCAGAAGGATTATTCGCTGTTAAGCAAAACAAGATTGACCAATCATAAGCCTTCATTTTTGAGAACTTTTCATTATTCGAAGGAGAGAGTCTGGAATACATGGAGTGAAAATCTGCTTTCGACACTGTAAAAAATTTGACCCTTTTGCTGCATCGTTACTCCATCGCTTTTATATAATTTCTTTATTTTGACCAATGAGAATGCTCCATAATAGAACGAAGTAATCGTTTCCTATAAAAGCGACGGAGTGACGATGCAGCAAAAGGGTTAAATTTTTTACAATGCAAGCAGTGCTAAAAATTTTTATCCTTTAAATGTGCAACGATGCTACTGAATTCCAAAGTGTCGATCACAGCGACATCTGCGGCATTTTCGTGATACATTATCTAGACTAGCAATAATTCTTGCATTTTTAGAAAATGTCCTACAGATGTCGCTTCTATCTTTAAATTTCATTAGCATTGTTGCACATTTAAAGAATAGAACATTTTAGCGCTTTTTTTAAGTGTTACAGAGGGCGTGTTCAGCACAACTTACCGGTTAGTTACCGACCACTTACCGATTGTAGACAAGTACGAAATGAAAATCAAAGCGAAGTGTGACGTCAGCTACAATTCAACAGAATAGTTTTCATTGATGCCACAATTTGCTTTCGTACTGCCCTACAATCGGTCGGTAACATTGGTTACTTTTGTAAGTTGCTCTGAACACGCCCTGAGATAGCCGATTTCCACACTATATCTCCTAGATGCTATATTTCCGGTTTCTTGCATAAGAGAACTTGTCCGGAATCCAGGTAGAATTCGCGCTGTTAGCAAAACCACATTAAAGAATCAGAAGCCTGAATTTTAGCAAATTTTTCAATGTTTTAAATAAATTTTCTTGTTACTAAATCGCGTTTCTCAAACAGCGCAAAATTTATGTGAATCCTGGCCCTCGTCCAGGTAGGATTTTGCATTTTGAACACTGTTAAAAACTTGAAACTTTTACTTTATCGTCTAATCCATCGCTTTTATAGAAAATGATTACTTCATTGTATTATGGTGAATTCTCATTGGTCAAAATATAGATATTCCATAAAAGCGGTGGAGTGACGATGCAGCAAAAATTTCAAACTTTTAACAGTGAAAAGATCGTGTGTCTATGTAAGTGTAACATAAAAGCATGCAAAAGGAACACTTCTAATTGGTCGATTGCTTCAAAATGAATTTGAAATTTAAAGTTTTTATTTTTAAAAAAGTTCTAATTATCAGATTTTTATGAAATTTGAATGGGACCACATGGGCCTCATACGCTTTCGAACAAAAAAAGAATTATCAAAATCGGTTCATATTTGCGAAAGTTATGCGTGAACAACAAATACATACAGGTCGAAATCATAACCTCCTCTTTGAAGTCGGTTAAAAAACAAAAAAACTTCAAGCTTACCAAAATAAACATCTCAGTGACAAGATAAAGAAATTTTAAGAGTAATTTCTTCCCAAAAGAAGACTGTTCGTAATATTCCGAGGACTTTAGAGCTTCCTATTTTGAGATTTACTATTTACCGTCACATACAGGGGAGAAATTAAAAATATATATAGCAGAATGTTTCGAACAGCTATAATACCACGAGTTCTTATGCGCTAAAAAACACATGCATTGGACGGATGAATTGTTAAATGTTTTTCCTATAACCAAAAACAATCAATTTGGATGGTCCTGATGGCTGAGCATGCTATTGGCAAGATCTGTGATAAGAACATCGTGAGTTCTTTAGATGATATCAAAGAAGGAGTTGTCTCATGGTATGGGACGCGTTATCATTCAATTGAACAACGGATATTGCTTTCCTTAACTGTCGACAGTGCTCTGAGGATTATTGAAATGTCCTCAAAAGAAATGTACTTACAACTGAAAATATCTTAGAATGGGAAATCTGGAAATTCCAACAAGACAATGCGTTGTTTCGAACCTTCCACTCAAAAACAACTTGGTTTACGCAGAGTAAAGCGACAGTTATAGACTGGCAAGCCCTTAGCTGAGACCTGAACTCAATTGAAAACCATACACTATTAAAAATCTATACAATTTGCTGTAGCTCACGTAACTGCTTTTATAGAAAACGGTTTCTTCACTATATTATGGAGCATTCTCATTCGTCAGAAGAGCAGAAGAGAGATATTCTATAAAAAGCATTGGAGTGACGCTGCAACAAATGGTGCAGATTTTTAACAGTGTAGGGAAGTACAGGGTGGTTAGTAATTAACGTGACGTGTTCAGAGCCCTCTAGCAAGTAAAGTTTTGAGCGAAACATAACCAAATTTGATAAGCATACATAGTAGACCATGGGATTTCGAATTCTTAAAAAATTAAATAAAATTAAAAAAATTTTAAAAATTGCCACTGGGGGCAATTTTAGCGTTGTTTACCGACTAAAATGCATTGATTTGCATAAAATCAGTTCTGTGTAACGATCATGAGAATAAAAGGAAAGGCTGGAAGAGTTCTCAGACCAACTGCTTTGCGATGGGTCTCACCTTACGGGATAGTGCTTTGCTAGTCCAAAAAAAATCGCCACTAGGGGCAATTTTGGCGCATCAAAAATGTATTAGTGTAAATGTTGAATGATCAAATGCCACAAAATACAGTACAGATCAGTTTTATTCTGCTGAGATACTGCCTAAGCGCTGATGGTACTCTGCACATTTTTCATCTCTTGTTCGACAATAGCAGTTACAACTTCGCCAACTTGTTATTGACTAGTCACTTTTCGTCCTTGGCCTTGTTGCTGCGTAGTTTCAAATCAATGAATCATCTTTGTAAATTTGTTATGCTCATCGGTCCGTTTCGCAAATTCTTCAATCGGCGAAATTCAGGAATAGCATTGCAACTCTCACACACAAGGCTAACACAGCTTGTCTACAAAGCATGGTCTCGTATGGTGAGAGTTGATATTGATGAGAACTCTCCCAGCCTTTCCCTTTGTACTCATGATCGCTACACAAAACTGATTTTATGCAAATTAATGCATTTTAGTCGGTAAACAGCGCTAAAATTGTCCCTGATGGCGATTTTTTTAATTTTTAATTTAATTTATTTATTTTTAAGAATTCGAAATCCCATGGTCTACTACGCATGCTCATGAAATTTGGTTATGTTTCGTCCAATACTTTATTCGCTAGAGGGCTCTGAAAACCTCACGTTAATTACTAACCACCCTGTATTTGCATAAGGGTCAATCCATTTCAAGTGGTCCAGAAAATATAAAAATCTGAAATTTTTTGTACAACAACCATAACATGACGAAAGTTCAAAATGACCGTTATTTTAATTTTACTATTTTTGTTTGTGCATGGCGGCCATCTTTGTTTCATCGTGTTCAGCGATTTTCTCAGTTACTAGGATACACAAAATTGTAAATATCTCGTCTTTTATTTTCCCAATTGAAATGGGGTTTGCAACATTTTGTCCAGAATAAAATAGGCTAAATGTACGGCTGTAGAATAATTTTGAAAAACAAATTCTTACAGGTGAAATTTTAGCACAAATTTTAAGATTTTTTCCAAAATCTATCCGTTTGCAAGAGGAAATTTTTCATAGAAGGAAAATTGTCAAACTTACACAGTTTTTTCTACAAATAGGTCAAAAGTTTTTAGTTTGTACTACACAAACAAAAGTTTTTGTTTGTGTTTAGTTTGTAGTTTGTTTGTACGCACACACCAAGTCCCAGATCTGGGAGTTGATTTCTCTTTACGAAAAAAATTCCGAAATTCGTCGAAAATTTCAAAAATCGCACTTTTTAGGCTTTGATATCTCTGGTGGGGCACGAGATAAAAATCTGAAATTCTGGACTTTAATAGTATTGTGTAGTAGTGTTATGTACAAAAAATTTCAAGAAGGAGATTTGACTACAAGCTGAGATATGACATGGACAATATGTGAAAACAATACTGCAAAACTATTGTAACCTACTATGTAATTGTTCAACAAGACTACCAACCTTACACATTTTTTTCTACAAATAGGTCAAAAGTGCTTGTACTCATACACCAAGTCCCAGATCTGGGAGCTGATTTCTCTTTGCGAAAAAAATTCCGAAATTCGTCAAAAATTTCAAAAATCGCCCTTTTTAGGCTTTGATATCTCTGGTGGAGCACGAGATAAAAATCTGAAATTCTGGCCTTTGATAGTATTGTGTAGTAGTGGTATGTACAAAAATTTCAAGAAGGATATGTAACTATAAGCTGAGATACGGTGATTAAAAAAATGTTAAGAAATGCTATTATGAGTACATTAGGAGAAATGAGATTAGTCTCTTTTATTACAATATTTACAC
Source organism: Maratus speculifer (assembly GCA_964019185.1). Lineage (NCBI taxonomy): Eukaryota > Metazoa > Arthropoda > Arachnida > Araneae > Salticidae > Maratus > Maratus speculifer. The sequence goes on along the minus strand of OZ025293.1, from coordinate 410,648,362 downwards.
GGAAAAAATCGTTTGTTGAAAACCGTTAAATAATAAACATTTAATTTACAAAGATACTATATATGCTCAACAAAGACCCACTAATTACGAGACACTAATTACACAAATTAACACTAATTACGAGAGATGTTATGAGTTCGACCAGTTACTGTTGTCAGCCCATTAGGCTGTTCATTCTCAAAATTTTATTTGAAGCCACCCAAGTCTTGTCATCCCTTGTAAACTTGAATGAAATCCTCTAGGTTTAATAATTTAAACCATGTCAACTCGATCAGTCGCAACCCTTTGTCTGTAATTTACTTTTCCTGAATAGTGTTCCGAGTAAAATTGTTGCAATAGCATTTCTAGTAGGTTTGTTCATCTGGACAAATAGTGTATCGGCTTCAGCATACATTCTGAATCGTTTAAATCACACAGTAGCATTTGAAGAAGATATTTGTAAGTAACCTTTAACTTTGTACCATATATAATTAATTTAAAATTTTGGAGGTACGAACAATTACATAGTAGATTACAATAGTTTTTGCAGTATTGTTTTCACATATTGTCCATGTCATATCTCAGCTTGTAGTCAAATCTCCTTCTTGAAATTTTTTGTACATAACACTACTACACAATACTATCAAAGGCCAGAATTTCAGATTTTTATCTCGTGCTCCACTAGAGACATCAAAGCCTAAAAAGTGCGATTTTTGAAATTTTCGACGAATTTCGGAAGTTTTTTCGCAAAGAGAAATCAGCTTTCAGATCAGGGACTTGGTGTACGAGTACACGCACGTTTGACCTATTTGTAGAAAAATTGTGTAAGGTTGACAGTCTTGTTGAATAATTACATAGTAGGTTACAATAGTTTGGCAGTATTGTTTTCACATATCGTCCATGTCATATCTCAGCTTGTAGTCAAATCTCCTTCTTAAAATTTTCTGTACATAACCCTACTACACAATACTATCAAAGGTCAGAATTTCAGATTTTTATCTCGTGCCCCACCAGAGATATCAAAGCCTAAAAAGTGCGTTTTTTGAAATTTTTGACGAATTTCGGAATTTCTTTCGCAAAGCGAAATCAACTCTCAGATCTGGGACTTGGCGTATGAGTACACGCACTTTTGACCTATTTGTAGAAAAAATTGTGTAAGGTTGACAATTTCCCTTGTATGAAAAATTTCCTCTTGCAAACGGATAGATTTTGGAAAAAATCTTAAATATTTTGTGCTAAAATTTCATTTGTAAAAATTTATTTTTCAAACTTTTTCTACCACTGTATGTTTAGCCTATTTTATTCTGAACAAAATGCTGCAAACCCCATTTCAATTGGGAAAATAAAAGACGAGATATTTACAATTTTGTGTATCCTAATATCTGAGAAAATTGCTGCACACGATGAAACAAAGATGGCCGCCATGCACAAACAAAAAATAGCTAAATCAAAATAACGGTTATTTTGAACTTCCATCATGTTAGGGTTGTTGTACAAAAAATTTTAGATTTTTTAAAAATAGTCGAGTGACCAGTGCTGGACCACTTGAAATAGATTGATGTATATTCCCATGGTCATCAGTTTTCAGTTTTCAGTATTCAGGAATTAAAGCAACAAGAGGAGAATGGTTGGTTATCTTTAAGCCACACATTCTCCAAATACTAGTTCGAAGTATGACTGGTGGGATTACAAGAAAATTGAAGGGAATGAATAAAAATTTGAATTTAAATACAAAATTCCCCAAAAGCCCATACATTTTTGGGACAACCTATTTTGATTTTGATTTTTTTTTTTAATTACAAAAATTCTGTAAATTTATATTGTATTTCTCTGTTGTAATAAACGTATGTTATGAAACTATATGCTTGTATTTTTTTTTCATCTTTGCTTTAATTTTTAACTGTTATTTCAAAAAATCAAATATTCATATAGCTTTGAGACGCACGTTCATCTCCAGAAAAATCATGTAAATAAATTGTAATAAATAATTAAATTCTCTTTATTTATATGCGAAACAAGAATCTATCATTACTTTAACACTCCTTGCTATTTTTTCAGTTTGTAAGCATTTTCAGATATATCGTATAAATAATTGAATTGACTTAAGAATTAAGTCATGACCTTTGTCGTTAGAAATAAATGAATACTTGTACAAAGTTAAATAAAAATATTTGTACGATATGAAACAGAAGGGAAAAAAGATTATTCTGGTTTCACTTTGTACAAAGAAAAAGATTTTTGTTTCGTTTATACTCCTTGCTATTTTTGAGTTTATCTGTGTTTTCAAACGCATCGTACAAATAAGTGAATTATGTTAAGAACTGAGTCGTATTCATTCAAATCAATACTTGAACAAAGAGATATACCAGTTGGATCACACTTTGAGCAATTTATTGTTATACTGAAATAAATCTATTTTTTCTTTGATTCAAAAACATTGTTATAGTTTAAACAAAAAAAGGAAATATGTTTAAAATTCATGAATGTATATGTAAAATTAATTGAATTGTTTTAACAACTGAGTCATGTCCTTTAAAAGCAATACTTCTACAAAAAGTTATATCAGTCGGACCACACTTTGAGAAATTTATTGGTATACTAAAATAAATCTTATTTTTTGTGAATGTATTTGTACAAACAACTGAATTGTCTTTAAAGGTGAGTCGTGTCCTTTTAAAGCAATACTTCTACAAAAAGTTATACCAATTAGATCACACCTTGAGCAATTTATTGTTATACTAAAATAAACCTTATCTTTTTGTGAAGGAATTTGTACAAATAATTGATTTATCTTAAGAAGTGAGTCATGACTTTTTAAACCAATACATCTATAAAAATTACGCCAGTTGGAGCATACTTTGAGCAATTTATTCTTTTAGTGAAATAAATCATTTTATTGATTGGTACAAAAATATTATCATAATTTTAAAAAATATATTTCTGAAATTCATGAATGCATTCATGAATGAAAATAGCTTTAAAATCTCTATTTTCATTTATTTTTGTCTCTGATTTATTCCGGTATATAACGCTGTATTTTATTCTAAATCTCTTCGCACCATTCATTGTTTTAAGCTATGAAACATTTAAAAGTATCCTATCTTCTGGTTATATTTCGCAAAATAATGGAATCCATGAATCATCTTTCATCGTTAATCATGATTCATATAAAATAATTATTCAATAAATAAATCAAAGATAATAATCAGATAATGAGGAACACTGCTAGGGATAATACATCTTCGTTGATCACACTTGATCCGCTTATACGTTTCACTGATTCTCTCCTATTAGCTTTAGAAAATGCATTACGAACTTTAGGAATTTTAATATCAACTACAGATGGAAACAGCACATTTATATTCTTTTTATTTACTGATAGTCAATATCGCCATTTTATGCGCATAACAGGTTTTATTATATTATTTAGTTATGTCTAAGGCCTTATGTCTAAGGTCTTACCTTTTTACAAAATTATTTAGTTTCCGAACACAATCACGCGATTGGTAAATAATTTAAATAAGTTGTAATTTTCCTATCTGAGCGGAAATGCGTCCACGCCAAAACTCGAAACAATTCAAATGGTAGATCACTTGCAATTAGAGACAGATTTGAGTCTCAGCTTGGACACATTTACGCTTAGATGGGAAAATTACAACTCATTTAAACTGTTAAATGTCATCAAAACCAACTCATTTTTCAATGTAAAACAATAATGAATAAGATTTAATTTTTTTTTCATATAACTTTTTAATTAGCCAGCGTGTGCATGCATTAATTAGTGTTTTTAATTACTGCGTATGCATGTATGTATGTAATCAATACTAATGTTGTTTTCAATTCTTTGCGGCTTCTTTAACCCTTTCCAGCGCAGTGTTACCACTCCGGCAACACCTAATTTTAATTCCAAACTTACAAACGGCACCAATAATATTTTAGTAAAATTTTACTTTTACCATGACAGCTTAAACCAGGGAATTCTTAAAAAGTATTTTGTAAATTCCGGTGTCAGTCAACAATTTCTCATTTTACGAACAGAATTTGTCTGCGCCGGAAAGGGTTAATTCTTTCCGTGGCGGAGTAATTCTATTTGAAATAATTAACTTCCACCAGAATTTATAAACGCATTTATTAGAAAATAGGAACTAGGGGTCTGTCCAGGCTTTTCTCACAGGGTCCTGTTTTTGTGAAATTGTGAATTTTTTTCTTGTATTTGTGAAAATTCCAGTCAGAATTTTGAGAATTATTTTCTTGTATTTGTGAAAATTCCAGTCAGAATTTTGTGAATTATAAATGATCGATGTCTTCAGGTTCTATTTTTCATATATAAAAAGCTAAGTAATATACTCTTTGGTGAGTTCAAATGTTTATTTACAAGCCAGATTTTATTGTTAAATGATTAAATTTGAGAAAAGTTCAATTTAAAGGTAGAAAAAATCTGTGAAAAGTCTATTTAAGAGACAAATAATTTTGTGAAGGGTCCTGTTTTGGGATAAAATGTTTCGTGAAGGGTCCTGTTTTAAGATAAATTGTTTTGTGAAGGGTCCTCTAAAGGACCTAAAGTTTTCCTAAACACATCTTTGGGAACCTGCTTATTTTCGGATATGTTAAAAAAAGGAAAATTTTAATTAAATATTCTTGGTGCCAGTAAAATTAAAATTAGGTGTCTTTTTTTAAGGACACTGTTCTGGAAATTGTTAAGGAACCGCTTCACTAAAACTCCCCGATCGAAATATCCCATGTTAACTTACGAAAGAAAAATTAAAAGCGCGATGACTCATTACCTGATATAAATATCCCCCCCCCCCCGACAAACTGTTTTCACCACCAGAAATTAGACATCAGATGCCGATGAAGTGCGTTTTTAAAAATTGTTTTCGTAAATTTAAAGTATTTTTAAGATTCTGATAAAATTTCATCAACTGAAAATTTCAAAGTTTATAATATTTTTTAAATACTTAAAATTTAAGAAGATAATTTTTTAAAAAATCACACCCGGCATCTGATGTCTACTTTCTCATGGTGGAAACCGTATTTCGATAGTTATATTAGGTAATGAGAATTCGCGCTTTCAAGTATTTCCTTAAATTAACATGGAATTTCACGATCGGGGAACATCAGTGAAAAAGACCATTAAGGCCCCTGTCCTCGCTCGAGGAAACACTCGCGAGCTAATGCTATTCTTATGGGGAAGCATTTTTCTAATAACTCTTTCGCATTTTGACATTTTTGAATAATTTTTTTTTGCAGTGGATAGATGAGGTGCATGCCGACAGCGCACCTTTTTTACTTTTTCGATTTTGGTTGCAGATATGTTTTTTAAAAAGCACTTTCAGTTTCGAAACCGGTTTTGAAAGTGAAACTCACTTTGTAAAAAATATCTTCATTCAAAATCGAAAAAGTAAAAAAGGTGCGCTGTCGGTATGCACCTCAGCTATCCAATGCAAAAAAAATTATTCAAAAATGTTAAAATGCGAAAGAGTTATTAGAAAAATGCTTCCCCATAGGAATAGCATTAGCTCGCGAGCGTTTCCTCGAGCGAGGACAGGGGCCTTAACCCTTTCCGGCACACTGTGCCCGGTCTGGGATACATAATTTTAATTCCAAATTGGCAAATGGCACCAATAATATTCAAGTGAAATTTTGCCTTTATAATAAAAGCTTAAAATAAGGCCTTTCAAATTATGTAAAAAATTCGTTTTCAAATTCCGGTGACAGTCGATAATTTCTCATTTTACTAACAGATTTTACCCGTGCTGGAGAGGGTTAAGAGGGCTTATCTCGTGAAGAAAAATAAAAGTGGAATCCTATGTTTCCGTATGAGAAAAAAATACGTTTTAGCTAAATTTCGTATGAAATACTACCTATTAGCGTCGTTCCCATGTTGGAATTTCTGAAAAACTTTTGCAGATCTACACTGATCATGACTCCTAGATCCCAAAACTACCATCAGTAAAAATCTTTATATATCTATCTATATCACTTTTTTATGGACACGATAAATTCTATAATTCAGCTCAAATCTATTCCAAACTGATACATAAAATCAAGGAACATAAAATCTCGGTCAAGTTCGTTACCCCTTAACTGATTCGCCCGAACGCCGTTCGGGCAAGACGAATTTGCTTATTGCATCATTTAAAGCTTTTTGACATCACTATTATTTTTAAGAAAATTTTGATATTATTGAAAGGCGGAAATGTTTAGGCTAAATTTTACGAATATTTTATTTAAATAATAGTGGTGTGAATCCGCTAATTTCAATTTATCGAGCGAAGAAGAATTAACCAAAATCAAAGAAGGGAGTGAAAATAGAGAAGGTTTTTGGTGAAAACAGAAAAAACTTCATAACTTCTTAGTTAAAATAGATATCGAATCGGTTTAAAGTACAGGGTGTTTCGCTACCAGACCGACAGATTTTGAGGGGTGATAGTAGACACAAAGACAAACATTATTAAATAGGAAACTATAGGGCGCAAACGTTTTCTGTAGGAGCTAGGGGCCATTAAAGTTTAAGGTCCAAAAATTCAAACGCTGATAAAAATTAGAAAAAAGGGTCGATTTGTTTGCGGTTTTCTCTAAAATCATTCTTTATAGCACGATTTTTTATTTTTTTTATTTTAAAAGTTAAGTTCGAAAATTGTCGATAGAGGGCGCTTTAGACTTTAGAGTAACGAACAAATACTTTTTGCCATTCTTTTGTGCAGGGGTTGAAATTATTCTAAAGTTTAGATTTTAACTTAAATTTTAAACCCAAAATCGGAACCATGAGAATCGGTTAACTAGCGAAAATTTAACTGTGAACCGAGGGAGAGATTTTAAACGCTCATAAACATTGGACAAACTAATCGATTTTGTTGCGGTTTGCGTGTAGGTCATTCCCTTGGTAATTATTTTATTCAAAATGACGTGCAGCTGTGGTGTCCTCATTTTTTCATAGAGGGCGCTTCCGACACATCTCCAACATTTCAATGGCATTACTCCTGGGTGTTTTACTACCAGACTACCATACTTCCAGGAAGTGTTAGGGATGCGAAAGCGACAAGGAATCACATAGGAATGTAACGTTGAAAATGTCTTTTTTGCGAGTTACGGTTAAAGGAAGCAGAGAAGAAAACAACAGAAACAAGCAGAGAAACAGCAACACGTTAATATGACATAAAACATTTTTATTTAAAGGTTTTACTAGAAAAGATGTTCGAAATTACGACCAGAAGTAATTCGACATGATTGACAGCGGCGTCGCATGTAATTCCTCACGCTTTGAAAGATTCCTGGAATCTTTGATAGATTTCCGGAACTAAAGATATACGAGCTGCTAAGTCTTTAATTGATAATACGGGATTCTCATACACCCAACTTTTCATGTGACCCCAGCAGAAGAAGCTCATACTTGATAGGTCCGGTGATCTGGCAGGCCAATAAACCGGGGCACCACGACCTATCAACCGCTGTCCATATGTTACGTTGAGGTATCGGTGAACATCATTGGTAAAATGTGGATGAGCCCGATCGTGCTGGAACCATACAGCTGCGCAACGAGAGAGAAACTTTCACGCGCATTACCGTTCAGCGCCATCTACTATCGCTGTCAAGTAGTTTGCCGGACATTTTCTGGTCGTAATTTCGAACACTTTTTGCAGTAAAACCTTTAAATAAACTTTGTTCTGTCACTTTAACATGTTGCTGTTTCTCTGCTTGTTTCTGTTGTTTTTTTCTCTGCTTTTTTTAAAACATAACATGCAAAAAAACAATTTTCAACGTTACATTCCTGTGTGATTCCGAGTCGTCTTTGCATCCCTTACACTTCCTGGAAGTATGGTGGTCTGGTAGTAAAACACCCAGGAGTAATACCACCGAAATGTCGGACATGTGTCGGAAGCGCCCCCTATCAAAAATGAGGACATGAAAGCTGTACATCATTTTGAATAAAATAATTACCAAGGGAATGACCCACATGCAAACCGCAACAAAATCGATTAGTTTGTCCAATGTTTATGAGCGTTTAAAATCTCCCCCTCGGTTCACAGTGAAATTTTCGCTAGTTAACCGATCCCCATGTTTCCGATTTTGGGCTTAAAATTTAAGTTAAAGTCTAAACTTTAGAATAATTTCAACCCCATGTACAAAAGAACGGCAAAAAGTATGTGTTCGTTACTCTAAAGTCTAAAGCGCCCTCTATCGACAATTTTTGAACTTAACCTTTAAAATTAAAAAAAATAAAAAATCGTGATATAAAGAATGGTTTTAGAGAAAACCTCAAACAAATCGACCCTTTTTTCTAATTTTTATCAACGTTTGAATTTTTAGACCTTAAACTTTAATGGCCCCTAGCTCCAACAGAAGACGTTTGCGCCTCATGGTTTCCTATTTAATAATGTTTGTCTTTATGTTTACTATCACTCCTCAAAGTTTGTCGGTCTGGTAGTGAAACACCCTGTATATAATGCTTCTAAGAAATGAGCCAAAAGTTTATGTATGACAGATTTTTGATAAATTTAACAAGTTGGAAATTGCACGTAAAGCGTAGCAAATGAGGTGCGTTCGTTGATAACGAAGTTTTAAAATATTAAGATCTTGCTGATATAGTAGAGCGTACTTTGGATACGGTATAGTGGTCGAAATCTTTGTGTTCCTGTAAATATGCAGGGAGTAATTCTTATTATACTTCATTAACGTATATCTTATTCATAAAATGTGAAGTAGTTTAATGTAACTAAAACACCCCCCAAACAATGTTTCCCCGTATAACATTATTTAGTGGAATACATTTGTGTGGCCCTGTAATTTAATAATAAATATTCTTTGCATCACAGATTATACAAAATGTATTTTTAATACATATTTCATAGATTCATGTCGATTCTATTATATTCAAATGAGTGTAACACCATTAAAATGCATTTGAAACTTTTTTCCCCATTGACCGTGATGTAACGGAATACTTTTGATTGTCCCTGTAATTGATCAATGCATCCGATTTTCATAACATTTGAAATGACTCGACAAAATTATGTAATAAATATACGTTTTAAATTTCAAACGATTAAAATGCTTTTTGAATGAAACTTTTTTTCTCCATTGACCGTAATGTAACGGAATCCTTTTGATTGTCCCTGTAATTGATCTATCCATACGATTTTCATAAAATTTGAAATGACTCGACAAAATTATGTAATAATTATGTATTTTAAATTTCAAACGATTCGGTTGGGTAGTTTTTGCGTTGTTATATCCGGACGGACAGACAGACAGACAGACAGACAGACAGACAGACAGACAGACAGACAGACGGACAGACAGACAGACGGACGGACTGAGCGACAACAATAGGTGCTACGTATTTACATTATTACGAACGCACCTAAAAATGGGCTCAAAGGGCGAAAAAAATAGGATTTTGGGAAGATAAAAATTCATAACTTCGTCACTTCTCAAGATATCAAACCCAATTAAATTTTTTATAAATGTTCTTATTTTATTATCTGAAACTTTTGTATTTACAAGTTTTTTATAGGACCAACTCTTACCGCAAAATAAATTAAAAATGAAAATAAAAACGGGGATGGAAAAAGAAAAAAATCCTTAACTTCGTCAATTCTTCAGATATGAAATCCAATTAAATGTATTTTACATCTTCTGGATAATATCTACAACTTTTACACTGACAAATTTTTTATAGAACCAATTCTTATAGCAAAAATAAATTAAACAAAAATAGGAGTTGAAGAAAAAAATCTCAAATCCAAACTGCTTATAATCTGACTCATTTTTTATTTTAAACGCATCCAAATGACAGGTTCTCTTATTTAGATACTATATAATGTAACGTATTGGCCAGTTTTTTGGTAAAGGCCGAATATATTTCAAAAAATGCTGTCAAAATGGACATTTTAAACAGAATTTTCCGAAGCGATCGTAATTGTAAAATTGAGAAAGTTTTTAAATAACATTTTTTTTTAATTTCTGACTTATTTTTAAGTCTTTAAAGCGCAACACTGATCACAGAAAAAGACCCGGATGATAATGTAAAGTCTATGGGAGTTGTTTATTTATTTATTTTTTATTTATTTATTTTGCATAAGATAGCTGAGGATTTTCCACAACCGGCCTAGTTTTTACTTTTTCGATTTTGCTTATATATTTTTTCTATTACGATAGTTTCAATTTCAGAACCGATTTAAACCGGTTTTGAAAATTAAAGTAATTTTTTTTTAATCTGAAACCAAAATTGAAAAAGTAAAAACTAGGCTGGTTGTGGATTGTCCTCAGCTATCCTATGCAAAAACAATCGTGTAAAAATATTAAAATTTGAGCGAGATATTGGAAAAGAACGCTACCATTGACTTTACATTATCGTCCGGATCTTTTTCAGTGAATATTGTGGGGGCTTAATAGAAAAGACTCTGACTGATTAATCTTCAAAATGTTAATTTTCAAAAGACTGCTTTTACTTATGTTCTCTTATCATTATATATTTATTATGCGTTATCTTATTCAGATTTTTTTCACTCTAAACTTTATAAACATATGAATGTTATTATTTCCGTCTAAGATAAATATTGAATTTTGTGTGTGGATTGTTATAATAGTAATTTAATATATGAGATACTTCCTAATAAATTATATTAGATGTAATTTACGATGTTTCATAACAAAATTTTATAAAAGAATAACTGAAGATATCTAATATATGGAAATACATTGATAATTAAGCTACTAAAAGTATCCTTTTTCAGAAATGTTATCCAGCAGATTCAATAGACTACATGTTTAATGTCCTTTTCACTACTAAAAAAAAAAAAAAAAAACTTATGATAACATTTGTTTATTTTAGCTACTGCCTTAGAAAACTCGATTATCTCATCTATTTATGTAAATTACCGATGAAAAGCACCATAATTATTGAATCTGTTCCATAATTAATCATTTTAATATTTTTAATTTCCGATTGATATTTTACTTTCCAAGCACAAAGTTTAATGGAAAAATTGTAATTATTATGTATGTATATGGGAGAGAGATATGAGTAAACACAGTAACTCCCAAACGGTTATGAAATAGCCTTTCACTGAAAAGAATATTGATCTCCCATTTGTCGATTACGTTATAGATTTATATCGCAAGAATTGAATAAATTTTCTCTTAAAGCAGCTAACCAATTAGGTATTTACTCCATTTTTTAGCCATTTTCAAACTATTTTGAGACCGTTCTATGTGTAAAATCACCCAGGAAATATGGCAGAGTATAAGTGATAAATACACTATCTACCAATAAGTATTTGGAAACTTTCAATTTTTGACATTTTGTCAAATATTTTAAAATATACTTGTCGGATTTTTCTGAAACTTCAGGATTATGAAGATTATGTCTGACCTCATATTTATCAACATCCATTTGATAAGCAGGGCAATTGGGGGGGCCGACAAAAAATTAACGAATAACAGAAATATTTGGGATCACCCTGTACATGAAAATGCACGAAACGATTTATCTCTGCAGAATACAAATATGTGGATACTACACAACATGTACACTGATTTTTGTAAGAATAGCATGTATATTCATGGAAAAAGAGTGATTTTTTTTTTAATTCAAAAATTCTGCTATGTTTTTTGTTTATATCATGCAGGGTTTTTGACCAAATTTAACGCAAATTTCAGAAATATTGGTAAAATCTATTAGAAAAAATATAGCACAATTGCAATATAAATATATTAAATATTTTATGAAATATGAGTAGTTTTATGAAAAAAAATTTATCTGCGCATGCGCGAACGATAAAAACGATTCTTTTACATCATCTTTTACATCATTTAATAGTCAATTCTATGGAGTAACTTATAAAAAAAATCCAATCAAATATCGTGAAAATTCAAAAAGATATCATTATTATAAGTAAGCTGTTTTTAAATTGCTCTCTAAAAACGGCTGAATGATAAGGGATTCTCCACAATTGACATTTTTTATTAACTGACTTTTAGAAAAAAAATTAGAACTATTTAATGAATACAATATCTAATACAATATTGCTGCTAATAAGTATCTTGACACCTGTGATAGAAAAGGAAAAAAGCTTTTATTCTTTTCTATTACAGATGTCAAGATACTTATTAACAGAAATATTGTATTAGATATTGTATACATTAAATACTAATTTTTTCCTAAAAGTCAGTTAATAAAAAATGTCAATTTGTGGAGAATCCCTTATCATTCAGCCATTTTTAGAGAGCAATGTAAAAACAACTTGCTTATAATAATATCTTTTTGAATTTTCACGATATTTGATTGGTTTTTTTTTTTTTTTTTTTTTATAAGTTACTCCATAGAATTGACCTTTAAATGATGTAAAAGAATCGTTTTTATCGTTCGTGCATGCGCAGATAAAAATTACTTCATAAAACTACTCATATTTTATAAAATATTTAATATATTTATATTCCAATTGCGCTATATCTTTTCTAATAGATTTTGCCAATATTTCTGAAATTTGCGTTAAATTTGGTCAAAAACCCTGCATGATATAAACAAAAAACATACCAGAATTTTTGAATTTTTTTTAAAAAAATCACTCTCTCTCCATGAATATACATGCTATTCTTACAAAAATCAGTGTACATGTTGTACAGTATCTACATATTTGTATTCTGCAGTGATAAATCATTTCGTGCATTTTCATGTACAGGGTGATCCCAAATATTTCTATTATTCTTTAATTTTTTGTCGGCCCCCTAATTGCCCTGCTTATCAAATGAATGTTGATAAATATGAAGTCAGACATAATCTTCATAATCCTGAAGTTTCAGAAGAATCCGACAAGTATATTTTTAAATATTTGAAAAAATGTCAAAAGTTGAAAGTTTCCAAATACTTATTGGTAGATAGTGTATATCGGTCATGTGTTAAAGCATTAGACGTGCGGAGAGTAACGTTTCCAGATCCAAACTTGAAGGTCCAGCATTCGAATCCAGCCAATTCCATTGTATCAGAAATTTATTTATGGGTGGAACTAGTTGAGCTCAAACCAATTTGTAGGCCTCCCCACCTGGCTGGATCTGTATCAGAAATTTATAAAGATTTCCTTTTTAAGTGCATTATCAAGTATTTAAATACATAGTACCTAGTGTGGTCATTTGGTCTGTCCATCTGTCCTCATATAACAGTGCAAAAACTACCCAACCGAGTGGTTTGAAATCTATACTAATAAAAGAACAAGTCTGTCTGTCTGTGTGGGATGGCTAATGAAAACTACGGCACGTAAGACGCTCACACTTTTTGTTAAGATGTTCAAGCCTCTTCTAATATACCTGAGCCTCAGAATTTTAAAATTCCAATAATTAGTTGGGAAATTAATTTAAAACTCATAAAACGGTCCAATTTAAAAAAAAAAGCATTTTTTTTTCCTTAAAACCACACGCTGATTAGATTTGGACTTCGAATCAAGGCTACCACAAGACTGTCGAATCAAAACGATTTCCTTGAAATCTCAATAGCTGTGAGACGAAGCTAGCGTTTTGCAGAATTAAAAACATTATGTCTGCTTTTAAAACATCTGTTTTCGTTTAGTAGAGTGGATAAAGTCCACAGTGTAAAATTTTAATGTTCAAATTTTTAAAAATACAGCATTCCGAAATTTTAAACTTAGGCATCTAGACCTTTGGAAGCTAATTAAGAATATGTAAATTTCAAGAAAATTGGTTCAGAACTTTTGTTTTACATAAAAAAAAATCGATTTTTAAATGGAAAAGTAACACGTTTTTGAATAGAGAATGAACACGAATTTGTTAAAAATCGGAAAACGAACTAATCGATCGATTTGAAACTTTTAGAACATTTATGACAGCCTTTTTATCGCTTTTTAATAATATAATGTTTGTATAGACCCTATTGCATTCCCTGTTGTAGAAGGTCTCACTAACCATTTTCGAATAGTAATATAAGCTAAATTCTTATTTTTTTTTTTTTCAGTCAGCATCCTTATTTTCGAACAATCTTTTAAAAGTATCTACACAGATGTGATTTATATCGCTTAAAAAAAATTTTAAGCATTAAGACGTGTTTCAATATTTTTTACGAAATAAAATATGTAAAAATGGCCTCGAAATCAATACAAATATGAGTGTTTTGTTGTGGTTTCGCTCGCTTTTAATAGGTATAGACTCAAATTACGCAAAATAGTACGCACCTTCAATTCAATATTTGTCTTGCGATTTTTTATTTAAAAGTATAAATTTAGACAAAATGAAATTAAAGGTTTAAAATCATACAAATTTAAGCTCATTTAAGGTCCATTCATCACGGACTCGGGCAACGCCAAATCAGCTTAATATATATAAACATTGCAGAATTTTGTTGAGTCATTTAAGATCTTATGAAAATTGTATCAAAACCCTAAAAAAATAATAAAAGTTTTATTAATTCCATCAAATCTTACCATACGTGATGAATTCAGTGTGATAACGTCCTATTTAAGATGGCGTCCTATTATCTTCGTATTACTGAATTTAATAGATACAATCATAATAAATTTTGTATTCGTACATTGCTGCAAAAGAGTGCAAAACTATTGCATCAAGATCTGAATATTTATAAAACTAGTTATAGTACTAACGCACCACATATGCTACGTTTGGTAAAATTTCCGACTAGTTCATATCATAGAGTTAAAAGAAAGAATAGAGATGAAATATAGTGGCTGAGGGATACGCTGAGAATGTAACCCTAAAATCTGCTATATCAGGCCTAAACACAACCAAGTGCTTTCGCGAAAAAGAAGAAAATTTTTAGTAATACAATTTTTAATTCATAATACAATGAAATGCTATTTCAGAATGCTTAAATATGAGCAGATATTTTTCATTTAGCGAAAAAATGCACGGATGATGTCAAATAATTTGGTCCCTGTTCAGTGGCTCCAACTTATATGGGCCCTTGGGGAGCAAGCTCACCCGATAATTTGATATCTCCATCCACCCCATTATTAATTAAAACCACCCAATATTTTTCTATTTGTTCAAAAAATTTTTGAGCCCACCCAATATTTTTCAATTTGTTCAAAAAAAATTTGAGCCCACCCAATATTTTTCAAAAGTAGGCGCCACTGTCCCTCTTCCACGCGATAAATTTGTTTGGGCCTAACGACTGCATTTAAATTTGAGCGATAACGTGCATCATATTGCAAACCGATTTTACGGCATACTGCACCTCCATGTGTTCATATCTCGAGTACAATCATGAATTTCAGAAAGTCGAGTAGAATCACTCCAGATTTTTTACTAGACTCTTCAAAGTCTGTTTATTTCTACATCAGTTTCAGTATACAGGGTGTCCGAAAAGTCTGGAAACGGTCGAATAACTCGAGAAATATATATCAGATTGAAAAACAAATTTATAGGTATTAAATATTTTTAAATAAGCTACTCAGTGATACTAAATTTGACCCCCACAACCGACCCTCTGGGGGTCAAAGGGGGTCCAACTTTGAAATTTTAAATTATAACCCCCATTTTTTATTGCGGATTCGGAATCTACAGACAAAAATACGTAACTTTTGTATTTAATGTTTATTTCAAATCCTCCTTGATCACGGTGTAATCGGGTATATTCGACAGATACATATTTCGGTTTTCCCAACCATGTTTCGCCTTCTCGAAGCCTGATTGGCCAGAACTTTTGACGTCAAATTCCCCGTCTTTTGCAGGAATACCGTTTCTCGAAAACCTCTAGTGGCGATTATTTCGATGGTGCTATAGTCTTTTATATGATTTTCTTTACAAAAAGTCATTGAAATATATTATATTAGTATTCTATTCCAATTTTTATTTTCTCCTGACAAACATTTCTAACTAAAAACTTGCGTATTTCGAACTTTTAATGTATAAATAAGCACCTCCCCTTTTGAATTGAAAAAGAATAATCTTCATTATTTGAGGGCGGGATGTGTGTATATTATGCGTTTCAATGGATTCTGTGGTTTTTAAAAAAATCATCTAATACGGCTAAGGGTATATATTTTTTTATTATTATTACTATAGAAAAATATAAGACAAAATATTAAAAAATAAACATATGAAATCCTTTTATGCTGGCTGTGCAACGAATGAAGGAGTATCGTTAATTCAGGGTACTTATAGGTCCCGTTATTTTCCAAGTGAAATATCAGAACCGTGTGTGAAGTCGAAGTCGTTCGGATTAAAAAGCGCAAACTTTACTGGTGAGAATAATAAATTATGAATGGAATATGGATATTATTAATTAGAATATTTTTTGGTAATTCACAAGTAAAGGAAACTGTTAAAAAACACGGTGCATTCAAAAAAAATGTGTAATTGACGCGGTCTGGGAAAACTTTAGGCGAAATGAATATTTGTTGACGGAGACGACATATTAGTTTTTCTAACAGGACGTTAGTGTAGAAAATTATTTATTTATTCATTATAGTGATAAAATAACAAATATGACAAAATACAGAGTGAACGAAAAATCGGAAAACGGTCGAATAATTCGCGAAATACATAGATTCAAGAATGTAAAAAAAAAAGTATTAGATATTTTTAAAAAATGGTGCGATCACGTTTTGATGATGCACATATACATCACAAGTCCCGAAAGTACGAAGGAATTAAAATATATTTTAGATTAAAAATATTAAAATGCCAATCGTTTTCTATTGATTAATCGTTCCCCTGATTTGGACGTACCTCATAAGAGCAACGTGTTTGTGCCCATCACGATTTACCCATACCACGTACAGGCACGCATATTCCATTCATAATTTATTATTCTCACCCAATGCTACCTTATCATAATATCAAGGCTTGTCATTCGCCAAGTTTCATTTGACCGCAGTACAGGGGCGCTGAAACCACATGATTTTCCCTTTGGTAGCGCCATCTAATGTGAGAAACTGAAATATTTTCCATTTTTTCCTATGGGATTATTAGCAGTAGTATGCACCAGGTGGCGTTACTTACGAGACAAAGTCATATAATAAGTTGGCAATTATAGGGACAATTTCAACAATAGATTTTCTCCTGAATGCGAGGCCTTGATATTATGATAAGGGGGCCTTGTTCTCACCAGTAAATTTTGCGTTATTTAACCCGAACGTTATTCTGTTTCAATTTCGCAAAAACTTCTGTTTCGAAATACCGGTGATAAAAGATTAAAAATTCTGTAAAAGACATGAAAAAATAAGAATTATTTGAAAGCTTTTGCTAAAATATTGATCAGTAAAGTGGTTAAATTTATGAAAAACAATTTAAAATTTAAAAGAATATATTAATTTACTAAAAATTATAATATATATCTAAAAATTATTGAAAAATGTTCTGCCCTACTTGTTATTTTGAAGTTGCAGCAATTAATCAATCAGGAAAACCTTTAATCCCACTCCCACCTGAAATTTAAGGATTCGTACGTATCCTGGAATTTCTAGAACGGGAAAATTTTCTTGCTGAAAATCACTGGTTAAAAAAGGGAAAAAATACGAGTGTTTGAAGTAGCTTTATTTATTTCATAAAAAAAACACTGATATTTCACTTGAAAAATAACGGGACCTATAAGTAGGGGGAACTGGGGCACATTGATATAGCTTTTTTCTAAGAATTTTTTGGTGTCCAGAAAGCAGAAATTTCAAGCTATTTTTCCATGTGATGTCAGCAAAACTTGTGTAGTGTGTTATAAAAATGTACAATCATTGTTTTATATATTATTTTTGCATATAATTTTTAAAAAATCAAAAAAAGTAACTTGTATCAATGTGCCCCATCCCCGGGGCAGATTGATACACCTCATGGGAAACTTTGATACGTCTGCGAAAATGGAGACAAAATAACACCAATGCATATTTATCACAGAAAAATAGTTAGCAAGCCATTTTGTATTAATTTATAGAAATTCAAATCGCCCACAATTTATTTGTAAGCAATATTAAAGCAATCAAAATGAAATGTATAATGACCTGATGTTCTGACTGTTCCTTGTCTGATTGTTGGCTGTGGTAACTTTGTCATATCTGGCACTTCAACCCCAGTATTATCTTCTTTCTTAGGAAAGGTGAAAAAATTACCAAGTTTTCTGTTTATAAATCGGTTTATAAACAGAAAATAAAGGATAATTATATTAAAAATTCTGTTTATAATATAATTATCCTGTGCTGTTCTGCAGCTTGTTTCTCTTACTTAATATTTCTCGTGTCGAGAATACTTTTTTCTCTGGAGAATCGATATAAATTTGAGGTTTTACAGGCTGCCGTCCTTTACTTTTGTTAATTCTAATAGCACAAGATGTTGGGTAAGTTCGTACGTTTTCTTTTTGCAAAAATACTATAAAATGTTCTAATATAAAGAAATTAGAGCTATTTCACTTCAATAAAAACTAATATTAGAAATTTTTGTCAAAAAATGGTTGGATTCAGAAGTGTATGTTAAAAAAATTATAAAAGGTAATGAAAAAATGAACTAGAAAAGGATTTAGTTTGTATCAATGTGCCCCGACATAGACTGTATCAATGTGCCCCATACAGTCATTTTGAATAAAATGAGTCTCAAATCCAACACTTCATAATTTATCTAACAATAAAGAATGGAGAACTGATAAAGAGTAGCTTTACTTGCCAGGGAGAATATTCTTTTCAGTTGAAAATACTGGAACAGTTGTATAATGCCATTTCAATTGTACAACTCAAATTTACTTTTGACCTACAAAAACAATTAATCACCCGTCCCATTTCATAAAACTACTGAATCATTCCAAGACTTTCTGTATGTAATTGAGTGCACTAGTATCACCTTTTGGAACTGTTGTGAAACTTCCTGTAATGAACCTGTGTGCAGTACAGGAGGTGTATCAATGTGCCCTTGTTCCCCCTACCCTGAATTTACGATACTATTTCATTCGTTGCACAGCCAGAAAAAAAATTGCATGTGTTTATTTTTTAATATTTTGTCTTATATTTTTCTATAGTAATAATTTAAAAAAATCAACCTTATCCGACGTATTAGATGATTTTTTTTTTTTTTTTTTTTTTTTTTTTTAACAACAGAATTTATTGAAACGCATAATATACACACATCCCGCCCTCAAATAATGAAGATTATTCTTTTTCAATTCAAAAGGGGAGGTGCTTATTTATACGTTAAAAGTTCGAAATACGCAAGTTTTTAGTTAGAAATGTTTGTCAGGAGAAAATAAAAATCGGAATAGAAAACTAATATAATATATTTCAATGACTTTTTGTAGAGAAAATCATATAAAAGACTATAGCACCATCGAAATAATCGCCACTCGCGGTTTTCGAGAAACGGTATTCCTGCAAAAGACGGGAAATTTGACGTCAAAAGTTCTGGCCAATCAGGATTCGAGAAGGCGAAACATGGTTGGGAAAACCGAAATATGTATCTGTCGAATATACCCGATTACACCGTGATCAAGGAGAATTTGAAATAAACATTAAATGCAAATGTTGCGTATTTTTGTCTGTAGATTTCGAATCTGCAATAAAAAATGGGAGTTATAGTTTAAGATTTCAAAGCTGGACCTCCCTTTGACCCCCAGGGGGTCGGTTGAGGGGGTCAATTTTGGTATCACTGAGTAGCTTATTAAAAAATATATAATACGTATATTTTTGTTTTTCAATCAGATATATATTTCTCGAGTTATTCGACCGTTTCCAGACTTTTCGGACACCCTGTATATATGTATTTTTTAAATTATATAAGGTAAGCTGAAATTAATTATTATTATTTTTTCTATCTTATGTCATATTTTATAGCTTTTCTTGCTTTCCAATGTTTTGTTTGTTTATCCTTGGTCAACAGTTGATTTGGGCAGAGGAGATATAATTTTTAGCTTTAAGCTATGTACTTCAATAGAAATCAACTGTTTTTCGCTTATAATTGTGAATTTCTGCCCCTGGTGAAATAGTTTACAAAATAAGCTTTCATTTGTGTCTATATTCTTGTTTTTGTGTTTAATTTTTATTATTTTTATTTATTTTTTTACTTTTTATTTTTTAATTTTTTTTCAATTTATTTTATATATATATATATATATATATATATTTAAATGAATATTATAAAAAGTATGCATGTACAAAAAATATAATTTATAGGAAATAGAATACAGTATTCCAATAGGAAAAAAAGAATTAAGGTATTCCGATAGTTTATCTTTTGT
Organism: Maratus speculifer; assembly: GCA_964019185.1. NCBI lineage: Eukaryota > Metazoa > Arthropoda > Arachnida > Araneae > Salticidae > Maratus > Maratus speculifer. Next base: position 410,628,204 of record OZ025293.1, on the reverse strand, counting down.
GTATAATTTTAATACAAATATTAGAATCTTGGGCAACTTTATTAATTATTCTACATATCAAGCTCTAAAATACATATGTGTCTCTATCTGAACCGAATCTTTGAATCTGAAAAGACATGCCACGTTGTTATAAACATTTCACTAACAAAATTACACTTAAATTAAATATAGCTACTTAATTATATTTATCTCAAGTCATTTTCAACAGTCCTCATGTTAACCGTTATTTTGTCTAGTATCGTTGATAAATTGAACCCCTGTTAAACAGCATATAATAACATCCATTAATTAAACACGGCCCAAGTATTTTAATCCACAGAGAGTTGTCGTATAATTGTTATTACGTATCACATAATATTATTAGATTTTGGGCACATATGAGGAATAACACTCTTAAATGTATTATCATTTTAAAGGACAATAGTTTTTTGAAATCATATTATTGCAAAAATGGAATGGCGTTTATAGGTATTCTAAATGTCCACTTTAATAGGCTGATATATATCCATAATTTGAATTAATTGACAAAATATGGTTTCTAACTAAATGGCCATCTCTAGTTTTCGATCGTCATCACATCGCCACGTGTTGATGCGTTGACTAATTAGAAAATCAATCACGGAACCTGATTTCGGATAAGTGAACGAACAATGCTTGTCAAATCAATGCATAGTTGGGGAATTTCTAATTCCTTATCAAAAATTAGAGATCGACCGAAAATTCGGTTTCATTTCCGTTTTCGGACCAAAATCAAAGTTTCGCCGAAAATACTTCAAAAATTTGGTTGGACAGAAACTCGACCGAAACTTTTTGTAATCCAAAAATTTTGTTTCTTCTTTTGGAAATTTTCAACATTACTCGTTGATTTGAACTGTATCGGATCAAATGAGACATTATTTATTGCTATGAACTTCCCCGTTTATAATTATCAGTCATGACTTACTCTAGACGTGAGTGCAATTTATAAAACAAGAAACGTATGTATACTATTTACAAATAGTATATCTACGTACCCATCGTCATATGGAGTTCCATTATATGCGGTCTATTCTGTTGAGCTGTCTAAATGACAGACCAGATGTTATGACCAATAAGGTTATCTGAGCGTAAAATCCCAGCTGGCTATCGCCCAGGTAGCTTAACAGGTAAAGCATTGTTCTTGTAAGCCAAGTATCTGGGTTCGATTCCCAACCTGGTCAATTTTTCGCTCAGTTGGAAATATTCAATTCGTATAAAAACGTATATATGACTAAACTTTAAAGACATCACACAATCATCAAAAGCTGCAGACTTAACAACTGCAGAAGTGTCGAATACTCTTTGAAAAAATTTTAGTATAACAGGTGGTCATTTACAAAAATCGTTATAAAAGGTACATCGAGGTATGTATATCTAAAACATTTTTTAATTAGATGAAATTTGTATGATTAAAAAACCGTTTTGTGCCGTTAATGAAACTTTCAGTGGTACTGAGAACCAACTTGTTCTACACGACAATTACACGCGTAATTATTTGATAATTATGTTTATTTATGTATGTATTAATTGCTTAAAAATTGTTGGTATTTTCATTTACGTTTTCGTTTTCGGCCAAAAAAATTAATGTCACCAAAATTCTTTTTTTTTTTTTTTTTTTTTTTTTTTTTTTTGTCTTAAAATTTTGTTTGTGTCGATCCTTACTAAAAATATTACTTTCACCTTCCTGATAAAATTAAAAAGCTAGTGTCTTAAACACATTATGAAAATAAAGAAGCAGAAACGCGTTTTGAAGGAACACACTAACATAGTCTTCATCAGGAATAAAATAGGAATCACTACTACAACAGAAGAAAGGTAAAATATTTGAAGTAAATGAAGAACTCTATTTCTAATAAATGTTTTGATCCTCAGAGTGCATTACTTTTTGCCTTTTGCGGCATTTTTCAGAAGATTTGTATCTCATTTAAAGTTTTAATCAGCAATGTTTCATTATTTTTATTTGGAACATTAATGGTTATTTTGACATATTTCATACATTTTTATATCATACTTTGGTATGGTATGGGAGACTCCTATTGCATCATTCTTACAGCTTAATAATTTAATAGAAACTTTTCACCAAAAAAAAATTTTTTTTTCACGTAAAAAAAAAATCTCACAAGGAATGTCTCCATACTGGGCATACTCAGATTTTTTTGAAAAAATTACTAAATAAGCTATTTATGTATGCAATAAAGGATCTGTCAAATTTAGCGGCGGAATCACAGTAGATAGGCTGCAAAAAAATAAAATACTTTCGAGTATTTGGCGTGAAAAGACTAAAACGTCACTCGATTTGGCGAACAGCACATTTCCTCGCCAAAAGCAACCGATTTTAATGTAACTGAAAATTCTTTATCAATGCATTTTTTACAAATACATTTTTTAAAAATGCATTTTTTACAAGCAATAGCCAGCAATTAATAATACATTCAAAATAGTTTTGCTAATCTTATTTTTAAATGATGATAATGTCTAAACAGTTTACATCTATTATTTTTTTTCTTAATATTATATAACACTTAAATTATTATCAGAATTGTTTCTGTTTTAATTTTTAACAATGTGACTAATTTCGTCCTATCACCCGTTTTACGGTAATAAAATGAATTTTTCAGTGTCTATGTCTAAATTTAAAAATAATAATAAATTGTGCACTTTTATGTATATTTTTTCTGTTACAATGGAATATATGCAGGGTGAGTCATAAATATCGAACAATAGGCTATCTCCTTAAACATTGCCCCTAAACCCATATTTCCAATCGCAAAAATTCTAAAAAAAGATGAAATTTTTGATAAGATAAGTTGCAACTCCATGGGGGGTCTATTTGAAAAAATACAAAAATTAAATTTTTATACGGCCCTCGTAAGATAAAAATTCCAACAAGGAAAACTTTCCTTATCCATTCCTGAATTAGACTCAAAAAATTTCGCCTTCATATCTTCAAAACTCACAGAGTTATAGCCGTTTAAATAATCCATCAAGTTATAAGCGATTAGACACAAATTAATATGCGCACAATTCAATGTTACTTTAACAGTTCTAGGAAACATGTAAAAAATGCATCTTTTGAGTTAGAATTTTGGTATATTCTTTTTCTTTTTTGTGGTGGTTAGCCATACATTTTCCTAAGGAAATCAAATCATAAAATTTCTTATAAAATTTATAAAAATTTCAAATGATTGGTACTGGTTTAAATGGGATAATTTAAAATGGTTATAACTCGAAACATTATTTATCGGATTTCAATTTCTTTCCATATAGTTAAAGATAAAAATCTGATTTTAGTTTAGTTTCAGGGGTTTTTTCCCAATATTAATTTTAAAGCTATTAAAAATATTTATTTAAAAATGTTATCACTTTTTAAAATATCATATTTTCAAAAGTAAATATTTTTTTTTTCAAATTTGCCGAAACAAAACTAATGTAAAATAATCAAAAATGACATGTTTCAAGCATGCACTTTTTTCTTTAACAATTCTTGACTTTTAATAATTTAAAGACGAGAAATAGTGGGGGAAAATCTCATCATGCAGAAAAACGAATTTAAAGTTTTAAATAAAGCTTAGCTCCTAATAAAATGTTTAAATGCTTTTTAAAGAATTGAAAGTGTAAAACTCTTTTCTGTACCTCAAACTTCTGATTTAGTTTAACTTTTCTCATTTCTATCTTCTTTCTGCACTGTTTAAATGGCCGTCAGTTATTTAAAACAATGCTTTTTTTAAGATGAAAGGATTAAGTCTTTTTTATAAATTTAGCTTTTGCAATTTCAGGCTTTTTATCGTCCTGGAGAGGCTGTTAAAAATCTGTATTCTGGGCCCAGGCCGGGCTAGGACCGAGACGTTACTTTTTTCTGAAGTCTCGCCTGGCCAGGTTTAATTTATTTTTGAGACAGGAGGGGCCTACTTTCTTCTTCCTGGATCTGCACTGAACGAAATTTTCAATCCCGGTCTCGACACAACCCATACTAAAATCACTGTCTCTGACTGACCTAATACGTGCATAAAATAAGTAAAATTTGGCTCATTGAAAATTTTTATAAAAAACACATAGATTATGAAATCGCCTTTAAAAAAAACTTTAAAATTCATTTTTTTTAAAGAATAGTAAATTTAAAAGCTAAAAAATTAAATATAATAAAACCAGTGAAAATATCTGCCTATGACTGAATCCTGTCTTAAACGGAAAATGTATTTATCCATACAAAATAAATATAATGATACCTGATAAAAAAATAAACTCCATATGCACTTCCTTAGTAGGGCATTTGTCTATAACATATATTTTCTTTCCTGTGTGATTCCGTCTCAAAAGGTTTTACTGTATAACATTTTTCAAACACATCAACACATGGAATATGGATTAACGATATTAAAATGTAAGTGAAACATGCACATATAAATACAGATTCATTGATAAAGTTAATATATCACAGCCTTTGGCGCTTATTTAATAATAAAAAGTATAAATATGAAAAACCAAAAGCTATAATAAGTATTTTTGGTCAGAACTCCTCCATACGAAACAATTTTTAACCATATCGAAGTAAAAAACTATGTACAAATTCACGGCTGAGCCAGTCTATTATTTAAACTTTTTTCCAGGCCGGTCCGGGTCATGATTTTAATATTTTTCCAGGCCGGGCCGAACTTTTTTCCCTGTGGGTCGGTTTGGGACTGGACCTAGATATTTTGACCCATGCAGACCTCCAGTGCAGACTACCAACATAATTTGAAAATAATTTTAGCTTTAAATGAATACATTGCTTTTTTTATATCGAAATAAGAGGCACTGTCTTAAATCGACTTTTAATAACGGACATTTTGTGGACGATCCCTCGGTTGTTTTCAAAATGAGTCAAAATCTCTTCGTTTACAGGCATTATTAAGTGGTGTAAGTCATGAATTTTGGAGAATTTCGGATTTTAATATCTCTGTGAGGTTGTTAGATATGAAGATTTTTTTTTTTTTTCAGTTTAGGAATGGATAAGGCATAATTTCCTAATTGGAAATTTTACACTACGGGAGCCCTATAAAATTTTGATTTTCGTATTTTTTCAAGTAGACCCCCCCCCCCCCCCCCCATCCCATGGAGTTGCAACTTATCTTATCAAAAATGTCACCTTTTTTATGAATTTTTGCAATTGGAAGTATGGGTCTAGGGGCAATACTTAAGGAGATAACCTATTGTTTCGATATTTATGACTCATCCTGTATAAGTATTGCATGACTATATGTAGACTTTTATAACTCCGAAATGCGTAAATTTTGGTTAAGAAGAATGAATCAATCATTTTGTTATGTACACATTATAAAATGCATTCGAAATAGAGCTGACATTTTAATTTTTTGTTGGAATGTCGTTTTGAAAATTTTCACCAATTTTAAAATGAAATGTTGCCATTTCCACGCTTTGTTTCGTTTTGTACTTTTCCATGATTCCAACGGTTATAAATAACAGCAAATAAAAGCGTTTTGTTTGGTTTAACTGAGAAAAATATATAAAATATCACGGTTATATACATATATATATATATATATATATATATATATATATATACATATATACATATATATATATATTATGGCATTATCGTCATCAGCTAGTGATTTTTCAAAAAAGTAGTAGATGTTTACTTTATGCGTTCGCATGTCAAGCATGTACCCATCATAACTTTTTTCTATATTATAATTGACAACATCTTCCGCTTTTTTGTCCCGGAAAAATTTTATAGTAAATTTTAACATTTCAAATCACCGTGATCTGCCAATTAAAAAAGGCAAAAATTTCTATTAAATTTTTCCAGGCCAAAAAAAGAGAAAGATGTTGGCAGCTATGTTCTATATCCCTCTAATAGGAATCTTATGCATCAATTCTTCAGTTACAACGTCGACAAAATTAATGCAACACAGTCAGACAGGCATCCATTCCAAAATAATCAAATCGTATTAGAGACATTCCGAGGTTTGTAAAAATCTCTCAAGAAACGTGAAGAGAACAATTTTTACGAGATCTATATTTTATTAATTACTGACTCGCTCACCGTTGCCCGGGCTCTTAATAATAATTTTAAATAAACCACTAATTTGTAAACGTTTGTATCTTCAACTCGATTTGCAGGAATTTATATTTTTTAGTGAAAATTTCACGAAAAAAACCTTATGTTTAGAAACAATAGAAATTTGGGGTCCTTTAACATAAAAGAAATAGCTTTTGTCGTCTGAAATTACAATCGTTTATACATACGTAAACCACAAAAGAAAGAAAAAGTCAACCCCAAAACCACGACCCCTTTGGAAAAAAACAATTTTCAAATGGTTAACAGCAATCTTTCTGCGTACTGATTGAAGAAGTAGATTGAGTAAAAATTTAGAAATATGTCTTCCTTTTTCCGTATCTCGAATGGTTCGGTCGACGGGCGTTAACCCTAGCAGGGGATGTCCATAATAAATATAGTTTTAAAAAAAAACTAAAAAACACTCTTTTTAAGTATACCAAACTAAAAAGTGAAAAATAATTCGTACTATAAGCTGACAACGAAAATAGATGAAAAATACTATATTACTATAAAATCATTGTTATTATAGAAATCAATTAATAAGCAATAAATAAAATTATCGCGGAAAAAAAGCGTGAGGTGCTCCATCTACCATGCTCCATCTATCAGTTCTTAAGAAGCACTCCACGCTTTTTTTCCACGGTAATTTTATTTATTGCTTATTAATTGATTTCTATAATAACAATGATTTTATAGTAATATAGTATTTTTCATCTATTTTCGTTTTCAGCTTATAGTACGAATTATTTTATACTTTTTAGTTTGATATACTTAAAAAGCGTGTTTTTTAGTTTTTTTTTAAACTATATTTATTTTTCACTTTTTAGTTTGATTACTTTAAAAGCGTGGTTTTTAGTTTTTTTTTTTAACTATATTTATATTTAATACAAAAACCAAATTAATCGGTTGGATAGTTTCAGAGTAATTGGTTAACATACATAGAAAAAAAATACATACGCGTCGAATTGATAACTTCCTCTTCCTTTTCTGAACCGGTTAAAAATAAAAATTATAATACGGAAATTTTTTTTAATTTTACATAGATGCAAATAATGTCAGGAGTGGGGTTCGAACCCACAATCTCTTTCGAAAAACAGAGCTTCAATCCGGCGCCTTAGACCGCTCGGCCATGCTGTCTACACTCCATTTAGTGAACGTATTCAACACTTTTAATTTGCGAAAAATCACTAATTTTACTAGTTTTTGCCTAATTACTAAAAAAGTACTGAAAAAATTTCGATGAAACTGGAGTGGTACCAATTCGAGAGCATCGTCTTTCATTTAACACCAAAACCAAGTTAATCGGTTGCATGGTTTCGGAGTAATCGGTGAACATACATAAAATAAGGAGAGTTACAAACTCAGAAACTCACAAACATACAGGTGAAGTTAATAAAAGCGTGGTAAAAAAGACACCTAATTTTAAAAGTACTGGCGCCAAGAATATTTAAAATTTTCTTTTTATAATGTATGGAAAAGTAAGTTTTTATTTTCTAATAAATTATTTTCTAAATTTTGGTGTCAATTCATCATTTTTCAGACAGAATTAATCAAAGGGTTAAGACAAACGGCCAGGAAGCACTATTTGTTTCCTTCCTTCTACGCGCTCTGGAAAGCAGGGACTGAACATGTGTGGGGACGATTATTAATTTTCTTAAAAACTAATGCGTTTCCGAAAAGTTTTTAATCAGTTTTTCTCAGCTAATTATCAAAAAATAAAAAATCCGAGCTTCGATTTCATCAGGCCTTAAACTATCCTCATACAAATTTTCGTACTCCTGTGCGTGGTAGCTTTTCCTAGCTATCTCAGACAGATAGAGACAGAGAGAGGGAGATTTGCTGTTGTTAGTATAAACTGTGAATACAGCAGAGACTAGAAATTGATATCTTTCAAATTGCTGCATCATTAAAACTGCGTTTGATGAATTACTATAAAAAATTATTTCTTATTTTTCTGCTTATAGAATATTCCTATAGAATATTTAGGATAATCCTCTTAAAAAACATAAGATGATTTTTTTTAAATCTCACTTCTGAAACTTTACACAAATCGCATTTTCTTGCCCCACCAGTGGCCGAGAGGGTCTGACCTCTCAACTGGTAGACGGCAGGTGCCGGGTTCGAACCCAATCGCGGCCGTCGGCCTAACCGTTCAGAGTTTTCGTGGTTTTCTTCGAACCTTGCGTAAATACGGGTTAGGTTCCCTTAGAAAGACCCCCACGAAGGGCATCCCTCCCCCTGGGCCTATATCCCTAGCGTAGATAATCGGCCGTCACAAAATACACCAAACACGCATTTTTTTTTCCCCTATTATAAATAGCGTCAGTGAAAATGATGTCAAATATCAAATTTCAGTTAAATATCAATCAATTCCGCATTAATTTTAATTATTTCAATAGTAATATATCCAGGCTACATTTAACAGCATTTCAATCTCACACACCAAAATTTTTAATTAATAAATATTTAGTTTCCTGTCTTACTAACTGTGATTACTTTCTGTCTTACTATTACATAAGATATATTGCTCTTTTTTACATTTTAAATAACATATATTAAGCTTAATCTTATATAAGTCTTGCCTGCATTTACATCATTCTATAACCCTCATTTTTAAATAGTACAGCGATATTACATCGCAAAAATCAAATGCTTGAATTTATATTATATTATTTATGTCTTAACTTAAAGATTTTTGTGAGTTGCAACACAAAATTAAAAATCGCTTGATTAAAAATAAAGTTTCCCTTTTGGACTGCTAAAATCGGGTTTTCAGTTGTTTTTCACCAAGATATGGCTTGGCAGACAGATAGCTTTTTAATATGCGAATCGAGATTTTATTAATTCTGGGGTTCAAATCTTGAACTCGATGAGGTGACTGTGTTTCCGCCTCCTGGATTATTTCATGCTTAAAAACTCGTTTTATTAGGCTATATACGTTCAAAATAAATCTATTCACAAAACATGGAAAAGCAAATCTTTCATTTACATGGCTTAAAAAAGTTTGGAATAACGCAAATATTTTTATTACTCTTTCCTTATTTATCTATATTATAAAAGACAAATGTGTTTTCTCATAACAATGAAGTCCGGTGGCAACAGCACACAATAAAATTTCGCTTATTCTGCAATTTTTTAAGCTTCAAAATACTGCACATTTTCTATTTTTGCACTGTCTAATAGGGAAAAAATGTGCTTTCAAATACAGAAAATTGCATGTCTAATGTCATATTAAATAAGTTTCATGTTTCAAAACTGTAACGTCTGTTTGTTTAAAAATTTTCTTTTTATTATTATTTATTTATTTTAATAATTTCAAACATATCCTTTTTTTAATATCTTTCTCTATCGCATGGAAACGATTACAAAAGATAAATCTGTTTCACTTAAAATAATAAAAATTGTTTTTTTTTTTTTTTTTTTTGTTTTTTTTTTTTTTTTTTTTTGTTTGTTTGTTTGTTTTTGTTTACCGTATATTCCAAACGAAATTAAAACATTCATCAACCAATAAATAAAGCAATAAAATACAAATAAAACACAAATTTAAGGCATATAATCAAACTAAGAGCTTAAAGCATTGAAACGAACAGAACCAAAAACGTTATTGTAAATAGCGATCCTCGGCGATTTTTTTCGGTTGTTAATTCCTGGAATGCGGCCAATACGAAATGATTGCTTTTAATAAATTTCAAAATTTTATTTGAACGCATTATTGCTTTTTTTCCCTATAAATATGATTTTTGATATTGTTAACGGAAATATATTAAATATATTAAATGTAAAAAAATTATCAGAATTATCAATTTAAAGAAAAAAGAATGGTTTCAACTATATTGTGTAAGCCGGAAATTCTAGATTTATCTGCTAGTTTCATTAAAAGCAATATTTGCAGTTTACAATATCTGAAAGTATTCTGAAGATTGCAGTTATTAATAATATTTTTGAAAGTGATTTTTAATTTTCAGAAACATTTTCTACAACGGAATGCGCAATATCGATTTGGTGAACTTAAAAGAAATCCAAACTTGCGTCAAAGAATCTAGTCGGGGAAATCTCCTCATAATCCTAATCAATAATGGTCTTATGCTACGCATTTACGGAACTTTAAATCTTTGATTTAATTGGATTTCCGAATTCATTAGCTAGCTAAATCCATCGCACTTTTACAAAAATCTTAAAAACTTTAATTCCTTAACTGGTTAATTCTTTTACGTTCAATAAATTGAAAATAGCGGATTCACACCACTATTATTTAAATAAAATATTCGTAAAGTTTAGTCTAAACATTTCCGCCTTTCAATAGTATGAAAATTTTCTTAAAAATAATAGTGGTGTCAAAAAGCTTTAAATGATGCAATAAGCAAATTCGTCTTGCCCGAACGACGTTCGGGCAAACCAGTTAAGGGGTTAAATAGCATTTTCCCAAATGACCAACTTAATGAATAAACGCGAAATAAATTTTACTGAATCGATTCTTAAATTTGTTTACTTAACGAAAAATAAAATTCGTTTAAGAAAATAATGGCCGAGATTTCTCGCTGTTTATGGAAACAAGATTGACTAATGAAAAGCCTGCATTTTTGCAAACAACGAAAAGTTCGCAAAAAGGCAGGCTTCTGGTTGGTCAATCTCATTTCGCTACATAGGGAAAAAATGTAAGTAGATTTTGCGCTGTCATCGAAATGAGATTGGTTTATCATTGGCCAGCATTTTTGTGAGCATTTTGCTGTTTTAAAAATGCAAATTTTCTGATTGGTCAATCTCGTTTCGCTAACAGCGTAAATTCGGATCTAAAGTCATGATGGATAAAATATTTTATACTAAGTTCCAAAAGATACATATGCCTCACCATCTCCTCTTATTTTTACATCCCATAGATAGGAAGAGAGAAAGGTCACTCCTCGACATATTGCAACTCTCTTATAGAAGTACTCTATGAACTTGTCCATGTGAATATCGCTGAATGTAGGTTTACAACATAGATAAAGATCTTTAGTTTACTAGTTGGACTAAAACTTCTGTAACATATTCAGAATTTGGAATGTTCCATGAAAAAAGGGGATTTTCGACTTTTTCCACATTTTGTTAACCTTTTTCTAATCTGGTTGCTAAAAGATAGTCTTTTCATATATGGAGATGATCCCTTGATGTCTGCTTTTTCTCGCTGCTTTTCGATCTAGTACGTTCTTTTATGCGCATGCCTATGCGAACGATAACAGTGTTGATTTAATTGCATTCGTGAGACCTATGCAACTTCAATCTTTAGTGTATCATTTAAAAATAAACAATTCATACAACCAAAACCATTCATATTTTAATTTTTCTTTGGGTTTGTTCTGCGATTTTTCACCTTATAAAAATAAAAACGATCCCCCTATATTCCCCAAAAATTAAATTAAATATTATATTTTTAAATATATGATTGATCTTCATTTCTTGATATAATATTAAGAAACATGCTAAAATAAAAGTTCTATGATTTTGCATGCTTGTGTCATTCCTTTCAGACATTTTAACTTAAAATACATTTGGCTGCGATTAGTTAAGTTTACTTATTTACTCAGTTATTTTAACTAGTTTGTTTAGATTAATTTATTTAGCTTTTGTGTCAGATATTACTTTTTAAGTTTTCTCATGACGGCTATTTTTTCTTGTCATCTTTGAATATTGATCTTCATTTATTGGTGTTTTGTTTATTTTTAGTAGTACGCTTATTTATGTAGGCATGATTTTTTGTTTCAGTACTTTTTGATTGAACTAAATTTTAACATGAATTACTGTATAGTGTTTATTAAAACTGAAACCAGTTGACTTTAAAATTAACATTTACTCTTACTTATATGGTAATATTTGGTGTACTAAAAAATAATAATACAGTAGACTCCCTTAAATCCGCACAGCTTGGGACCAGAGGTTGTGCGGATTTTAGAATTTTGCGGATTTCTGGTCATTGCTTTGTTTACATTTTTTAAACAGAAATTTGAGTGCAATTAATAGTGCAATCGGAACTATAATGAATGCTTACAATATAATAAATTATTAAGTTTAGCCAGGCTTAATAACCAAAAAATCTTGATTAATGAATATATATTTGGTAAGGAGATTGTGATTATCAGTGATATCAGAAATATCTTGAATTTTATCCAAAAAAAATTATTCTTTCTGCATGAAAAAAAGATGAATAAAGTATTATTCAGAAAATTACAAATTAAAAAATATATGGAATTGATAAAAAACTAAAAAAAATCAAATTTTGTCCCAATATTTGAACAGAAAGTTTCATTGTTTACATCCATAAAATATGTGTGGATTTTAGAGAGTTGCAGATTTGAGGGAGTCTACTGTATTTTATTTGGTGATTTTTTTAATAAAAATGTGTAAAGTGAAATTTAAGCTGAAAAAATTAAAATCAGTGAAAGATCTGAAATAATAATACAGATAAAAATATGTTTGAACAAAATGGTTCATTTCTTTATGATTTATCACTTCATTGTTCATAAATGGCTGACTGGCAGATTTCTAAACAAATGCATTGAAAGATGAAGTAGATTAGGTGACTTTCTAAATCCTCAGATTTCACTTAAAATTACTTGTTTCTTATGAGGATGTTAAGATTTTATACTAGATTATTTGCCTATGATTCAATCAACTAACTGTTTTTACACATTCTTATACAGATTTTGACAATTGCAATCGCTACTGACAATGGGAATATTTTAATTGGTCACTGTTTTATAATTCATTGACTGAGGTGAAGGATTAAAACGATTCCTTGTATGTCATTATTATACTAGTAATTATTCCTCCTCAATCAATTTATAAAAAAATTAGGTACTTTTTGAAATTCTATGTTGCATAGTTAAATATTTCTTATAAAAAAGAAAAAAACTATGTAATAAGCTGCAAAAAGAAAAATACTTGCCAAAATAAAATTTAAAACAACACTTCAATTTAACTATAAGGTTTCTTCAAGACTATTATTTAAAAATACAGTGCCCTACCCTTTTAAAAAATGGTGAAATGCACCCTTAATTGTACTCATAAATGTGAAAATCTAATTGATAAAGAGGCAGCAGAACAGACATCACTGCATCTAGTTCATGATTCAAATTCCAAAATTAGTTAAAACTCGATTTGCATATCAAAATGCAAATTGGCCTGCCAAATCATCTTTGTGGAAAACACCTGAAAACCCTATTTTAGCAATTGGCCCGTATAGACTGGAAGGTGGCAGCACAGACAATCACCTCATCAAGTTTATGGATGGAAATCTAGGATTAGTTAAATCTCTATATGTATATTAAAACACAATTGGTCTGCCAAGTCATATCATGGTGGAAAGCACCTAAAAATCCATTTTTAGCAGTTGACCCATTGGTTTACCATTATGTTTTCCTGCTCCCAGTGTCCCAGTCCTTCATGTTTTCATTCTTTGGATGCAGAAAAGCACAATCGTAAACCTATGAATCAACTGCTAAAATAGGGATTTTAGGTGTTTTCCACCAAGATATGATTTGGTAGTCCAATTGCATTTTAATATGCAAATTGAGATTTAACTAATCCTAGATTTTCACCTGTGAACTCAATGAGGTGATTATCTGTGCTGCTGCCTCCTGGTCTAGTAGGTTTATCATTGTGTTTTCCTGCAACCAAAAATATGAAAACAATATAATAAATCTATTAATCAACTGCTAAAATCGGATTTTCAGGTGTTTTCCACCAAGATATGTCTTGGCACACCGATTGTGTTTTAATATGCAAATTGAGTTTTAACTAATTTTGGAATTTCAGCCATGAACTCAAAGACATGATTGTCTGTTCTATCGCCTCATGGTCTATCATTTTTTTTTTTTTTTTTTAATCATTTCTTTACTCAGTTTTTTTAAATCTGCTTATTTGGGAATAATTTCCAGTACAGTAAATTCTGTCTCAGGTGGAATACTGTCTATGACTTAAATTTTTTTAGATCCAGATTGATTCTGCCTTTGATAAAGTTTATTACATTTTTTATTTATAAATTCATAAAATTATTCTAAATTAATTTTACTTTATGGATCATATACTAAAAATTTCACAATTTGTGTGTTTTTTAATGTAACACAATGATATATTTTCTCCTGAAATAATGCCTATTTCAACTGAGCTAGTTCTCCTTTTCTGCTTCAGTCAGTAGAATTCTCCCACTTTTCTTTCTAGAGTGAACAATAAATTAATATCTAATGAACAGGGCTCCCAAATGGTTCCCTTTTCCCCCCAAAAGTCCCCTTTTTAGAAAAGGGCCCCCTTTAGTCCCCTTTTTTATATTTTGGTTCCCCAAGTCCACTTTTCTGTGTTTGAAAAAAGTCTCCGCAAAATTAAAAAAAAAAAAACAGTGAAATTCACTAAAAGTTTAAAATATCCAAGAAGACAAAATTTATTAAAGTGGGCGTAAAAAAGGCATTATAATGGGTATAACTGTTGTAACTGAAATTCTTTCATGACTCTAAATGTTAAAAAATCACCTCAGAATACAGGCAAATTTTAAGAATCTCATTAAAATTCTTAAAAATTAAAAAGTGCAAAACACAAAATTTACTATATTAAGCTGCTGCTTGATCAATCTTCAATAATGGGCCTTGGCAGGCAGTATGCCCGATGACTTAACAACAAAAGACATGATTCCAGATGTGTTATTCTTACAACTAAGCATGGTGGAAGGTACATTACATTATGAGGAGCATTTATGGAAAAGATGCTAGTCCGTCTGTTAAAATCTGAGGCAAGATGAATGATGCAATATATAAGGATATTTTGCAAGATAATTTGCTGCCTTATTGGAGGCAAAATTTTGGTCACAACTATTAGTTTCAGTATAATAAGAAACCGAAGCATATATGAAAGCTTGTCAAGCAATGGCTTTCGCACAAAGATATTTCGCTTTTTAAATGGCTAGCCTAAGCACCCAATCTAAGTACTATAGAAAATCTTAGGAATGAACTAAGAAACATTTTTGAAATTAATAAAACTCCAATTTAGCATGGCCGGAATTTTCCCCATAATTTTCAAGGTGAGTGAGAAAATGTTACCACAGACGATTTTCAACTGTTCATTGAATTGATGCCAAGTCGCTGCTCCTTGGTACATTTTGCTAAAGGTATGACAACATACTAATTGTAAATCTAGTTGATCAGTGATTTTCTATTGTAACACAATTTTTTTTCCAAACTTTCCAAGATGGCCAATAACTTTTGAAAGCATGTGTTTTTCTTTGCAATTAATTTTGTCAGTTGTATTTATTGATATTCATTTGTTATTCCATAAATAAGTTCCTAACTATGTCAATAAAATATATGAGTATCACTTTGAGATTCCTCTTTATATGGGTATATCTTCAAAATAACGAAAAATTTTATACTGGCTGGAAACTTTTGACCGCCACTATAAATTGGTGTTGATTAGTTTTTGGTATAAATCGCTCAACATGTGGCGCTTCTATGCAGCATTTTTCATGATTTCTGCAATAGTTCAATCTCCAGAACCAATGCACAGATTTTTATCAAACTTCAGATTCAGTTAGTCCTTGACATGAATTGACATTTTTTATATTTTGGTATAAATCGCTCAACAAGTGGCATTGTTAATCTGCATTTGTTGCGATTTCCGCAATAGTTCTATATCCAGAATTAATGCACGGAATTCCATCAAACTTTAGATTAAGTTAGTTCTTAATATGAATTGACATTGTTTACATTTCGATGTAAATTTATTAATAGGTAGTGCTGCTATGATGAATTTTTTTTATAGGATTTCTGCAGTAGATTTATCTGATTTAATGCACAAATTTTTGTCTTAGTTAGGATTCAGTTAGACAGTGACACAAGTTGTTACTGTTAGGTTTTGATGTTAATCTTTCAATAGATGGTGCTCCTAAACTGCATTTTGTGGGATTTGCATAAATTTAGCGATAGTCATATTTGAAGAACTAATATACAAAATTGCATATCTTTCAAATTCTCATGATGGGCATAAGTTGCAATTTAATTTTGGGACTGTGATAGCGAATTTTGAAATATTAACATGTATGAGGTAGAAGAAAGTTTTAGGATTGCTACATCCAATGCACCTCTAGCAGATGTTTTAATGTTTAATTGTGTTCATTACCACTCCATAAATTTTCTAAAAATTTAAGGAAAAAAAAAAATCTGCTCAACATATCCCGACGGTTAGCATCTTTTCATCCCTTTCTGTCACTAGGGGACGCTATTGAACTAAATTCTCAAAAAAAATTTAATCTACAATATGTCATGTAATATCTTAAATGAAAAGGACTGTTCCTGGGGGTACATAATATTTACATGTACTTCATTTATAGATTTTAAACTTGTGCATGTATGCCTATTTTTTGACACTAATTCTGAATGTGTAATTTTCTTAAAAAATTGATTAAGATTTTATTTTATTCAAATCAGGGTTTGAAAAAAACCAGGTTTTTTCGAAAAAAATCAAAAAGACCTTTTTTTTGTTTTTTGTTTAAACCAGGTTTTTTAAAAGCATCCTTTCTTATGACATATACATGCATATTTACTGATAAAAACATTTATTATTGGTTTATAAGCAGTATAATTTCATTTAAAATAATTTAAATTTAATAATTATAGTGAATTTATGCTGAAAATTGAAAAAATTCATTTTTCAATTTAAACAGTTTTGGCAAACAGTCTTATGCTAAAAGCTTTAACTGTTCTACACAGTGAACCATTGATGCCCTGTAAATCTTTATAAGCAATCTTTTGATTACTAATAATAAACATTTGGATGTAGTTTGATAAATATTCTTTTCCACAATTATTCAAATAATAAATTACAAATACTACTTAGGATTTTTTCTTTCTGAGTGACATTTTGTCGTTAGATTCAGCAGATAGCAGATGGGAAAAAAATATTATTAAAATGCTATAACTAGCAACCAGTTTTTGCTTTTAATTCTTCAAGATAATCTCCCAAAAGAAATTTCTTTTACAGCTTGTGCAAAATCTTAAAAGGTCATTGTTTTACATTATTAATTGCATTAAATACTCTGCATTATTAAAAAAATTAAAATACTTTATACTAAATATTGAATCTATTTTATCTTTGATCAATTCACATGTTTGAAGTTTTTTCTTTAGAGCAATAGATATGTTCACCAATGTGTACTGATTTGAATTCTATGCATAAAAAAATGACATAAACCCTACTTACCTAATGCTTATTGCTGAAATAAAGTGTTAAAAATAGAAATTATTTATATCCAATAATCTGAAACTCATAAATAATAAAGAAAAAATGAAAATGTCATTAGATTTCTTTTTTAAAAAAAGATAGAAATTATATCTAATAATCTGAACTCGTAAATTATAAAGAAAAAAGAAAACGTCATTAAATTTCTTCTAAAAAACAATTTTTTTTTTTAAACAGAAAAAACCAATTGGTTTAATCCTATGCATAAAAAAAGAGCTAAACACACTATATATAATACTTATTACTGAAATAAAGTGTTAAAAGTAGAAATTATTTATGTCCAATAATCTGAAACATGTAAATTATAAAGAAAAAAAAGAAAACGTCATTAGATTTCTTCGAAAAAAAACAATTGGTTTTTTTGAGAAAAAAACCATTTGATTTAAACCGTGGTTTAAACCATGGTTAAAACCAATTGGTTTAAACCAATTGGTTTAAACCGTGCCAACCCTGATTCAAATATCACTTTTTAAAAAGACAAATGCTTTTATATGACATGTTATTTAAATCTAAGCATTTCTCCACTAATTATCATTATTTTATGTCTGATTTGTTATTATAGGCTATATAAAATGGACTTATTGGCCCCTTTTATTCTTGAATGGTAGTAGTTAGCACTAATCCAAAAATTAATTTTAGCAAAAAATAAATAAATAAAATAAAATAAATAAAAATATGAAATTAAGAAAAGTAATCAAGTTATCGATTTTAAAATCTCAGATATTTTTTTATAACACACAAAAAATTTTAAGTAGTGTATGTGGAGGCGATGGGATTGAATTTCCAAGTTTCTTTTTTACTTCTCCAGGCTCTAATTTAATTTTTTTAAGCAATTTTCTAACTCAACCCCTAATTAAACTACAGCGAGATTCAATCTCATTTGAAGGTTGACCGAAGGAGGTATCTCATCAACCCCAACATCTTGCTAGGATCTATATAGACAGTTAGGGGCATTTCTTCATGTGTGTGTGAGGTGGGGAATCAGAAAATTGATTTTTTTTTTTTTTTTTTTTTTTTTTTTGACACATCCTTTTAAAACTCTTGGCCTAAGCATCCAGTTCCCACTGTCTTAACTCATTTTTTCACCTCTAGCAGATGTTTTAATGTTTAATTGTGTTCATTACCACTCCATAAATTTTCTAAAACTTTAAGAAAAAAAAAATCTGCTCAACATATCCCGACGGTTAGCATCTTTTCATCCCTTTCTGTCACCAGGGGACGCTATTGAAATAAATTCTCACAAAAATTTAATCTACAATGTGTCATGTAATATCTTAAATGAAAAGCCAGGTTATGAATAATGTTATTCTTCACTCTCTCTCTACCTCCATTCTGACTGCTTTGTGTCATCCCCATCTAAGGATTTAATCATTATAAATAATTATCAATTTATAAAAAATTTAATTATTAACAATTTTGGTTTATTAATTAAAGGTTAAAATGTTTTGAAAAAAAATTAAATAAAACCCTCTGAGTGATCTGTGATCATACTTAACTACTTGTTTTTATTAACTGATCACTATTATTTTTTTACCTGTAACGAGAATTATCAAGGTGAATGCTGAAATATTGAATGGTTTATTTACTTTTTCAGTGGGATATTTAAATGTGCTTAAATAAAATTGTTTCATGAAATCATATAAAGATAACCATCAAACACATTTTCTGGGGTAATTTTAAAAATTTACTTTCTTATTTATGAAAATTTGTACTATATTTTTACACACATATGTTCCTTATTTGGTTTCCATTTTTAATAAAATTAGTCCCCCAAAATCCCCTTTTTATGCAAAAATGGTCTCCCAAAGTCCCCTTTTTAAGCAAAAATGGTCCCCCAAAGTCCCCTTTTTAAATAAAAATGGTCCCCTTTCCCCCTTTTTGAGGACTAAAATGTGTTGGGAGCCCTGAATGAAGATTAAATAAATTTCTCATTTTGAGATTTAAATAACACACAAGTTACACAATCAAAGTTTTATTTTCATGTTTATCAAAGGTGCATTAAAATAAATTAACATATATAAATTCAAGTTGCAGTCTCTGAGACAGCATTCTATGGAGTAATAATAATGAGATCTTTTTTCATAGTAGAACCATGGTTTCAAACATCTGTACGAAAATTTCTTTCAAAACTGAAAACTTTTCATTCCTACAATAAATGTTCATTGTACACATCTGTAAAAATGATTTAATTCGAAAGCATTAATGGATCCATAAATAAATGTGGTCATTGAGACTGAATTCCATGTTTAAAAAAAGTATTTATAAATTTGAATTGACTAACAATATGGTGTTGTATCGAAATTATTATTGTGGACAGGGGTCTGTCCAGACTTTTCTCACAGGGTCCTGCTTTTGTGAAATTGTGAAGTTTTTCTTATATATGTGAAAATTCTAGTCATAATTTTGTGAATTTTAAATTATTGAAATCTTCAGCTTCTAGCCTTCATATATGATAAAGCTAAGTAATATGATTTTTCGTGAGTTCAACTGCTTATTTACAGGCCAGATTTTATTTTTTTTAATGATTAAATTTGTGAAAAGTTCTGTTTGAAGGTGAAAAAATTATGTAAAAGCTCTATAGATAGAAATAATTTTGTGAAAGGCCCTGTTTGAGGATAAAATATTTTGTGAAGGGTCCTGTTTGGGGATAAATTATTTTGTGAAGGGTCCTTTAAAGGACCTAAAATTTTCCTAAACATATATCTGGTGGATGTTCTAAAGATAAATATTATTCCAAGATCAAACCAACTATCTAGAATACTACCCAATAAATATTCACTAAGTCAATACTTGATTGTTAGGCATTTATTTTAAACAGTTTTTGTAAAATTACATTTAAAATTCATGATATATGAAATATTTTTAAGCATAGAATGCTGTGCTGGATTATTTTTATTTAAGTTTATGAAATTGATTTACCTGTAAATTGTTTTGTCAGTTAACACAAGTATTAGGTAATAAATGTTTCTTGTTTTGAACTTACAAATTCTGAAACTATCATATGTTATGCTACAATATTGGACTATGACAACAGAAATAGGTCAAAATTTTAATAAAAACATTGTATATAGGCTGATGAGTTTCCTATTTTAATTAAAATTCTAAAACATAGTATTTATTTCCATGGCATAAATGTAGTTATTCTTTACAATCTACAGACTAGGATTTTTTGTTTGATAGATTTATTAATTTAATAATGTTTCTAAAAAGCTAGATGATTTATCGTTTTATAATTAAATATTGATAATTTGTTGCCCAGTTGCAGAAAGTTTAAGACAGGAGATGGGTGTCCCAGATTTTCTTTTCTCATTTACAAATTATTTTTCCATCAAAATTTTATTTCACTTTATGCTTAGCACTTTATTATGTAATACAAAAATGTAAGATTATTATTAAGGGTGTATTCGAAAAAACGCTTTTCCACCTTCAGCAGCTCAAAATTTTCCGATACAATTTCAGACACATTTTTAAAAGTAGAATCATGAAACTTGCTGAGGGGATTCTTGAAGGGACGTATGAGGTGCCGAGTAAAGTCTTTTTATGCTCAATTCATTAGAATTTGATTTATAAGCAATTAACTTCTCTGGAAGACCCTTTTTTTCGTTCCCTTATCTCCCACTTCGGAAAAATCAGTTAAAATTTTGATTGCTTTTTTTGCAATATTTTGTACACTTATCAAAGAATTGACCTTTACGGCACCTTGTGCACTTTCTAAATAAGAGAATCTGCGAGTTTCATGTGTTTGAGAGCAAAAGTGAATTCAAAAATAAATTGGAAAACAAGCAGTTTTCTGAATCGAAATACACCCTTAATAAGAATGAATAAAATGTGCAGAGAGATTTCAGGTAAGTGATTGTTTGATTAATTAACACATCAATTGTAAAATATTTTACCTGCATATTATTTTCTACCTCTGGAATAACTGTTACAGGCACTTAGAGAATTTTCTGCTACTGGGATTTGTTGCACAAATTCGACATTTGATTATTATTGTGTAAAATTAAATTAAATTGATTTTTATCAATAAATTATCATGAAATTTTAGAGTTCATTTATAGATGTCAAATCATTGAAAGAAGGTTATTAAAAATTATTATTCTTATAATTATTATTATCATTAAAAATTTTTTTAATCAACCCTACAGACATTCCTTTAGAAAATATTAATTCAAAATATTTTAGTTTTCCAAACAATAAGTCTTATAAATAAAGTGTTTTTTACTGTAGTGTACATTTGTTATTAAAGTTATTTTAATGAATTCCAAAATTATTTATTTACTGCATGTTTTCTTGCATTTAACTTTATTGTCTTTATACAGTACATAAATAATTATTTTTATTTGTAATTGTTTCAAATTTATATAGAATTAACAATTATATTTTAAATTATAGTTTCAGTATACTATAGGGTCACCTGGGGTAATTTCTGGTCAAAAATCATTAACATTCAATTATTATAAAAACTGCCAAAGGTATTGCTGTCGGTCAAAATCCTTTTTGATGTAAATAAAGTAGTAAAGTTAATTTTTTTTAAACTGAGTATTTAAATAAGTAGAATCAATACTGTAACAGTTTCATCTCATAATTGGGAAATAATAAAGCATAGACTTTGTACGAATTAAATATTTCCAACTGAGTGAAAAATTGCCCAGGCCGGGAATCGAACCCAGATACTTGGCTTACAAGGCGAATGCTTTATCATTTAAGCTAACTGGGCACGACAACCAGTGAGCATTTTTCGCTCAGATAACCTTGTGGGTCATAATATCTGATCTGTCATAATGACCTTTGATAATTTAGTCAGCTCAACAGAATAGACCGCAGGTTAAGGAACTCCATAGAATGATGGGTACGTAGATAAATTGCGTTTTAACACAATCAACTGATTGGTAAAGTTATCATACAAATTAAATTTTTCCAACTGAGCGAAAAATTGCCCAGGCCGGGAATCGAACCCAGATACTTAGCTTACAGCTTTTTTTTGCTTAGTTGGAAATGTTTAATTCATATAACTTTACCAATTAGTTGATTGTGTTAAAATGCAATTTATCTACGTACTCATTTTTCTATGAAGTTCCTTTACCTGCAGTATATTCTGTTGAGCTGCCTAAATGACAGACCAGATGTTATGACCCACAAGGTTATCTGAGCAAAAAATGCTCACTGGTTTTCATACCCAGTTAGCTTAAATGGTAAAGTGTTGGCCATGTAAGCCAAGTATTTGGGTCGTTCAAAATTTCATAAACTGTGTAAATATCAACAGGGCTTGAAATTCAATTTTTCAAAGGAGAGGAGTCTCCCTACCAACATTTATAAATGGAAGGGAGTTTAGCTGTTTGGGAGGGAGAAAAAAATCTTTAAAACCCTCCTAGTATTTTACGTGTTATTTAAAGAATACAGATATGACAAAATATCACCGAAGCTATTTTTATCAAAAACTCAGAATAATTATGCAAAATCTGTAAAAGGCTAATTTTTATATTGTCAAGTCTTTACAGGAGGTAATTTCCCTCCTGGTGCTAAACTATTTTTGTTACAGGTCTTGTAAACATTGTTCTTGGTTCAGCTCGATTTACACATATGCTTGTGTGGGCTGCTTTCTAAAGAGACGACTGCATTTTCCCAACACTCTGACAAAATTCACGTTTTTTTTTTTTTTTTTTTTTCGGCCTTTTGAATTTCGACCCTTTAACAAAATTCATGTCTTTTTTGCGATTCTTAGACGAAATTTGAATTTTTTAGCGGCTCTTTGATAAAATTCACATATTTATTTCACAATACTCTGTCGAAATTTTTTATTTTTCCTGCGATCCTGAGATGAAATTCACATTCACTAAGCGATGCAGGGGTGATTCTGTTCTGAATTTTCCAAAATTTTAAAGTACTCAATCACAAGAAAAAAAAAATCTGTTATCAATCTAAAATTTCGAATAACGCATAAATAGTGAAAAAAATCAATTTTGTAAATCGCCCACTGACTAATCACGAATTTCGAGAGAAGATCACTGGAAAAATGCAAATTTTGTAAGAAGATTGTGAAAAAATGTGAATTTCGTCAGGAGATCGTGTGAAAAAACGCGGATTTTTTCAGAAAATGGTGTGAAAAACGCAAATTTCGTCAGAACATAGTGTGAAAAAAATGCAAAATTTGTCAGAAAATCATGCAAAAGAAAGAAAAGTGAAAAAACTGCAAATTTTATCAAAGGATCGAGAAAAAATGCGCATTTCGTTCAGAGACACAGAAAAATTCTTGAAATTTCATTAAATTGTGAAAAATCCATACATTTCCTCAAAAGATCTCGAAAAATCCATAATTTCGTTGAAGGGCCATGGAAAAAACAGTGTCTAAAATGGATTTTCCTCCACACACATTTCTGCTGAAACCTTTCAGAAAATTGCTGTGAATTATAGAATTTTTTTTTTTTTCACTCGGAATCATCCTTAAAGCGACCCTTTGCCAGACTTGCGTTTTCCCCCGCAATCCCTTAAAGAAATTTGTGTTTTTTTTTCTCAATCCTTCAACGAAATTTTTTTTTTTTTTTTCGCTCTTTTGACAAAATTGACTTATTTTTCCCACGATTCTTTGACGAAATTGCCCATTTTCTGTGAACGATTGACAAAACGGTTTTTTTCGGCAACCATTTTTCGAAATTTGTGATATCTGTATGTCTGAATTTCCAGTCTGATAAAAGATTTTTTATAATTTTTGGAATTGAATGGGTTATTATTATTATATATTTTTTTTTGGGGGGGGGGGATGCGGAACAGAATCACCTCTTTTTCGCTGCAGAAAAATGAAACTTGCCAATCGATTGCAGGAAAAAAATGCAAAATTTGTCAATCTGTCGTGGAAAATTTTGTGAATTTCAGTTATTTTTCGCGGCAAAAAACTTGCAAAATGTCACGGAAAATCAGCAAAATGGTCGTGGGAATTGATCGTATTTTCAAAATACAAAAAATGATCTGGAAAATGTGAAATTTTTTGGGCGGGAGCCTCCCGCCCACGTTTTTCTTTTAGGCGGGATTTTAAAATTTTGGGTGCAAATCCCACCATCCCGCCCTGAAATTCAAGCCCTGATCAAGGTTAATCTGTTTTTGCAGAAATCTGAGTCAGTTTTGAATGTATGTTTCTTCAATATTAAATTTCAACCAAATGAATAATTAAGGCATACATTTCAAAGCAAATATTTCAAAATATCTTTCAGATTTTTTACTGTTTGATAAATTGCTATTTTGATAATGAGAAAATGTCCAAGAGTTACCTTAGAAACTCAGTGGCCCGAAATTATCCTGGGTGACTCTACTTTTGATGCTCAAAAGGTTTGCCGACAATTAAAATCACTAAATCACAATAAAAAGAGATTAAAGGATGAAAAAGACATTGACCAGGAACTACCACCACTGATGCTGATCTACCCCATGAAAATTTACATGGGGCAGTATTTGATCAATTTCTGTGAATTATTTAAAATATTATAAGAAATTTCAAGATCATTTTTTAATAGCTAAAATAGTTGAAAATTGAGACAGAAAAAAATAAAAACATTTAAAATTTAAATTTTGGTAAAGATCTTTGTGAAAATCTGCGATAACTAAGACCAATGTTATTTTACAGAAACTTAGCAAGCAGTTTCAAAACAATTTTTCCCCAAACTAAATAAGTAGTAATTATACAATAAGAAGATAGTTTAGAGTATCTCTGTGGTTTTTTTCATTTCAGTGAAGACACTGAAAAGTACTCTGAAAAAGAATTACCCCAGAAAGTTGTTAACCATGAATTATCCCAGCTGTTCCTATTTTTTTTTAAATGACTGATAACAGACAGTATACGAAACTTCTTTAAAAAAAATCCAGAATGTATGTGGCTACTGATATTTTACATAAAAAGAAAAAAGTTTCAACAATATTGAACACTACTTAGTTTAATTTGAAAAGCAAGTTATAAGCAAATTGATTTAGTATTTAGTTCTTTAAAGTTTGAACTGGTTAAACATAAAGATGAACTTCTAAAAAGATACAAAATAAACAAACATGTAAACCATTTTAACCCAAAAAACTGCATTTAATCATTTTTTATTTTTATTTTCATCAAATTTCAAATATGTGTACATTCTACAGAGTTTATTTATTTAAAAAAAAAAGATTTTTTATTCTTACTGAATCTGTTACAATAATAAAAAATATGTAAGTAAAGACTATAGAAACTAATTTATTTCAATCAGTTGCATTTTCAGTGTTGTGCAAAAGCAAATGTACCCTAAAGAAAACAATGATCTTGACAGAAAAGTTCATATTCATTGCTTCAACAAATAAAAGCATTATATGTTTACTTATAATTTTGAGAAGGCGATAGAAATTGATGCATATTACATAACTTTTTCTATTCAAATTGTCTTAGTGTGTAATACTAATGTTTGATATCTTCTTAAATTAATTTATATTTTATGATATAAGCGAGTTTAAATAACCACTTAAAATCAAGAAATAAAAGTCTCATGTAAAGCCATGTGCACTCACACACATACGAAAAAAAAAAAAAACATTCATCATAACATGATTTATGATCATTCACCCAAATATAATTTATTAGATTTGAAGATAAGGCTTTAGTATAAATTTTAGTACAACTCATTTTGCATATCTACAAAAATGTACAGGAAATGATACAATCCAAAACCACCATTTCTTTTGTTGCATAAATTATTCTTCTAGAAGTGCTTCGAGAGGACAGGAAATTTATGGGATTATACTGCGTCCCAGATTAATTTAAATAATAGAATTTATATAATAATAATAATTTTAAAAAAAAGAAACTTTTGTTATGATGAATAAATTGTATGTAAAAATTATCATATAGAAAAGGGAGGGGAGGGGGGGGTGAAAAACAACAGCTGCATGTGAGCTTTGCTGCTTCCTTTCCTCATTATTTGTTTGAGAAGAAAAATTCTTTGTGAGACCTTGAAATAGCTCCAAACTACATTTACTTATACTGGGTCTTTTGTTCTACATTGGTTAGTACACATAAAATATTTTACAAATGAATATATATTACAAAAGTGAATTTAAAAAGAAACTGCAGGTATAAAATTTAAAATTATTTTGAATGCTTTAAACTCCTTCCAAAAAAGAAAATTCTGTCTGCACCGCTGTAATAATATTTTTAAAAGATTTTTTTTTTTTTTTTTTCAAAGTTACAAAAGCATTTTATAATACTTTCTGCATCACTGTAATAATAATTTTTAAAAAAAATTCAAAGTTTTTTTTTTTTTTTTTTAAGCAACAAAAGCATTTTATAAATGTTACTGCTGAATTTTGATACATTGCTATGCCACTCCTCTCCTCTGCCTGGTAGAGCATGCTGTGGCATTTCGTTGTTCCACAATAAAATCACTTGTATTACTTTGTGAACATACGTATCATATGTTAGCTTATGAAATCTCAGTGCATTTGGCCAGACTGTTATATGCACTTAATTACAGTTTGTGTTACATGTAATTAAATTATTTCACTTAATTATTTATAGGATCTTCATAAAAAGTATTCACAAAGCATTAACAATAATTTTAAAGAATATGAATCATTTTGATTCAACATTACATAAAATGCAGCTGTAAACAGGAGTGTAGCTACCATGGAACAATTGGAGCAAACTTCTCCAGGCACACAAATCCTAATAGGTGCAGAATTAGAAAGAGCAAAATAAAGATTTGTAAAAATATTTGGATTTTTTTTAACATTATTAATAAGATATTATGGTAAATCTTGTTATAATTAGAATATTTCTATTATATGTTGTCTTGTGTTTAACCTCAACTATTTCAATTAAAAATATGTTTTATATGCATTTAAAAGAAATGACTTCTATTCATGAAATTTTAAGTATAATTCATACTATATTGCTGCCTCAAATAACTTCTACAACATCATTTCAACATGCCTGTTTTTTTTTTGTTGTTTTTTTCCTGCAACTTTTTTGTAGACCATGGTTGAAGAATTTTAAATCTTAAATTAATCAAAACTTATTACGGGACTTAATCCAGTGTTGAATTCAGGGGAGTAACACAAATATTCCCCCCAGATAATGAGACGTCCCCCTGGAAGATTTGAGATTTTGTGTTTTCAATAGTCAAAATCCCATCCATTTCCGAAGAAGAATTGAAACAGTTGGAAATTTACAAAACTGGATTTAAATAGGATGGTTAGACAAGCAATGGGAAATCTGCTAATGAATTAATATCATTCTATCTAGATATAAATGCTAGATACATGCAAGGTAAGTTGAACATGGTGCACACGTGATTATCATAGTGAGCGATTATTGATGTGTGTGACAACATTAGTGAACAGCAACTTTGTTTCCTGAACAAACAAAGTTATCACTACTGGACAGAGAAGTGACTGCATCACTATAGTTTAAAGCCTCCATCTGAGGAATTTTCTCATATTTAATCAAAAACATCATCCAATATTATAGAATGCAAGACATGAAAATTTTTCTACAGAAAATTTTCAGACAAATTTATTCAATTTCATTGATGCTGGATTATCTATAATTTCATGTTTGCTACAGGGTCAGTGGCTCGCGGAAAAATATTCCATCTTGTGCTGCAGTTGCAGCCTTGCCAACATATAACTGTGAGAAGTACCAGCCTAAGTATCATTCCAAGTGGTTCAATTGATAGAATGTCATTGTGCTATACCAATGACCTGGGTTCAATTCCAGTCTTGGATACTTTTTCACTCTGTTTGCTGTGCACCTTTTAAACAACTAAAATTTGAAATATTGTAGAGTGCAAGATGTGAAAAAATTTCTACAGAAAAATTTCCAGACAGATTTATTAAATTTCATCGATGCTGAATTATCTATAATTACGTGTTTGCCCCACAGTCGGCCACTCAAGAGAAAATATTCAGTCTTGTGCTGTGGCTGCAGCCTTGTCCACATATGACTGTGAGAAGTACTAAGCTGGGTATTGTTCCAAGTGGTTCAGTTGGTAAAATGTTGATGCGCTATACCAATGACCTGGGTTCGATTCCCGCCTTGGATACTTTTTCACTCTGTTTGCTGTGTGCCTTTAAAACAACTAAATTTTGAAATATTATAGAATGCAAGACATGAAAAAATTTCTACAAAAAAATTTCCAGATAGATTTATCATGCAGTAATATAGCATCCCATTTTATTCAATTAAAATTTCAGTGTTTATAGGCCTTTCTATTCTACAGTAGTAAGTAGTAACTTACTTTGTTCAGGAAACCAAATTAAAATCACCATTCAATAATCTGGGCTGTAGTCATAAGTGTGTACACTACAGGCAAAAGGTATATGCCATAGCTTTACTTGAGAAACAGAGAATATACAGACTTATAAAAATCCAGAAGGTATACAGCATATATACCATTTGCTTTTGCTTATAATCACTAATGCACACATCAATAACTGTTAACTATAAACAGGGTTTCCATTCCACATACAAATGTACAAGCCAGTCTGACTTGCTAATCATAAAACTGTGAATCAGTCAACAAGATCATTATCTTGTTGACTGATTCACAGTTGAGAAAAAAAAAGAGAGAAAAAAAAATGGGTCAGTTTAAGAAAAAAAGAAAAAATATATATATAATTATCTTACTGCACAACTCTTTACTATGTTCTCATCCCTATTTTGAACAATGCTTAAATCTCATTAAATTCAAAATCTAAAGCACTCACATATAAAATAATTTTAAGTAAATTCGATCCCTAAGCTAGATTTAAAAAGAAAAAAAATACATGTTATTTGATCAAAATGAATATTGTCTTATTTTAATGATTAAATAGCAGGTTTTACCTTGAAAGTTCTCACTATGTAAAATTTAAAGAAGATGTTAATATGAAAAGGTGATAAAGTAGAAGCATTATTTAATGAAAAATTAGGTTCCTATTTCAACATATGGATTTGTTAAAATTTTTTGTCAACTAATGCAGTTGAAATTACAATGATATTGAATAACAATTCAGATAATTATTTTTCCGTGCAATATCTGAAACAATTAGACATTTTATTCGAACATGTAAGATCCAGATCCAAACAAATCTCATTAGTAAACTATTTTACAAAACCCTTTAAAATTTAGTTATACTTCCAGTTAATGAATATTAAGTCTACGTTCTCAAATCCATGCATTTACATTTTTTAGACATTCAGAGTGATTTTTAGTCTTAAATGTATGAAATTTGCTGGTATTTTTATTCATCTACTAAGAAATTGATAGGCATTTTTCTATTTTCAATAAATTTAAAGGATCTTACAGTGTTAAGTTGACATTTCAAGCTATTTTTCAAGACACAATAGTCTAGAAGTCATAAGGATCGGAGCAATAATAAGCCAAAATGCAATACATTTCCTTGAAATGTCATTCTGTTCAATTCAAACATCACTTAAATAGAAATGTTTGCAAATTTCAAGTATTTCTATTTTGTAGATGTGTCAAAATGAAACACTGAGGGGAGTTTTTTTTAAGAACAGTCTTAAGATATTTTCTGATAAATTTCTGGAATTATTTTTAAATGCAAAAGCATAACACTTGCAGCCATGATGATTTGTAATCAAACAGTTTTTTAATTTTTCAATAAATGGAGGTACTTATAAATAATTATTACCTCACAACATCAGTTTTCCCCCTTTAAATCACTTTGGAAATTCTGTTCAAAATACTAACTTTGACAACATTTTCTGAAAAATCTTGTTCCTTTTTTTTTTTTTTAATTTTTTTTTAATTTTTTTTTTTTTTTATTAGTGAAAGCAGTTTTATATCTAAACTTTTTTATTTATTAAAATATTAAGAATGTTCTACTTAGTTGAGATGTAGAACATGTATGGTAAAAAAAAAAAAAAAAAAAAAAAAAAAAAAAAATGATGAACCTATTTGAAAAATATTCTTTTTCATTTTTGTTTTATTATATTTTGTTTGTTTTGTTAATTGAAGATTTTATCTGAAGTATTCAAACAAACTGCAACATTGAATAGATGCTTAAAATCTAGCAGTGATTTTGCCTGTTTATTTTTAAATTGAATATTTTTACCCTTTTTATTCTTCTGCAACAATTTCTCTGAATTTCCCAGATGAGGGAATTCCCTGAATCCTGATTGAAACATATGTTCAGTTTACAATTTGGTGAAGTAGAACTGGGAATCAAAAGTAGTGTTCATAATAGTGGGGTGTTCAGAATACAAATAGTTTATCTTTTGTTTTGACAGGACTGACAGAATGAGTTCATAATACCAGGGGTTCATGTTACAGTGTTCAGATAGAGAGAAAGTTCACTGTATTTAGGTGTATTTTAACTTGCAGATAGCATAACAGAAGAGAAAACACCCATTATTATTTCATTACAAGTTATCTGAAGGAAAACTAATTTTTCTTATGAATAGTGTTCCTGCAGTTGTCTCCATATTAATTTGCAACAAACTTAAATTTCAATATAGTACTCCTAAAATAATATGGTTGATGACCTTTAAAGAATTTGCATATTATTATAGGGAAAGAAAGCTGCTAACAGTTACAAATGTTGTAAAGGAAATACATTAGTTAAAAACTAGATTCTCGCAGTTAATTTCACCTTAACTAACAAATAATTCATTCTAAATTTGGTTATACATCAAACAAGTTATTGTAAGAGGTCTGTAACATATCCTACTCCAGCTACCGCATTTTGAACGAACAGTAACATTTCAGATACTGATTTTCAAATTATTTGAAATCCTACAAATTTCATATTTTGAGCATCCATGTAAATTAATTTTTATTATATTTGTGCTAAGAATATTGTTGAATATGTTTAGAGTAGCTATAGTTTGTGTAAAATGAGAAAATAATATTCACTAAAATTGAATGTTTGCAATATTTAATGGAAAATTATTCACAATATCATTTTAAATTGATATATGAAATTTCACATTTTTCACAATTTTTTTTTAAATGTTGAAAAAAATTGTTTTGAAAAATTGAGTAGTTTAAAGAGACCATATAATGGTTGAAAAAGAAAACTAATTTAATAAAATGTTTATCATATTTAATTGTTTTCTATTTATGTATGTACTTCCCCATCCATTAACAGTACACTCCCTAAAATCTACACATGATCGCAGGTGCAAATAACGAAATTTTCAGTTCAGATATAGTGACAAAATTACAGAATTTTTAATTTTTATCTTTCTGTATGTATTTTAATATACAATTCGAGATAATATGACTGAACTCATGCTTTATCATGAAGAAAATACAAATTTATTTCTGAAAAAAAAAAAAAAAAAAAATCAAGATATTGCTGATATGTTATAATTTCCATTTTGTTTAGTTATTAAGCTTGGCTAAACCTGAAATAAAACTTCCTTATTTTATGATTTTGATGTGAATAAATAGGGTAACTTTATGAGGAATATTTCATTCAATAATTTAAAATACATGTGTATCTCATATTAATTATGCATATCTAATTATACACTATAAATTATTTACTTGATTTTTAATAATTTAATCATTTTTAAAACTACCTTAATTTTTATTGTTTTAGTTTGTTACTTTACTTATTTTAATGTTTTACTAATAATTTTGATTGCATTATTACATTCAAATTACTGTTTAAAAAATGTAAACAAAGCAATGACCAAAAAGAAATTTGCACAACATGTGGTTTCAAGTTGTATGGATTTGACGGAGTCTATTGATGAAATTCATATTAAAACATATAGTAGTTTGACTTAAGAATAATTTGTATTTTATAATGAAATTTTATCTTCTTGTATGAATCATTTTCAATGAAAAATTATATTTCTGATAATTTTGTTTAAAAAAAAAAGTATCAATTTATAAGAAAACGAGGTAAAATTGCTTAAAGTATTTCAAAATACAACAATTTATACTTTTATTTGTCCTTACATATAAATGTTTTTCTGAATAAACTATCATAATTTTTTAAGCAATTTTTTATAATAGTAATTATAGAGAATATAATTTTTTTTATATATAAAGGAGAAAATAGATCAGAAATGTTAGATTTATAGATTGTGGTAGTAAGGAAAAGATTGAAATTTATTTTATGCTTATTACTACAGCTATCAAACATAATCGTCAGATATTTGATCTTTATACCTCCGAATTTCCTTTGTATTTTAGCAGTATAAAAAGTTGGCTTTTACAGAAAATTTGATAATTTTATTTATACAATGTTAATTCTTAATACAGGGTGCAAACAAAAGTCAGAAAACACCTAACTTCTAAACCGAGAAATCTAGAATAATAAACAACTGTCTACCTATGGTAAAGCTACTATGTACAACTTTCAAAACTGGATTATATCTGAAGAATTATATTTAAAAATTGCCTCAACTGCAGGTAAACCTACAGCTTATTGAATTGGTGTTCACGGCAGTGAAAAGGTTAAGTACCTCACTAATTACATGTGTAAGTGTGCATTATAAGGAAAATGCACATTTATTAATAAAAAAAATGCATGTAAGCAAAGTGCAATTTATTTTAACGAGATGGAACCTGTCGAAATTCGACGAAAGAAAATCTTTAAGAATGAACTGTTTCATTGATTTATAATAAAATTACAAAATTAGTTACAGTAAAAAATGCATCTTACATTAGTCAGTCTAACTCTCAAACAAATATTATTTTAAGCTAAAATTAACAAAATACTACAAAACGCAATTATTCAAATTACTAAACGAAATAAAACCAAAATTCACCCGATTTTATAACAGATGATATTTTTGAAACAGTATATGCATTTTAATTATTATTTTTTTTTTTTTTTAAGAGAAAATGGAGTGTTTTTGTTGCCACAATTACAAAATTGGTACTAAAAATTAAAATAATAATAATAATATCATAAAATTTAATTGAGATACAACTTTGAAACAAATTGCATTTGAAACGTTTTTTTCTCTATACGATGGTGTAAAAATTTTAAATGTACGATGTTTAGAAGTGTAAGATTTACAGTAGCGAAAATTTCAAAACCAAAATTGCATGGAAAAGTGTTGTGCATTTTAATTTCTTTCTTTCTTTTTTCAATTTTGAGAGAAAATGGAGTGATTCTATTGCCACAATCAGAAAATTGGTAGTAAAAACTATAAAAAAATTAATATCTCAAAAATAAACTGGGATACACCTTTCAAACAAATTGCATTTAAAAGTACATTTTTTTTTTCCTATATGACAGTATAAAAATTTTAAATGTACGATGTTTAGGACTGTAAAATTTGCAGTAGCAAAAATCTCAAAAAGCCGAAATTACAGGGGGAAAAGTGTTGCCATTCGCAAAATGATGTATGTGTTATGCACAGATACATTTGGCCTTCATAATATAGATTTTAAAAAATCAATTTAAGAATGCTGAATGTATACACTATTACCAGCATTGTGTCTTGAATGTAGATACATTTAACATTCATCAACTCCATTAAACTGAAAATTAACATGATTTAAAAAATAACATTTCTGGACTTCTAATAAAGTTATTTTCCCATGAAAGACATCATTTCAGACAAAATCAAAGATGGGCTGTTATAAAATACTGATACAAGTAGAAACTGATACAAGTGTAAAGTGTCCAGTAGCAGCACTGATATGATAAAAAAAATACTATGCATTAATGTAAACAGTGACAGCTCAATTGTTCAAAAGCAAAAAGATCTCCCCATCCCCCCTGTAAAAACCTAAACACTTGAGATTTTTTTTTCTTTTTCTTTTTTTTTTTTTTTTTTTTTTAGAATAAAATTTCTTGTAATATTTGAGAAAAATCTTTCCTCTTTTTTTTTTTTTTTTTTTGGGGGGGGGGGGGGGGGGGAGGAGGGAATGAAGGGGGTTCCAAAGTGCTATTATTTACAATAAACTGAAAGTAATGTTATGTTTCATTAGAATAAGATTTATCTAGTGTTAGAGAATCTGGAAGAATAAAAATTCATACATTCACAAGAGATAAATAAAAGTTACCATAAGTCCAAAATATGTTTCCTCTAATTCAAGTTTCTAGGTTCCAGTTCATATAGATTTTACATACGATGACCTGATGTGAGTTTATCAAGGTTAGAATTTTTTATTATGAACATTTTTAAGCTTCTTGGTGAGATGATTATCTCATCAGATGATCTCATCTCGATCATCATCATGACCTTTGGTTCACACAATAATTTTTCAACGATAAGGACTAAAATTCTATGTTCATGTAAATCAAACTTTTTGTAGCAAACCTAATTACATTAATATTCTTTTAATTTATCATGTTTAATTACACCTTTGTCTGTAGCACTGCCCAAAATACTATTGGGCCAAGGTCAAGGAACATCAAATTTCTATTTTGTATATGATACAATAATTTGTGCAAATTTTAAGCTGGAAAAAAATCTGGCTTTCTCACCACCTCTATAGAATCAAACCATAAATCTTGTGTTTTAATCAAAATTTGAAAAAAAAAATTAGATTCTTGATTGTTTTAACCTTGCAAAAAATAATGTTTTTACATTAATTTTCTTTTCTTTTCAAAGTCTGTACAAATGTGCATGTGTATATACAGGGTGTCTCAAACAAATGGAACTGGCTGTAATTTTTATCTGTTAGTTATACGCAGGCAATATAAAAAGTATGTAGTAAATTGAAAAGTATGTAGTAATTAAAAGTAAATTGATGAAACTGTCTACCATTAGTTTTTCACTTTTTAAAATTTTATAGGGTCCTTGAGTCGTATGAGTTACATCTAGAAAAAAAAAATTCTATGTTCTGACAAGTACAGCAGTAAAAAGTTTCATTTTACTATGATCAGAACTCACCAACTTATAATTTGAATTTTATGAAATTTCAAAGCTTTCTGGGGCTACAAAATTGTCTACCTGTTGTTAGTGATGAAAAGCTCAAAAATTTAATAAAATTCAAAGTACCATAACTTTCCAAGTTTTATTTATAAAATAATGGAATTGTTAGGGAGGGAGCTAAGGGGGGCTGAAGCCCCTCCCAAAAGTTTGAAAAAAGACTTTGCAAAACTATCTCTAATGATAATAGAAATTTGCAATCTTTTTCTTATTTTTATCTTTCCATTACATTAAAATTGCATACAGTTTTAGTTGTTAAAATATATATTCATTCAACAGTTATACTAGTCCTTCGTTATATTGCTCTTTCGTATATATTCGTATCTATTCATATCTACCTCTAAAAATATAATTTCTTCTTCAAATGCAATTTTAAATTATCTTTGTGCACATTAAAATTCTATAAGGGCAATTCCATATCATTAATTTTAGAAAAAGTGTTTGTGCTATACATTGGGTATAAGTTAACTTTAGGAGTTAAATATGAAACATTATGATTTGCTTGTGCTTTATGATCTTCCTTATAAACCGGGAGGCAGCAGCACACAGTCACCTCATTGAGATGACGGCTGGAATTCCAGAATTAATTAAAACTCAATTTACATATTAAAATGCAATCAGTCTGCCATGACATATCTTTGTGAGAAACATCTGAAAACCTGATTTTAACACTTGACTCATTGGTTTGCTATTGTGTTTTTCTGCACCCAAAGGTATGAAAACATAGTGGACTGGGAGCAGGAAAACAAAATGGTAAACCTATGAGTCAACCACTAAAATAATGTTTTCAGGTATTTTCCATCAAGATTAGGACTTGGCAGATCAATTGCATTTTAATATGGGAATAGATTTAACTAATTCTGGAATTTCAGCTGTCAACTTGATGAGGTGATTATGTTGCCACCTCCGGGTAAATTGATTTTCTATCCTCATTCTATAATAAAAACTTGAAATGGTCAATGTTGAAATGTTTTGTAGAAAAAGGAACCAAAAAGTTTAAAAAAACTGCCTATAATGTAAAATCCTGTAAAAATTAATGATTTTAAAGATAGTATCTTCGAAAATCGTGACAAAACTGTAAGGGGTTTTTTATTTTAAAAAAGTAATTAGTAGCAAAAAATTTTTAAAAAGAATTGTTTAAAGAAAAGTGACAAGATATCGAGAAACCTTCAAAGGTGGCAATACGCTCGGCATTTAACAGTGACTTCATCGAACAGCTTTTGCTTTAAATTGTTTATGTATGAAACTGTAACAGAAAGAAAATGTGCACAGATTAGTCTGTTTGACTGGGAAATTTTCTTTGTCTACTGAAGAATTATCAACTTAGGGATAAATACCCTCAATGTAAGTTTTTTTTTTTTTCAGTTTTTTACAGCACTCTCTATTGAGTTTTCTTGAGGGTGTTTTCTCATGCTAGATGCGTATGTTCTCATAAGAGAGGAAAAGTTTTCTAATATTAGATGTTGAAAACATTCTAACTGTATTTTTTTCCCCTGAGCAAGGAATGCCATTTAAAGTTGATCATAATAATGGTTCTGTAATGTTAGAGAGACCGATAAAATAAAAGATAAAGCAAAGAGTGCTTTTAAGATTTAGAACAAATTCTGGAAAAGAGTTGAAATGACATGTGATAAACAGCTGCAAAAATGCTATTTATTTTAATCCAGACATTCAGAATGAAATCGTTAAAATATGCTCATGTAGTATATGGAAGAACTTATTACCAAAATAAATAACACATCTGTTTTAGTTTGATTGCTGATGAAACTATAGGCATTTCAAGAACAGCCCTTTAAGTTAGACATGTGGCTATTTACAAAATTCATTAACCCATATTTAGGGAAGATTTTTGTAGATTTCATCCCTGTAAATGACTTGTCTGCCAAAAATTTAACAAAAGCCATATTACAGTCTTCTGGTGAATTACATCTTGATATGTCTAAATATGCCGCATAGGTATAAGGGAATGGCCAATATGTCTGGTTAGTTAGAAAAAATGGGGTCCAGTCTAGAATTTGTTAAAAGTATCCAAAAATTAGATTTATCCATTGTGCAAGTCATCAGTTAAAGTTTGCTTTGTCCAACACCATATTGATTCCTGCCATCTGAAACTATCTTGAAAGTTTTACGATGTCTTTCAAATTGAAATTAAGATCGTAAGGCTAACATTTATGCAGACAACATGAGCAAACTCTCAAATTGCATCCGCTAAAGAATATTACAGGATTATTTTTATTCTCTGTATAGAAAGTCTTATTCAAAATTTGATTGATAGATTCGTTTCGAATAAAGACATTCTAACAGATTTCCTGTAACTTCTTCCAAGATGTGCTTCTCCAGAAAAAAGAAGTATATTAGAGAATCTTTCTCTCTCACCATAGATGATAAAGGGACAATGTCACAAGTAAAACCTGAATACAGTGTGAGGAAATTGCTAATGTTGACGATACATACACAGAGGTTACACAATACAATTTTACAGTTCTAAAATGGAAAATATTATAAAACAAAAAAACATTTGCTGATAGTCTTTGCTATAATCCTGGTAACAACAGCCAGCGCTGACATTGAAAGATCTTTATCAACAGTTAAAAGAATTAAATTTTTATCAAGACATATTATGGCTGATGAGAGACTAAGTAGCCTTGCAAATATTTCAATTCAATGGGATATTACAGTAGATACTGATAAGATAATCTCATGGCTGAAAAGTCACAAAGATTGTTTCGGTAGCCCAAGTAAACTTAGTATACCAAGAGGACTGCATTTATAATTATTCTAACTCTAATCAAAGAATTTTAAATATAAATGTAGTTTTTATTAATTCATATATCTATCAATTATTTATTTTTTTTGGAAAAAAAATAACATTTAATTTTTTTTTTGTGGGTTAAGTCCTTGAGCTCATAATACCAGACACTCAAACGCTAATATAATCCTATGCTTTAAACCTATTCGAATTACTTGTTTGTGTTTCAATAATTTTTAACATTTTTCTCATTGGATATATGAGGCTCATCTCAAACATTGGTAGTTTTCAATTCATTTTTATTGCAGTTTCTCCGAACTGATTTGGAACTTTTAAGTGCTCTTGAAAATCCTTAATTGCAACAGAAATAATAATAATTATGAAATAACATCTTTTCACATGGACACCAACTATCCTATGCAAAAATATACCTTAGGTTAAGCCTTTTTTCTGAATAATGCAAATTACTACTGTTCGATCAGAAAATAAGAAGAAAAATCTACGATTCAGTCCCCTCCAAAAGGAAATCCTGGCTACGGGCCTGCCTACAATGAATTTAGTTTGAGATTCTCAAATTAAACAGCCTGGCATGATGCACATATAAAAAGAGTATATTTGGTAATGGATACTATTAGGCCATCATAATTGTGGTTTATAACTCTCTTGAAGTTCACAAGGCACAGTTGAAACTTCATGAGCTTTGAGACATAAGTGTATTCAAGAAGTTATTGCCATGGAAAGAATTAAACTTTATTGATGCTTATATTTTAATTATGTGGACATTTTAAACATGTTTAAGCTGATAAAAATACTATGTACTTGATATAAGGACATGAGCTTCAAAACTTGCCTTATCCAAAATTGAAAAAAAAAATAGTTTTCTCTATAATTTTGTTTAATTAGGGAACTTACACTGAAAAAATAGTACAATATGCAAAAAGACTAGCTTTATCATGGATTTCTAACATTGTAAAATCTTGGTTTACAATTAAACCAATGGACACAGATTTTTCACTATTTCCCAAAATATGATTTTCTAGATAAGGCATGTTTTGAAACTTGCATTTTAAAAATATAATGCAAACTAATCCACTGGATCAAGGATTTTTAGCAGATTGATTAAATGTTCAATCCTATAGAATCTAATCATGAATTCTTTAATCATAATTAAAATTTAAATAATTCTTTAAATTTTTTTCATGATTAACTTAATAATCTGAAAACTCAGATGAAAATTAAATATGGTTGCCTTGCTACAAGATTCTTGATAAAGCTCACTATGATTTTTCCTATTGGGAAATATTTAAGTTCACATAAAACTATTTAGATACATCATGTTTAAAATGGAAAATACTGCAGCTGCAAAATCTTATTTTCTTTCTTGCTAGCTTTTTCTGTTTTTATCACCTTAGATTGCTGCCTACAGTGGATTCATCTTTCAATTGCACAAATATGTATTTTTTATAGGGTCCTCCCTTTTTTTGTGTTTACCACATCTTTTCCAGCTGATTTTCAACTGCCCCTTCCCCAACAGATTTTCTCTGTTTCATCTTTCACTTCTCTTATTTGCCCTTCCTTCTTTCCAATTTCACAGCTCTGATAGCCTCCTCCAACTTTATTTTCTATTGGTCCCTCCCTTATATACATTTTAATGATATCTTTATCCTTTTCTCCTCTATTTGTGAGGCATCAGAAACTAGTGCAATTATATCATCAATCCTTAAAGCCTTTATTTATTTTTTATAGAGGCCTTAGTTTGAGATATTAATGGGTTTTCCCCCTCTTTATATTGTTTTAATATCCTGGGTTTATACTTTTTAGGTTTCTGAACCTATGCTTTATCCTTCCCTTATATTTTGATGAAAAATTAGATAATTAGAAGATAGATTCAGCCAGTCAGAGGTCGTCTAAATAAATGGTTTGAAAAGCTTATAATTAGCAGATAAGAAATAAGATTTCTATGTGTATAGTAACAAAAGCAGCATATAGTGCCAAAGGAAGAAACCTTCTGATCTTTATAAAAATTGTTTGCCTAACCAAAACAGACAAAATAATTTACTCAACCTAAACCCAAATAAAATTAATCCATATTGTGAGTATATTGTGATATCCATATTGAGAGTATTGTTTTATACAATTATAGAAAATTTGTCTATAATTATATCTTTGATTTCTTCTTCTTTTTTTTTTTTTTTTTTTTTTTTTTTTTTTGTAAATAATAAACACATATACTAATTATTAATCAAAGCATGTATATTTTTTTTCAACTGGAAGATATTCAGGATTTTCTTTTGAAAAATTCAGGTCAACCCGAAAGAGTTGAAACAAAAACATTAAAAGTCAGCCTAATCAACAAAAAACATTATGTTAATCTTAACCAACCCAAAGGTCAGGTCAGGTGAAATCGAGTTACCAAACCCAGTACAGGACTGTAGCAGCAACCTAGGGTGATAAAACCAAAAGAAACTAGAGAGAAAAGGAAGAAGAATACATGTTTTTAATAATTAGTTAGTTTAGTTAGATTGAAAATTGATTTAATTGTTCATCCAAGAGAAAAACTGAAATTTAATAAATCATTATTAAAAATCCAGCTGTCAATCCAATTTGATTTTTCACCATTTGATTGAATCCATGTGTATGTGTACCAAAATACAAATGAATCACTGTTTTACCACAGGTATGCTAAAAAGTAATTCAATATAATCTATTCAAAATATAAATAAAAAATTATATTGAATGATTAGACATTTATTTTTATTATTTGCAACTTTTGTCCACATGACAAAAGTGAAAAATACTTACTTTGGGGCTGCGCAAATATAACGTTATCATTTCAGGGAGGGGGGGGGGGGTCTGGCATATGATATCTCTAGGGGAAATGGGAGGGGTTATCTTTTGATATCATTTTTGATCCAATCAAAAATTTCTCTTTTTATTTGTAACATGGTCTTTCATATAAAACAGCATGTTATCATTTTTTAGCCTGTTATCTATTTTTATGAAAATATAAATTTATTATTAAAATCACTAAATTATTATAAAGTTATTTAGTTCTAAAAAATGGAATAATCCAACATCTGACATCCCCATTCTTCTTCATATGTTTATGCATATAAAATCATGGTTTGAGAGATCATATATGAAGTATGTTTGAAATTGAGCTTGTGTTTACAAATAAATAAAAGAGAAAGAAAAGGAATATTGTCCGCTTGTTTTGTTGAAAAGAATTTCTATCTGGCCCCAATCCCTCTTCCTTTTGGGGCAAGTGCAGCAGGATTTTATTACAGATGAATAAATTTCATAACAAAAAGCTTTTATAAAATACTTTTAAGTAGTAACTATTTCATTTAAGTGTTATTTGATATACAGTTTTTTCATATGCAAAGTGATATTTTATGAACTTCTCTTAGTTTGAATCATAAAAATGTGAAAAATAAATGCAACAAGTTTTATATATCACTTCGAACTTCAAACAAAAGAAGAAAAATTCTAGACAATTTTTTTTTTTACATTTTGATAACAATATCATTATTGGAGGAGGGGGGGTGAGGGATGATAATGTATGATATCAGAAGGGGGGGGGGGTCCAGATTATCAAAAAGTTTATAATGATATATTTGCACAGCCCCTTTGGGGTCCAAATGGCTAATATTTTAAGCTGGAAGGTTAAATAGCCAAAGAAATGCTGTCTAAGACAATGATGATAAAGCCAGTCAGTGAGGAATGAAAAATATTGTATATGACATTGATTTAATTTTCCTTTTTATTTCTTGAGTGCAAGTAAAATTTCTCTAATTTAAAGTATGTAAAAGCTACATCTTCTATTATTCCTTAGACACTTACTTCTAACAAAAACCTTGTAGTTTTTTTATTGAAGGCAGTAAATTAAAGGTTGGGTATTTGGACAGCAAGTGCTATTCAGGTAGTAAATTATAGATGAATTTATGGATAAAAGTTTAAAATTAACTGAATAAGTAATGTAGTATTGTGTTAAAGTAAAATTAATTTTAATTTAGTAAGAAAAATTGCTTGATTTTGCTAAGTAAGAGTGCTGGCACTTTATGATTAGTCCAGTATTTTTCATTTAGTTATTAACTCTTGTCAAATGCACTGATGTTTTAATATTTGTTTGAATTTCAATTGGGGGATTACTACCGATTATCTTAGTTTAGTCATATGGTCTGACTAGCAATTGTAATTTGGGATGACTTTTGACAATATGCATAGTCTTACAGTGATTCACCCACAAGAATCACTGGTAAATACATTTTCTATAGAATTGTTTCATGTAGTAATAAAGGAGCTTAACATAAAAATTAAATGAGAAAATAATTTTTTTTTTTTTTTTAAGTTTATGACAGATGTTAATTTGCTTAAACATTGGGAGGTTTTTTTTAGATAGATATCAAGATTTGTGCAAGTTTTCTTCAAAATTACAAATTATTTTTCTGTCACTTGTGTTCAAACTCACCTAGATTTATTAATTTTGCTTTCCTAGTGTATATAACTTAACCTGCATCTCAGTAAGTAGAATTTCATATTGATTTTATCATAACATTTAAGTTATGATTGTCTAGTCTTCCACAACCACTTATGTTATACTCCTTTAAAAAGTTATTCTCACTTAATTAGCAATGCTGTTTTCAAACCTTGGGTGGTTCCCGGGTAGATGGAAATAAAGTTCCAATTGACCTCTTCAGAACTTTTCAGACATGCTGTATAGAGTCCGTAGATCTGGATGGCTATCAGGCAAATTTTCTCACTTTCCAGAAATTTGTTGACAACATTAACTGTTACTGGGTATATGTTGTAGTAGATTAAAATGAAATAAGGACTAACTGTATAAGATATCATCCCTCCATTACACACCAGTCATAGAGCATTTGCCAAGTACAGGGAAGGATTATGGGTCAATTCAGCATGATGGATGCACAAACCATCAATCCTCTGCTGCCATAGTGGTCTCTTTCTCTCAAGTTAGAAAGGAGGAAGCGGATCCTGTTTTCTAAAGATGACAGTAAATCGAGAATTAGTATTTAAGCTGAACCAAGACTAATCAGTAATTATGATAGTTTCCCATTGATCATTGTTCCAAAATCAGTGATCTCTGCACCATATTAAATGGATTCTCCTGTGTGCAGAAATGAGCAGGATGTAAGCAGCAGATCTTAGCAAAGAGCCCTCTGTCATATAGCCTTCTGCAAGCAAGTAATCCATGAAACTTGGCTTCCTGTGGCTGAGGTCACAACAGAACTGTGAATCTGCTGCACTTCTGTTTTTTCCCTTGTTATAAAAGGCAAAAAGCTATCGTCACTGGCCATCCAAGTTCTTAGATGATCTTGCCCTGGCTTTCTCTAATAAGATCTAATGTACTTAAACCGATTCCATAAGTTTGACATGTCGTTAGGCAGTAAATGATTGTCTCTAAGAATCGGCACTTAATACTGTCCTGTATCTAGTCTCCCTGCAATTTGCCACGTTATTACATGATACAAGTGTTGATGATTACTCATTTGTATTGTTTTCTTTTGAATTTCGCTAAATGTTTCAAAAAACTCCAAGATATTTGGCAAGGTGTGCAGACAAAAGCAAAAATTGTCAAGTTCGCTTATAAAGCTTGTTCCTCTAACCACTCTGCCCATACATGCCATATGTATGTTTTAACTATTTGATATTCAAGACATTCATCTTTCTTTCAAAACATCAGATTGAAACAAACTTAAGCTTCTTTCGATC
The DNA here is from genome assembly GCA_964019185.1 of Maratus speculifer. Classification (NCBI taxonomy): domain Eukaryota; kingdom Metazoa; phylum Arthropoda; class Arachnida; order Araneae; family Salticidae; genus Maratus; species Maratus speculifer. The sequence continues at coordinate 410,584,524 of OZ025293.1, read as the reverse complement.
AGTACTTTTCATGAAATTTGATAAAAAGTTCAAATTCTGTTAAGGGGGCTCAGGGGTTGATCGATACAGAAAAACATTAAAACAGAGCTCTCGCTTCGAGTCCATATAAAAACAGAAGTATTCGGTGTAATTAATTTAAACTTTCTGATATTTTAAAGGTATGTTTGAACTCTTAAAAAATTATAAAATGAAGTACTTCAATGTAATATAATAAGAAATATAGCAAAATTTATGTAACACAATTTTCGAAAAAAAAAAATTGTATGTTGTATTACCAACACCAAGATATCTTAACATTGAATTGACTTAAGAACCTAATTTTTACTTTAAAATAATCAGAAAACTTTACTCTATAGAATGAATTAAGGATATAACAATCACTCAAAAAAACCTTATTAAAAAAAACTCTCAAACTTAAAAATAAAAAAACCTCTAAAAAATACAACATTTTTTTCATTAAAAATACTCAAAATATTAAACTATCTAAACTATATTAATTCATTCTATAGATAATGATGTTATATGCATGCAAAAGAAAAATTAAACCATTCCATCAAATAGTTTTTTTAAATCTTGGTGTTAGTCATCAAAAATCAAGTTTTGAGAAAACGAGACTTAAAGTTGAAATTATATGGGTGCGGCTATGAAAGGATACATAAATGCTTATAACTCCGTTAAAAATGCAAATATTTTTATGTGCTTTTTTGCATTGGGATAAGAATTAATTGAATAATCAAACTAGATCATAAAAAAAAATCAATTTTTCAAAAAGTTTTCAACCCCTGAACCCCCTTAATTTTGTACACCAGTGTGTGTGTATATATATATAACTGTGTTCTGCTCAGATGCTTGCCAAGAAAATACTTTGTGTCCTTGCTGTGTAAAAAGCTGTTTAAAAAAACATTTAGAAGTTTACTATGCAGTAATACTAAAACATCACATTGTAATCAAATATTTTAACTTAAATATACCATTAATACTGCTAAGTTTAGTTAGTAGAAATTATAGGGCTTGAAATTCAAATTTTTCTAGGACAGGCCTACCCTTCCTAACATTTATAAATGATGGAGGATTTTGCTGTATGGAAGGGAAAAAAATATATTCAAAACCCACTGTTATTTTACCTGCTATTTAAAGAATTATACTAATACAAACATGACAAAATACCCTAAAAGATTTTTTTTTTATTTAAAAAAAAGGAAAAAATTGTTTTTATATTTTATTTTTTATTCTATACAAATGTTATAGATTCTTAACAATGGGATTGTTGAATAAATTTCTTAAATTTGATTTTATCCACTTTTGGGTGCTTAAACCTCTTTCCCAAGTTACAGTTGTGACAGCCAATACAAATGTAATATTTATAATTTTGGAAATCACTGGAAACATATGGTGATGCTCTCTTAACTTTTCTGAAAACTTTGCAAGATATGATGCTCAGGGGTGATTCTAATTTAAATTTTTTGAAAATTTAAGGATTTGGTTAAATTTGAAAAATCAGTCTCAGTCTGAAAATTCAGACATAAAAAAATATGAAAAATATTGCGAAATTCAACAAATAGTAGCTGGGGGAAAAAACTTAATTGTTTGCAGAAAAAATTGCAAATTTTGTGAAAGGATCATGGAAGGGAAGTGAATTTTGTGAAAATATTGCAAAAGGAAAGAAAATTTCATCAAAGGATTACCGAAGAAATGGGAATTTTATCAAAGGATCGCAGAAGAAAAACAAATTACGTCAAAGGATCGCAGAAGAAATACAAATTTTGTCAAAAGATCATGGAAGAAATGGGACTTTCATCAAAGCATTATGGAAGAAATGGGACTTTTGTCAAAGCATTGCAAATGAAACTACTTTCATCAATGAGTTGCAAAAATAATGGCAATTTCATCAACAGAGTACAAAAAGTGTAAATTTTCATCAAAGAATCATTTAAAAAATCCAAATTTCTTCAAAGGATCAAGAAAAAAAAATGCAATTTTCCTCAAAAGATGTGCGTCAAAGGATACAAAAAAAAAAAAGAAGCAAGCCGGGATAAAATTGCAAATCCATCAATCATACTGTCAAATTTGACAGCCAATCACTGGAAAACATTGCTAAATATTTTACTCTGATGCAGGAAGAATTCTCTTGAATTTCATCCATCTGTCACAAATAGAAGCCTATTTGCCGATCAATTGCGAAAAAGAATGTAAAATTTGTCAATCAGACATGGTGAAAAATTGTTAAATTTGGAGATCTGCATTAAAAACGCCACGAAACAGATTAATTGGTCATAAGAATGAATGTAATGAAATTCGAAAGAGGATCTACCAGAGTTAATTGTCATTAAAAAAAAAAAACAATTTCTTTGGAAAATTGTGAAATTTTTTTTGTACGGAAGCCTCCTGCTTATTATTTTCTTTTCAAAAGGATTTTAAATTTTGGGTGTGAATCCTGTACTGAATTATCATGAATGAGTTGACTAATTTAACAAATTTATGGAAAAACTTTTATAACAGATAATATGCAGTAACAACAAACACTTGTTACCTATATAATAAATAATATAATAAATAGTAACTTATGTTAAACCTGGACTTGTGTATCTCTATGCTGTAGCTGGCATTGTCATAAATCTAAGATGATTGGCAAATCAAGATACAGCACTCCTAATCAAGAATAAAGGATATAAAAATTCTCAATCTGTAAATTTTATTTAATGTATTTTATGTTTAATTTCAAAATTCAAATCAGGAACTTGTTTTTTTTTAAGCTATATTATTATGCATTAGTCAAATGAGATTTCTTGATTTACTACTTTCACCTAAATACAAAAAGTTTAGTTTGAATATTGCAAATGTGATGTACCCAAACAGAATTTATAATTTCCATTCTAATAATGTTGATTATGACAATTAACAATGTCAGAATGGGTAAAAATTATAAGTTACTACTAACAAACAGAACATGTTCTATGGGGGAAAAAGAAAGCATTTCTCCATATAGGATTTTCTTTTAACTCTTGGTTACTTGTGCTGGTGTATTTCATGTACCACATAATAAGTTCCTAAGATAATAAGGTTTAAAAATTCTGTCTTTAAATGTAAAAGGTTTTCTGTAATATAATAACAATCTACAAGGCAATTGTATTTTACTAAGCTCTCACAAAAGACTCTTTGTAAGATGGAAATATGTCTAACTTGGAATGATTTTAAAGTCTACATGGATCCTAATGAATGCAGTTAACTTAAACGCAATATACTGTCTCCAATAGAAAAATTTCTTGGCAATCAATTCGCATCTTAGACAATTTACTGTAAATGGTATATAAAATACATTCTGCAAGTAATTTTTTGTTGTATGAATTTGCATGAGTATTTGGAATTTAAACAAAAGACATTTAAAAAGATAGAATTTAAAATAATAAATACAGTAGAGTGTGTTGATATAATAAAAGAGAAGTAAGAAATAGCAAGTAAAGTAAAAAATTTATTTTCAGATATTGGTGCTATTCCTATTATGCAAATAATTCACAAATAACACAAATTTACTATGAACAGTTTCTTTTTTCCTTATATTATGAATGACTAGATTTGATCTTTCACATGACAATTGTTATCTTCAGAGATTTAGGCTATTAAAACATTCTGTATTATTAGCAAACAAGGAATGCTCAGTGATCATGTCCCTAATTTTCATTCTAGTTTAAAAAATTCACAAAATTATATATAAAAAAGTCATCTAAAAAAGAAAATAAACCTCTGTATATGCTTTGATAAACTAAAAGAACATCCTTTAATAACTTAATATCTAAGATTTCATAACTATAACTAACTAATGTGTTTTTTATATATTTCTTCAAGAAATATAAAAAATACATTAATTTGTAAAATATTTATGAATGAGCAAACATTATACAATTTACAAACAATATTCTTTAAAATTAATAAAATTAATTGCATCAAGGGAAAGCAACAACATTTACTGGATATAAATTACATAGTAAAAAGTAAGGTACACCGTATTATATAAGGATGCTCTAAATTCTCAAAAGCCTTCAAGAATATATGAAGGTTTATATTTATCGTAGAGATAACCCCTAACTCATTAAATGCAACAAACAACCATATATTAAAAATATAATTGACTTATATAAAAGTAAAAATATTTCTTACAGAACAATTAAAATCAATGTAAAAAATTCAAAATGCAAACAAATAATTAAATACAAAAATTTATAATTTAAATACAATTGCATCTCCCCATAAAAGAAAGTTTGATTTTACATGTAACAGCCTTAAAAAATAGATTGATATTATACTCACTACTATTGATTTTGAAAAAGAAAAAGTTAGCTGAGCTGAAGGTAAAAAAAAAAAAAAGAAAATCTTAGCTAAGTTTTTATGTTAGACTTTTTTTTTTTCGAAACTGATAAGTGAGATTCAATATGTTTCAACTAAAATCTGACTAGTGAAAATGCATTACTGAACTTTTCATAAAACAACTTTGATGTAAACTTCATAGTAATCTATCATAAATAACATACATTTCGATATGTAGCTATTACAAAATGTATATATTGAATAGCAAAAGTTCTTTTTATAACATAATAACAAACTGGATTTGTGCTAATAGAAGGAACCAAGGGTATCAAAATGTTTATGTTGACTTTTTCTGTACACATCACCAACAAGTAGCCATTCTGTACAAATATGATACCCTATTTCACTGAGCACATTGTTTTAGGGACATTTTCACATACACAAAAATAAAGTAGGAAGCTGTAAAAAGGATAGTGCAGTTTTTTCACAATCTTTGTACAAAAAGAAATTTACATAATTGAATAAATGTACAGAAAAAGCACTCCATTAATGAAGTATGATGCCGTTCTGCCATACATACAATTCAGCTTGGAGAGCATTAATGACTATATTTGAACAAAACTTCTTGGTGCATCAAACTGCCTTAAGGAACTCATACTGATGACTGTGCTTGCATACCATGAATTTTTGAACAACAATACCATATTCAGTAATGAGCTAATCAGACAATGATAGATTTTTACAGACAGAATTTGATATTGCAAGCTATGTAAAATAGATCATTGCAATGCAGATGATACAATACAATAGCAAAAGATACATCCTTACTCACTCATATGCAGCTCGTATTGTAAAATGTTCAATGGCACTGTATAGAAGGTAAATAAAAATATTGTGATCTGAAGACACATGACAAAAACATAAAAATTTCCATTTGACACGCCTCAATGCCACACTCATACCTTTTATGAAACACTAAAGTATCTACATACTGAGTCATCTACGTACATGAGTAAACAGCCTCTTTGAAGGCAATGATTAAATATTTGGTGAGCTTTCATACTGTCATATTAAAGCACATAAAATGATTAAACCACTGATATGGCTTTTTCACTGAGGTGAAAGGACTATGGGCTTTGTGTACAAGTAAATAGGCATACAATATTTACTCTTCGGTATTTCCCCCCATTCTAAAGCAGTATAAATATACTTGGCAGATTTTGCACCAAAAACTTATAGCATTCTCCTCAGATAATTCTGATGGCAGAACAGGCGCATCTCTGGCAGATCTCTCAGTCCATATGATGCAATCTTGAAAGATTAGAAAATGAAACCCTCTTTAGGTCCAAATTAACTAAATCACACCATCACAACTTCTTCTTCACCACAAAACAAAAAACGAAATTGATCAATCATAGTCTGCACCGAATCTTCTAAATGAGGCCTCATTCTTTCAAACATCATCATATCACTGAATTCTAAAGGAAGCAATGTTGGCCACCAACAAATTGCTAAATTTTTGCTGTCCATACTATTTAACCGACAGTTATCTGCAACTCTGGAATAAAAAAAAAAGAAGAATTTATTAAATACATATATTAAGAATTTTTTTTTTTTTTTTAACAGTAGAATCACATTGTTTTCACATAAGATTTTCTGGCATTAGCACCAATAAAAAAATATAGTTCATTTGTACTCCCCCAACCTCCTCCCATCAAAATTATACATAAATATTTAAATGATGCTAGAAAAACATATTAGTAAACATCAAAAACTGAAGTTCAAAATTAAATACTCAGCAAATAATTGTAATCGTCTTCAAATATATTACAAAAGTAAACATTTAAATGAAAACAATACTAATTCAATTTTCATATGTATTAAAATATGAATAGTACCAATGTTAAATTAAAAACATTTTTAAATTTTTTCTTTTTTAACGTAACAAACATTATATTTTTCAAAATGCCATATTGTGATTCTATGGTTAAAAATAACAATTGCAGTAATTGTACAGTAATGGGATTTTATTGGCATGAAGACAGCTAAACTGTAAAAAAGAGAACTTTTGCTTCTCCTTCCTGAAACTTTTTAATTGTTGGGTTGAGAGCGGAAACAGTTGAATGTAGAGGAAAATTTAGATTATTTCTTGCTTCTTCAAAGAAGAAAAATTGACAACTTTTAGCAAGGGAAAAAGGACAGCGAACGAGGAGCAAAGAGGAGAAGCAGAAAATACAGGAGGAGGTAATTCAGATGAACAGAGAAAATACAGAAAATAGATAAAATTATGCATAAAATATGATATTTTACACAATATTTATGAATAAATTTTGTGAACTGTTTTGTTTATACTTAACTAAATAAATTATAAACAATAAAACTGATAACTAAAACTATTTTTAAACTAGCTTAAATAAAAGAAAAACTTATTATTTTTTTTTCTTTTTAAACCTTAAACACTTCTTCCAAAGTTGTTAGTCTTTGGACTTTCAATGCATCATGCATGAAAAGCTATGCTATTTAGTAAAATATATATACAGTAGACTCTCTCAAATCCGCACAGCTTGGGACCAGAGGTTTTGCAGATTTTAGAATTTTGCAGATTTCTGTCATTGTTTTGTTTACATTTTTTAACAGTAATTTGAACGTAATAAATAATGCAATTTAAACTTTAATGAATGCTTACAATATAATAAATGTAATAATGTAATAAACTAAAATAATAAAAATTTAGATAGTTTTTTTTATATAATTAAAATATTAAAAGCAAATATCAAGTTAATAATCAGTAGCATATGATTATATGTTCATTATAAAGACGAAATGAACTTTTCTTAAATTATTCAATGAAACTTGCTTCATAAAAATACATTGCTAATTCACATCAATATCATAAAATAAAGAAGTTTTATTTAAGGTTTAGCCAGATTTAATAACCAAAAAAGTTTGATTAATACATAAATATGTTTGATCAGAAGATTGTAATTATCAGTAATATGAGCAATATCTAGATTTTTTTTAGAAATAAATTTATTCTTCCTCCATGAAAAAATACATGAATTCAGTAATATTAAAGAAAATTACAAATAAAAAAATATATGAAATTGATATAAGCTAAAAAAAAAGTCAAATTTTGTCTCTATATTTGAACTGAATGTTTCATTGTTTACATCTGTAAAGTATGTGCGGATTTTAGAGAAATGTGGATTTTAGGAGTGCGGATTTGAGGGAGTCTACTGTATATGTCTTATTCTCAGTTCACAGTATTTTATATCAATTGAGGCAACAGCAATAGATTCAATGAGCTATGTGTGGAATTTTATTATTTATTAGCATGATAAAAGATCTTTATAAAACTCAAAAGAAAAAGTATATATGCAAGAAATAATAAATTAAACTAAACAAATTCTGATATACATATTAGAGATAGAGAAAGATCGAACACAATAGACTGCATTGTGACTTTTGCTGGCATTGCTTAATTTTGTTTCCTGGCTTTTCTTTTGGACTTATTTCCAATGGTGGATTTTTTTCACATGTTATTATACAAAAGATATTGAAAATATACATCAAGATCATGGTATAGAATAAGCAGGGGAGGGGGGGGGGTTACTTATAAAGAAGTTTCTATGCAAATGACATTTGTGTTGCTTTTATTTTTCACAATGCTTTCAAGTGATGTCTGCTTCAACAGCAAAGAACAGTATCTTTGCCAACCTTGCAGCAGATAATAGAGCTCGATAAATTATTTATTTATTAAATATTTACATATTTTCAAAGATTGATTGACTTTTGTGTTTTAAGGTTTTTCCTTTACAAGGATAAATACTTTTAAACCAAATCAATTATCATTTTTAAAAAAGTTAAAGTTCATTAATAAAAATTATCATTTGTATAATGCCGTGTTTACTACATGAGGTTTGATGATAGCATGTGTTTGCCAGTACTATAAAATATATTTCATTGAGCTGTGATAATTTAATCAAAGTTAATTTCCTTTTTAATTGCCATGATGTTTTTTGGATAAAAGTAACTGTTTTAATTTTTTACTTTTTAATTTATGGTTAATGTTTTTAAAATTTAATAAAATGTTTTTATTTTTTAATATTTTTCCTGTTTTATTTTACCATAATATTTTTGTTTTACAGGTGTTAATCTTTATTGAATAAAAGATAAAGACAATTTAAGATATTTAGGTTTCTCATTGGAATTTGAATAATCTGTTTCCTCCCCTCTACCAATCAGATGAAAAAAAAAATTGATTTTTCTTTGTAATTATTTAGTGCTTTAGCACAACGCTTCTGTATGCTTACACTGTTTTGGAGCACTAGAGATGTATTTTGTGCAAAATGACTTTTTTTCAAACAAGGCAGCATTAGAATATAAGAAACTATTAAATGGATCTTGCTAATTTTAATTAACGGTGTTATAATTTATTGGAACTTGGTCAATTTTCAGCCATTCTTATAAAAAATATTTGTAGAAGCACACCAAAGTATGAAAAATAGTGTCAGTTTTTTATTTATTTTTATTTTTTTAATATTAATGCTGCCACTTTTTTCATTTTGAAATGTTTTTATCTTAAAGTACAGTAACCCTGCTAATTCGGACCCCGTTAATCTGGATCTCCAGATAATACGGATTGGTTCGGTCAAAATTTTTTTTTTCAAGTTTGAGAAGCGATTTGGCTAATTTCTATAACATTAACTTGTTTCATCGTCATATTCAGAATAAAAAAAAACTTTTTCCTGAAATCTTTTCAGAAGAATAGCTTAAGCTTTCTTATTTAAACTACACCCAATGAACTGCTTACGTTGAAGCAGATGCGTGACCGTATGGCTTGCAAAAGGTATAGAAAACTGGCATAGCAAAAAATTATAAACTTTTTTATTACAAAGTAAACATTTTTACAGTCTGTAAATATTCAATAAGTTAAACATAAAGGTGATTTTCTGTAAGTGTGTTTTATTTTATTTAACTTTTTTCTAATTCTCTGGATAATCCAGATTTTCGATAATCCGGATTGGGTCTGGTCCCAATTAATCCGAATTATCAGGGTTTTACTGTACTTTAATTTCCAGAAAATATTGTCTATCTTGATTTTGAAGCGAAATTTTACTTCCAGCTATGACCGACAGGGGAAGGCAGTACATAATGGCATTTTGCATTGAATCAGAGTGAAAAAATAATTATATTACTATAATTTGACTATCAAACTAAAATGATGAGGGCAAGTTTGTAGTTTTTCTTTCCCTAGATGACTCATGACACAAAAACAAAAGACTAAATACGCATAGAACAGGTAATCTGCTAACATATGAAAGACTTTATACACTTCTGCAAAGTTAAAAAGAGTCACTTTAAAACTGCAGTTCAACACAGAATATATGTTGCTTTTTAGAGTATTAAAGATAGAACGACATTTTTTGTGTATTTGAACTTTTTGGAAAATTTGACATGAATTACATACCAAGAATGACAATATATCATATATACTCGTGTATAAGTCAAAGAATTTTAAAGTTGAAAATTGGAGGTTAGCTTAGATTTGAGTCAGAACAAAAAAATAATAATTTGCAGATAATTGGCAAATGATAAGTCCTTTAAGTAATAACATATGTCTAAATTGAAGAGAGACATAAAATGGACAATGGTCATTTTCCTATTATTGACTAAAAAAGAAAAAAAGCTCAACAATAATGTCACATTAATTGTTTTGCACCCATTTTTAAATGAGTTTTAATTATGAAAATATGAAGCGCCTATAGTTGTTGTTCAATCCATCTGCCTGTCTGTCCGTCCATCTGTCTGCAAATAACAACACAAAAACCATCCAACTGAATGCTTTGGAATTTTAAATATATAATTATAGCAAAATTTTGTTGAATCATTTCAAATTCTATGAAAATCGGATGCATACTTTAATTACAGGGGCGGTCAAAAGTTTTCCATTACATTATAGCCAATGGAGGGAAATGTTTCAAGAACATTTTAATGGTGTTACATCTTTTCAAAAGGAATGAAATTCGCATGCATTTCCTGAAGTGTACTAAAATATACACTTTTACAACATACAGTGCAAAAAATTTTTATTATTCTTTTACAAGGCCACACAAAAGAATTCCATTACATAATGTTATATTGTGAAATTTTGTTTTCGGCCTATTTTGATCATGTTAATTATTTCACTTGTATAAAATTGATATATGTTGCTGGGGTTCACTATGAGTTAAATCTTGCATCATACAAAGTGCATAGTATTTACAGAGGCATACAAAAGATTTCATATACTATGCTACAATCAAAGTATTGTATATTAGAGGATTGCTAGAAGTGCATTTTTAGTTGTGAAATGAGTTTCTATAATTTTAACTAAATTTTTGCACATTGAGTTGTGTATATAAATGCTGTAAATCATATACAGTGTAACACAACAGAAATTGAACAGATTACACAGTGGCGCAGCGAGGGGGGGTTTTGGGGGTTAAAACCCCCCCCAGAGCCATGACAAAAATACAAAAATTTCCACTTTTATGAACCGAATCATAAAAAAAAAACTAAAGTTAGAATTTTTTTTGTTTTGATTTCGAAATCTGCCGCTTTATTGAATCAAATTTTATTTAAAAATTTGACTCGTTTAAGCGGCAGTAATGTATTTTCTTTGAAAAATAGGGAAAGCACATAGCAACAGTATCAGTATCGAAAACTGGTCACTCAATTTCGGAAAGGGCCAGCATTCATTTATGCTATAGGAAATCAGCCGAAGGCTAAAGGGAATGGTCATTTCCTGTCGCTGCCAATGCCGTCTCAGGTTTTTCAATACTGCACCACTGGAGGGAGGGGGGTCTTAATTAGTTGCATCTGTTTCTTGCTCTTTTTTTGGAAACGAGAACTCTCGAATTCCAGGAAAAACACTAAAACACATGCTCGCATGCTTTGAAGGATAGACTTAATTCCACAAACATTGTGTTGTTAGTTGCTGTAGTGCTAGGGTTTTTTTTATTGTGCGTTTCGCTATGGAGGATATTAAATCCTCTTCAGAGAAGAAAATTATGAAAAAGATGGATATAAGAGATCATTTTTTTTAAATCTCTCAAGCATTCTTGAAATCCAGGTATGTTTGGAAAGTATATAATTCGTTTATATTTATGTTTCTGGAAAGATATTAACAGCGCCATGAGAAAGGGGGAGGAGAGGGCGGTCGCCCAGGGCGCAGAGATTTAGGGAGCGCCAAATTTCTAACTCCTTTCTACTTACTACTACTTTAAAGGGGCTACTTTCAGACAATTTTTTTAATTATTATTAATTCTTATTTAAAAAACGCCCGAAAAAGGCAAGTGGGTAAACGGGAAAAAAGTTACCTGAAAAACAGTTATTCAAAAAAAGGTGACATGACTACAAAAGCGAAAAAAATGTTACCGGAAAAAAAAGAAACATAGAATTGATTTTGGGAAATTATTATTGATTTTGGGAATTCATTATTGATTTTGAGGATTCATTGGTTAAGAATTTAGAAGGGATCAGGGAGAGGCTCTTAATTTAGGTAAATGGTTTTTTTGTGCTGAATTAACTGTTTTGGTTCAGTGTTTGGACATATGATACCCCCCCCCCCCCCCCCATCCGTAACCTCTCAAATTAAATCAATAGTTTTTTACGCAGATTTATCCGATTCACTTGGAATTTCGGACATAGGTTCATTATGATAAGACGTATCTCTGATTAGTTATAGGGTTCTTTTGCTTATTATAAAGGGAGGATGGTCAATTAACCCCCTCCCCCCACAAATTAGATAGATCGGTTTTATGAAAAATTATCTGATGTATTTCAAATTTTAGATAGAGATTCTTTCTGATAAGGTGAATCCCTGAATAATTTTAAGAGTTTAATGAGTAAAGGGGAGAGTGGACGGAGGGGGGGGGGGGTAATCCCTCTTAAATTAAATAAATGTCTTTTCACGCAGAAATATCCGATTTGCTTCCAATTTTGGACATAGGTTCATTATGATAAAACGTATCTCTGATTAGTTACTGGGTTATTTTTCTTATTATAAGGGGGGGCAAGCAATTATTTCCCCCTCAAATTAGGTAAATCGGTTTTATGCAAATCGTTGTTTTAACCGATGTATTTCAAATTTTAAATATAGGTTCTTTCTGATAAGGTGAATCCCTGAATAGTTTCAAAGGTTTAATGGCTAAGTATAAAGGCAAAAACGAGGATAACTTCCCTTAAATTAAATAAATAGCTTTTATGCAGAATTATCCGATTTGCTTCAAATTTTGGATGTAGCTTCTTTATGATCAAGAGTATTTCGGATTAGTTATGAGGTTCTTTTGTTTATTAAAATAGGAAAAAGGACGATTATACAACCCCTTAAATTAGATAAATTGTTTTTTATGCATAATTATCCGATGTATTTCAAATTTTTGATATAGATTTTTTCTCATAAAGTGGATCCCTAAATAGTTTTAAGGGCTTAATGGCTATTTATAGATGGGGGAACTGGGGATAACCCCACTTAAATTACATAAATGGCTTTTTACGCAGAATTATCCGATTTGCTTCAATTTTGGATGTAGTTTCCTTATGGTAAGGCGTATAAGCTATTGAATGTAGTTAAAATGGGGAGGGATGCACCAGTTCCTTCAGGAAACTCTTTCGGGGAAACAAGCTTGCTTTCCCCATTCGACGGAGGGGGATGTCCGGTAGATATCGCGGGCGGCTAGTCTCTTAGGAAATTTGTCGATCAGGGGATTTCCCGGTAAAGGTTTGACGCAAAAATATTCAAGTAACATAAAAAAGCGAGTAGAATGCAATTGAACGCAAATAACAAATAAAAACAATTTTTCTTTCTTTTTTTATTTAATGATTGAAAACTATTATGTCAGAAAACATTATAACACATTTTACCTTTTTTTCTTATAATGATTAATTTCCATTCATTTTGCATTTAAAACTGGTTTATTTATTTATTTTTTTTTTTATTTGTGAAAAAAGTAATATACTAAATCATTTGTTGTAATTTTCATTTTAATTTACGCCAAATATTTATCATTTAAAACTGGATTTTTATTAATTAATGTCCCATATTACACATCACAAAATATAATATAAAACATAAAAAAATATATGTTAGAAAACTTTAATGTACAAACTATATTGTATGTCACGAACGAATGAACAAGTGAATTAATTAATTTGTAGTAATAAAAATAGTTTTTTTTTTATTACTAGCTTATGTTAGTAATTAGAAAGTTAATTGTTTAAAAACCTGTAGTTCTTGATAGATCTTCAGGTTTGAGCGCTTAAAAAATAAAAACAGATTTAAATTAAAGGGAAAAAACGATTTTAAGAAAAACAGGATATTTTTTTCTTTGTTACTATATTTATAGAATACTGAAAAATGCTATGCAGCAACATAAATCACAATTTTAAATGCAAACAGCTATTGAGGATATATAAACAAACACTTAAAACTATTCAAGGATTCACTTTATGCGAAAGAACCTATAGCTAAAATTTGAAAAACATTGGATAATTGTGCATAAAAAATAATTTATCTAATTTAAGGGGGGGAATAATCGTGCCTCCCCCCTTTTTAATTAGCAAAAGAACCCCATAACTACTCAGGGATACCCTTTATCTTAATGAACCAACATTCAAAATTTGAAGCAAATTGGATAATTCTGTGTAAAAAGCTATTTATTTAATTTAAGAGAGGTTATCCCCCATGCACCCTCTATACTTAACCATTAAACTCCTAAAATTCTTCAGGCATTACATGCTGTGACGACGTACTGACAACTTTAATCGTGGCAGAAGATAGATAGCGAAGTCTTATTCTTAAAGTATGCATAGTTGAAAGTATCTTCATTCAAAAGCTCTTAAGAACAGGTTCTATTGACCTCAAGGGATATGCCTAGAAAATAATTGCACTGGTCTAGTGGCAATGAGCTGAGGGGGACACTGGGATTATTGCGCATCGAGAGGGAAGGAAAGTAGTTAAAAGAGAGACATGTGCTGGTAATGTACAAGAAAGTACATTGATGTAAGATGGCTTAGACGTGCTAAGCGAAATGTAATATTGGAGTGAGGCTCCTATGTAGTTGTAATGTCGCTTTATTTAATTTTTTAATAATTGGTTTATGGATCTAATAAAGAACTTGAGGAATTAAAAATGTGTTATTGATGAACTTAACAAATAAACCAATTTAGTAAAGAGAAACTCAGGGCGCGACACCACAATACTATATATAAGCCTCGTCAGAAAGAACCTATATCCAAAATTGTTTGAAATAACACGTTGAATAATTCTGCTTAAAAACCATTTATCTTATTTAGGGCGGAGGGGAGGGGGTAATCGTCCATTCCCAAAACTAATCAGGCAAGCATATTTTCATTATGAACGTATATTCAAAAATTGAATCAAAGCAGTTAATTCAGCATGAAAAAAACACTCACTTAAATTAAAAGCCGACCCCTGACCTCCCCCCCCTTTTTCATACTTAGTCAATAAATCCCCAAAATCAATTTCTTGTCACTTTTTTTCCGGTAACATTTTTAGCTTGTCCCTTTTTCCCGATAACTCTTTTTCCTAGATTCAGGCAAGTAGATATCATGATTAAAAAGCTATGTAACTGAGAAATGTTCTTCATTCTTTGATAAGATCTTTCAGAAGACGATTCTCACAGTTGCCAACTTGTATGGTTTTACGCGCGGATAAAACAGTTGCGGAAAAATGCAAATTTGAAAGGATCGCCGAAAAAGCACACATTTCGTTAATATTTTGTGAAAAAAACGACAATTTCGTCAATGTTTTTGTCAACGAACTTTGTCAAAAGATTGCCGAAAAACGCGAATTTCCTGTGCGGATCGCGGAGAAAACGGCAATTTCACCAAATATCGCAGATAAAACGCTGATTTCGTCTGAAGATCGCGGGGAAAACGTCGATTTCGTCTAAAAATTTGTGATATAATGACGATTTCGTTAAAAAATAGGGGTAAAACCGCCGTTTTCGATAAAAGATTGCTTAAAAATATTTTGTCAAAAGATCATTAAAAAAAAAGGCCGCTTTCATCAAAAGATCACGGAAAAAATGCCGATTTCGTCGAAAGACCGCGGGAATAAAACGCCGTTTTCAAGAAAAGATCGCGTAAAATTGCAAATTTTGTCTAAAGATCGTCGAAAAAAACGCCGATTTCATAAAAAAAAAACTCTGAAAAACACCGATTTCGTCAAAAGATTGCAATAAATCGCCGATTTTGCTTAAATATCGCAGATAAATCGCCGATTTCGTCTAGAGGTCGCGGAAAACGCCGATTTCGTCAAAAAATCGCGGAAAACCGCCGATTTTGAAGAAAGATCGCAATAAATCGCCGATTTTGTCTGAAGATCGCGGATAAACCCTCTTAAATAGGGGGGGGGAACTCGCGAAATCCCTCCCCCCCCCCCCGCCAATTTCCGAAAGAAATTTCTACCAGAATCACCCCTGAAACAACTCTATCCCCCCCCAGAGCCGAATTCTGGCTGCGCCACTGGATTACAGAATATGAACAAAAGTAGTTTAAGGATGGTTTTTAAAGAAGTTATGTATTTTTACGCTGAACTGCATTTAGTAAACAAAGATATGTTTATAGAATGTCAAAAAATGATATACAGGGCACACAAAATATTAAATACATGGGTGTTTATGGAAGAGAATCTCTGGAAGTGTGATTTCACTAGATTTAAGCGTGTTTTAATCTTAATTAAATATTAGCTAAATACAGTATGGAACCATTTAACTGGAAAACCAGTTATCCGGAATGATATTTCTAATAGACTGATATTAGAATCTTTGTAGAAAAAAAAGAGTCATACACTGCCAGTTGTACATTATGCATTGCTTGAAACAATTTTATAGTATAGTTTGATAACAGCATCTAGTATTTGAAATAGAAGCATATATTGTTATATTATAGATGTTTTCATTTTTATACAGAGAAAACAGAAGAATTTTTGTTTCCAAGGAATTCCCATGAATTACCTTCTTTCAAACTCTAACATTTGACCTTACTTGCATCTAATTCTTAGTTCAATTTAATAATTAATTTAAAATTCAAAATAATACCACAACCACATAAATTCCATAAAACTTATCAAATGGATGCTGCTTTAATATCCAACCAGTTATCTGGAACACATCTGACCCCAACCATTCTGGATAAATGGTTCTATACTGTAGTAGCATATACATATGCATAAAGATAGTAGACAAAATACACAACTGTACAGAAGAATTAAAATATGCTACCATCTATTGGGTATAAATTTCGGAAAGTCAAATTTCAACCTATTAGGTATTTTAACACTTTACAACATAGTTGAAAATGATTCAGTTTGTCTGTCTGTACTCTAACTTGCGTTAATATAGTTGGATTGCTCTGTAATTGATGTTTGTCTGTAATTGGCATATTATCGTACAATGTTTTGAACTCATGCATTTTTGCATAAAAATTAAACAGCTATTGCATCAAAATATGAATACAGTGAAACTCCAACCTAACATTCCCACATCCATCGTTTTCCTGCATAGATCATCTTATTTCTACGGTCCCTGCACAAATTATACTTAAATAATGTTAATGAAATCTGCACGCATCGTTCTTCAAAAAAAATTTTCCCCGTATTCATCGCTGTAAAATTTTTCTCCTCACCGAAATGAAATTTAAAGTCATGCGAATCCATATGACATACAAACTGGAATTACTTCTTTTATCTTAAGATAGCTCATTTATGCTGTTTGTGTTAATGATGGCGACAATAATGCAGATGAAGAGTAGCTGTATACATAAGAAGTTGTGATTACATTTTCATTGATCAAGATGGTGCAACATGTGATATTCTACATTTAGAGGAAATGAGTGCTAATGCAAAAAATGAAAATAATGGCAAGAAGCAGAGAATAATACTCATGCCGATGAAGCTGAGCCTCCATTGCCAAATCTGTCTAAAGCAATTATGGCTTTGAATCTGTATGAACTTTTACATATGGATATGAAATTACAGAAAATGACCAGAAAAATGTTGTAAACCTTGAAAATTTATTTTTTCATTAAAAAAACAGAACGAAAAACCAAACAAAATTATTGTTTTTTTTAAATAAATATCAATATAACTTTGATTTATTTCTTTTACAGTTTAGTAAGCAATAAATTAGTATTTATTAGTATACTGTATGCATTGCATGCATTAGTAATGCATAAAAAATGTGTTTTTTCATGTTTTGAAGTTAATTCTCATTCATTGTTTTCCTGCATTTATCATTTTTTTCCCTCTACCCCTTGAAAAACGATGGATCGAGGTTCTAGTGTATTTATAAAAATATTTTTAGTATGAACGTACCACATTTGCCATGCAATTTCCAACTTGTTTCTTGGGAATTCCCTTCAATACAGGGACATTCCTTTTAACATTTTAATCTCAGAAAAAAATCCTGTCTTTGTACAGGGCAAGTCATAAGTATTGAAGCAATAGCCTATCTCCTTAAATATTGCCCCTAGACCCATAATTCCAAATGCAAAAATTCATTAAAAAAGGTGTCATATATGATGGCATAATTGACTTCATGGGGTTCTATTTGAAAAAAAAAAAAAAAAAGAAAGTTAAATTTTTATATACCCCCTCCCACCCATAGGGTAAAAATTCCAATTAGAAAAACTTTCCTCATTCATTCCTAAACTAAACACAAAATTTTGCATCTTCATATCTGCAAAACTCAGAGTTATGGCTGTTTAAGTAATTTGCCAGGTTTTAAGGGATTAGGCACAAATTGAAATGCATGCAATTCAAGAAAAATGTTACTCTAAGAGTTCTAGGAAACATGCAAAAAAATATATTTATTGAGTTAGAATTTTGATTTTTTTCCCCTTTTTGTAATGGTTAATCAGATAATTTACAAACAAAATCATATCCTAAAATTTCCCATAAAGTTTTTAAAAAATGTAACTCATTAGTATTTTTCTAAGTACAGTAATTTAAAATCATTATAACTTGAAACATTATGCACTAAATTTCATTTTTTTAAATTTAATTAAAGAGAAAAAAAATTTCAGTTTTATTTCAGCATTTTTTAACAATATTTACTTAAAAATTGATGTAACTTATTTTTTCAAAAATTGTATGTTCAAAAGTAAATATCTTTTCAAACTTGTCGAAAAAAAAATGTATAAAATAAAAAAAATTAATTTAAATAAATTCCAGGTTTAAATCTTATTTCTTGAATAATTTTTGAGTTAATAATTTAAAGATAAAAAACATAAAAACACATTTACAGTTTTAAACAAAAATGGTCTTCTAAAAAAAAAAAAATATATTGAAGTTTTTTTTTATGTAAAAAAATTGTTTTTCAAGCTTGCAATTGTATATAAAAGAAAATATTTCAAGAATCAAAAGTAAATTTTCTTCATGTACTTTTTATGCTTTTTGTATATTAATGACTTGTTTATGTTATATGTAATAGTTTCCTTATTTATGGAACATTATATTGTATACTATCAATTATTTAAACTGGGAATAAAAATAGTATTTTTGTTTATACAAGAAGTTTAAGACAAAACAAGGGGAGGAATGGAATATGCCTGTAAAGGGAGAAATGGAACAGGTCCAATTCTCCTTTTTTTTTTATATAAAATGAATGTAAATTGCTAACATGCAAACATTTTTACAGGATAGTATATTTGTTATAACATTAATAATATATTCATTTACTTCAAAATGCAAATAAATTGAGTCTGATTTTTTTCATGTAATCTATGATGGACAATTCTGAATTTTCATTCCAGTCATAAAAACACTGGAATTTAATATTGTGTCACATACATTATGTACCTACAATGTTTGTTTGATTGTATATCTAGCCGACAATAGACTGTATGTGTTTTATAACTTTGTTTTATTGCTGTTCCATACCTCCATCCTCCCTGTTAGTGGGAAGTTATGGACACATTTTGAAACTTACTTATTACTTTACACTTACTTTATTTAATTATAAAATAGCTTTTGCAAGTTATGTTTCTATATTGTTCAGACAGATTATAAAGGTGTTTCACCTTGCACTCTATAAATTAAAATTTTTGTTTTTGTGTCAAACAAAGTTGATTTTCTTACTTTTGTAAAAAATGTCCCACAGTACCCCACTCGCCACTATTATTTAAATGTCCGTCAATTATTTAAAACAATGCTTCTTCTAACATGTCGATAAGGAGTTTTTTCATAACTTTAACTCTCACGACTTCAGGCTTTTTATCTTCCCGGCAAGGCCGTTAAAAAGTTTGTATTCTGGGACCAGGCCCGGGATTTTATTTTTATTTTTTTTCTGTAGTAGCCAGCCCTTATATGTTCTTTTAATTCAAACTGGGGCTGTCTTTTCTCTTCCTAGGTCTGCACGGGGCTAAATTTTCAGTTCCGGTTTCGACACAATTCATATTAAAATCAACTTTTCTAACTGGTCTAATCCATGCAACAATAAGTAAAATTTGCTCAGCCCAAAAACTTTTACCAAAAGTGCATATTTTTTAAATTGTCATTATTTTACATTAAAAACTTTAAAATTAATTTTTTATAAAGGATAGTAGATGTAAAGGGGGGAAAAAAACAGTAAAATCAGTAAAAATGAATCAGCCTATGATGCAATCTTGTCTTACACTGAAAAGATCCGTACAAAGTGAATAAGATAATACCTAAGAAAAAAATAGATTGCATTTATACCTCCTAAGAAAGGAACTTGTATTTAGCACATTTTTATCTCCCCCATGAGATTCCATCTTATATGATTTTACTGTATAGCAAACGATATTAAAGGTAATTTATAACATGATTTTTCAATCGATAAATCAATTATAACAGAAGTAAATTTTCCATGTGGATGAAAAAATCTGGGCCAGGTTTCGAACCAGGGATGTATTGGCTGAAGCCACCGATGCTCTTCCAACTAAGCATTGGCATGTGATTGTTAAGGTTATTTGGGTGAAATAGTCCTCCAATGTTCAAGTCTGGGAGGCTCATGTGGAAGAGCACTGGCGGCTTCAGCTAATACATCCCTGGTTTGAATCCTGGCCCGGACTTTTTTCACCTACATGGAAAATTTACTTCTGTAAGAAAAGTAATATTTACGTATAAATACAGATTCATTAATAAAACAAATATGCTAGCGTTTTGCGCTTCTTTAAAAGTAAAAATTATAAACAAGAAAAAAGAAAAAGCTATAAGTATTTTTAATCAGAACTCAACTATACGAAACAATTTTTACTCATATTGATGTAAAAAACTATGT
Organism: Maratus speculifer; assembly: GCA_964019185.1. NCBI lineage: Eukaryota > Metazoa > Arthropoda > Arachnida > Araneae > Salticidae > Maratus > Maratus speculifer. The sequence goes on along the minus strand of OZ025293.1, from coordinate 410,563,912 downwards.
AGAAATTCAATGAGGCTGATGTGGGCTGTGATTTTAATTTTTTTTTCAGGCCAGGCCGAACTTTTTCCTATGAGTAGTTTGGGTTCAAACCTAAATATTTCAACCCGTGCTGATTTCTACTACACACTACCAAGATATTTTGAAAGCAGGTTTAGAATTAAATCTGTACGCTGCATTTTCATGTCCAAATGAGAGGCACAGTCTTAAATTGACATTAAAAAATGGACAATATGTGGATGATCCCTTTCTTGCTTTCAAAATGAGTCAAAAATTCTTTGTTTAGAGATATGGTTAAGTGGTGTAAGTCACGAATTTTGGAGGATTTTGGATTTTAATATCTCTGAGATTTATAGATTTGGATTTTATGCATTTTTTTTGTTCAATTCAAGAATGGATAAGGAATAATTTCTTAACTGGGAATTTAGCCCTACTAATCTTATAAAAATGTATTTTTTGTATTTTTTAAATAGACCCTCCCTCCTATGGAATTGCAACTTATGCCATCAAATATGGAACCTCTTTTAATGAATTTTTTCAACAGAAAGTATGGGTCTAAGGGCAATATCAAGGAGATAGCCTATTGTTTCGATATTTATGACTCACTCTGTATATTGTGAGGGGTATCATGTGAAAGCTTTCGTTACGCTGAAATTTAAAAAAAATATTTTTTATTTTAGGCATTATATTTTCACAGATATTATCAAAAATAGAGTGCAAAAACCCATCTAATTCCAAATCTTCTGAAACTAAAATTATGAAAAAATTAGAGATTATAGATGTTATATTAAACCTTGCAGGAAAACTATAACGATTACTCTAGGTTGCATAGTTTTTTAGAAAAGCACATTTTTCAGTCACATACAATTTCGATTTGTGGGCATTTAACAAAGGTGTTAAGAAGCATTGGAGTTACCTATCAAAGCAGATCTATAAAAGCATTGTTGATAGCGATTTAAAAAAAAAACTTGGTAATTAACTGAAATATTAACCCTTAATGACAGGGACAGTTTGTACATAAATATACACCGACGAACCATTACATTATGACCACCGTCCATCTACAACAATGGGATCGCCCAGGAAAAAAACCAATGCGCGTGCGCGGCTGAGGTTGGAGTATATAAAAGGGCTATGCATTGTCTTTCCGAGCATAGCTTGATTAGCGACATAATGGGAAAAGCAGCTGATTTATCAGACTTTGATAAAGGTCAAATCGTTATGGCTCGGCGACTGGGAACGTCGATATCAGAAACGGCGCGTTTAGTTGGCTGTTCACGTGCAGTAGTTGTGAGCACATATCGAAAGTGGTGCATGGATGGTGAAACGACAAGTCGCCGGCCAGCGGTGTGTCGTCCACGGAGCATTGATTCCAGAGGAGAGCGGAGATTACTACGCATTGTTCGCCGTGATCCAAGATCTACAATAGCTGAAATCAGTACCAACTATAACAGTGGCGACCCAGGCAGTGTTTCTCAACACACTGTGCAGCGTACATTGCTGCGCATGGGCCTACGGAGCCGGAGGCCGAAGCATGTCCCTGCACTGACAGCACGTCATCGCCAACTGCGTCTGCAATGGGCCAAGAAACATCGGAATTGGACATTAGAAGAATGGAAGAAAGTTGCATGGTCCGATGAATCACGTTTCCTGGTTCATCACATCGACGGCCGTGTGCGAATACGCCGATTTCCAAACGAAACCCTGGCTCCCGGGTGCACAATTGGACGGAGACAAGCAGGTGGCGGAGGTATTATGGTGTGGGGATTGTTTTCATGGAGCACATTAGGACCCATAATCCCTATACAACAATCCCTGACGTCAATGCGTTACGTGAACATCGTTGCAGACCAGGTTCACCCATTCATGGCAACAGTATTTCCAGAGGGGGATGGTGTTTACCAACAGGATAATGCACCATGTCATAAGGGTGGAATCGTCAGGGAGTGGTTCGAGGAACATTCCAGTGACTTTCAAGTCATGTCTTGGCCTCCAAATTCTCCTGACCTTAATCCAATAGAACATTTGTGGTCCCACCTGGAAAACCAAATTCGAGCTGCAACGCCACCCCCTCGTAATGTGAGGGAATTGCAGGACCAGTTGGTGAACACTTGGTACCAGATACCTCAGACTACGTATCAGCACCTTGTGGAATCAATGCCTCGCCGGGTTCTGGCAGTTTTGAGGACTAAAGGTGGTCCTACACGTTATTAAGAGGGTGGTCATAATGCAATGGCTCTTGGGTGTATATGTTGGCGGCGTACTCTGCATACCATGTGGCATACTCTGCATACTAGCATGTCCAGTGGAGCAAGATGCAGAGACCCTCTAGTGTCGTCAAAACTCGCAGGATAGGCATGCAGCATCTCCTGGAGTTATTGTCGCAAATGGCTTTGGACAGTGCCTGGCGTGCCTCCTTGGCCCTGTGGTTCATTTCCCTGTGTCTGCAGCAGCTGTGGGAGTTATGAGCTGATTCTTAAAAGTTGGTGGTGATTGGAAGTGCTCCTGGGACCAGAGAGTGGTCACGTTGAGAAACCAGCATGGGGTTAGTTGCCTGGCATGTGACCTTTTCTTTTTTCTGGCAGGTTTGCTTCCTGCAGATTACTTGGTTTTAGGCTCACCAGCTAATGCATTGGCACATCAAATCTCGGGCGAACTCTTGGTCCGCTCTAAGTCTGCATATCTGTGTGCTACTGGTGTTTACTGCGCCTTTTGATGAAGAATTATCAGTACCTCAAACTAACTTTTACCTTTCTAATCCCCAAGCTGGAAGTCGCTTCGGCCTTTTTTGGAGGGGCTTTCCTCGTTCAAAAGGAATGGCAAGAGGTACCTTTTTTTCGGTAGTGGTCTACATGGCATGGGGAAGGAGCACTTGTACTAAAAAATCATAAGGGCCATGAGGTAAAGGTAGTAGGTGGCGTGGCCTTGCACTGTCATCCTGTTGAAAGCCAGAGGGGAGGGGGGGGGGAATCACACAGGACTCTGGAGACAGAGTAAAAAGCAGATTTTTTTGAAGAGGAACAATTTAGCTAGCTATATTTATTAACTGTTACTACAAAACAATGAAGTAGGCAGATATTTTTTTCACTACTTTGTGTTCCGAGGAGAGACAATAGGGAAGAAGCAAAAATTTCAAGGGAGTGGAGGACAATACAGATTAAATTCATCAACAAAATCAAGAAAATTCTTACTTCTGTTTAAAATCCATATTACATTGATTTTTTAATCTTTATTTTCATTTATAAAACATTACATGACCTGTACATTCTACATGATTTACTATATTTACTAGAAACTAATGTTATTTTATAGCCATCCATAAGAAGGAAAATGTTTTGGAATTAAAAAAAAAGATAAACATTTTTTAAGATCTTTTATCTTTTTCTTTGGCAAAGGGAGAGGGGGGGGAGGTAGATTTATACTTATGTTTATGAGGAATCTTAATATTTTGTATTCAGTTCTACTCAATAATGCATTAATTTCTTTTAGTTCTGAGCTCAGTAATAAAATTTGTGTCAATCTGCAGCAAAATCTTTTTGCATCACAAAAACGTGGGACAAATAAACTAATAAATAATAGTAACACACAAAATAAACAAAGTTTGAACTTACAAAAAACTATACATATAATAAAAAAATGCAATAAATCTAGAAACCAAAAATACAGTTTAGCAATTTTATTTAAAGCTGTTAGATATTTTTGCAAGGTGCAAAATAATCTGCAGTGTTCACTGCCATGCAGGAATGTAGTGGAGGGTATATGGGGGAATATGATGTATACCTTCTGAATTTAAAAGAAACACTGTATACCCTTTGTTTAGCTATAGTATACACACTCTAGGGTATACCATCTACCTTGAGTGTATACCCTCTGCTTAGAGTATATATCCTCTGTTATTTTTACAACTACACCCCTGCTGTCAAGATGTACTTTTTTCAAAGAGTAAATAAAAAATCTCATTTTATTTCACAATGATACAATTAAACATCATTTCTATGAATTTCCATTTATGTGAACACAAAAATATTCCTTGATTAGATAAAATGTAGGATTTACTTACTTTACAAAATGTTGAAATACAAATTTTAAGACTTCAAAATTACAAGATGGAAGTTTTTTCAAAAGATCCCTCAGAGTGAATAGTCTACAACTTTTATCCTGTATTCCTGAAGAAGAGTATGATGCACCTACTCAAAAAGAAAAAAAAATACATTTTATGGAACAGAAAAGGGAGTGTGATAGAAAATTAAAATAAAAATTCTAAAGAAAGTTACCTGAAATTTCTGTTAATTCACTCATTAAGCAAGGCGGTATTAAGGGAGGAAGTCTTTTGGAAAAGAAGTCTTTAAGGGCTGTAGCAACAGCATTGACGGGTATATCTAACTCCCTGATAGAAATTGAAGGATCTAAAAGCAAAAAATATTTCTGAAATCTAAATTTTGTGAGAAAAAAAAAATCAAAGTAGTATATAATTAATGAAAATCATTTTATCCTCTTAAGAATCTTCCCTAATTTTTCAAATTCACCACTACATACATGAGATTTTCAGATTTTTGATAATTGTATATTATGTATATATATATATAAAATCTGTCTAATAGATCAAGAAACAGGAGGAAAAATTATGAAAATCATGGGAATACTAATGTAATTTTTCAATAGCATAAGATTAATCTTTTCAAAGGCAATTTCATTCATCAAATCATATCAGAGCTAAATAGCACTGCTCTCTACATACAAAAGGTTATTAAAATTCAACAGAAAATGCATCATGTTTAGTAACAGAAAGAAAAATATGCAATTTTAAGATTTGAAAAAAATATAAATATATATTAAATAAGTCTCTTGAAAACTTTTCAGCAAAAAGAATTAAGAATCATATAGTGGTACAGGAAAGACTTGCTGATCGGCAGTGCCCACTACTCTTAAAATGGGATTTTCAGTAGTATGATAAAACTTAAATTATGACCATGGTACAAAAACAAATTTACATTTTGCAAAGTACATCACAATACATTATATCTGCATAAAACTCCAGCAAAATTAAATATAATAATGGTTGATTGGTTGTGACCTAGTAAAGTTCGTTGTTCAGGAGTAGGTGCCTTTCTATCATTCATGATATAATAGTGGGCAAGTATATTAGCCCTTGAATGGTCCCAGTTATCCCAAGGGAATGTAGTTTGTAATATTTAAATCTCTTTTGCTATTGTGGGTCATTTGTTTCTTTGGTAGCACAACATTTTTTCTAATTATTATGTGGTAACTCTTTACTATTTTGCTTTAATGGCCATTGATAACTGTAATTCTTTTAGTTTGTAAATTTTGTTGTGAGAACATTTCTTTATAATTTCAGAGAAAAAAAATTAGAATATGGATGAATAAAAATACATGTTCTTTGCCCAACACTTTTTTTTTTTTTTACCTGTTTGGCCTATTTATTTATCAAGAAAACTATTGCATATAAAAATATGAAAAATGCTAGTTTCATATGTTCGATAAAAATGCTAAAAATTTTAAAATTAGGTTTTATTTAACGTTGAATTCTGTCAAGATAGCTCCATTAAAAATGTTTTACTGGATCAAAAACTGTGCATAGTCATTTAATGGTCATTAGTAGGCCATATTTCAAGAGCCTGCAATATGCAGTATGCAATCATTTTAAAATGCGACTAATTTTTTGAGTTTTTTTTCAACTTTTATTGAAAATTTCATTATTTTGATAGATTTATTTCATACTAACTGACTTGTCTGGTGTTGCCATGGCCCGGTGACTTTAATACAAAATAACAAATAACCTTAAATGCAAAATAACTTCAAATGAGTCAAATGATTTTATATATCAACAGAGAAACTTTCTAAAAACAATTCTAAAGCAGGGGGGTCTCACTTCTTTCAGCAGTGTATACTCTTGATTTTGTATAAATTTTTGTTTTTGCGATGAAAATTATCTAAACACAATCAGAGTTGGGGGGGGGGGGGGACACACCAGAGGTGCTACAGCTTCAGTCTATATTGGGTTTAAAATTTTAACCAATATTTTTTAGATTACATACTTTAAAATTATTTTTAATTTTAAAACAGCACAAATAAGATTTCCTTTCGATTAAAAATATATATACTCATGAATATTAAAAAAAGAAAGGAAATTTTAGTACAAATTATGCCACATTAAAAACAATCCATGTCATGACAGCAGTTGATGGCTATAAGAATTGAAACATCAATCAGTTAAGAGGAAATGAATGACAACCTAATTACAGAACATTGCTACTGGTTATTTAATTATATGCAGGTATAAAAATGGGAAATGAAAAAAAAGGTGGATTTTTTTTTTCATCGATACGGTGGAGCCAAACTCTTATAATTTAAGTGTCATTTTAACAGCTACCTATACAATAAAATTAAATGTAATTGCATGCATGATTTTTTTTTCTTTTTTTTTTAATTTAGAAAGTATAAACAATGCTAAAAGGTTAAATCCAAATATACCTGATCAACTTATGTGAAGTACAGTCAATTTTCCAAAACAAATATTATTCTAAATGGTTTAACTATTAACACCCCCTTTTTTTTCAAAAAACAATTTACTTGCTAAATTGATCTTTTCTTTAGAAATACATCTTGAAAAAGGTATTACATAAATTAACCAAAAGTGTTGTATAAATAGTATAAAATATTCTACTCCAAAAATGAATTTCCTTTAACTTTGAATTTTTAAACTCTAAAAAAGTTTCATTCTTGAAAAACACTTTGAACAACTTCATTTACACAACTTTCAGATGCTTATATGATATAAGCTCACATTTTATTTTGTCTCTTTTACACAACAATTCAAAAACAAACTCCAAGGGTTTGATTAAACAAAATGTCAGGTTTCTGAATTTTTCAGGCAACCCCTACCCCCTTCTATCCCCTCCCAAAAATATCTTTGCATTTTTGCATCAACCCAGAGAATGTCCAAAATTACTTTTTAAAGATGGAATTCCTGTTTTAGGAGAAACTCTTTCATGCTTGTATATGTCAATATTTTTAAAACAAAGGGAATAAGCATACTTTTAGAGCCTGCAATGTCTGATCAGGTATTGGTGAAGGTAGCTGGTGGGGTGCACATCCCCCCCTAGAATAATAAATTTTGATATCCCGAATTTCAAATAGGAAGAGGGGCGATATCAAGATTCAGTTCTTCTTTATTTCTTTATTTATTGAATAACAATGCATCATATATATTTTGTAAGAGATATTTGAAATAATATCTAGATTTATAGTTTCAAATTAAGTCCCTCCCCATATTTTATGTTTAATAAAGACCACACCAATTTCTTTTGATGCAATGGCTACAAAATGTAGATAGTCAATTTTCAGAGAAGAGTTAATGTCATTCAACTTTTTTCTGGTCAATAAAAATTATTTTTTAGACTTGATTTCAAATTAACTTTTTGGGTTCCATTCGGGTACTATTCTAGTCATATAGGGATCAAGTTTGTGTTAATGAGTTTTGAAGGTATAAGTGAAATAATGTAGAGGAGAAATTATTAAGCATAAGACAATTTAGTTCATATTTCTATAGGTCATATGCTTTCAGGGAGGACTTTCAAAAGGAAAGTGACTCAAATTGTCATTCTCATACAAGGATAACCCTAAAGTCTTGTACAGTTACCATGATGGTATTGAACCTACAAACATAAATCAAAGCTCTTCATTTTGTGGCCAGCATGTTAACCACAGGCTGAATAGATACCAGCAATAACAGTAAACTTATTTGCTCAATAATTAAAAGGAAATTAATAAGAGATAAAACAGGAACTAAAATTAAGGGCTTAATAAGGGAAAATAAAAAAATAAATAAAACATAAAATAGACTATAGAAACATTAAATCTTCTATACCATCATCTCTGAATCAGATTCAGAACAAGAGAAACTGAATTCATTAGTATTGGATGAGTCATCAAATTCATTGTCCATTTCAGAATCTGAATTTAAAATAAAATTGAGCTTTTCTACAGTTTCTTCAACTAGTCCATCATTTTTCTATATTTCTTTTCATGTTTTTTGATGGGATTGCAGCATTTTTTCCATTTTTCTGCAGGTATGCTATTTATGGCATCATATACATTTGATGAGGGTTTCTATATTAAGGTTGCTTTTTGTACTCCTTTCACAAACTTAGCATTTTATTACTGCCCAAACTAACTTTATGGAGTTCAGATCACTGTGGTAGAGAAGCTGCCTGATGACTTCAAGGCAATGTCTTTTGAAAAGTTTGTCAATACAATATATTTTTTGAAGGACATCAATTGTTCAAAATAATTTAGAAAAGTTCTGCTTCTTCATACTTTCATCAAAATTAATAATTTTTTGTTTTACCACTCAATCACTTTTTTAGCGTCATAATTTTTTTAAAACTGGATCCTCAATTTTTGTATGGTATGAGGTGTTATATATACAAATCCCAGAATTGGAAGGAATGTTTGGCATTAATTTTCCTTTCAGCCACTTTTCAAAATTATAGTTAATTTGGCATGAATAAATAATCCCCAGAAACACTCCAGCCTTAAAAACTAAATCAGCATGAAAATCCAAAGGAGAAAATCCAGATTCAGCATGTAGGTTGATTAGATGGTGTCTGGCTATCTTCTACAAGGGCACCAATCTTCTTACTTTGCGAACATTTTGAAGAAAGCCAGATTATAGTGAATCCATATTTCATCCAGAAATATTACACTTTGCTGGCTCTCTCTATTTTCTCATTGTCCTTAGAAATCAAAATCTCCAAGAGACAATGTCTGATCTTTCAATCAGAACTTTTCACATCATTTCCACTGATAGCCAACATTGTGGAGAGATTTCTTAACATGCCTATTTTCATGGGAATTTTATTCTTTCTTTTACTACAAAGAGAAAGAAATTAATTGATGACATTCTGTCCAAAGCATGAAATTCAATTACAACACACCTTAAGATGCACAAATTAAAATTGTCCAATACAACATTCCTTTCACCATTACACTTGTGAATTTTTCCTTGTGAGGAAAATATTGCACTGGATTCAGATTCCTTCTTTATTTGCTATATTGTTCGAAGGGATATCCAAGTGGCAGCAGCTGCACATTTTTATGCTTGCAATAAAGGAAACAAAAGTTTCTGTGTATTTGCTTCCTTTTCAAAAAACTTTGCGACATTATTCACAATCATTCTTTTCTTCAAATGGATAGTTTTCCTTTTGGTGGCATATCAGATTGTTACATAAATAACAGTTTAATAATAATAAATTAATAAGTGAGAGAAATGCAATATGCTGCTTATCAGTAGAAAAAATAACAGGTATCTGGCAAGGTGAGCTCACATAACAGTATTGAGAGGAATACTTGGTAATTTTTCTTGCCCTAAAGCAACCCTTGTTCCCAACCTATTCTAGCCTTCTTTGAAATAGACTTTTCTTCAGAAAGAAAGGAACCAACCACCATTTCCTGAGCTACAGACTATACAAAATTCACCTATTTAGCACTTTTGAATAATGATTTATACTAAAAATTTTTATGTATAAGATTCTATTTACATAAGTTTCATACAGTATGAGATCCATTATCCAGAAACTCCATTTTCAGAAAGTTCCAAAAACCAGAATGCAAAATGAAAACCGAAAAATAATTTTTTTATTTCATAAATGTAAAAATTAAAGAAATATTTTACATTAAGCATGGGATATAGCAGAAAGATATACATATATTTAAAAGGTGATACAATTTGCGACCATCTGTGATATTTTTTGATGGTGTGAATGAACATGAAGTGGAAAACTTTAAAACTTCTAAGAAGGAAATTATGACAGATCTGCTGGACTAAACTAAGGGACACTCATGTTCAGATTCTCAATTGTTAGAACAATATGCAATGTAAAATTGTCTTTGCTGCTGCTAATAAGTCATTATAATTAATAATTGATATATTAATAACCTCTTCAGACCTGAGCATAAAATAACTCTGCAAGTATATATTTATTGATTTTGCATAATCGAAATGACACCATAGATGACAGAAATGTGTCATTCTTATGAAATCAGTACTTTAGGGGAATGGTAATTTAGGTTTACAAATATGGATGTAAAAGTACTAATCCCCTTAAAACATCAGTTTAACTATCGGTAATATAAATTTACGCAATTAAAAATTAAGTTCTTTAAACAAGTAAATGATCAGCAAATCCTCAATTTTTTTTATTGTAAAGTATTTAAGTTAAACAATCATGAATATTTCTTACTTTCTTGGTCACAATGTCATGAAGGTTTTTCGAAACTCAGATGAAAATAATATTTATTTTATGAGGTAATATTCATCAGCGCTGACATTTATTGGTTTTGTTTTAAAGCAAAATACACTCAGCTGTATAGAAGTAAAGTAAAAATGGAAAAAATTCGAACAGTTTCGTTTTTATGAGGAAAAGAATGGGGGTACACATTTGTGTACCTCAGGTCTGAAGAGGATAATAAGTCATTATAATTAATAATTAATACATTAATAATATATTAATTAATATATATTAATAATATTAATAATTAATATAAGTTATAATTATAAGTCATTTGATGACTGGAATTGAAATGTTTGACAATGACAAATGATATGTCTAATGAAAGTAATGATGATCAGTAGAATGAAATAAGTAAAAAAAATTTCAAATGAGCTACTGATATTTTTCAACTGAACAACCAATTTGTGGAATGCAACAAAGAAGTTACTTCCATAAGCAGCAAATCATGTCATAATGCAGGACACAGGAGCAATCAGTACAAGAGATTACAAGCAGCCAATTTTAATAAAAAAATTTCTAAAAACCCAAATCAAAAGATTCTGCTCTCAAGTCATATGATAGTATTTTTTTAATTTGAAATTTAATTTAGAATTTATTTATTTATTTATTTATTATTTTTTAATAGAAATAAGTTATTAGCAAATTTGTAATATATATTTACATACATTATTCATATTTTATGCATTTCATGCTGCTATTTTGTACCATTCTTAAACTTATAGTAAAGTATTCCGAACTACAGAAAAACCCCTTATCCAGAATATCCGAGGTCCCAAGCATTCTAGATAACAGATCCTATACTATATTCACTTTTTAAATTATTATACACAGCATTTTAAATATAACTGTAATACTAACAAGGGAATCACTTTTGGTGTTGATCACACCTAGCATTAAAACTTGGTGCAGTTTAAATCCTCTAAATAAGAAAGCTTGAGAATCTGAAAATTTTTCCCATTAGTCAGATTATTATTATTATTATTATTATTATTTTTTTTTTGCAGCATAACTGTTTGAAAATCAGTTTTTGAGGCCACTTATTTTCCTGTTGACATTTTTTTTTTTTAAGAAAAACATTTAAAAATATAAATTAGTTAATAACAGATATAAAATATTGAAAAAAGTTTTAAAAATTACTTCAAAAACCTACAAATTTGGTTTTGAAAAATTGTGACAATGTATTCACATTTTTGGCAGGGAACAAGCTGGCATATTTTCAAAAGTAGAGTTTCCCCGGCAACCCTAGCTGAATGCCATAGCTCCAAAAGGCAAGGGAAAAATTCACAGTGCCCTATTTGGCAACTTAACTCATTTTTGGTGTAAAATAAATAAATAGAAATCAAACATTAAAAAAACTAAAGTATAAAAAATATAAATATTATTTTAACAGAATTTTTACTGGCTCTCTATCTTTTATGTATAAGTCTACAAAATGCATTAGGTCTTGATGCTAGGTGCGAGTAGCACCAAAAATGGTTTCCTTGTAAGAAGCCTCTCACAGTCTTCTGTTTAGATTTTATTTTATTCTCATTCTACTAGGGATAAATAATGTTATTCAAACTAAGGACAAATAATGTTATTCAAACCAAGGGCAAATAATGTTATTCAAACCAAGGGCAAATAATGTTATTCATGCTCTTTATAACAACTTTTTTTCAAAGAGAAATTTTTGTTGTATTTTCTAGTAATTTGAGATTAAGATGAAGATTTACACCTGGGAAAAGCATACCATTAAAAGAAAAGATCATACCAGAAAAATTAACTAGATCAACAAAACAAACTACATTTCATGAAAAATTGCAAATATATACAATAATAATCAAAAAAACTAAAAAAAAAAAAAAATCACAATTATTCTAATAATTTTCACACCTCTGTATATATACATTTATATAAAATCAACTTAAAGGTAAGAAACCATACAAATTTGGGGTTCATTTAAAGGTTTACAGCATGCGCAATGTTAAACAGGTCAGCTAGTATTAAATAAACCTAACCAAACTTTAGCTATCAAATTGGTTTAATAGTGGCAATTTGTAATTTGAGCCAAAAAAACAGACTTTAAGAATAAACATTCGATTCAAGTATGCAAATCTAAAAGTGAATAATGAAAGATGGACAGTGACTAGAAGCAATCACATAGGTATGAGTCCAAGGTGATCAAACATCACCTATTATACATATAACAGCTAATACTTTTATTTGATTTTCATAACTTTGGGCATTATTGAATTGTTATACAGTAGACTTCCTGGAAATTATAGTTCTTAAAACCACAAATGACAAAAATCTATGAATTGTTTCAGATAAAAACAGTAAAGTTGTAGGGAAAAAAATTCAAGATTGAGCTGATATCAGTGGCGATTGCAATTTTTATTATTTTTAAATCAGTGAAACTTTTTGGCTATTTTAGCTAACTGCAAACTAAATTTTCGTGACTTATAATTGTAGTATAAATTAACATATCTAGAGCATAAAAGCTTTCACATTATAGGTTCTGCATAATATTTCACATGTGTAATGGTAAATAATGTTTTGTTTTCTTTGTCAGTTTTTCAACAATTATATCATTCCACACAAATTTTAATAAATCATCATTCAGATTAATATGACTGAACTCGCACTTTCCCATGAAGCAAGTATAAATCTATTTCAAAACAAAAAAGGCATGGAGCTTATCTTTTTACCAAACATATTTTTTAATTAATCAAGCTTTATTGATTATTAAATATAGCTAAACAAGAAATAAAACTTCATTATTTAAGATCCTGGAATGAATTATTAGTGTTTCTTTATGAGATGAGTTTTACTGAATAATTCAAGAAAAATGTATTACATCATCATCATCATCATATTATATATTAGAATTACATTATTTTCTTGACCTTTTAATATCTATTTAAATGTTTATTATTTATATTTACTGTAAGCATTTATTATAATTTACAGAACATTATCAAGACAAGTATTGAGAACAAAATAGAAACAAAAAAGTGATTAGAAACTCCCAAAATTCTATTAACTGAACAGCTTCTGGTCCCAAGCTGTATGGATTTGATAACTTTATTTCTTATTATACAAGGTATCCCAGAGTTATTGGAACAAACTTTAATGATAGGCAGGGGATATCCCAAGGATTTAGATTTGCATAGCAACAGCAAAGTAAAAAATGCTTTCCTGATGTGGTTAGGATGACACAAAACACAAGAAAAAAAAGGACATGAACAGGAAGAAAAACCATGTTTATTATACTCAGTGATACAAAAAGAGGGACAGTGCTGGAAAGTGCTGAAGAACTTATCGCACCCATTCTGGAGAAGTCTGAGACACTTTTGCTATTATCAAAAATATTAGATCTTCCATGCATCACTTCCCATGTTAGTAATTTTGAACATCTACTTTGATGACAATCATTGTCTCTTTAATGTTCTTTTTCCTCAGTTTTTTGTTGTACTAAGGATAATAAACATGTTTTCTCCTCTTATTCATGTCCTGTCTTTCTTGTGATTTGTGTAATCACTAACATGCCAGGAAAGAGTTTCCGACTATGGGTTGCTATGCAAATCTGAAGATTCCCCAACCTCTCCATAAAGTTTGTCCCAATAATTCTTGCGCAACTTGTATTAATTGTTGAATGAATAATGGAAGAGGTTTAAACCAATTTAATTTGCCCTTTATCCATATGCTTCGTTACAGATAAAAATAAGATTACAATTAAAAAAATTAATAAAATTTTGATCATTCTTTTTTCAGACTGGTTTTATTCAGCAGACAAAACTCATCTATATTGCTTTTTACTTAGAGAGGAGCATGCCCTTCATACTCACTTTCGCCAATTGACATGAAAATCACATATGGTATCTCTTCTATCCCACATTAATGCAAAAACATGGTCTCAACTTGTAAAAGTCAGTGAAAAGCATGCACCTCTGTTAGTGAAAAGGAGCATAGCTCTACTTTTATAAATAAAAAAGAAAGAAAAACAATATTTCAAGCATATATTCTGAAAAACTTTCTATTATCACAACAAACATTGTCATAAAACTATAACTTCCACACAATAAATAAACTAAAAGGAGCCATAGATAAACAATTTAGTAAAAACACATAAATACAGCTAAAAACCTATTTTCAGAAATTAATGCCACAGACAGATTTTTATACATGATTGACATAGATTTTTATACATATATATCCTGTATTAAATTTAATTCAGCTGAAAAATACATAAAAATATTTCTTCAGTACTTACAATATATGAAAAGCAATGTATTCATATTCTTCTGTATGGTGCTAAATATGCATATTTTTAGTACACTCACTCAGGATACTATAGTAAAATTTAGTTCAATTATAACAGATGAAAATGCACTTTGAGCAATTTCTATTGATAAGAGTTTGCTTCAAATTCTTTTGGTTGGCCTTCTGCATGACTACAGAATTAATATACATCAAATAATGTACTAAAATTAAATTAAGCTTAAAAAGGTACATCATAACTGAAAAATTCCTTCCTGCAAACATGATAGATGCTGATGTATCTCAATTCCTTTGTATGACTCTGCAACATTAAAATATATGCCAGTTTTCAGCATGGAAAATGTTATTTCATGCTTCAAACATTTACAACCTACAGACAGTATGCAATCAAGTATTTTATGGCCCTATAAATAAACAATAAATGCTAAACATACCTTATCACAGAGCATATCATGCATCCCAAAATCACTCTGTTTGAAATAGTGTAAAATTAAAACATACAACACATAGCCCCCTAGAAACCATAATATAATTTAATTTATTGGAGTGTTCCACAAATCAACTTTAAATGCTACATAGTCCATTTTCAATACAAAACATGATGTAATGAACTTGAATAACAAATCACAATTCAAGCTTATTTAAGAAAATTACAGTTTGGACAAAAACAATAACTACTATATTAAGTTTTAAGAGAGGACAAAATCATATTATGTAATCACTGAACTCAAATTTATCAACACCCATAAGAATTTTTTTTTAAAAAAAGGTTAATGCATAAAAAACATTCTTCAAATCAAAGATTACAAAAAAGTAATTACCTTCATCAAATTTTTGAAATAGTAAATCAACGTGAGCTCTGTTTCCAGGTACACGATAAATCCCTTCAGAATCTAAACCTTCTTCTTCAATAAATTTAATGCATTTCTCTACAAACAATGGAATGGGATTGTCTTCAGACTGCATGAAATCTTCAATACCTTGCATTTGCTGGGGTATTGTCCCTCCTTTTCCCTGAGCAGCTTTCTTTTTCTTCTTTTCAGTTAACCGCTTCTGCCGTTCCTGAAACAAAATTTATTAAAATTATAAGAATAATTTAAATAGTAGATATATAATGTAAGTCGTAATATAATGTAAACAATAAAATATAAAAAGAATCAAGTTTGTAATGTATACCGGTGTTTTCAAGTAGGCAGAAAAACAGTTCAATAAATAATTTTAAATTACAAATTTTAAAAAGGGTATCAAGTATATGGCTTGAATTGTATCAGAAATGTTTATGGAAAGGATCAGAATCCAAGTTATGTTTTTGGCCCATGAAATAGACTAAAATTCGATTCTGTTTTCTGACTTATTTATTTACCTTTTTTAATATTAGATTTACACAGTATAATTTCAAAAATAGTTTTGCATTTTGTTCAGATTTATGCAACTTACATAAGTTCAGTTTCTATCACTCATAGTTTTGAAAAGAAAATATTCAATTTCTCCTCATTTTACCTCATTGTTGCACACTTGTGTTTGCAAGTGTGCAACACTTTCTTATTTACATATATTATAAAACAAATGAAAATATACAACATATATAAAAATAAAAGTATTGCAAAGCTGTGCTCTTGGTAAAATATTAACTCTTTCAACTCTAATGTCTCTTACACAAATTTTATTAAGTTGGTACCATCTTTTAAAAAAGAAGCTACCAACAATTACACTACATCAAAAATGCTTTAATAGAAAAAAAGACAAATTTTATTTTCTTTTGCTACTGCCCAAAACAAATTATGCAAAGAAAGATGATGTTGCATCATAAGGCCAACATTGGTAAACACAGATTTTGATTATTTTAACATATGTGGTAGGGCTAAGACCTCAGGTTCAAAAGATTTTATACAACGCTCCTCAGTTCTCGAGGAACAGGGGGAGGGGAGTTTAATATTAAAACACAACTTAAATACTTTTTTCAAAAAGAAAGGAACATTGATCATGGTCAACTGGTACAGAGTTCCCTCATTGTCCAGCAGGCCCAGGCTCAACACCGGGATGTGCTGCATTTGCTTTTCTCATTTTTTATTTTATACTTATAATTTAATAATCTCAAATACAAATTTAAATACTGTACCTTAACAATAACATTAGCATATTTAAACATTAATTTAGCATTTTTTATTTTTAAATCTGTATTTCTCATCATTTAGAGATTTTTTTAAAAATTCAATTTATTACTGAATAATAATTCCAAGCTTGTTACAAAATCTGTAATAGCAACAGTTTATGATAAAATAAAATATATTCAAGTGAAATGAAAATAAAAGCAGGAAGAAAAATGTGAAAGCAAAATAATTCAAAGAGCAAGCACGCATAACAAAATTTAAAAATCTTTAATATGCAAAAAATGATTGTAATTTAATTCTTATGCTAATTTTTAATATAATTATGTTTGTTACTTTAAAAACAGAGTAATATTATAATTGTACTGAATTCTCCTTGTTAAAGCAATACATAAATGATGTTTCATTAAAATCACAAATTGACACAATTGTTCAATATCACTACATTTATAAAAAATGTATCAAATGCATTTCAAAAATGATTTTTTAAAAAATAACAGTTTTGGATCTATTTATGATATTTCATACAACTATTTAGTAACAAATAAAGAAGTAAATTTGTTAAAAATAGAACTGATATTCAATATTATAATTTTTAATTGACAATGAGATTATTAAATTATAATTGTAAGCATATTTATTAAAAAAAAGTATTTAACTTGTATTATAATATTAAACACTGCATTCATTATTGTTTGCAATTTTCTTAAACTTAGTTTCATTGTTCTCCGATTAATTTTGACTAATTGGAAGATCTAAAGTACTAAGACATGTTAGCAAGTTTTCATTACAAGGCCTTCTTTTTAATCATCAGTTAGTTCCTTTTGTGCTTCCTATTACAGCTCGCTTAAAAATGGTCTGGAATGGCTTAATTCACAAGTTTTTTTTTTTTTTTTTTTTTTGTTTTTTTTAAATTCAAATTTTTAGATCCTCCAATTACTACATGAATGACAAAAATCAGACTTTAGCCTTACCAATTTTGAATAATCACCTTCTTTGGACATTTTGTGCAGCTTTTTAAAAATTTGTTTGAATTGCATGCACTTTTCTTTAACATAGTTCTAGTGCCCTTAGACTATTTTAAATACTACTAAATAATATCTGTATGTTCAACTACATGCTATTTAAGTCCTTAGCATCTTTGGGCCCAGTACCAGGCTCCTTGGAGTTTTTGCATTATAAATTAATAAATTGCTCCCTCTTAATCCAACTGTCATTTATGAAACCCTTTTTCATTTAGTTATTCTCTTGTTTCAAGATTCCAGCTAAATTCCTGGCGACCTATAATCATGTAGGGCCTGATCCAAGGCCCCTTGAACTTTTTGTGTGGCATGCATTTTTCCCATCCTAATTTTTTTCCCACTCTGAATGCAAAATTTTAAAGTTTAGTCATAGACTCCTCTCCCGAAATGTAAACCTACAATTTCTAACAGGGACTGTAGGGCCTTGTTTTAAGCATTTCCTTTCATTTTTTGTACGTTTGTTAAAAATATTATTCTAATGATTAATTTATACCTATAATTAATTTTGACCAATTGAAGATCTGAAGAGCTAAGAACCAAAGCCATTTAACATATTTTCATGTTAGAATCCTGCTCTTAACTATCAGTTGGTCACCTTTGAGCAATTTCTTATAGCTCCCTTAAAAATGGTCCGATTCACTAGCTCCTTTTTCTGTTCTCCAGTTACAACATGAATGACAAAATATTTTTGCAGAAGGAAACTACAATGAATTTTGAATATTAGTCTCCTTCTTGGACCCTTTGTTTCAGCTTCTTTAAAAAAGATAAGATTTTATAACAACTTCCTTTAACATAGTGTTCTCTAGCTACTTTAAAACTAATACAAAATTGTCTTATACCCAACTACATTCCTCTTAAGATCCAGGGCCTCCTTTTTACCTCAGCTACCCCCTTTTTTCAACATTAATCTCCCTTTTTAACAAAAACTTACGCTCACTCACTACAGCTATAAATTAAAAGTCATATTATTTTAAAGGTAACTACATCAGAAAGTATAAGACCACTTTGATTTTGAAAATTAACAAGTAAATAAAAGTTCCATTAATAGTTTGAACACAAGATATCAAAATACAACATATTTATTAAAATTAACTTGCAATAATTTTGAAAAATGCATTAAAATATGCAGTAAAGTATGTTAATAAAAAAAAAGCAATGATTGAAGAATACACTGTTAGTAAAATATAAGACCACTTGTCTAAAAATAAAAATATGTAAATTAATACGATATTAGTCCTCCATTTTACTTTATAACCTCAAATACTATGTTTTTCATAGAAACGACCAGGTGATTATGTATAGATTCAGAAATATTATGTTATTCTTTTACAATGGCTGCTTCTAATTCATTAGCAGGTAAAAACTGTTTAAAACTAGCATAAACTTTGTAACTTAATAATTCCCAAAGAATAATTATAATTCCCCTTAATAATTCCTCTTAGAGTTTACGTCTAAACTTTGACTTGGCCATGACAAACATTAATTTTTTTTTTTTTTTTAAAGCATTGATGGGTGGGTTTAGATACATGGCAAGAAGCATTGTACTGTTGAAACATCCAGTTAGCACTGCCTTAAAAAGCCCCAAAGACACCAAATGATCATATAACATAGGCTGATATTGCACGAATTTGAATCGCTAATTTGTTATAGATCCCTTAAAAAAAATGGCCAGATTCAATAGCTCTTTTTTTTCCCCTAATTCTTAGGTTCTCCAGTTATATGAATGACAAAAAATTTTCTCAGACAGCAGCTACAATGAATTTTGAATATTAGTCTCCTTCTTAGACCCTTTGTTTTATCTTCTTTAAAAAAGATTTTATTACAATTTTCTTTAACATAATTCTAGTGTCCTCTAGCTACTTTAAACGACTACAAAATTGTCTTATACCCTGTTAAGATCCTGGGCCACCAAAGCTCGGTCCTTTTTACCTCAGCTACCCCCATTTTCTCCCTTTTTTCAACAACTGCTTCTGTCAAATTGAAACTCAAAATCCTCTCACAAACCGATGGATGTAGTCACTGGGAAGTGACAATCACAAAGAATGACACTTTGAAAGACCAATGATATTTCCTAAGCTTGTAATTGACATAAAAAATGGTCATCTCATGACACCCTTTCCCTCCAGACAAAAAAAAAGGAGAATTAGATGTCCCATCTGGAGAAAAAGTCATTAGCAGACAGGAAATGAAGATAAAATTCTTGCAACTTTCCAGTCCTGATAGCCTAGGGGAAATGTACCTTGCAAAAGTTCTTCTAGAAGATTTTTCTTTGTTTATACTAAAAGCCAGCATGGAAAAAACACATTTTCCAACAAAATTTAATACCATTTTTGAGCAAAAGAATTGGAGTTGTTAAATAAGTAGACTTTGGCCTTTTTTTTATTTAGACAGTCTGAAGTAAAATTAAACCATTTATATGTAATTTTAAATCAATAAAAGGAATTATTGTAATTTTTAGATTATATTGGACAACCCAAGTAAAAGATTTCCAATATATTGCCCGGCATGCACAGTAGATGAAAACAGTTTTGAATTAAAAATTTTAGTAGATCCCAAATTATTCTCAGAGTAACAAAATTTTCATCTTTTATTTATTTATTTTTTCTTTTAGTTAATTTTTTTCTACTCTGGAGAACACAAATTAACAACAAAATTACAAAAAAAAAAAAAATTCCTTTTTCAAGTTCACTGATCTAAAATGGTTAAATTTCTATTTTGTTTTCTTCTTTAGATTTCAATAGTTGGATTTTCAAGTTTGTGGGACATGAAATATTAGTCAAATGTAATATATATTCTTTCAAAGCTCTAAGAACTGAATTAATACTGAAAAAAATGAAAATTTTGTCTTATTTTTTCTTGCATTCCCTCATGATTTTAAACAACAACAACAGTAGTATATTAACCCTCTCATGCATAAATTATTTTTCATTATTCACAAAAAATCATTTTTATGATAAATGAAAGACCCATTCTAAAATAATTTTATGATTGTGCTGCATGCTAGCTAATTTCTTTCCACAAATCAAATCGCCATAAATGAATGCTCAAAATTTTTTTTTTGCTTAATAATGCAATAATTATCTGTCCTCATATGAGGCTCGTATGCATGAGAGGGTTGATTAGCCAGCCTAGAGTCAGAGTTGGGGCTAAAGGCGTTAACCCCTTGGGGATGAGCAACACACAGGCATGAAAGTGGACCAAAGAAAAAAAGCAGGAAAATTTTTTTCGACTTCAGATGCCAAATATAAAGATAATCTAATGACATTTTATAGATTGCAGTGCAGTTTTAAATTTTACATAAACATGAAAATTACAAGAAGTTTGATTTAAAAAAATAAAAATAAATAAATAGATTTTTTTTTTCAAAAATCACACAATAAAGGTGTATTCCTTGATAAAACAGGTGGCCTTAGTACCAGGGGTGATTCTAGGTGAAATTTTTTTTTTCGAAAATTCACATCGCATTTTCGGAAATTGGCAGCAGAGAAAGGGGGGGGGGGGGGGGGGGGGGGTTCAGCTTTTTTTTTTTTTTTTTTTTAATATAAAATTGGCGTTTTTTGAGGATCTTTAGACAAATGTTGCTTTTTTCCATGATCTTTTCTCGAAAACGGCATTTTATCCCCACAATCTTTCGACAAAATCGGCATTTTTTCCATGATCTTTTGACATAATCGGCGTTTTACCCGTGATCTTTAGATGAAATCTGTGTTTTTTTCCAACGATCTTTTGGCAAAATATTTTAAGCGGTCTTTTATCGCAATCGATGTTTTCCCACGGTCTTCAGGTGAAATCAGCGTTTTATCTGCGATATTTGGGTGAAATAGCCTTTTTTTTTTTTTGCGCTCCGCACAGGAAATTTGCATTTTTGAGCTATCTGTTGACAAAGTTCATTGACAAAAACATTGACGAAATTATCGTTTTTCCACGATATATTGACGAAATGTGTACTTTTTCAGCGATCCTTTCACCAAATTTGCATTTCTCCGTGATTGTTTTTTCCGCGCGCAAAACCGAACAAGTTGGCAACTATGCTGAACTAATAACCCAATTTCAAATTTTCAGAAGATGCCTTAAATTTTCTGAAATTTTGGACGAGAATCACCCCTAGGGTTTGAAGGGAAGTACACTTAAAACTGCAAAAAAATACCATACACAAGATTCGCAGACATCCTCAAAATTCTCTCTCTCAAAGAGAAAACGGGAGGGAGGAAAATATAAATTAAAAGAAGTAGGCGCCGATTACAGATGTTTGACAGCTGAACCATTTAGCCGATAAGTAAGAGATCTTTGTTGTCAGTTGCACTTACAAAAAAGCAACATGACTTTTAAATTATAAAAATTAAGATCCTGCTTGTAAAAACAGGATCCTTAAAACAAACCCTTCAAAAATATATAAGCCACTATTCTTCCCGAATTTATTCAATAAAATTCTCTCAATAAGTAATAAATAAATAAATAAGCATTTTACTTTATACCGAAAATAAAATTCGAAAATATGAATTCCAAAAATAATTTGAAAGCATCGTTTCACAAAAATGTGTGCAGTGCTGAGTTTGTTTGCATAAAGTGAAATGCTTTATCTTACAATAATTTATGGCCTTGCACATATGCTACACTGTGATTAAAGACTTAATAGGCATTAAATTTATAAATACCAAATATTCTAAAGTGAGAAATTAAAGGGTTACTTCCCCAGGGTTGAAACTAGCCTTTTTTGCATCCGGGACAAACATGGTTTTTGGCATCACATCCTCCACAAAGTGTATTTACAAAGAGAATTTTACTAATTTTATAATAGCCAACTTACTTTAAAATTTAAAATATGTAATATTGAATTACGTAATTTGCTTCGTGAAATATCAATTCGTTAAAATTTTGCAAACAGAATCTGAAAGAATCGGGAAAAAAAAATCAATTTTATGCAGGAACCTTATTCCATATCATACTTAGATTCTTCTATGTTTTGGCCAAGAGAATACAGACATAAGAAAAATCGACACACAAAATCTACATTTGGCTCCTCTACATTCTAAAGCCCGAGGCAAATGCCCATTTGGCCCTCACCATTAATTTCGGCGCTGTACTTTACTCACATGGACAGTGTTGATATCAGAGGGGCATTCTCTCCTCCCCGGAATTCTATAATGCCTCCCGGAGAAGAAAAAAGTATTAGATCAAAACTACACAGTTTGCTAATGATAATCCTAAGAAAGAATTTTTTTAATGTCCTTCTGAAACCAAAAAAAAATTATATCAACCCGACCTAGTGAAATCTGGTTACCTGCCTGATCTGATGATTTCTGAAAGAAAATATCTAAAATCTTTCTTCACAGGGCCCAACTTAGACAGTGGGGGGCCCTGGGGCAAACACCATTAGGGGGGCCCCCTTCTATCTTAAAATTTTTCGTAAATTATACTGAAGTGACTAAAACTGAAATTCATAACTATTATATGTGTACATAAATTTCGTACCAAGTACTATTCACATCTATATATATAATAGCAGAAAAAAGACAACTTTAAAAAATTATAGAATAGAGTTTTTTTGTTTGCCTTTTTCGATTACAGGAATATGAGAATAAATGTGAAACTTTGAGGAGGCATTGGATATGGAAACACAGAGAGTAGGAGAAGAAAAACACTTAAAAATTTTAAAAAAGGTCACTTTTGACCATTTTTTATCATTTGACACTCCTTTAACAAAAAACGTATATCTGTCCTTGGGGGGGGGGGGGGGAGGGGGCCTTAAGCCGGGGGGCTTGGGGCAATTGACCCGCACGTCCCTACCTTAGTCAGGCTCTGTTTCTTCAAACAAGTATTTCTTATGATATCATTGATTATTCATGATTTATCGTTGCAGAAAAACAAACAATTCAAGTATCAAAATAATAGTTATTCTGGAAAACAAAACAACTGAAAAACTAGTAGCGAAATACTTATCACTGTTTTAAAGCACGTTAATCCGGATTAAATTATACCTCTCCCAATATTTTCTTTCTGTTCAGCGTCGCAGTGACCTATGGACCCATGACTTATGAGCACTGCTTCCTCGGAGTACAGAAGAAAAAAAGAAAGAAAAAAAAAAGCACAGTTGCCTTTTATAAAAGTTAAGGACTGGGAAGACCATAACTACTCTGAAGTTAAACTTTATTCCCGGAACTCCCTTTTCTTTTCTCCCACTTGCAGTTTACTGACAATGGGAAACGAGGGCGATACAATGATCAGGGGAGATCACTATCTTAACCCTACTTAAGGAAAGACTCCCGTGCTACTCTTGAATTGAAGTTGAACTGAAAAACTCATTTACATCAAATGCGCCGCCTGCAAACCGCAAAAAAACTGTGTGTGTCTGCAGCCTCACTTCCCGTTTTCTAAAAATAGATTTTCGCCCCGCGAAATGTACTGCATCTGAAGCTCCTGAACGTAAATTGACTGCCGACTTTGATCAGCTGTGATTTAGTGGGTGAAGAGAAAAGTCGAGAAGTGATCAAGGAAGCTTCTCGGACCCCCCCCCCCCCCCCCAAGTTACCCGCAATATTTTCTTTGCGTTTTTGCATCAATCCAGAGAATGGCCAAAATCATCTTCAAAAATGCAGATTTCCGCCTAAAGGCAGAACTCTTTCATCCCTGGCAACACATATACATGCCGCCTTCAAAAAGGCTTAAGAATCGTTGTCTATCCCTACAAGTAAAATATGCCTTATTGAATTGGAGCATTTTCTCGATTGAATAAGGCACAAATGTCTGCTTTTAAAATCGGGTGATAAAACATTAAAAATAAAAAGGCTCCCACCGCAAAGGGATTAATATTTTCATAGTCTGAGATGGAGTTGAAGGCGTTAAAATTTCTGGAGTCTGAGTCAGCCATTTTTCAAACTGACCCTGCAGTCCTGTTTTCTGTGGCCAAGACTGCAAAATTTTGGAACTTTTTATCATTATTTTTAAAGATTCTTTGCCATAGCTTATTATTCGTCAAATACAACATTAAAAGGGATAAAATTCTGTACAAAGGCCGCTTTTTACTTTTCCGTTTTTGACTGCAGAATTTTTTTATCGGGATACTTTCATTTTAAAATCTGGTTCTGAAAATTGAAGTTTCCTATACAATGCAAAAATAATAGTAATAATAAATAAATAAATAAATAAAAATATTGAAATGCAACCGAGATCTCTTTATATATTTCATCTATTTGATTAGAATTAGGGAATGGGATTTTTCTCTTGCAGGAGGTAGCCTCTTCTCGGATGCATTTCAATATTTTTAAACGATTCTGTTTGCAATGGATAGCTGAGATGGATTTGTTGGCCATTTTTAGTACAGATGTTTTTAGTCAGAACACTTTCCTTTTTAGAACTGGTTTCAAAAGTGAAAGCATCCTTATAAAAAATTTTGCAAACAAAATAGAAAAAGTAAAAAATGGCCTTTGTATATAATTGATATCGGCTATCTAATGCAAAAAAAAAACATTTTAAAATATTGAAATCCAACAGAGATATCTTTATAAGTTTCTTTAATAGGATTAGCATTAGCAAATGGGTCTTTTTGCTTCACTGAAGTAGCCTCTTCATTTCAATATTTTTAAATTTTTTTTCTCATTACACAGCTGAGATCGATCTCTATGAAGGCCATTTTCTACTTTTTTGATTTTGTATACAAGTATTTTAAACAGGCTTCTTCAATCAAACAAAACAACCCACTTGCTAGTTGTAATCTTATGACAGAAATATAAACATATCTTGTTGGCATTTAAATATTTTTTAATACTGTTAAAATCCGGCTATTTCAGTCAAGCAAAACAACTCACTCGATAATGCTAATCCTATGGAAGAAATTTATAAAGTAATCTCATCTGCATTTTAATATTTTAAAATATTTTTGCATTTGATATCAGTGGTCAATCTGTACAAAGATCATTTTCTACTTTTTCGATTTTCTTTACAGGTATTTTAAAAAGGCTACTTCAGTCAAGCAAAACAACTCAATAGAAAATGCTAATTGTATGGTAGAAATTTATGAAGATATTTCATCTGTGCTTTAATATGTATATACATAATTTTTTTCTGCATCGGATAGCTGAGATTGATTTGTACAAAGGCCATTTTCTACTTTTTCAATTTTGTTTCTATGTAATTTAAAAAGACTACTTCAGTCAAGTGAAACAATCCACTCACTAGTGATTATCTTATGATAGGAATTTATCAACACACCTCCTCAACATTTTAATAGTTCTATATAATTTTTTTTTTTTTTCATTGGATATTTGAGGTTGATTTGTACAAAAGGCATTTGGGTCATTCCACGTGAAATCAACCAATTTAAAGAAAACTTGTTGCATCATAGTCACAGATTTTTTTTAAAATTTTTATCATAGGCAGACATAGTAGTGAAACCCTCAAATCTGAAATTTAAAAGTAATTTTCGCAATATTGGCTGAGATATAGCCATTTGAAAACTGACCATTTTTAATAAATGATGGCCATCTTGAATTCTTATCAGTGTCTAAGATTGGCCGTAACTTGACAACTAATGGCTCAAATTTTACATATTTGGTACCAATTTGAAGCTATTTGTACAAAGAATGCATATTTTACATCAAAACAATAGTAAATTTTCATTTATTTACTTTTTATTATGTGCAAACTGAAAAAAATCACCCCAAAAAAGGGAGACTCTAATGGACCATAAAAAAAATAATTATCATAAATTTTTCTGAAACTTGGTAAAAACATTGCTTTAATTAATAAAAAAATTAGAGAGGTAAAATCTGTTGTTTTAAAATAAATGATTTTTTACACTTAAGGTGTCACTAACCAAATAATGATCATTTTAAAA
This sequence comes from Maratus speculifer, assembly GCA_964019185.1. Taxonomy (NCBI): domain Eukaryota; kingdom Metazoa; phylum Arthropoda; class Arachnida; order Araneae; family Salticidae; genus Maratus; species Maratus speculifer. Next base: position 410,537,379 of record OZ025293.1, on the reverse strand, counting down.
TCTATAAGTATTCCTAATTTTAGAAATAATGGATAAAATAAAATTTTCTTAAATATAAATTAATGTAAATGTATATTAAAAACTTCTTTTGCACTAATTTTGTAGAAATCCCCCCCCCCCCCGTCCAAAAAACAGTATACAATTGGAAAAACTTTTACACTGAAAAATATAAGAAAATAATTAAGGACTATAATGTATAATTATAAAATACCTGTAAATGCAATACATATAAATGAGGATTTACATTACACATAGGGGAGAGTGGGGTGGATTGGGACAGTAGGTTTTTCTCTTTATGTATCATTCTAAATATTTCACCAATCACACATTAGATGATGCAATTGTATAAAGAAAATGATTATTTCAAGAATCAAAAGTAAATTTGCTTCATATACTTTTTATGCTTTCTGCATACATGGGTGCAAGACCTTCAATCTCAGGACTGATTTCAGTCTTGCAGAAATTTTTGACTAATAGTAAATTATACTTCATGTAATGAAATAATAACAATTTTACAAGCAAAAACTTTTAATTATTTTCTTTTATTGTAAAATATTAATTTATAGCTATAATGCAAAGCCAATTAAGCTCTTCTAGCCCATTTTCTTTAATTATACCCAATACTCAGAAATATTTTCAGTCTTGGCTTGTGTGGACTTCTTGCACCCATGTCTGTAAATTAATGATTTGTTTACCCATAGATGTAATAGTTCTCCTATTTATGGAACATTATACTGTATATTAATCATAATTTAAACTATGCCTAAAAGCAGCATTTCTGTTTATAATAAAAGATGGTAGAGAGAGCAGTGGGACATGCCAGAAAATGGGGGGGGGGGGATGGAATAAGTCTAATTCTTACTTTTTAATAAGATGAGCATAAATTGCTAATATGCAAATACTTTTAAAAGGTAGTATATTAATTATATTCATTTACTTCAACATATAAATAAATTGAACAAGTGATTATCATCTCTAACAATCCTGAATTATCCTTCCAGTGATGAAGAAACTGGAATTTGATATTGTAGCACAGACATTATCAACCTATAATCTTTGTTAGATTGCAAATATAGCTAACACTAGAATAATGTTTCTTATAATACATTGTTTTATAGTTGTCTCATACCTGCCTGTTAGTGGGGAGGTATGGGACACATTTTGAAATTTACAATTTCTTTAATTATAAAATTGTTTAACTATATTGTTCAAGAACATTAGAAAGAACATTTCAAAAAATCAAATTTTTTTATTTTTGCATCAACCAAAAATGATTTTCTAATTTTTGTAAAAAATGTCCCATTTTTCTCCACTCTCCCCTATACATAGAACCTATTTAAGATTTTTTTCCACTTAAAAAAGGAAATTTATGTGGCCAAATTTATATATATATATATAATTTATATATTTTTTATTTTATTTATATTATACAATTGAATGAATTCAACTCTATTTTACAGCTAGTATTTCTCCAATATTTCAAGGAAAAATATTATGTGGCTTTTTTTGTATAGTTCATTATAGTAAGGTATTTAATATTTATGTAAATATGTTTTGAGAATTATATTCTCATATTTTAAGTGAAATAAAAAGTATTGTAGAAATGAAAATGTACTTTTATTTTAATATATGAATATTTAGTAAAAATAGCTGCAAATTGATATTTCTTTATTGAATTATATAATGTACACACAATATATTAATTTAAATGTTAGAAAATTTTATTTTAACCATTATTTCTTAAATTAGGAATAGTTACAGATTCTAAAATGATCATAATTTGGTTAATGACACCTGAAGTGTAAAAAATCATTTAAAACAACAGATTTTACCTCTCCAATTTTTTTATTATTTAAAGCCCACAGATGGAGCAACGTTTTTACCAAGTTTCAGAAAAATTCATGATGACTATTTTTTTTTTTTTATGGACCATTACACTCGGCCCTTTTTTTTGGGGGGGGGGGTATTTTCAGTTTGTACATAATAAAAAGTAAATAATTGAAAACTTACTGTTAATTTGATGTGAAATATGCATTCTCTGTACAAATAGCTTCAAATTGGTACCAGATATATAAAATTTGAACCATTAGTTGTCAAGTTATGGCCAATCTTAGACACTGATAAGAATTCAAGATGGCCGCCATTTAGTAAAAATGGTCAGTTTTCAAATGGCTATATCTCAGCCAATATTGCAAAAATTACTTTTAAATTTCAGATTTGAGGGTTTTACTACTATGTCTGTCTATGATAAAAATTAAAAAATCTGTGACTATGGTGCAACACCTATTGGTTGAATTCGTGTGGACCCATTTTCAACTTTTTCGATTTTATTTATAGGTATTTTAAACAGGCTACTTCAATCAATCAAAACACCTCACTTGATAACACTAATCATATGATAGAAATTCATAAAGATATCTTGTCTGCATTTTAATGTTTTTAAACAAATTTTTTTGCATTGCATAGCTGAGATTGATCTGTACAAAGACCATTTTTTACTGTTTCAATTTTATTTACAAGCATTTAAAACAGGCAAATTCAGTCAAGCGAAACAACCCACTCGTTAGTGGTTATGATAGAAATTTATAAACATATCTCATCGACATTGGATATTTGAGGTCGATCTGTACAAAAGTCATTTTCTACTTTTATGATTTTGTTTAAAGGTATTTTAAACAGGTTACTTCAATCAAGAGAAACACCCCACTCAAAAACACTAATCATGTGGTAGAAATTTATAAAGATATCTTGTCTGCATTCTAACATTTTTAATTTTTTTTTTGTACTGGACAAATAATATGAACGGACCGGAATAAAATTTTCTACTGTGATCAAGAAAATTCCTGTATTTTTATCTTACAAGTTTCATTCACTACTAGCACCCTCTGGCTTCCCGGTGAGTAAACCGATAACATATGCTCATCCACCTGTATTAAGGAGTCTTTTTGTTTTTAAAGGTAGGACTTAAAGTATTTTTGACTATTTTAAACAAAAGCGAGTCAACTTTTTATATATGTAGCATAGATTATTTTTTTAAAGTCAAATTTAAAAATATTTTCAGAAAACTAAATAATTAAACTATGCAGGACCTTTTACTAAATTTTAAAATGTCAGATATTTTGCATTAAGACACTAAATGTGAATCTTTAAAAAACCTAAAATAGTGCACTTATGTCATAAAAAAATTAAAAATGACATTATTAGTTTAAATGTATTGGTTTTCAAAGCAATGGAAAATAACAAATTTAAGCAAAATGCAAAGAAATGAAAACTATAAATTTTTTCCATTGAAATAACATTAGCTGTTCTTTCTCTGAGCGTAACAAAAGTAGGCTCATAACTTCGGTTTCTTTACCAGTTTCATACATTTTGCATGTTTAATTGATTTTAGGCTTTTTCAAATTGTTACTTTTTTTTTTCTGAAAAAGTTTGAAATTTGCCCAGTTGAAAGACCTTTGAGTTGATAATCAAAATATTTGTCGATCATCCCCTGCAATCAAAATTCTTTTTTTCTGGATCATTTAATGTTATTTTAATCCAATTTTTTCTAATTATTTAATTGTGAATGGCAGCTTTAGAGCACTTCATAACCAAGCTATTTCTCATTCAGATTTACCAGCACCTTTATAATACTAAATTTTTCTTACTTCAGTTGCAGATAATTCCTTGCCCCATGACAACTTCAAATATAATGTAAATAAATCTAACTAAACCTGCATCTTTCCTTCTTGGGAATACTTTCATGATACACAAATGCAGACCTGCTGACCTTTGAAAATCACAAATCATTGTCATTGCATTTAAATTAATCAGCAGATTGATTTTTTTTTTGCCTGTGTGTTTTGCGGTTATTTTTTTACTTTTGTAACAAAAATAAGGTTTTAGTCTTAACTCAATATGGTAATTTTTATCCCCAGAAAATTTTAATATGATTTTTAGAGTTTCTTTTTGCTTTGCAGCTTTTATATATATGTGTGTGTGTGTAAAAGAATACTGGTTTCAATTTTTTTGTCTAGTGCAGTAAATTTTGACAAAATTTGTAATTTTTTTCCGTGATCATTTCAAGATATTCACAATTCTTCTTCTACAATTGTAATCATTTTTATAATTCTTTGTTGAAATCTAGACTTTTTACTATGAGCTTTTGATGAAATTGGCCTTTTTTTTTTTCTATGATCCTTCGGTGAAATTCATATTTTCTTTCCATTTTCTTTCGATGAAATTTGCATTTTCTTACTAATTTTTTCATGAAATTTGCATTTTCTATATGCAGTCTTTTGATGAAATCCACATTTTTTCCCAAAATATTTTGATGAAATATATTTTGCAATCTTTAAACAAAATTAATTTTCTTCTGAGACAAACTGACAAAATTAATTTTTTTAATGTGTCATTTGTCTATATTTGTGAACAATTAAAAAAATTCTACACTCATTTCTGTGATTTTTTTCACGAAATTTGCAATATTTTCCCATCGATTCAATTATGGCATACACTGGGTATACCATAACAGACTATTAATATGGTATTCGCTTTCAATATACATTAAGGGTGTATTCGAAAAAATGCTTTTCCACCTTCAGCAGCTCGAAATTTTCTGATACAATTTCAGACATATTTTTAAAAGTAGAATCATGAAACTTGCTGAGGGGATTCTTGAAGGGACGTATGAGGTGCCGAGAAAAGTCTTTTTACGCTCAATTCATTAGAATTTGATTTATAAGCAATTAACTTCTCTGGAAGACCCTTTTTTTCGTTCCCTTATCTCCCACTTCGGAAAAATCGGTTCAAATTGCAGTTTTTGATTGCTTTTTTTGCAATATTTTGTACACTTATCAAAGAATTGACCTTTACGGAACCTTGTGCACTTTCTAAATAAGAAAATCTGCGAGTTTCATGTGTTTGAGAGCAAAAGTGATTTCAAAAATAAATCGGAAAACAAGCAGTTTGAATCGAAATACACCCTTAAAAGGGGCTTAAGAAATTTGTTTTGCAGTCCCCATTTCCCCTCTCCTTTGAGCATTTTTCAATGTCCAAATTTTCATACTAATGAAAAATTTAAAACTTATTAAACCAAATATTATAAAATTTCAGAACAGAATCACTCCTGAAAAATATGCTGAGAGGACTAAACACTGCAACTGGGTAAAACAAAATGCATTTCTGTTTTTTTGTAAAAATTCGTAGTTTAAGACCAATTTTCGTAGCATCACAGTTTATTAGTCCAAATCATAGCAATTATGATTTTTTCATGCAGTTTGGATAGCATGCGTACATTTTATAATGATTCTGATGTCACATAATATTTTGAGTGTATATAGACACATAATATAAGGATGCAATTTTTTCTGGTAGTCTTATAATTTCTTAAAATATAATTTCTTTCTCCTTATTTACATTTTTAAAATATTAGAAGATTTTAATAAAATGTAACAAATTTTAATGCAGCAATTATAACAGAAAATGTTCTATGATCAGTTTTAAATACACATGCTAAATATTTGCATATTGTATGTTCATCAGGAAATGCACCAATTTGTTAGTGGTCTCATAATTTCTTAATGTATTGAAGATAATAGATTTCATCAGCTTATTAAATATAGTGTTAATGTTAAAAGTAATATGTGAAATTTACAGAGGGGGAACCTTACATCGCTTGGGAGCGCATCCTTTTTCTAGAGTGCTATGGGGTCCCAATTTCATCAACATTTGGTTCATTCAACTTAAAAAGAAGGTCTCCATACTTGGCATACTCAGATTTTTTTTTTAAAAAAATACTAATTAAACTACTCATGTAGGTAATAAAGGATCAATCAAATTTAGCAGCGGAATTACAATAGGAAATATGTAAAAAAATAAAATACTTTCAAAAATTTGGATTGAAAAGACCAAGTGGCACGAGATTTGGTGAACAGCATTTTTCCCCACCGGGAGCAAACAATTTTAATGTAACTGAAAATTGTTTCTTAATAGATTTTTTAAATGTATTTAAATTGTATTTAATGAATTTAACCATAAACAATGAGAGAATTTAATATATTCTATAAATATATATATATTGTATTCCATATGTATATTGTTTATTGCTGTAATTATTTAATTTACCTCTGGAAAAAATTATTTTCATAAATGAAAAATTCATATTGATAAACAATAATTTCATATATTCAAGTGCATTCAAAAATAAAAGTCAACTGTTTTCATGGCAACAAAAGCGAGTCGACAATGTTCAATTGGACTTTGAGCTTCAAACAATTTTAATTAATTTAAATTATGAATTTCGTTTTAAATCGCAAATTTTGGTGATTAAATTTGAATGTAAATACATATAAATATCGATATAACAAAAATATTCTTAAATCAAACTAACATTATTTAAATTAATTTTATCTAAACAAGTTCAGCATGACACCTTTTTCCCTTTAAATGTATTTGATGTAAAAAAGTATTTTTTGAAATTACATTCTGTCGCTAACCGAGGATAAATCGCAAAATAACGAAGTTTTCATTAATTTTTTATGGACACTGCTATGAGGTTCTGCTGAAAATTTTTTTATAAACATATATAGCCTCATGAGAAGAACATTCTGTATTTTTTTCAGATTTTTTGAAGTATGCCCATATGGAGACCTTCCTTGTTAGATTGCAATTTAGCTACTTTCTGTATCATGGAATTTTATCTTACAACTTCAGTTAGAAACATTTTTGAATGTTAATGATGCATTCTTTTTCCACATTCTATGAGATTGATTGCTACAAGGCTTGGCTAACTCATCTTAATTTTTCATTGCATTTGGCATGTGTGGAGCACTTCCAGTACATGTTTTAGGTAGGTGCCTAAAATTTAGGCTCATTTGGAAAGAAGTTTGTTGAGAACACACTAGATTCTGCAGAAGGCAATGGGCTCCCCATCGCTAGGCCCATTTAAAATATATGAAATCATAGAAATTTGAGTTTTGTTTAAGATTATTATAACAGGCCTTGGACAATGCCGGGAGATTCAGCTAGTGGTTTGATAAAAATCTATGTTTAGTTGAATCGTGAACATTTTTTCCATTCATTTAATTGGGGTTTTTAATTAATAACTAAGCTTATTAGTAAAAATTTAAAAATTCCAAGTTTCATGTGCATTAGGAGACACTTTGGGCTTCACAAAAATTTTTAGCCTTGTATGTGCAATAGATTTTGCTAGCCATCGTGAACTTGAATAATGTAATATTTAAAATTTTTATTAGAGAAATTTACAATGCTAATCAATTTTTAAGTCTAAATTAATACAAATAACTTACTTCTTCCTTAAGCCTTCTTTTCTCTTGTTTTTCATCTTCTCTATTTTTCTTTTTATCATCTTTCTTTTTAGAAGTTTTATCATTCTCTGATTTTCCCTAAAGAAACATTCAACATGAAATTAAAAGATTAATTGTAATAAAAACACAATAAAAAATTTTATAAAATAGAATGAAAAGCTATAAATATTCATATGCAAGAAACAAAGAAAAATTTTAATGGGACAAATTAAAAATATAATTGTCTTACTTAAAAAATTTAAATAAAATAAGTAATTCTGTTCTAATTTTTTAAACCATTTTATATAGATATATGAATATTTAAAAAATATATAACTTTTAATTAATACCCTTTCACTCATAATAAATTACAGTAAAAGATCTTTATAAACACAAACTGATTAACACAATGTTATGTGTTATATAGAATTTTGCATTGTATGGATCACCTTTAATATCTGATGAGTCTTTTGCATGACTGGAGTTTTCTGTTCCCATTGATTCAGACTTGGCAGGCTCTAACATAACTTTCACTCTACTAAAAACTGAGCCAGATGTCGCTTCGGACACCTGTGGTGGCATTTTCTCATCCTACAAGGATGGCTAGAGGTACCTTCACTCCTTCTGGTAGGAGTCCTCATTAGACAGGGAAGGGGCATCGGTGTCTATGAACCATTAGGGTCTATCTGGAGTCACTACGGGTGCCTTGTTCTTAACCTCAGACCCCCCCCCCCCCTGATCTTTCAACGAAATTTGTGCATTTTTGTGATCTTTCAACAAAATTCGTGCATTTTTTGCAATCATTTGACAAAGTTTGCATGTTTTTAGAAATCATTTGATGAAATTTGCCTTTTTCTGTGATTTTCTTACAAAACATGTGCTTTGTGTGATCTCTTCACGAAATTTACATTTTTTTGCGTGATGTTTTGACCACGTTTTGCTCGTTTTTTCATGAAACTAGCAATCTTTTGACAAAATTCAATTCCCCCCCCCCCCCCCCCCCCCGCAATTTTTGTGACAAATTTAAGTGTTTTTTGCGATCTTTTGACAAAATTCACCGTTTTTCGCATTACTTTGAAGGTATTTAGGATTTTTTTGCAATATTTGATGAAATTTGCATCTTTTCGCGATCTCTTGACCATGATTTGTACATTTTTTATGAAATTAGCAAATTTTTTGACATGTTCATGTTTTTTTCTGCGATTTTAACAATATTCATGTATTTTTTTAGATTTCTGTATAAAATGCACATGTTCTTTGCAATCTTTGGACAGAATCTGTGTGTTTCTGCGATTTTTACAGGAAATCCACATTTTTTCACAAGCATTTGATGGAATCCACATGTTTTTTGCAATCTTTTGAGCACAATTTTTTTTTATTTTTTGATGAAATTAGCAATTTGGAAAAAGTTAAAAATGGAATTTTTCTTTGTTTTTCAGATTGATGAAATCATTCTAAATTTCATTTTGGTACTAAGTACGTTTTGGCATAGATTTAAGAAAAAAAGCTATTTCAACGCAGATATGTGCAAATTGTGCAAAGCCTGAAAGCTTGAATTTTGTGAAGGAGCCATTTTTAAGGATTAGAATTTTGTGAAAGGGCCGTTTTTAGGGTTTAGAATTTTGTGAAGGAACCACAAAACAGCCATAATTTTCAGTTGGATTGACCCTTATTACAGATATATTTAGGTATATGTATATTTTTAATTCTAGTTTCAGTATTGTCTCAAAGAAATAGTGTGAATTTATCCTTGAGTTAAAGGAGGTCATTCTATTCTATTACAGGAGAATTTAGTTCTTATCCAGTTCAATTAAATGCTTACTTAATATGCATTTAGCATAGAAAAAAAACTTGTATGTCTGTGAAGCCAAGCTCAATCTTTCTCAATGAGTATTTACAAATCCTAATTTGAATTAATTTTAATTAGTTACAGCAATAATATAAGCTCTTTTTCTAGTGATATTTTAGTCAATCAGTATACATTTTTAAAGGCTAGCACTTACTATTTTTAGCAGCTCTAAGAAAAGTATTTTAGTTGCCTGCCCATGCCACAAAAAATAAATAAATAAATAAATAAATTAGGCAAAGAAAGCAAGTAAACTACCTGCATTTCTGATTACATCAAGACCCTTTTTTTGAACTTATAACTTTTATGAATAACACACAAATCAATGCTATATTTTACAGCATTCAAAAAATATTTTACAATAACAAAAATACTTATTATAAAAATTAATTACTTTTATAACTTATGCCCCAGATTTTTCACACTTTTCATTTTTCAAAGAAATTTGTAGTAAACAGTAATAAATTGTAGAGCAAATCACATTATATATAGATAACAAGTAAGTAGAGTTATAAGATTTTAAACTTTATAAGTGAGTCTCAAAAAAACTAGATAATTTTAATGAAATTTTTCAAAATGAAACTGAGAATTTTCAGTCCTGATACAGACAAGGATCGATAATCCATGCACCCAAAATCTGCAATTTTCTATAATTTGTGTTACTTTACAAATGTAAACAATGAAATAAACAGTTAAAAAAAATTACAAATTTGTGATCCAAAAATGATTTTTTAAAACAAAAAAAAAAATAACAATAAATCCTAATAAAGCATCTATTTTTTTAATTCTTTTATTTTATTAACAGTAAAAACCAAATCCCCAATACAACATCCCTTAACCAGCCAGTGGATCAAGGGATTATCAGGAGTGTAAAATACAATGGTATTTTACACTCCTGATAATTCCTTGTAATGCCAAAAGTGCATATCTAACAAAACTTCTGCAAACCAAGTCATCTCCAAATCTCATTGAAACTTTTAAGAAAAAATTAACTATAAAAGATGCAATTTATATATCTAATACATGGGATTCTGTTTTACAAGAAACACTAGTCAATGCAGGGCACAATATACAGCCTAAATCGCTGTTCAATGATATTGAGAGTGAAAATGAAGAATCTCATGGTTTAAGCCCTCTTATTTCAAAACAAAAACTACCGGACTTTTACAATATGCAAAAAACATTGGAAATACTAATGACTCTGCAATAACAGAAGACCTCATAAATAGTTTGTTGACTTCAGATGATAACGCTCAAGTGATAGATGCTGATGCTGAAATAATATCCAGTGTTCTGAATCCTACCGATTCTAATGATTCTGAGACAGCATCAGAACGTGACAGCGGTGAAAAAATGTCTACTGATCAGGGACTGGCTTTGGGAAAGCAACATTTAAATTTATTAGAACAACAGAGTTCCATTTCTCAAAAAGAGTTGATGACAGTTCAGAGAGTGCAGGACGACAGAGTTATTAAATTAAAATTTAAAGTTTTGAAACAAGCAACACTTTATTCTTATTTTTTAAAACAAAAGACTTCTTAAATAATATTCACAGTACTATTTCATAACAGTTTACTAAAGGTTTTTTTTTCTCTCATTTGCAATTTTAATCATTCTTCCATGCTTAATAAAATTATTTTATACTTCCTTATTAATAATTTTCATTTATTTTACTCTGTATTGGTTATTTTTTGTGCCTAATTTATTCTAATTTTTGTTATACTTTTTGCTGAAAATATTCCTTAAAAATAAATCTCATACACTGAATTATTAATAGCTAATTATTTTTATTTAAATGCACATACATAAAATTTTCAATAAAATAACTTTAAAAATGCATTTTTTGAGAAGCATATTAAATTAATTACTAGATTTCATATTTATCTTTTCATATTATACTGATTATAGAATTGATATGCTGTCTAGGAATAATAAAATGGCACATAATCCATAATACTCTATAATCTGCACAACCTTAGGCCCCCAACTTGTGTAGATTATACAACTTTGACTGTAGTATCTACAATATTCAAGGGATATTGTACAGTGAGCTTTACCCAAGTAATGCAATTTTCTAAAGAAAATACAGCGACATTATACAAAATTATGAATCTTATAATTATTCATTTAATAATCAATGTATCTGACTGCATCATTTTCTTACAATAATCAAGTTTTGAACAGTCTCTCTGATTAAATAATCTAACATTTATAAGTAACAAATAAGTATTCTAATTAAATATTCAAACTTAGAAAGATCACCTTTACCAAACTTTCAACAATCACACTCACTACCAAATGTTAAGTATGTAGCAATAAAATGTGAAAAAATTGACAAGTATGGCCTGGACTGACATGAAACATGGCAGGAAAGTAGAGAATTTGTTTATGCATGAAACAAAACAAAGAGTTACATATAAATATGTAAACAATATTGAATTTATATAAGTTATAAGATGAAGTGATATTGGAATTAATAGGATAAACAAGTACCACCAACCCTCCAAAAGTTTAATAAGTGTGACCATGTTTTCTGTGAGGTGATTAACCAATGTAGAAACAAGTAATCACCATTCCTCCCGTAAAGTAGCTTGCAACTCTTGTGAGAGTGGCTGGGAGTAGGAAACAAGAACACATTGCATGGTCAATTGCATCCCAAAGATTTTCAATGGGATTAAGGTCAGATGATCATACTAGCCATTCTATATGTGCAATCCTTTCACACTCCAGGTAGTCTATAATGAGTTATATGGAGATGTACATTATCATCCATTAAAATGAAAACAGGATCAACTACCACAGTATTTAATGTCACAATGGATTCTAGGATTTCATTCTGATGCCAGACAGCCAAAAAAAGAGCCCAAAGTTGTGCAGGCTATTGAGATATCAAAATGATATACATGCCTACACCAAGATACTATGTGTCATGTTAGGTTATGTTCTGGGGCAGATTGTGTGTGCATATTTCTCTCCAGACCCAAACATGCTTACCATCTTATTGGGTGACAAACATACTCATCTGTGAATATAACATCACCCAAATCAGACAATCTAATTGATATACTGCCTATACTACTTTAATCATGTCCCTTTGGAATGGACAGATAGAAGAACACAAAGTACAGTTCATTCATGTACAGCCCTTAGCACACAGTTATGGCAGATATTGTCAAACCAATGACAGCTGAAACCACAGATGTCACTCTTTGATTTCACTAGAATACAACAGCAATATACCAATCATCTGCAAGGGTTGTAACCCTTGGACAACTAACTGGTCACAGATCTTTTGACGGTTGTTTGACTAGTTAGGAATTTTTTCTATGATTGTTTCAGAATAAAAGGAAGACAGAGAAAAGAGCAGAATTTGTAATTGATGGCCTCAAGCAAATGCATTTGACAACATGCCAATGCTCAGAATCTATTCATCTAAAAATATGTACAAAAGTTTTAAGCACTTTTTTAAGCATACTCGCAAGTCCTATAACTCTTCACAAAGCAGGATTCTTATACAACTGCTTTTTTTTCCTTTTTTTCTTTTGCTTCTTTCTTGCTGTGAAACCTGGCTGTTGTATAATTGCATACTTCAATTTAGCTCCATAGTGAACTGCAGCATCTTTAATTCAGATTGTTTCCAGTAATAAACATTTTTTTTCTCTGCATGCTTAACTTTTGAAAATGAGCATAATTTTTTATCCTTTCATTGTTTTCATCCTGATTAGGGAAGGAACAAAAACTCTCACATTTTACAGAATGATTATCATATTTTTCTAATGCAAGTAAAAAAGAGCAATATTAACCATTGTTTTCACTGACCAAAATGTTTCTTTTAAAATTAAATGCCTCCATTTTACATTTAGGTCTGCAACACAGAAAAAGAAACAGCACAATTAGTCAGCAGACCTAGACTTAGTGATAAGGTAAAGTGTTCTATTTTCATCCTCTTTCCTAATTTCATTCTCCTTTACTTCTTTGTTTCTTTGAAAATTGCACCACTTATCATGCAAGGTACAAGGAACAAGAAAAAAATAGTGAAAATTTTGTTTATACATATTATAAATGCAGAATTTTTATTTTAGAAGACCTGAGTTTTTATTATGTTATTTGTAATAAGCTGTGCTGTAGGTATTTTTTCTTATTCCTTGCATGTAACATAGTAACATCTACATAGGTAAGATGCTAACAATGAGTAGCATACAGTGAGTTTTAAAATGTTCAGTTCATCTTACAAGAACTAAAGCACTGTCTTATTGGGAGTCGAGTATTACAATTTCATCCTCCTTGCAGTTCTTACTTTGGTCCCAGGGACAAAATTACAGATGCTTTTTCAAATAGAAATAAAGTATAAAGTAACATAAAAGAAGTAAAAAATAAAATTCACAATGAAAATAATCTTACTTTTTATAAAATTGAAAAATACTTAAAGAAATATTTTTAATAAAAACAACAAAAAAATTACTTGCTTGATTATTGCAGATGGGGCCACAAAAGAAGTGGGATAAATCTCAGATGAAGTTGGCTGTTGAAGCTGTAAGCAGTAAGGCTATAAAGCTGCTAGTGAATGGTATAGTGTCCAAGATCAACATTGAAAGATCATATTAAAAAAAAAAGTTACAGATAAAAGGGCAGAAGACTTGATTGAAATGCGAATCAGCCAGAAACAGTTTTCCTACTTGAACTGGAGAATGAGTTTTATATTTTAAAGAAATGGAGTGAAGTTTCTATGGACCAGCTCTAAAAGATTTGAGACAAATGGCATTCCAGCTAGATGTTTTCAATAATTTACCACATCCATTATCATTCAAGACAAAAATGGCACAGACCAAGTGATTGGGCTGCTTTTTGAAGTGATACACTAAACTCACTGTTCTAAAACCTAAATCATTATCGCTCTCTCCTATTTAGGAGTTCACAGAACAAAGTGTTCAAGTACTTTTTAGCATACTGAAGGCAGAATTAGAGAAAATAAAATCTGATCCAATGACAATGTGCAATGCAAGTAGACAAACTAGCTCACTTTTATCTAATACAAAGCCCAAAAAATCATAGCCATGAAATGAAAGAAAAACATTAATAATGTATTGTCTATAGATAAGGGTTCCTTAGTCATTGTGCATGCAAACTATAGGGATGTTTGTGCTTCCTCATGATATTTCTGAGTTAGTTCATGAAGAACAAGCTAATGGAAAAATCTCCATAGAAAGAAAATAAGTAACCTAAGAAAGAGCCTCCAGAATCAATGGGAGCTGTTAATGAGTTAGGATAGGTTACTGCAGAGCTTTGAGAGAAAGTTTCACCATTTTTTATCATTGTTAAGACATAAAAAGATGAACCCACTGTTATGATATTTGATGGGCATACTCATATTCTTGTAACTTGAATGTCATTAACCTTGCATTGGAGAATGGTGTTATAATCATGTGTATGCCATCCCATTCAACAGCAAGACTGCAGCTTCTGGATGTCACAATTATGTTCGACTTTAAAATGTTTTAAGTTGAAGCAATAGAAAAATGGCTGTCAAACCATCCTGGTAGAAAAGTTGGGAACCTATAAATCACACAACTTTTCAATGAAGCTTATGTGTATACTGCTGTTTCTGCTAATGGTTTAAATAAGATGGGCATCACACCTTTTCATTGCAACATTTTTGGATTTGAACATTTTCTGGTGAAACCTCGTTCATCTCCATCTGTCAAAAATTTCATGGTAACTTATCAACAATCATCAAGCAGCCAGGTTTTGTAAACTGTTATTGACATCAGCCCTAAAGAGATCAAGAAAATGCCAAGTGATCCTATCAGCAACTTATGCTTGAAGAGGCTCAACAACATTGATTATTGGATCGTCACATAAAAACAAAGTGAAAGATTCCCAAATGAAAAAGAAACAAAACTGATAAAGAAAAAACTTCTGGCACCCACCACTCTCAAGGGAAACCATGATGTAAAACATCCAAACATGATCTACCCAGTAACTCTGACGATGAAAGCAACTCTTCTGAATTCCATATTATAATAAAAGCAATAATGATAGTGCCATTACTGCAGAGTACACTATCTGCTTGAAGCATTTTCTGAAGATAAATATGGAAAACAATGGATTCAGTGCCTTCAATACTGCACTTGGTCATACTAAACATGCTTAGGAGTAAAAAATAATACAGAATTTATAAGTTCATCATGTCTGGATGGCTAATAGATCTTTGTGTTATTCTTTCACTGATTAATAGCACATTTCTTTCCGCCTTAGTAAACTGCTTACACATTTCAAAATCAAATTTGATTTAGTTATAAGTTATGCCTCGGCTTTTTGGATTTTTTGAGAGGAATGAAATTAGGACCTCCCCCCCAATCTATACTTGTGTCATACATAAATACATTTGAAAAATAATTTTTCTACCACCATTAAATATGCGATTTGCTTATGTTTTTATGTGTATATGAAGTTAAGTCAATGTAAATTTCGAATTTGGTAGATTTTCATTGAAAATTCCAAGGATCTAAATGTATTTGGGGAATGAAAATAGGGCACCTTACCTTAATAGATAAAACCTTCAAAAAATTTCTTGCAAATTATTTACTTTAAACATAACTTCATAAAATGAAGAAAGTGTATAAACTCCCCCCCTTTCTTTAAATGCTAATAGCTTATAATCATTAACTAGAGATACATGAATTATTGTGTATTAAAGCTTTTTGCTATATTAAATCTAAAATTTAATTGTTATTTTACTTTTGAAAATAATGAAACTAGTTCAAAATGGATAGTTAACCACATAAAGAATAAAAAGATTTAAATAGAATAAATTAATAAATATATATTTAAGGTTTAAAGTCATCTTCTTAAACTTTCTGTACTTTTATATTCTATCAAAATCTTCTTCAAAAGTTCTTTTGATAGAAACTAAAAGAAAAGGGTTGTTTTACTATGTTAAATAAAAAAGGTAATTAGCATAAAGAATTAATGGTTGTAAACAATGCCCTCCCCTTTTTTTCCCTTGCACCTCAAAGATTGTTACATGCTGAAGATATCCAATTCATTTTTCCAAAATATATTAAAATGCATAGTAACAGCATTAGATTAAAAAATAAAATATTCAAATTAATTAAAAAAAATTATATATTACTCTAGCAGTATTGGTGCCATCTCTAGGTGAAGCTATTTCATAACTGGAATCGTCTTCTTGGGGAGGAATGGAAGTTAATGACTGTTCTAGTTTTAATTTTGCTAAAACAAACAAAATGTAATTTTAAGAATATATCAGCATTTAATATGTACAAAAAAAAGATTATCACTGAAAATATCACTTTTTTATATAAAATTATACAACAGTAAATATACATCAATTCTGCTTAACATTTACAGCAGAACTTTATTTCACAAATCAGTCAAACTTAAAAATTTTTTATTTCACTCTAACTTAATGCCTTTTCTGCCCTAAAGGCAGATATTGAAGTAGAATAAACTTCACAAATACATAGAACTTAAACAAAAAATATATTTTCTGATATATATTTTTAGTATTATTATGTCTTTCAAACAAACATATCAATCTCATTTAAACAATGTTTCTTTCATGGCTTTTATGCCATTTTACATAATATTAATTACATAATACCATAGATATTAATTACATAATACCATTAGAATACAGAAAGCTTGTTCCAGAACTAAACTTTTTGCACCACACAAAAAATAAGCATTTGTTCCATGAAATAAGAAAAATGACTTGACATAGTTATCAGGAAAACTATTGCCATAACAAGTACAGCCATAGTTAATAACCATAATGGTATGGCCTTGAAATATTTATTTGATGGAAACGGAACATAGCAGTTAATTCTTTCAAGGTCAATGGTCACACCAAAGAATGTAGAAGAAAAGAAGGTAATGTGTTGAAATCTGTAATTGAAATAGTGCAAACAGCTATGATGGAAAACGTATTCAAAAGGGGAGATCTAATCACTGACAGGCAAACACACTGCAATCGCCAAATTAAAACAACCTAAGCAAATGCCCCACAAAAATTAAAAATGACATTTCTTTGATAGTCCGTCTTGAAACTTAGAGATTGTAATGAATTTTTTAATATGATCTGTTACTATGATACATTATCTGTATTGCAAGCTGATAGCTGATGAATATGTACAATGGAAAAATCTTCGGTGATGCAGAACTTTGTAAAATAAATTTCATGTATCAAAAGTTCCACTTTCACTCAAAAATTAACAAAATAGATTCAACTAATTTTCTGCATTTAACATATTGCATGATCTTTGACATTCCCAGGAAAGAAGTTTTGACTCCTTCCACTAAAGGCAGGAGGGGGGGGGGGCATACTGCTTTTGTGCGGACAGCTGTGACCACAGCTACAGCATAACTGCTCATTTTGATAATTATTGCCACTGAGAATCATGTGAAAGCATGCCAAATGAATCCCACTTTAACTTTTGCTCCTTATGCAACTTCTATTGCTTAACTGTTTGCACTGTTTTGCTGATAGTCAAGGATTTACATTACATCTATGAAAGTTTCTCTTCTTCACACTCCATTTCTTTGGTCACATGGCATGACCACTTAATTTTAATTTGAAATAGTAAACTCACTGACACAAAGTATATATCTGCTTTTATAATGGCTATTTAAAAAAGAAAATTTATTTTCTAAGCAATTCATTTGCAAATACTAGTGTCAACCAATCATTTCAACACTTTACAAACAGGGTTACTCTGCACCTGAAAGTGCTAAATAATGCATTTTTTTACTTAACACTCTGATTTGTAGCAAAAATAAGAATTCTTTTCTTAAATGGTTTGATCCATAAATTCAGCTTATTTTAGTTAAAGGCTTTGGGGGGGGGGGGCGGTAATAATTAGTTATTCTGTTGATTTTTAACCTACAAAAAATTGGTATTAAAATAAGGATAAATAGTATTTTTGAAAGAAAAAAACAAAAAGGCTGAATTTTGTTTATTAAAACTTTTACATTTTTGGACAATAGAGTCTTGATTAACTGGAGTAAAACAGAGGACAATAAATAAATAAAATAATAATGAAATTAAATTAAAAAGTCAAAACACAAACTTTAACTATTAGATACAATAAAATTGTGGACTATTTTTTTTATTGTGTTTGGGTCAATTTGAATTAAAATTTGCAAGTTTGAGATGGGTGCGACCCGACTCATGCAGGACTCTAATGTGGGATAGCCAAATAAATATTTGAGCATATCTACACAATAGTACCAATCTGAGTGCATATGCAGAAGAATATCTTAAAAGACAATTAATGACATTATAAACTGAGCTATGTGAAAGATGAAAAACATTACACTGTAAAAAAAAAAAAAAAGCGAGTGAGTATTAACAGAAAACAAGTCCAAACTGACCAATAGTTTAAAACTGCAACTATATGCATAATATTACTTTAGTTACCATAATGTAACTCCAATTAAACTGATAACCCAACTTTAGTATGTTGAGAAACTTTTATTGATTTTCTTGTTTCTATGGTTGGTCTTTTCTAAAAGGGCAATAAAAAATAATAATCCTAACTTTTGGGATTCCAAACACAGAAATCTTATCTGATAGCCTTAAAAGTATAATCAGTATCAACCACATGAGACTAAGTTATAGTTAGAATTGGAAACATTATTCTTTCCAAGACTACCTTAAATTTTATAGTGAAATGCAACAATATTTTAATAAGAATTTTAAACATTTTCAGCACAAAATTTACTTCTCTCGGCATGAGAAAAATTGTGCCAAGTGTTACAGATTACCACCACATTTCTATTAAATCAAGAATTCAATATCACAATCTAACAACGAAACATTTATAATAAAATGGACTTCATATTTCAAAATAGAATAGAAGCAAAAACTATATATGCGTCAATTAAGTGACATCTTAATTTAAATTAAAAAAAAGGGGGGGGGGGGCAAAAAATGAGACTTACCCTCCAGAGCCTAGATTCAGGCTTCTCACTCTTTTGCACAAACAAAAAAATAGTAACTTTTTAAGGACATTTTAGAGGCTAAATTATTTATATAAACCTGTCTGAAAAGTAATACAAACCATATTGAGCCTTTAATGCATAACTGTCAATTAAGTAAGATGCCAAAAAAAATAAAAATAAATAATAATAATAATAATTTGCAGAACTTATAAAAAAGGTTAAATTTTGAAATTAATTTTCTAAAAGCTACACATCCATCAATAAAATTTTTTTACATAATAGTATCTCTTACATACAGATTATATACAAATGTAAATTAATGAATACCTCCCCTCCCCTCAAAAGGTAATATACAATCTTGCAAACTACATATCACATCAATATAAAAAAAAATATTAGGCTACATCAAGCATCTTGTTTTGTAACAATCATTTCATAGTGCAAGCCATTCTTGGTATTTACCACTAGTTATTTCTTTAAATCATTAAAAATACATTTCCTAGAAAATAACTAAGGAAATCAATTATGCAACATTCATACATACATAACAATAAATCCACATGTGACTGCACTAATAGAATGATATAAGCATGATATTATACTCAAGTGGGAAAGCAGCAAACAAGCTACTTAAAAGCAGAGTTCCACTCCCGTGAATTAGTTGCAGAAGTAATTGGTTGTTAAATGAATAATTTGATTGTGTTGGTTCAGAAAATATGGAAACAAATTTATATTAAAATTAACTTTCCTTTATCCATAAATAATCACTCAATTTTAAGAAAAAGTAAAGTCTTTACAAAATCCAATCAATATTAAATATCAGAGTAAATGACTTAACAGTGCTTTTTTTCTAAATTAATTACCAGCATTAAAGCAACGAGGAAATGGAAATTGGACAGAAAAGATGGTTTACAGGAAAATACATCAAATAGGATTTGTTTATACTTTTTTCCCTTATTCCTTATAGTTATAATATTATAAAACTTCACAAAAACTTCTACTTTTCTTAATCATCTGACATATAATTTCATACTAATTCTAACATGACTACATTTACCTCTAACATATACCTGGTCAACTGCATATTAAAAAAAAATCTATTCCTTTCCATTCCTTTTTTTTTTTTTTTTTTTTTTTTTTTTTTGTTTAAATGCTGTTGTTTCAAGTTCTTTTAAATCCGCATTTGTTAATTCTAAATTGAATTTCATTATATCTTGAATGGCATTTATTTCAATACCTAAATGAAGATTGTTGACAAATTCTACAACTGAATTTCACAATTCATCATGCTTGTTTAAAAAAATTATTTGAAAATATTTTTTTTTTCATATGCTTTATACAAATATTCCTGTTACTTCTTTTTAAACTAATTTAAAATTAATTATTTGGCCAACTGGCAAGCAACTGGTTAGCAACTGGCAATAAATGTAATATCAGGGATGGGAATACAATAACATATCTTTATAATGCAACTGTCTATACGATGCACAGCTTCTCAGATGTAAACAATGAATTTTGCAATTAAGAAGCATTTGCTTTCTCGCATTATATAAAAAAAAATTTCTCCCTAAACGATTAAATTTAATACATTAATCATGTTTATCTTCTTCATTCAGTTCTTTTTAATGGAAAAAACAGCTATTATTGTAATAAAATTTTGCAAATGAGTAAAATAATGAATGATTTTGTCCAGACATATTTGAGCCTGATTTATAAAGAATTCAATAATGTGTGAAATGATCAATATTATACTAAATTTAAAATCTGTGCAAATCCTGATCCCAATGAATGCAATATAAAAGCCTCCTATTATATTTTGATAAGTTTTAGACATATTTGGCAATATGTACAAGTTTAACTATATGAAATGCGATCTATTTAATGCAAAACTCTATATGATGCCCAACCTCATATTTTCCTGGTTTGCATTATAAAAATCTTCTACTGTATATAAAAATCTTTAAGCTATGCACATGGATAAACCCAAATTTGTTTTTTAAAGGTACTTTCTTAAAAAAAGAAAAAGGTCTAATATTCAAGCAATCTTAAACAAGTATGTCAAGTTAAGCATGTGATTGCCTGTCCACATCTCATTTTACACTTTTTTCCCTCTTCTATTAAAAAATGGCGATTTTTGCATACATGCCTCTTGAATTAGCATCAATGTGGTGCTAGTAAGCAGCTATGCACTAGGAGACAAAAAATGTCAAGACAGTTATAAGAACCTCCCACTTGCCCTTCAAACAGCAAAAATCACAAGAATTGTGCATTTACACAGAAGAAAACCCGAATTATTTCTAGATAGAAGTTGCCTTTAAAAATAATTAGTATTGATACAAAAGAAAAATTTAAACAACAGACATTACTTTTTTTATTAATAAAAAAAACTTAATTGATAAAAAGTAAATATTGAAACAACCATTTAAAAAAAAAATAAAGCTAGAAATAACCAAACACAGGTGAAGCAGCTTCCAAACAAAGCCTTATGTTTTAAATTAGTGTTTTGTACAAATCATAACTAAATTATAAGCCAAATTGCTTAGATTCTATTAGACTATTAAATTTGATTTGAAGCAATGAATGTGTGCATCAAAACTTTCTCCTAGTTAAAAAAGCCTTATTGAATGATATTGAAATTATTCAAAAGAAAATTAATAAACAAGATAATAAAATTATCAAAATTTGGTTTTAAAAAAGAACTTAACTATGAGTACATGCTATCTAGTTGCAGTTTGTGTTGAATTTTGTTTCAAAAGTGACATGCTCAATCTGCCAGAAAGAGCAACATTTTCAATCATAAGCATAGTTATTAACTCTAAATATGAAAATTAGTTTTAATTATTCCACAATTGATTTTTTAAAAATATTTTGATTATAATCACTTTACAAACAATTATTAAACAATCTAAACATTGCTAATCTATACAAGAAACAGAATTATAGACGTACTCAATATCAACAGCTCGATAGAGACACTTCAGGAATTCTGTGATTATGCTTTTAATGAACCACTTATTTTCTAATTTCTTCAAAAAGTACATTTTTAAACTTTTATAATTATGCCACTTTTGTACTAAATGTGCAACACCTAACGCTACTCTAGGTGTGATAAAGTGTGTTAGCTTCCATGACACAAAAAAGTTGTCTGAAGACATTATCAAGAAAGCATCTATGTTTAACAAAATGAAGATAATCTTTCTGAAGGTATGGGAGAAATAAGTAATAAAATTAACTGAAAGAAATTTTTGAGTAAAATTAAAGATTAACTACTGAAAAGTTGTGTTTTACATAAAATATTTTTTCAACAACTATATGTATTTATCAATATATTTTATAAAATGCCAAAATATACAAGTCGAAAGACAAGAGTTAGCATTTACAAAATGTATCTTTCAATACCCTGATAATAATTTGGCAGAGAAATGTTAAGGATTTCAAGGCTTTTTTATACAGCAATTAAATGAATTAGAATGTATATTAAATTTACTTTTGAACGTTGAAGGGAGATTATCATTTTTAGATATTGAATTAACAAGAGTAGGGAGTGAATTGATTTGTTTGGCTTACTGAAAACCTATCGCAGATTTAAACTTTATGCCTTTTCATGGATGCACCCCTTTATTTCATAAATTATCACCAATTAGATTCCTAATTACTCATATTTTAAGTGTTTCTTTTGATATAAAACTGAAGAGCAAATTAGAGAAAATTAAATGTATTTCGATTGATATTGGATATCAGGTTAAGATAATTAACAGATTAATCGAGCACACCATTGATAATATGTACATGAATGCCTCTAAAAATAAAACTTTTTGTGAAATCAATATGAAAAGGGTGGTGATAAATTATTGCCTGAGATTTTTTGAGTATGCAAAAATCTTTTAAAAATTTTTGATTTATGTTTGATTGTGAAGCCTCCCCCAAAGTTAAAAAT
Organism: Maratus speculifer; assembly: GCA_964019185.1. NCBI lineage: Eukaryota > Metazoa > Arthropoda > Arachnida > Araneae > Salticidae > Maratus > Maratus speculifer. Next base: position 410,514,347 of record OZ025293.1, on the reverse strand, counting down.
GCTCTTAAATACCAAAATCGATCCCATTAGTATAGACAACCTCTTGGGAGTTTACATTATTCCATTTATTAAGATAAAAGGAGAATCTTGAAGGAGGAATCAAAGATTACTATATAGGTATGACCCAGCAGAAATTTAATATCAGACAAAGAATATATAATGGATATAAAATATAACAAACAGAAAACTCTTTTATACAGGCTGAATTAAAAAAGAACATTTACATACTTTTTAATGAGAGTAGATTACATCACAGATCTATTTTTTTATTTGAAGTTATTCATAAGCGAGTCCATTGAAATCTATTTTAAATGTTCACATGTTTGTAATGATATGCTATCTTTTCGTATCCTGAGTATATGGATTGAATGGTTGAACAGTTTACAGGATAACTACATAGTAGAGACACCATCTGTGTCCCTACTATGTAGTTATCAACATTAACAACTATTCAACACCATCTGTGTTGAAGATATAGAGGATGTTATATTTAATTTGAATTAAATAATTATTTATTCCAGTTTCTCATTGTGTTTGTGATTTTCGATTTACATTCTGAAGATGACTCAATGAAAATGAGTTGAAACATGTCAATTTTTAACACAGTAGACTCCCTTAAATCTGCAGCCCTAAAATTTGCAACTCTCCAAAATCCACACATTATTTATAGATGTAAACAATGAAACTTTCAGTTCAGAAGCAGGAACAAAAAATTTATTTTTTAATTAATTCTATATATATTTTAATCTGTAATTTTTGCTAATATTATCAAATTCATACTTTTTCTTGAAAGAAGAATACATTTATTGCTGAAAAAATTTCAAGATATTGCTGATATCACTGATCATCACAACCTTTTTGCCAAATGTATTTATGCATTAATCAATCTTTTTTTTTTTTTTAATTAAGTTTTGTTACACCTGAAAAAAAAATCCTTATTTTATTATTTTTATGTGAATCAGTAGAGTTTCCTTATGAGGCAAGTTGCATTGAATAATTTAGGAAAAATGCATCTCATCTTTATAATGAATATTTAACTATACATTATTGATTATTTACTTAACCTTTGCTTTTAATATGTTAGCATTTTAAAAAATTGTCTAAGTTATCAATTTACTTATTTCAATATTTTACTATATTGTAAGCATGCATTATAATCTCAATTGAACCATTAATTGCATTGAAATTACTGTTTGAAAAATGTAGACAAAGCAATGACCGAAAATTCACAAAATTCTAAAATCCACATAACCTCTGGTCCCAAGCTGTGCAGATTTGAGGGAGTGTACTGCATATGTTAAATGTTTTATAATTAAAGTGAGTCTTATAAGCAAATTAATTATTTATAAAGTCTTACCTTCTCATTGTAAAATATTATTATGATATAATTATTAATGGATGTAATCAAGACTTACTGCTTTTATATTTCACATTTGTATCTTTCAAATCAGATTATTTCTACTGTACATAGTCACTTTAGTTATTTTACTTAATTATTAAATAAATTTATTATAAGAGTGGCAACAAAATTAGTGATAAACACCCAAACAAAATATATGTATGCATGTCTATATCACAGCATTGGTAATTGCCACTTCTGAATATACTTATGCCACAAGAATTTGATTCAATAAATGGAGATTTCAATATATAGCACAGTGACAGTTTTCATTCACAATAGTTTAGTAAATCAGTGATTGTAACTAGCTAGCACTTTATTGACTATGTAGTTAATGGCAGATGAATCATCTCCCCCTCCCTTCTAATTAAATGATAATGTAAGATTTTTCTTTAACATTAAAAACTTTAATCTGAATGTTTGAGTCAATGAAGTTTGAAAAGTAAATTACAATAATAAGTAAATCAATAAAGTCAATTTTTTTTTTAAATAAATATCCTTATTGCAATTCTGTAGAAAACTGTAGGGGGTAGCTCAGTTATGTTCTGTAATCCAATATTTAAAGTATAGTATTGTAGGATATAAATTCAGGAAATGCACTTAAAAAAAACTTAGAACAAAACTTCATAGAAAATAAAACAAAGATACAGTACTGCATACCACCTTTAATGAGAACTTCAGCACAAAAGAAAAAACAAAGTTCTGATAGTTTATCTAAATTTAGATGAAATAAAATACTGCAATGCGCATTGTTCTTTAAAATTCAAAAATTGAATGGTAATTTACTATATTTGATCTTAAATATGGCATCAAAGATTTGAAAAGTAATGTAAATGAAGTAAAAGATGTGTAAATTAAATATACACAAATTTTGAAACCATTTAAGTTCATTGAATCCAATTATTCATCACCTTATTAGTATTTTAGTTATAAAAATAATGAAAGATACTTGTTTAAGTAAATTTTTTAGTGCATGAGCGTAAAATATTAGTACTAAGATGCACCTATACACCTAGCTATGCTAAACATTCAATAAGAATCTTAGTTACATTTACATTATTAAAAATAAATCAGATGTAGTTTAAGATGCAATAAAATATGATACATCAAAAGAAATATATTTTTAAAGGAAGGGGAATGCATAAGCAACAAATTAAATGCCAGCCAATAATTTGGAAAATTAAGCAAAATCATTATTTCATGAAAATTACCAGTTGAAATGCTAACAAGAGCAAAAGGTTGTGAAAGGGAAAGAGAGGGAGAGAGAAAAGGAGGAAACTTACATGAAGGAGAGAAGAGATCACTATCAGAAGTTAGCGCACTAAATTGAAGTGAATCTCCTAAAGGAGGAGGATGTGGTTGTGTCTTTTCCATTTGTTGGGGCTGTTGCTGTAGCTGACCTTGCTGTTTCCTACGTCTCAAACGAAAGGATCGCTTGGTTTTGTATTTCAGACGATGAGAGGGTTTATATCGAGGATCATCCTCTTCAGATAAATCACTGCCCTCAGTAGAATTGCCACCACTTCCACGAACTGAAATCATATCAAATTCTCATCGCTATTTCGTCTACTACTATTACTACCAAGCATATCGCGAGTGTGATTAAATTATTTGCAGTAACAGGTGAGTACAGATGGTAAGTGTATGGAACACACACTGCAAAATCAAAAGCTACAGAATAGCAAAAGTAAGAGTTAAGCTAAGAATGGTTTCTTTGTCAATATGAAAGGTTATTTAAGATGTGCTTCACAGGTCAAACACCCTAATGTAGAAACAGAAGGAAGGATTCTAAGAAATGTTCTAATGTGCCACACAAAACTTATAAGAATGCCTTGACAAAGATGCGACTAAAAGATTGAAGATGCCTATTAGCAGTTGAATGTTAACACATTACTTGCAAATTAAAAAATAACTTGAGGAAGGAGGCAGTTAAAAGGTAGCACTTTAACTAATACTACTTTAGCAAAGGACAGCCACTTAACAAACATCTGATTTTTTTCATGCATAATTATAACTGTTACAAAGGTGTCATTGCATTGTTAAATAATAGACATTAAGCTACATTCAAGAATTATTTCACAAATATAATTAAATATACAGTACATATTTAAACATAGGTGTTTTGTATAAATGTGTGTGTATCATTCAGAAATATACAAACAAAATATTATATGAGTATACACACACAAATACAAGCTAGTGTAAAAAAATATTTTTAATAATGATGTAAACAAACACAGCATATATAAATATTTGTCTTCATGATGATTATTGTATAGTTTACCAGAAAATTTTACAAAAATGTTTTAAAATAAGCATAGCTTGATGCTAGTACAGAAGCTAATAAAATAAAAAGCTTGCAAAATATAATTTTCCATGCAAGTAAAAGCAGAAGAAAATATCTTTTTAAGATAAAATATAAGAACTACTAAAAAGAAGAAAATGAAGAGGGGGATGGATGAAATTATGTGAACTTAGGTAAAAGATTTGTTAGTAAAACCAAAATAAGCAAGGACTAAAATAAAGGCATTAATTTTGCAAAATGTTATTTTGAGCACTTTTACTGCATGCATAGTGTAATTTTCCAACATAAACCATGCAGTTCCAAATGTACAATAGTGCCTTGGGATAGTGAATATACCTTTATCAAGTGGATCAAGAGATTGAGCAGTCACAATCCTCTGACCCCCAGGAAATGGTGGGAGTGGAGGTGGTGGTCCCTCAAATGAAGGGATCCTAGGAGGAGCTACAGGTATGCCACGCTTTTTACGAGTTTTCTTGTGAGGGGTAGGTTTACGATTTGCTTTACTATAAACCTCCCTTTGTCTGCGCTCCAATGAACTCCATTCACTTTCAGAATCAGAGCCTAACAGGGAGGAAGATATGCACAGCTTTTATTACAGATTAAGCATCTAAACAGCAAAGCATGAAAGAGAAAAGGCTTTTAATCATATACTTAACATTTCAAATGCTACAACTATTTTCAATGTGACTAAAAACTGTAGAAGCATTTTTTTTAATTAATTAAAACCAGAATTAAAGAGATTATTTCCACAGTTATTTAAAATCACAATTAAAGCTCATAAAACTGAAGCTTTTAAAACAAAAACATGGATTAAAATGTTTATAGATGAACATTACAATTTAACTGTTAAACATTAAAAAAATAATAACAGTAGTTACATTTAGAGCTACAAAAGCTAGAAAAAATAAGGACCTTTATTATAAGAAAATCTTTATAATTATAGATTTTGTTCCCTGTTAAATAAAAGCAGAAGCAAAGATAGAAAGGCACAGATAAAACACAGCAATTAGAAAGATAAAGAAAATCCATTAAATAAATTTACCCCTGTCATAGGTATCTCTATTCCCATGCCTCCTGTTTAATGATTTTATTCTGTGTGGTTTACTGTCGGGTAAAGCATTATGGACAACTGCATATTCATATTCATTTCTATCAGCGGAAAACAGATGAACAGCATCCTATGCAGCCAAAAGAAATAAGATTAATCAAGATTATTTTATTATCATCCAGGCTACACAGTTTACTATTATCTAATTTACCTTAACTTGGGCATATTCATTGCCCAGGTCCATACTTTCGGGTGTAGCTAAAGGAGCATGCATTAAACCAACCTTAGGGAGTGTAGCTCCAGATTTGTGAGATGTCAGGTTTATCCTTCCAATAGCATCCGTCAGATGTCCATACTGCTTGAGATCAATTTTCTTTGGCTAAAAAGTAAAAGATAAAAAATTTAAATATACAAATATGAAAATATGGCCTAGCAATAATCAAATATATATCTATCAAAAAACAAATTAGTGCTGCAATGTTTTCTGTGCGATTTTTTTCCCTCAAATTTAATTTTTAAAACATTAAACTACATTTAAATAGAATTTCAGTAGTAATTTACATTGCTGTGGAAGAATTGTTTTATACTTTTTAAAGGCAAGGCCTACCCCCCCTTTTTTTTCCCAACATAATTTAACAATAGAAATGAAAAGTTTTTACATAACACACTGAAGAACTCAAGTTTCATAAAGAATATATTTTTTAAGTTTCTTAAATGTAATAAATTTATCTGCTTGTAAACAGCCTGTAAAGAAAAAAAAGACAAAAATGTTTAATATGCGATACTTATATAATTAAAATCTTGAACTGTCTAAATCGGTTACTCAGTTAAATAATTAATATTTTCACTGCTCTTTTGTGGATTTTACCAAAAAATCTCTCTTATTCCATCAGATTTTTGTAAAATTTACAGAATGCTGGGATATTTTTACTTATGCCATGAAATTTTCAAATTGATATCTTAATCTGCTTTTTAACTTTTTGCACATCAATAAAAATTATCAATTCCTTTCCTTTCAGATATGAGATTAGAGATAGGATAATCTGCAAATAAGATTATTTTAACAGTTTTTAATTAATATCTAATCAGTATTTTAATTCTTTTTCACTTTTATATAGGGTGACAACGATTTTAATCAGATGATATAAATCATGATTCAAATCAACTTTTTTTTAAAATCACCGATTTAAATCGAAAATTTTCTAAATTATTAAAATGATAAAAAAATACTAAAATCTAAAATTAACATAATTTGGAAAGTTTCTAGAGATATTTTGAATTATGAATGCATGCAAAGCTTTAAATAATAAGTTTCTAAGCTAATTCCTGAGTACTATAAAAAGTTTAAGTATAATAGGTTTGAAAAAAGCATAATTTTCATCTAACAAACATAAAAAACATTCCATTTAAAAATGATATTTAAATGTAATATAACATACAATGTCATAATTTTCTTTTAGTAATCAAATTATTTATTCTTTTATACAAAAAGATTCATAAGTATAATAATTTTTTTCAAATAAAAGAGTAAAATAGACATCATTTTTTTCTAATTTTACTTTTATAAAAATAAATTTATACAAAATACTGCAACTAAAGAAGAATTAAAGATTGGCATTGGCTTAACCACTATAGTAAAAGAATGTATAAGTGAAAAAAAAAATTATAAAATGTTTTAATTTTTTAACTCATATACACCAAGGGATTCAAACAGCGGCAAAACTGCTTGAAACACTCAATCATGAGAATCCTCACCGAGTGCTAATAATGCTGTTTATTGTTTTGAAAATTTCAAGTATAATTGGCTATTCCTTATACAGGGTGTATCTAAACTACTGGGCAAAACTTTAAGGGCTGATAGTACACATCAAGACAAATAATATTAAATGGGAAACTAAGGGTCCCAAACGTCTACCAATGGAGATAGGCGATATCAAAGTTTAGGGTCCAAAATTTGAAATGATTATAAAAAACGAAAAAATTGGTCGATTCGTTTGCAGTTTTTGCGAAAAATATTCTTTATGTCAGTATTGTCTTGAAAATAAAGATAAATTTCAATAAATGCCGATAGAGGGCGCTTTAGACTTTGGAGTAACGAACAACTATTTTTTACCGTGATTTTTGGCATCTCATTAAATTTTTTTAGAAGTTTAGACAAACTTAAATTTTGAGCTCAAAATCTGTGGTTAAGTAGCTCAAACTGAACTGTGTTCAACGGGAGTAGGTAGGTTCAAATTTCAAATGATTATAAAAAACAGAATAATTGGTCAATTGATTTGCAACTTTCACTAAAATTATTCTTTATGTCAGTATTGTCTTGAAAATAAATTATACAGATAAATTTCAAAAAATGTCGATAGAGGGCGCTTCAGACTTTGGAGTAACGTACAACTATTTTTTGCATCTCATTAAATTTTTTTAGAAGCTTACACATAAACTTTAATTTTGAGCTGAAAATCTGAATCGTTGAGAGTGGTTAAGTAGCGCAAAGTGAACTGTGTTCAATGGGGGTGGGGAGGTTCAAATTTCAAGTGATTATAAAAAATGGAAAAAATGGTCGATTCGCTTGCGGTTTTCTATAAAACCATTCCTTATGTCAGTATTTCCTTGAAAATAAATTTTAAAGATAAATTTCAAAAAATTCCATTAGAGGGTGCCTTAAACTTTACAGTAACCAACAACTATTTTTAACCGTTATTCTTTTAATCTAATTAAATGCTTGCAAAAGCTTAGACTTAAATTTTGAGCTCAAAATCTGAATTGTTGTGAGTAATTAAGAAGCGAAAAGCTGAACCGTGTTCGTAGGGTGGGCAGGGTAACATTTCAATTCCTAAACACAGTTCAGTTTGCGCTTCTTAACCCCTCCCAACGATTCAGAATTTGAGCTCAAAATTTAAATCTAAGCTTTTGCAAGCATTTAATTAGATACAAAAAATAAAAGTTAAAACTTGTTATCGGTTACTCTAAAATTTAAGGCGCCCTCTAACGGAACTTTTTGAAATTTATCTTTAAAATTTATTTTCAAGGAAATACTGACATAAAGAATGGCTTTATCGAAAACCGCAAAAAAAAAATCGAGCAATTTTTCCATTTTGTATAATCATTTGAAAATTTGAACCTTCCCACCCCCGTTGAACACAGTTCAGTTAGCGCTACTTAACTACTCTCACGATTCAGATTTTGAGCTCAAAATTTAAATTTATGTCTAAGCTTTAAAAAAATTAATGAGATGCAAAAAATAACGGTAAAAAACAGTTGTATGTTACTCCAAAGTCTAAAGCACCCTCTATCGACATTTTTAAAAAATTATCTGTATAATTTATTTTCAGGACAATACTGACATAAAGAATAGTTTTAGTGAAAACGGCAAATCAATTGATCAATTATTCTGTTTTTTATAATCATTTGAAATTTGAACCTACCCACTCCCATTGAAGACAGTTCACTTTGCGCTACTTAACCACAGATTTTGAGCTCAAAATTTAAGTTTATGTCTAAACTTCTAAAAAAATTAATGATATGTAAAATATAGCGGTAAAAAATACTAGTTTGTTACTCCAAATTCTAAAGCGCCCTCTATCGGCATTTTTTGAAATGTATCTTTATAATTTATTTTCAAGACAATACTGACATAAAGAATAGTTTTCGTGAAAACCGCAAACGAATCGACCAATTTTTCCGTTTTTTATAATCATTTCAAATTTTGGACCCTAAACTTTGATGGCACCTATCTTCTTCGGAAGACATTTGGGACCTTTAGTTTCCCATTTAGTATTATTTGCCTTGATGTGTACTATCAAATCTTAAAGTTTTGCCCAGTAGTTTAGATACACCCTGTATTTACTTTGCAGGTGTTTATGAATGGGTTAACACATTTTCATATGTTTAAGGTACTAATGTATGCGTAAATGTGTGTAAGTTTAGATTTAGGCGGTTAACAGCACAAAATGAGCAGCAAATAATATTCATCAGTTTTATTATTTGTGCTACTAACTAATGAAATTAACTGCAGTTTTTTTTTTTATTCTGTAGTTACTTGCTGTTTACTCTAAGCCATTTTTTAGGGTGCTACAACCTGTCCCTTTTGAAATTGACAAAATGCACCCTGCCTTTATGGAAAATAGCAAAATTCATCTACAGTAGATAGAGATCTCTTTTAAAAAAAACTTCCAAATTTCCCAGTATTTAACCATATTTTTCTCTCAATATCTTAATGAAAACCACATTTTTCACACTATTTTGACAAAAACCACATGTTTTTTGTGATATTTTGATGGAAACCACATATTTCTTGCGATATTTTGATGAAAACCACGTGTTTCAGGGCTTTTCAATGAAAATAGAGTTTTATTCCGTGACCTTTTGATGAAAAGCGCACTTATGTTCTGCGATATTTTGACAAAAATAGTGTTTTTTTCGCAATTTTTTGTCGAAAATTGCGTTTTTTTTTTTCCAAGATCCTTGAAGATATAAATAATTGTAAACACAGAAAATGACAAAGCGGAAAATTGCGGATCCACGGGAAGAATCTCATGCCTGTATGTATTTCTTTTTCTAGCATACTATTGTATTCATTTTGCATGGATGTTCAGTTTAAAAGAAATCTCCAGTTTTCAGTTTAAAAGAAGATTGTCATATGCAGGTTCTTCTTTCAAGCGTTTAACTTTATTTTAATAAGCCTAAAAATCTACAATTCTTTAAAAAGAAAAATTTTAATATTTAATTGTAGATTAATGTCATTTCAAAAGCATATGACATTTTTATAAAAAATTTTGGACCAAGCCAAATTTTACAGATTTTTGAACAGACTTGGCCACATCGAAAAAGTGATTTTCATGCAGGGGACTAAAGCAGGAATGAATATTTTGGTCCGTGAAGACTAAGAAGAATGAAATGAGTCCCGGCTTCATATGGAAAAAATAAGTTAGGCCCTGCCCAGCCTAATCCTTCAGAAAAAAAGCAAGGCTCTGGCCCGACACAGAAAGAATAGTGACTAGAACCGGTCCAAATTTGCAGAAAAAAATTAAAGCCCGGCCCTGACCCGAATGTTGTTAATGAAAATCGACCTGAACCCGGCCCATGCAGATCTCTACCTTGCACTACCCTAATTTAAATATTCAAGATTGTACATACAGCAGAGTTTGCTACACACTGCCAGACATATAAACATACAGAGAGAGAGAGAGAGAGAGAGAAAACGTAAAATATTTTTTTAATTAATTATCCCAATACATTTCTTAAAATTTATTGATTGAGAACGAAGTTAGTTGCAGCAATTTGTAGCAATGCACTACAAATTTGGAAACACAATTGGATCAATTTATTGGTATGGTAGAGAGAGAGGGATTCTACATAAATGCTAAGTTAAATTTCTAAGATACAATTTGTATTAGCAACATTTAGTGACTTTATGATGAATGTTTTGCACAAAGAGTCGTTTTTTCCTTGCAAAAATGTTGCCATATTGAAGTATTATCATGCACGCAGATTATCCTAAATTATGCTACCCAAGTTTCTATAAAAAGTTTGATGTATATACAGTATAAGATGCATTATCTAAAATTTCAAAAATTAAAAATGTTATAGACTCTTAATTTTTTTTTTCCAGTCATTGTTTCTAATGTGTAACCATTAAAATGTTACTCCAGTCTCACTAGAGGGGTGGAGGGTGGGGGGGGGGGGCACCCAGCCTCCTATCCTCATATAAATAAATAGAAAAAAAATTCTGTCAAATTTTAGTTTAAAATTTATATTAGGATTATTTTTAATCATCAGATATTTTTTCCCTCGTCATTAGCCCCCCCCCCCCAAAAAAAAAAAAAAATTATGGCTATGACATTATGTTACTTTAATGCACATATAATTAGCAGATTTCTATTTATTTGCTTGATCCCTACCTCCCTTCTCACACATTCCAGAATGAATTGTTCACGTTTTTCAGATATTTCCTGGTGGAATTTGCGAAAACAGTTAAAAATAGCTAGAAAATTTTTTCCTGAATACTCAGCAAAATAACTCAAATTTTGTCCCTCCCCCCCCAAAAAAAAAAAAATGTGCACAAAGTTGATAAATAACGTGACAAACGGAAAGGTAAATAATATAAACATAATACAAGTGTTATTAGTTTGGAAAAACAATATAACAAAACATTAGTTTCTGTTTATTTAATTCCATAGAGATGTGAAAGTAAGAAAAATTTTATAATGGAAATTGATATATATTCAAATAATTCTATATATAGTTTTAAAGAATTTATAGTCATATTAAATATTGTAATGAAAACATTATCTACCAATTTTGGTAGATAGTACAAAAGTCAAAATTGTAGAAGTATATTTTCAGTGTCAGTTTCAACTGACCTTACCCCCTTAATATGTTTTTAAAAAACACAAGACTGAATTCCACATTTTTTTTTCTTTGTTGGGTAAGGGGGAGGTTCTGAATTCACTTAAGAAATAAAATTTAAAATATCAAAATTTTTTTATGTTAAAGTAAATCTGTAATTATCTGTAAAGAAAATAGAGCTTGTAGATAAAATAATATTAGTTATCAATTTTATTTCTTGATATATTCATTGTTATTACTGAATAGTGCAAGAATTTTTTTAAATGTAAAAGAGTTTTAGAAAAAAAAATGCAAAAAAGTTTGTTTCATTCGTATTCTACATAGGCTTGTTTGAACTCTAATATTTGTAGTTTCTTTTTTTATAAAGGTTCTGGATTTCTGATTTGGGGGAGGGGGAAGGGGATTTTAAATTTCAAAAGAACCTGAAATTCAGAAAATTCCAAAATGCAGAAAGCTTTCATTTCTGAAAACATCAACTAAACATCAAGAAAAATTATAAAACTTTGTTAATTTAAAATTTGTTTTAAAATTATAAAACTTCATTTACACAGCATGGGGGGAGATCAAAATCAAATGCTGCTAGCTAAGTTACATTTTATGAGAAAGAGATATTATAACCTTGAAATTTGTCGACATTTTAATTTGCTGCCATTTTAAACCTCTAAAACAATTAGCAACTAACTGCAAATTTCTGAAAACACTGCTATTGTATTTATGAATAACAACTGTATTATAATTAACTTCACATACATTTTAATTAAAATGAAATTTAAGTTTGAAAAAAAAATATTTAATTACATATAATTCTAAAAAAATAACCTGCAATTTATTCAGTTGAGCTGGTTTGAATATTAGACCAGATTCTGGGATCGTTAAAGGATTTAGCCCACCAGTATTTATTCAGGGTGGCTTAGTTTGAAGAGCAGTGCCATACATTTTAACACATTCCTGGTCCGAATTCTAGCCCCGACTTTTTTCACCCACTTGGAAATTTACAACTGTTACACATGCACACGTTATACAATAAATAAACTTAGTTTGTCTTTTGAGCCAATCAAAAGACAAACTAAGCTATCACTTACATGATCAAACGGGTTTTTTTTATTTTATTATTACTATTATTATTTTAATCTTTTATAATAAATAAATTTTGAAATTTCTGAATGTTATACACAACTTGATAGTCATTTTATTTATTATTTGAAATTTACTTCATGAACTGGATTTAATAGTTGTTTAAATATGAATCTTTCCATCTCGCTAGTATTTAATTTTGATCAGTGAAAAAAAGGAGAAATATTAAATTAAAAAAAAACTGATAAAGTTATTTTTTAAAATTGAGAACCCAATATTCATTAAAGTTTCATTTAGATCCTAGAAACAAAATAAAATACACACCTTTGGCTTCCTAGGTTTAGGCTTAGTAGGAGGAGGGAGCTTCTGTCTGTCTGACTGATAAGTATGATACATTTCATTTTCCGGCCACTCACGTCCATACAGTCTGTTTTCAACCCATCCTATAAAAGAAAAAATGTTCAGTTGCCTGGGAAGTACAAACAATAAAAGAGAAATAACAGTTATAATCAAAGACAAATTGTATACTAAGCAGTGAATAGACAATAATTGTAAATGCTACCTAAGAAGTATATGTATGGTAACACATTCGAAAACATAACAAAACTTTTTTAAAGCATTTTGAAGGTAACAAAAATAACACTGGAATAGAAAGAATCTGTCATATTCCTAGCATTTTGAGCAATTAAAAACTCATTACTATGAGATTCAGCAATTATAACTGCCGATAAGTCAGGGAGTACTAGAAGAATATTCTTAAAAATTGAACAATAGTGTAATCAAAATAGGGTCATTTCCCTGCCAAATCAACCAGTGACTCAACCTGACTCTTTCAGATTTCAATGAAACTCTCAGGAATTGTTCTGCCTGATGATATAAATAAGACTATATGTTTATATATATATATATATATATATATATATATATATATATATATATATTTTTCCGCACCAAAATTTCATATAGTTAATTATTTAAATTTTCAAAAATCATCATTTTTTGGCTTACTTACATCATTTTAATTTTAAATTTCTCAAGTTCTATCAAATGTAGAAATTTTTATGACCACTCATTTTAAAAGCATAGTTTATAAGGTTTAATTTGATATGCAAGTTTGCTATGCATAGTCAAAATAAATAAAATTAATTTTTTTTTAATTTTAAATTTTTTCAGATAGTCATTTTTAAAATTTTTGAAAATTTTTATGTTTGTTGTAATATTATAAGCTTAAAATTCTGAAATTTTTAGAGTAGGATCTCAATGGGATAAAGAGTTATGAAATAAAACTTAAAATTGATCATTAAAATAGCAATTTAATTCTATCTATTTTTTATTTATTTATGATTTGTATGGTAAATTTAAGCTTTTATTTCATAATCCTGGTCCCATTGAGATTCCACTCCAAAAATTTCAGAATTTTAAGCTTATAGTATTACAAAAAACATACATTTTTTTCAAAATTTTTAAAAATGATGATCTAAAAAATTTTTTAATTTTAAACTTTAAAAAAAATTAAATTATATATATTTTTTAACTATGCATAGTCAACTTGCATATCATATTAAACCTTATAAACTCCACTTTAAAATGAGTGGTCATAAAATTTTCTATGTCTGATAGAACTTGAGGAATTCAAAATTGAAAATATTTATGCAAGTTAAAAAATGATGATTTTTCAAAATTTAAATAATTAATCCTATGAAAATTTAAAGCGATAAGTAGGTAGAAATGAATAATAGGGGGGCTCTAGAAAATATAGGAGGGGGAGTACTCATATTTTCTATCTCTCTGAACCAGAAAGATAATGCATATTCACATTGCAGGTACTATGTTTCTTATTAAACTGTTGTAATAACTTCATTTTATGCTAAGGAAAGAATGATGCAAAATTTGAGTGTATAACTAGTGCATAATCAAACTTATGCACTGTCATGTTAGCTTCAGATGTACAAATGGGATGTGCGAATGTTGAATCAATTATAATTTAGTATTCCTGCAAAACTGTGAAAGGGCCTCAAAACTAAGTTAGATTTTTGAACAGAATTTCATTTAGTGACTTTGGAATCTTTTCCAGGGGAGGCTCAAATATTTTACTTGGGGGGGGAGGGTCTAAGACCCCCTAGCTATGGCCCTGCTTCAGGTGCAATGAAAACATGCTCCATTTTCCAGCAAAATACTCATTCAACTACATCTCATTTTATCCAAATACAGAATGCTTAAGAATGCTTAAGCTTAAGAATGCTGTATGCATTTGATTCTTTCCCATTAGTAAGTGGAGACTAAGGCTGGATTATTTATCAATATATCATCAAATACAGATATTTTTTAAACATGAAAATAACAATATCTGAGTTTTGTCCCTAAGAATATATCCCAGTACTGATTGATACCTAGTCTTTTGCTCTAACCGCTACATACCAAGAACATTCTTTTTAACAGATTGCGACTTCAAACACTGAAAAAAAGTGATAAATATCCGTTAAAGCAATATCCTCTACTTTCAATCATTTCTTTAGTGCCACTCATTCTCTGCTTCTTCTAAACCCCACTATCAACCTGCAGTGATTAACTTATCTTTCATTACTATTTTAATACATATATATATATATATATATATATATATATATACAGCGGTGGTCAAAAGTTTCCAGCCAGTTAGTTCCTTTGATTTATTTACCAGAAGGTTTCAGCAAAGAAAAAGCACAACTGCTTCAAAAGTTGGGAATATGTGAATGACCTCTGACCACGTGATCATTTTGATTGGATACGGAAGAAACTTCGTGCAAAGGGGTAGAATTCAATGTTCCTGTGTTCAAAAGTTTTTGGCCACTCATTATTCTTTAGGTTTTTTTTTTCTCTATTGGTAAAGTGTTTTTTGGTTGTGTTTGTGAATGAACCAACAGGAATAGCATAGTTTAAATTAAAAATTGAAAAGTTTAACAATTATAGTTCATAAATGAGAGATTCATTTGTCGTTAAAGGACCAATCTTCTTGAGATATTGTGGCAAAGTTATCGATCGGAATAAATTGACTGTGAACGATATTAAAAAATTATATAAAGATGACCATGTCCTTCAAAACTTTGACATCCAGAAGACCCTGAAAAATGACTATTCTTGTGGACAGAATTTTTATTTCTACAATGAAGCATGGGGGAGGACACATTATGCTAAGGGGAGTATTTTCTTCAAGAAGTGTCGGTCCGTTATTTGAAATTCACGCCAAGATGAATGATGCAATGTATAGAGACATATTGCAAAATTATTTGCTGCCTTATTAGAGGAAAAATTGTGGTTGCAACTAATTATTTTAACATGATAACGACTTAAAGAATATATGCAAGCCTTGATAAGAAATAGCTTTCACACAAAAAAATTTTGCAATTGAAATACCCAGCCCAAATGTCCGACTTGAATCTGAGAGAAAATATTTAGAAAGAAGTTGGCAAATATGTGTGAAGCTATAAATATTCCAACTCAGCTGAAATTTCTGAAAAAATGCAAGAAATGTGAAAAAAAAATGTACCCAGGGCTGTAGCTAAGGGGGCGCTATGGGCGGCTCAGCCCCCCCTAAAATATTTTGAGCCCCCCTGGAAAAAGTTCCAAGGTCACTAAATGTTCTGAAAATTTAAATGAAATTCTGTTCAAAAATCTAATTTAGTTTTGAGACCCTTTCACAGTTTTGCAGAGTCACTAAATTGTATCTAAAATACGTGTTTCAACACTCCCTCATCCTATTGGTGCATATGAAGCTAACAGGATGTTTAATTTTGCACCAGTTATACATTCAAAATTTTCATCATCATATACTTTTCTTAGCATAAATGAAGTTATTACAACAGTTTAATGAGAAACATAGTACCTACAATGTGAATATGCACTAATTTATCTTTCGGCTTTAGAGAGAGAACAAAAAAATATGAGCCCCCCCTACATTCCCCTGAGCCCCCCCCTATCGTACACTTCTAGCTACGGCCCTGAATGTACCATAGACAATCTTTAACTGTTGATTGTATGACTGTCATGTGGCTACACCACAGTACTTATTACTAACGGTATGGTGATAAAATACTAATTGTAAATGTTTTTGATCACTGTAATCTTTTATCACAATACCATTTTTTTCCAAACTTGCAAAGGTGGCCGGAAACTTTTGAGAACATGCATTTTCCTTTGTACTTAATTTTGTTAATAAAATTTATTGATATTTATATGTTATTCCATAAATAAGTTCCTATCTATTACGTCAATAAAATGTATAAGTATCACTTCGAGATTCCTCTTCATATGGGTATACTTGCAAATAAACTAAAAAATCTTTGCTGGCCGGAAACTTTTGACTGACACTGTATGTATGTAATGTAAAATCTTGATAGAAATATCCGATTTGCTTCAATTGTTTTTTCCTTATAATAAATTACTTCCCTGATTAGTTATGGGGGTTCATTAATTAAGTATAAAAGGCAAAAGGGAGGCTAATCTCCCCCCTTTTAATTTAGATAAATGGGTTTTTCATGTAGAATTATTATATTTGCTTCAAAATTGGTGTATCAGTTTATTATGTTAAGGAGCTTTCTCGGATTTGATTTGGAGGTTTATTTGTTAATTATAGGGGGGGGGGGACAGGGGCAAGCACCCCCCTAGTTTAAATAAGTGGGGTTTTCATGCAGTTTTTTAGATTTGCTTCAATTTGATATAGGAGTTTATCCCAATATGGTACTTCCTTGATTAGATTTGGAAGTTAATTGGTTTAGTACAAAAGGAGAGAAAGATACCATCCTCCTTTCTTCAATTTAGATAAATGAGTTTTCATGCAGAATTATTTAATTGGTTTCAATTTTTTCTAGGTTTATTCTGATAAGAAGCTTTCTTGATCAGATTTGGTGTTACAGTGGTTAATTTAAGAGCCATTATTTTGAAATTCAGACAAAAAAAATTATGTTTTGATAGTTGCATTTTTTAATTGCCTTGATATTTTTTTATGTTGAAGTAAATAATATTTAATGAACAACCTGCAATTTTGAAGCCATGAAAAAATATTCTCTTTTCTATAGAAAATGTCAAAGTTCAAGGTTGTGAATGCCATTTTTCATGAAAAGTGAAATGCTGGTATATTTGGAGCACTATCTCTCGCAAGCAACAACATCCCAAAATTCTTTTGACATAAACTGTTAGTATAACCCTACCTACTTATTAAAATTTATTTGTTTCCATGGGGCAGCATAACTTTATATTGTTATGCTGCCACAAACTACAGTCAAAATGACATTTTGTCCATTTTCCTCACTTAATATCTTATTTAAGCAATAGTACCCCAAACTTTTTCTTATAGAATATGAAAGTGCACCACTAGGACAAACTAAATAATATAGTACTGCATGGAGATATTGTTGCTCTTAGTAGATATAACCTGTTAAATATTAAAAATTTTCAAAATCTTCAACATTTAAAGTAAAGTTATTTCAAAAAAGTGCCACAGTTGAGTGAAAAAAAATATATCACACAGTAGTTTAATTTATGTACAAAAACATGGAAAAGGAAAAAAAAAGTGGGGCCTCGTGATATTCTTAGACAAAAAAAAATGACAAAGTTAGAACAAAAGCAATTTCCATTATCACATTTTTCCCCTAAGAGAAAATGAAACATCCTATTTCTCTTTCGGAAAGGGCTATAAAAAAGGGATATTTATTTTTCCCTTAGGGGAAAAAACATAGAAAGAGGACAGAAGAGGGATTTTTCATTTTATGATAGGGAAGAAATGTTATCATCAACATTGTTTATTTGAAAATTTTGTCTTTTTTTTTAAATAAAAATATCACAAGGCCCCACTTTTTTTTCTTTTTCATGTTTTTGTACATATATTCAACTATTGTATGATATATATTTTTTCACTCAGCTCTGGCGCTTTTTTGAAATAACGTTACTTTAATGTAGAAGATTTTGAATAATTAACAGGTCTATTAACAGCAACAATATCTCCGTGCAGTACTATATTATTTAGCTTGTCCTAATAGTGCACTTTCATATTCTATAAGAAGAAGTTTAGGGTACTATTGCTTAAATAAGATATTAAGGGTGTATTCGAAAAAACGCTTTTCCACCTTCAACAGCTCGAAATTTTCAGATACAATTTTAGACACATTTTTAAAAGTAGAAATATGAAACTTGCTGAAAGGATTTTTGAAGAGACGTACAAGGTGCCGTGTGATGTCATTTTACGCTCCATTCATTAGAATTTGATTTATGAACAATTATCTTCTCAGTATGACCCTTTTTTTCGCTCCCAGATCTATCGCTTCGGAAAAATCTGTTCAAAATGCCGTTTTTAATTGCTTTTTTTTTTGCAATATTTTCTGCATTTATCAAAGAATTGACTTGGTTACTCACTTGGTCACGGCACCTTGTGTAGTTTCTAAATAAGAGAATCTGTGAATTTGATGAGTTTGAGAGCAAAAGTGAATTCAAAAATAAATCGGAAAATAAGCAGTTTGAATCGAAATACACCCTTAAGGGCAGAAAATGGACATGTGTCATTAAATGTCATTTTGACTGTACTTTGTGGCAACATAATGTATGTAAAGTAATAATGCCCCATGGAAAAAAATAAATTTTAATAAGTAGGTAGGGCTATACTAAAAGTTTATGCCAAAAGAATTTTGGGATGTTGTTGCGTGCGAAATATATAGTGCTCCAAATATACCAGCATTTCACTTTTTATGAAAAATGGCATTCACAACCTTGAACTTTGACATTTTCTATAAAAAAACAGGAAATTTTTTCAGGGCTTCAAAATTGCACATTATTCATCAAATATGATCTACTTCAACATATAAAAAAAAAAAAAAAAAAAAAAATCAAGCAAATCAAAAAATACAACTATCACACTTTGTCTGATTTTCAAAATAAGGGCTCTTAAAGGGAGAAATGGGGGGAGCAAATAGCCCACTTAATTTAATGAAATTGAATAAATGAAATGAAATAATATTAATAAATAAAACTTAACATTCCAAAATTGTTATTTAAAATATGTTTAGTGTTGTTATGAAACTCTAAATATTTAAAGTACACAAGATTTTTCTTTAGTAATATAGCATATTAAATTTATTCAGGTAAAACAGCAACAGACTCAATCAGTTACAGGATGAATTTTACCAATCATAACAACAATAAAAACAGATATGCAGAATATAGAGCAGTTTTATTTCCCTTAGCATTTTTAATTTTAATAAAATAAGCAGATCACAATTTTTTTTTTTTTTTTTTTTTTTTTAAGAGAATATTTGATGATTAGTTGCCAAAATTATTACATTGCAACCAGTATTCCTTCTTCTATACCTACTCCCTCTTTGCTTGAAGGTAATTGCGCCATACAACTTTTAAGGAATGTAATAAGGAATTTTCATTAATATTTTGAAAAGTTTAAAGAATTTCAAAGATTAATATTATTTGGGAGTTCAGGGGCTCACACTTTAAACTTTCCAATTTTTTCAGGAAAGCTGGTACATAAAAGTAAAAAATCCAGAAATAACTTAATTACATAAATATTAACAAATTCTTTACACCTATAATACCTTCCAATAAATACCAAGTGAAAGACACACAAGCACATACAAAGGGAAATATTTTAATTGTATTTTATATACTTGCCAAGAAATATATACAAATACTAAAATGACAGTTATTTCACAGAAGCTTTTTAAGTATAACCACTAAAAGGTATTTTACATAAGGCTAGATATGTTTAAAAACAGTCAATTCAATTAAAAACCCAAGGGAAAATACCTGTTTCTCTGTTAAGTGATTCTTGTGATCCCCCTTCCTCAGCTGCATGTAAAATAAATTGAACCATTAACGATGATGAAAATTTCCCCTTCATTCAAAATAAAATATTTTAAATTCTTACATATAACTATTGTAAAACCAGTGCCTCACAGTCCGAAAGCATAATCATTATTATTGTTGTTGTTTTGTTTATATTAGATTAAAAAGATTTGTATTAAACACTAATGAATCAAACAGCCTTGTGTTATATTACTGTCAAATAATTAGGTAAAATGTGGAAAGTAATATGTGCTAATCTGCATGAAACATTTAAAGAGTTAAGATTTTATGATCAAGATTTTTTTTTTCTAATATTGTAGCTTTTAAACATTATTTAATCATTTGACTCTAATTTACTTATTTAATAAATCTAACATAAAAAAAATATCATAAAACTTCATCATTCCATATCATTACTAAGAACAAACATTCGAATTTAATACAAAATTTTCTGTAACATCAAACTGCATTAAAGAAAATTTCTTGAAACTAATAATTTGAAAAAAAGTTTTTGCTTAGCACAGTGAACAGCTAATTCAATACGGTTTTTTAAGAAAACATGATCAAATTAAAATAATTACATGAGCTAATAATAATTTAAAAAATATACTTTTTACTTTTGCAACATGTTTTTCTTTTAATAAAAATTAGATTATATATTTGAACTTTTAGAGAGAGGTGGAAGTGAAAAAGAGAAATACAAATTTTGTCACGCGTGCTGAACTATTTAATAGCAGTAAAAACTATTAAAAGTTCCGAAAATTACAAGTAACTTGTAAAATTTTGCTCTTTAAAATTGTTAATACATTTTAGCATAGTTATTGCATTTATAAAAGGGCATATTATTGTAATACATAGCTGGAATTCAATTTCAAACCATCACCATTGCTTTAGAACTACATACATAAGTTGAATTCATTGAGGCTGAAAGTAACTATTTCAATTATTTAATTGGAACACTTATGTGTATAAATCTAGCAAGTTCTGCAGCATAAAACAAATGTACAATCTAACAAATGCATTGAATTAATGCATATTTTCAATCCCTGCCTAGTCATGATTAAAAGGAAATTATTCAAATGGAATCTTGTATAAAAATCAATGCTTTAAAACATAAGTTCTAGTAGAACCATTAATTCGTATCTTTATGGCTTACAACTAGGTTCAGCTAAATCTTGAATTCCAGCACCATTCTATAATATTTCCTTAACATTCAATGATAGATGCAATATATTATGTGGAAAATCTAGAGAGGGGGAACATTTTAACTGTGAAATATAAAACAAAAATAGGATTTATTAATAAGAAAAAGACAAATGTTGACAGCCTCTTCAGTGATGAAAATAAAGGACCCTCGGCATAGAATGAATGATATAAAATGTCATACATAACAAGAAAATGAATAGCTTTTGAAAATTAAACTTTGATATTTAATGTTCACTAACAGAGAATATTTGAAGTATTAAGCATTTTGAATATGCAAGCAGACAAATGCTTGGAATTTCTAGCAAATATGTTTCTGCAGGCATATTAGTTAAACATGTTATTTAATAAAACTTTGTTAACACAACTTGCATTGTTTATAGTTACTTAAATTTGAGGTCTAAAATAAGTCAAACTATCGCTAAACAGAAGAAAGCACTAAACTACATGGATGTATTCTCATGTGTTTTACAGACCTCCATTACATTGAAATTTGTTTATAAACAATAAAAATATAAAGAAAATGCTGAGTTTAATAAATTGTTAAACAAGAAACAATAACACAGGATGTTATTTCAGGTATATAAAAATAGCTTAAATCTTAAGGCCCATGTCCCTGCCCGCAAAGACACTCATGAGCTAATGCTATTACCATTGGCACGCATTTTTCTAATAATGCTTTCGCATTTTGACATTTTTGAATAATATTTTTTTCATTGGATAGCTGAGGTTCTTTTCAAGATCGCTTCTTAATTTCTTTTTCCATTTTGGTCACAAGTATTTTTATAAAGTTACTTTCACTTTCTGAACTGGTTCTGAAGGTGAAAGTAACTTTATAAAAATATCTGCAATTAAAATCAAAAAAGTAGTCAAGAAGCAATCTTGACAGGGACCTCAGCTATTCAATATAAAAAAAATTATTTAAAAATGTCAAAATGCAAAAGAGTTATAAGAAAAATGCCTCCCCATAAGAACAGCATTAGCTTGCGAGTGTCTTCACGGACAGAGACAGGGGCCTTAATATAGAACTGTATATATAGTTGCCTTATCATCAATATTTTTAAAAATTAATAAAAAAAAAAAACAGTTTAACATCACATTCTTTTTAAGAGGGATTTGTACTCATGGAAAAACAATATTCCTTCTCATAGATGATTAAGATGTAATATGTTTGAAATTTTATCAATTTCAACATAATATTTGTGAGTTCTCTTATTTTGTCTTTAATAACAATTATGTTAATAATCTTTTCCATCCCTGCAATAGCAAAATATTTTTTAAAACTTTTAAAAATATGTTCTAGATCATATGCATCTCATTTATATCTGGCAATCAAAACGAGAATTTTTACATTTGTAATTTATAATACATAAATTGTGTACAGATTAATTAAATTAAAATGATAAATCGCTCACAGAAATCTAATCTACTATAAAAACATTTCTTTGCATATGATTAACTTTTCCAAATGAGTAAAGAATAAAATTTCATGCAAAAATTAAAATGAGACAGAACTTCAAAACACAATGAGAAAATGAACACAAAAACCTCACACATGCAAAACAGCAATAGATACCAGATAAACACCAAGCTTAATTTTAATAATATCTCAACTTTTCCCTCATGCCTTGGTTATTCAAACAATGAATTTTAACTATGAAGAAATTTAAGAAGCTTAGAAAATATAGTCTAAAAGTATTTTACACACTTTCATTCACTGCTAGTGAAAAGGAATGCATGCTATTCATAAAATTAATGTGTGCACATTTTGTAAAATTAAAAATTAATAAAACATTAAATTACTATTTTTTTAATGCACACCAAATTCCTATAAATAAAAAGGAATTTAAATTTTAAAATTCCAGCATTGTTTTATATTTTAAAAATATAATAAGTAATAATGGAATTTAACCCAAATAAGATATCAATCGAATTCCAGAGAATTATAAATGACGACAAATTATAGCATCAGTGAGCATGATTGTATTTGAAACTAAGCATATGGGATTTTAAATTATAATTACATTGTGATATTTGCATAAAATATGCAATGTACTTTACTTAATATCATTCAGTAATTAAAATTTCCCATTTATCAATAATATAAATGTACAATTAAAACCATTTCAGAGATTGATTGGTCTTGGATTCAGGTATCTCCTAATGTTATCTTTTATTGACACATTTTAAAATTATCACTTATTGTCATTAATTCTAAATAATTACAGAGAAAATATGTTACAACTTTAAAATAACAGAAGTGACTATTTAGATTCAAGCACCACAGAACATATAGGTGGTTTCCAAAATTTTGATACAAATATGCAGGATATCAATTTTGTTTAAGGGAACAATCAAATGGCATGGCGTTGAATGCAAGAATCTGACAGAATTGATTTAGGCTCTATAATGCAAGATACAATTACTTTTCAGTGTTTTGTGATGAATACAACTTATTAACAGAGAAGACCTTATAATTAAGTTCTTTGCTGCAATCTATTCAAGAGATGTGTTAGCATTCATCAATTCCTCACAAATCAGGAAAAAAATCAATGTTAATCAATGGGCAAATTTCATTACAGTATTACTCATTACCCAATACAATTTGAATAATCAGAAAAAATGCCCAGTAAAATATGTTTTTATAAACTTCAAACAAGAATATGTGACTTTTTGTTAATTATTTACATTTAAAGTAAATATTTAAAATTTAGGGTGACCATTATCAGAAATGTAGAATAATTGTGTAGTATGAAGCAAACTTTCTGATGGTAAAATCCAAAATTCCAAAATATTTATAATGAAATTAATAAAATTTCTCTACATGTTAGCATGGGATTTTAAAATACCGAGAACTGCTGACAAATCCATTAAAGCAGATACTAGAAGATTAAAAATATGTATTTCATACTTTTAATCATTTCTAAAACAGTAAAATAAAAATATTCACAAAATAAAACCTACACTAACAATTTTCTGTTTAACACCTAGAAGGGTTATAATATACATGAAAAGACTGATTTTGTTTCTGAATCAATTTTATTTTAAATTCTTATGTAATTCAACTATTTCAAAATTTTAGCAGTAAAATTTCCTTCACCCTTGAAAGAGTTAATTATCAAATTTGGATTACTTTTATTAAAGATTTAAATTTGAATATTTACTTGTCTTCAATGAAAGAACATGTCCTAGCCCTTATTAAATATGTTACAAATCATATAAAAATGAGACTGCTGCCAATCAATTTGTAATGATATCTAAAATGCCAATTTTAAAAGTTGCTTAATAGGGTGTCTAGTCATAGAAAATTGTACTAAATATGAATTTTTTCAATATCAACATCCAATTTTGACACATTAGAATTCTTTTGGTATAAAATGGGAAAAGTAAGGTTATTCAGTCAAGTAGATTAGGAACTGAACAGGTTTAAAATTTGCAGCTTTTAATGTTAAATTCATTTTTTATCACTTCAAAAGAAACTGCAATGTGGATAGCTTTCAAAACTTAACTGGGTGGAATGATCTATAATTTTGCATTTGATTGTTTGAAGGTTCTAGAAATTAATTTTTTTGTTATTAAATTTTTTATGTCAGGTTTCACTGTTTGCTCAAAATTAAATAAATGATAAATATATATCAATTTCTAGAAGCTTCAAATATACAAATCTAAAATTACAGGCTATTACTCTAATTAGTTTTTAAATTATGCTAACAGCCATTAGTTTTACAATGATTAAAACTGAATTTATCATCATGAATTCTAAACTTTTAACGTGCATAACACCTAAACTACTCTCATTTGGTATCTGAAGACACAATTTCTTGAATGATACAAAAATAATGCCAAAATTAAATATTGATATTGAACATTTTAAAGTTCGGAGCAATTTTTATATATAGACAAGCCCTAAGAAAAATTTTTTGTGGCAAAGTTAAAAGGTAGTGATTTTTTTTTTCTTCTTTTACCTAGAATTATACATAGAACTGAACACCAATAAAAATGTTCCCAGTGTTATGTTTCTGCATTTTACATGCTTTTAACTACTGTGTGATAACAGTAGGTAGATAGCAATAATAAATTATTCATGTCAGTTTTTGTAGAAAAAGTTTATCTTAGGGCAAAGAGATTGCATCCTGCATTGGCTTTATTTCACTCATATGTATGTTGAAGCTATTAATCACAATACAATTCACTGCTGTTCTATGGATCATACTTTTATTATTATAGAAATATTGATACTTCTGAGAAAAAGGGGAAGAGGGAAATAGTGTTAAGGTCTTGAGAAAAAATACAGTACTTTTACAATTTTTAGAAATCAAATTATTCAAAATCCATTCTCTAATGTTCCATTCCTTGATCAACATATCATAATAATACTATGTCTATATTTTATTGACACAGATCATTAAGTACATAGATACTTTTACCATAAAAAGGAAGACATCTATCAAAAATATTAGATTAGCAACTAATAAAATGTTATTTAGTAAGTACTTCTACTATACAGATAAAGTTGATAAAATAACCAAAAACAAGTGTTACTTATTTTTGGAAATGTAAATATTGAACAAGAAAATGGAAAAAGTCAACTAAGCATTTGAGAATAAATTGTATTACTAACATATTTGATCTTCCATTTTAACAAAGTATTTTGCACAGCTGATAGCAGCATTTTAAAACAAGTTGTTAAATGAATAGTCATGCAGAAAAAATATAAAAGCATAATATGCAATCAAAATGAACAATTTACAATGAATAAATGTTATAAATATTGAAATAACTTGTCATTTAAAAAAAAAAATCTTAGTAGTTCAATAAAATAAATCTAGAAAGGCATTTTAAAAGTCAAAGCAAATTCATAGTGAAGTACAGTTATTTAAACTAATAGTTTTAAAAATTATATATTTAAATGTCTATTTCTCATTATATAATAAAATTACTTTTTAAACCTTAAGGACAGTGAGGAACTGGTATTTGCATTTTTTACAGAAATAAGCACATATAAGCTCATCTACAGATAGAAAAGAAATTTACAGCATATAAGAAAAAAAGGCAGCTAAATAGCATTCAGCATACAAACTAAATCTAACACAAAATAATAATAAAAAGTTAAACTGTTCTAAGCATTAACAATAAGCAAGATGTAACTAAACTAAATTTATTAGCAAACATGTAAGAAAGCAAGATAATGACAGGCAAACAATCTACTTTTATTCATAGCCTAAAGAAATATCTAGATCACAATATATTTTAAAAAGAAGCATGAAAGATTAAACACACATGTAACAATAGTGAGAGATTATCAGGAAGGTTTACAAAAATAAATGTTAACCCAATATTAAAAAAATCCTCCACAGTGTTGAATTTTACTTTCAGGATTGCTTATTTAAATATAGAATGCACTCAACACAATTATAATGCTAAATAAATACAAGGAGTACATCACATACTGATCAATTTCAATATTTCTATGAAATTTAACTCTTTTGGAATGACGGTAGATACAATAGTTAAGCTAACTTAATATTATACTGGTTAAAACAAATATCCAGTTTAGTGCAACATACTATTAATGTCCCAAGTCATTTTAATTAGTTTCTGTTATAATTTTTTATTAAAGTATTTTGCACCAAGATTACTTGGAGGAATATATTTCTAATTTTGTAACAGTTGACTTGTTTCCATTTCTGACATTGACCTTTCGTCTTTTTTTAAATTTAAATTTTAAAAATTATTCAAATATTAGATTGAAAAGTTGAATAATTATAATGATATTTTTGAAATTATGTACTGAGGAGGTGATCAGAAAATCTGAAATAATCTCAGATGACAAAGAGTTTAAAATTTCTCAGACTCAAATTTTACAAACTAAGAGCCACAGAAACTGCAAAAGCTGGGGGGGTGATTGATATTTTACAGCTTACACATGAATTAAGGAATTTTTTAATTCTAAATTAGAAATTTTCATGTTAAAATAAAACAAATTTTATAAATAATGCATTATATGTTAATTTTTTAAGCAAAAATTATTAAATTACTCAATGATTATTTTTTTTCTTTTAGTTAATTAAGAAATAGATTCATTTTAAAAGTAATTTAATCTAAAGTTTTAATAAGTTAGAATTGTAAGAATTAAATATTTTAAAATTTGAACAAATACTGAAATCATAATGTTTTATAGATTTTCATTCAAATAAATCTTGCACCATCAACTGAAATGTTGAAATGTCACTTCTGGTCATACACTATATTGCAATTAGGCATGAAACATCCCCTGAAAACAAAGTAACTGGTTCATATCACTACATATAACTTTAAGAGCATAAAAAGACTATGAATTTGGAAGACTTGTATAGAAGTAACAATCATAAAATGAGGATGAGACCAGAGCTGAATGAGGATAAAAGGGGAATGGTTATCAGTGTCCACACTTTGGTACTGTATCATCAGCATTTTAAATTCATACAAGTTCCACACACAACAGCAAATTATCAGTAAAATAGAGAAATAGCAACATATAGAGCCCTAACATTGACTAGGGAAAGAAAACACCTCATAGATAATATCGCCTCTGACATATGCCGAAACCAAACCAGCAACCTTTATATAAAACCCTGGCTACAGACTTCAGTTTGAGATCTGGAACTCATAACAGTACTCAAAGCATTTATCAAAAGGGGTGTGCAATGGGATTTTATAGACAAGCTACAGAACACAAGCAATTGATCAATCACCTGAATGCTTAATAATTAAGAGCAATTCATAAATGTCATCTGAGCAATGGAAGAGAATCATGTGAGTAATGAATCTGATCATACATAATGGCATCAAATTGGGTAAACATAACCTGATGCATGCTAGGTGAGGCTAGTTATCAGCATGCATTGTTTAAACTTGAAATTTGGTAGAAGAGGAACTATGATTTAATTTTTTTTTTTTTTGTTTAATCTTTATCAACTCGTTTTGGCACTTGAAGATTGCAATGTTGACATCTAACAGAGTATTTTTTTTTTTTTTTTTAATATTCAGACTTTTGAAAAAATTATGAAAACACCTTTTAATTTTCAGTTTTTTAATAACCTTATACCCACTGATAAAGTGTACAATGTAAATTGAAGGTCTTTAATTTGTGGTCTGTGGGTTACAAATGCTTCCCTTCCCCTTCTTCCCTGAAAGTATTTTAGTAATTCTACAGGAGCATGTTAAATTATTCAATTTTTGATGCAGATAATGACAGATTTTCTTTCATTTTACAAAGAACACATTCAATTTTTTAATTTAAATTTAATAGTTTGCAACATTCATTTATATGTTGTCTAGAGTTCGATTAAAAGTTTTTAGGTATCATGGGATATACTCAAATCAATTTGATTTCATTTAGAGGCCATGCCTTCTTAAAACTACCAAACTTATTTCAGTACATTGCTTTAACACCAACTGAATGCGAGAAAACTTCATTTATATTAATACATATGTGCTCTTTTCATTGACTGACAAAATTAATTCTGTGTTTTGTGCTGTTGAAAGCACAAATTCTTTTCTGCTAACAATTCTTGATAATATATCTATGCTTTTGCTTGCATAAATGATAAAATAGTAAACACAATGGTGGAAACATCCATTCTATTAAGTGCAATCAAATATATCGTTACCATAGTTAATGTGCCTACAATCAGGATAAAAATGAATATTCTACAATACTTGTATATACAACCTCTTCATGTAACCCAAGCATGTATACATTTTTGACTAGGCTATTTTATTGATCTAAGCTGAAGCATGCAAAATTAAGACACAATTGATGTAACTTTTAAACATGAAAAGTTGAAGATATCCTACCACAAATGAAATGTTCCCAGAAAATAAGCAGTTAATGAACTTGGTTAACCTAACCTAAAGTTGTAATCTGTAACCAAAAGAACAACCTTGAGGTAAATTAGAGTTATACATGGTCCTGAACATATCACAGAATTACTCATCATGCTGCAGGAGTAAAAGAAATAAATCCTTACAGTCATCTACTGAGAATGTCAAAAGTGTAGAGGCCGTAATAATAGTAAATAGTGTAAATATGTCATATCAATCAATATATTACCAACTCCCGGGAAGTGCTACATTAGAATCATCTTATCCTTAATAGCTATAAAAAGTCTAGTATCACGAATACAACATTAATTCTATACTAAGGCAATATTAACTATTTGAAATAAAAAACGATACAAAAGAACTGTATTTAGTAATTGAAAATTTTTATAGCTAGATGATTTAATAAAACATGTAAAAGTCTTAAATGAAAAGTAAATTTCAAATGCATAGAAATTTTTAATGTATGTTTTGTTTCATGAGAAGAAATCACATAAAAATTCTAGAACCAGAAAGACCCCATTCATGGTGGATCACAAATACTGCCTATTAATGCACAGATGCATATAAAATCATCCAAAATGATACTTTGAATGTATTGGGGAGAATTTTGAGAAGGGGAAAAGTTACACAAGCACAATTTTGAGCTAAAAATCTGAAAACAAATGTAAAAGAACAGATCAGTACACCCATGCAGAAGAAAAACATGTAATAAGGGTTTTAGCAACACACACAGATTGTTTTAATGATTCTTTACACCATTTATTTAACAATATACCATGGCAAAATGAAATTTTTCATAAAATACATTTAAGGATCTAATAATTTTTAATTGCAAGATAGTTCAGAATTCATTCATATAAATCTTATATCCTGCAATAACCTTAAGATTGAAATCCCAGCTTCCTTGCCAGAAGATTTAACATATTAAACTTACAAATTTTCATAAGCTGCATAATGTTTTCCAAAATTTATGAAATGGAAACACCTTTTTGGTCAGTAATTCATGAGAAAAAGAACAGAGACAACAGATCAACATTTTTAAATGTTAATCAAATCATTTGGATATACTTGGATACTTTAGGTTCCTTTAACCAAACAGAAATACATTTGGTTGATGAATTTTAGATTTACATTTAAAATCGTCAAAAGCAAAAATATGCAATTAGGAAAGCATTGTTTGCAAACCATATAAATTATCTATTTCTACTCAAAAAGCATTTTGTATATATTTTCCTTACATTTCTACAATTTTGAATAGAAACTCAGAAGATCTTGATGTTTTTAGCACTTATTTCAATAGATAATGGATAACATATAAAAAATTTCAATTTATTTCAATCAAATCAGCTCTAAATAAGTTTTAAAGAATGTGACATCACAATATATATCACACAACTGTGACAAAAGGAGGGAGATGGAAGCCAAAAAAGACAAAAGATGCATGACAATTAATAAATGACACATAATAGGAAATGAAAAAAAAAAGAGTAAAATTGATGGGTTATGAGCTTAGGGGCCACCATTGTCATCTTTTACAGACAAGGGAATAGACTGAAGTAGGGTAAAATTCCAAATAACTTCTAACTATCAAAGCTAAAAAAAGGTTTCAAATACAAAACCTCTTTAACAATGCCACTACACAAGCACCAATAGCTTTCTCCTCACTAATTTTATGTTGTGAAAAAAGCAGCTGCATTATAAATTATGTTTTTATTACTGTAAAAAATACAGCTACTGCATTGTGCTGAAAAAATTCCAAACCCTTGGGACAAAGAGGACATTACATTCAAACATTAAATAAAATAAAGGCCATATACTTAACCATTACTTTCAACATATGAATAGTAAGTTTCCTTAAAACCTTTTGCAATTAATTCAAACAAATAGTGCTAACATAGAGCAAACAAGTATTACATCAAAACAAAAAGAAGCAAATGGAAAATAAATTTTCTTGAGATGACAACATTTTCCCATCAAATATTAACTTACTGCAATGGTTTTTACTAAAATAGGTTTTAATAAGTTGGCCAATTAAGATTATATATATATATATATTTACAAAATCAAAATTATACAAAAATATCGATCATGAAAATCCATGTTATCAGCGATATAAAATTTAATATTGAAAAAAGAAAGAGGCCCAAATTATTTTTTATACTGTTAAAACACTATCTAAAGTTCAAAGATTAAATTTATAACAACATTTGCAGAATGTATATAATAAAGGTGGTGATTAATATTGACTTTTCATCAATTACAATTCCTAAAGATCCTTATATGGTCTTTTATGTTACTTGAAAATATTACATTAATAATAAATGAAAAAATTAGATATTTTTAATTTTATACGGATGAATTAAAATCTAAAAAATGCCAAATGACATTTTTAAAATACATTATGAAACAAAATTAAATTTTAGTGCTTAAAACAGAGATAAGCTCTTTCTTTGTATTCATCATCAAAATTTCTAATTTCATTAGTGAAATTTTTTTATCAGGAAATCTGCTTATCAAAATAAGCAAATACAAAAAAAAAAAAAACTCAATCTAAGAAATTGAAAATAACTTTCCATGTCAAAATAAAAAATGAACTAATTTTTATAACCAACTGTGGTATTATAACTTTATAATTGTGTTAATGTTAGATAATAAGAGAAGGAAGCAGTATGGAACTAACTAGCATGTCTGAAGATTGAACATGGATAAAAACAAACATCTAAAAATTCTAATGTTGCCTTGCTCCCAGAAAAAAAATACAAGCTTTAAAGGGTTTTTTTTTTTTTTTTTTTTTTTTTTTTTTTTTTTTTTTAATTATAGAACTCATTGAAAAATTTTCAGGTTATGGGTCAAACAGTTTTAAAATTCAGAAATTTTATAATATTTTCATTCTATAGCTAGAGAGACAGATTACTAACTTGAATTATTAAAAAAATAACTATACCCAAACAAAATTATTCTGAGTTTTATTAAGACCTAAATATCAATATTTTCTTTTTTTATTAAAAAATAAGTCACAGGTGCCACATCAAAAGAAGAATTTGTATTAAAAAATTAGCTTCCTATTTCCTTAGGCAAAAGAAACGAAAAAACTTTCACAATGCCTCAGTAAAAATTATTCAAACTTTGCTTTGATGACATTGATGAATGATCCACAAATGATTATGTTGAAAACTTGACTATGAGAGCAGAAAATTGCTTCAGAAAACATTAATAAAAAGTGAGTGAACCTTGAAAGTATAAACATTCATTCTCAGTGCAAACAAAATACTACTAGGTGCAATCAATTACAGAACATTGAGACTTCTGAAAAACTAACTCAAACAATGTGCATTTTAAATAGCCTTAGCACACTGCTACAAACACACACTGACACACATAAAAGCATATACATGCATAAATAACAAGCTAAATAAAAATAATAATCAACCTAGTAAAATATTGCTTCATAAAACATTGCCATATGACAGAAGTTTTAAACATAAATGACCCAATTTTGGTCAAAAAGTACTGATAAAAGGCAAATAAATAGGAAATTTAATAAAAGCTAAAAACTCAGAAAACTGAAACTAATATAACATTTAATTTTTTTAAATGTTTATAATTAGTCATATAGGACTTCAAAGAATATTTTTTTAAGTGAACCATTATTTTGCAATAGCTCTGACTAAACTTGAAAAACTGAACATCATCACAATATTAAAAATTCTGTCATCTTAAAAAGTGCTGAAAAAACAGCAATCTTTGGACTTAAGAAAACTGATCAGAAAATAAGTTTTATGAAGTTCTGCTCAAAGAAAAATAACAAGTCTAAATCTACACAATACTTATTGAATACACCGAGGATGCAGTTTAGCGACATGCAATACTTTGTTACATACATACAAATAATTAAAGATTTTCCAAAAAAAAAGTTTAAAAAGGAATGTAAAAGAGTGGGTAGAAGAGTACCCTCATCCAAGCTTGTACGAGAAGTATGGTGACCAGCAGTTAATGATCCCTTCTTCATTCGTGAAGGGGGTAGGTCAGGTGGTGCAGGTTCTGGAGGCGGTGGATAGGCCCCATACCCTATATAGTAGCACAACACAAGTTGGAGGAAAAAGAATAACTTTTTTTCCTACTTTACTACTTAAAAATGAAAACAAAAGTGTTCTATATATAATTTTAAGAGTTTTTAAATTTGGGTTAAAGCAGCAAGCTTATAATATAAAACTACAATAAGCTAAGCAACAAAAATACAAGACAAAATTCAGAAGCCTTTCTGGCTGTATTACCTACAGGAGATATCTTGATTAAAAATGTGAATATAAAAATAGGTTCATAATTTCAGTGTGCATGTGAATGTCATTTAAACCGTACTAAAACTGAAACCAGTAAGTAATGATTACCGTTTTTATTCAAACAAAGAAAATAAATTACTATGAAAAAATATACTAAATATTACTAACTTAAAAAATACAGCATAAAAATAAAATCCTAAAAAAAATAAATAAATAAAAAATAAATAAATTCCATCTGAAAACTATTAAATAATAAAAATAAATCTTAAATTGAATAATATATAAACACCTAATTGATTTTGACACCCATCAGAGATGGCAACAAACTTTTTGCCTTAGGGAATTTTATTTCAAATATGAAAGGAAAATATTTCAGTTATTACTACAGAAAAATAAACTTAATAATACTAAAATGAAATTGACAGATATTTATATTTCTTAATTACTTGTAATTACTAAAAAGTGGTTTAATAATAATTGAATCTCAAATCTTGTAAAATACCCAAATATAGTATTGCATTTTTAGGAAAGTTAAGATAAATCAGCTTGATGTGCAAACAGCTGGAAGGTGCAAAATAAAACTTTTACCAAGAGCAGTTCAAAAACAGTTTATAACAATATCCAAATGAGCAAAAAAGGAACAGAAAAACTAAACAATAACTATCTGAAAATTATTGCATTCATAAGGAACAAGGTTGAATTAAAAATAATACGAGTATGTGGATAAAATAATAAAAAAGGTCACAAAACCATGCTGAATTAGATTGTGCAAGACAAAATATAAAATAAATCCATGCAATGACACAAGCAGGAGAAACTTAAATGCTCAGAATAAGTACAAAATGAAAATAAATGCCAGTAATCACCACTAAGGCCTGAAGAAATAGTGTCATCATCATCAGTGATGCTGTCAGACGCATCTAAGTCATCAGGTATTCTTGCCCCTTGACCTGAGCTAGGATGGCTAAGACTTGGCGCTGATGGAGTTGAAGGCATTCCAATGCCACAGGATTTTAAACTGCTGGATTTTTTCAATTCATAAGGAGGAAAAGGCAAAGCACGTTCAGGAGCAGGAGGTCTTCGTCGACCAGTAGCATAAAGAGATGAGGGCAAAGGAAGAGGGTGAGGAGGGAGGCGTGGAGAATAATGCATCTGACTATGATAAGAAGGAGGGGGTGATGCATTGCCAGTAAAACTATCAAGAGTAGGAGGAGGATATGCAAGATCAATGCCAGAATGAGGATCTCGTTCATGTCGAGAGGGGGGCAAAGGTGGAGGAGGACCATTGCTGTCACGGGATTTCATTGAAACAGAACGATCCAAAGATTCGGTGCTTGGAAAAGACTGTCGATACAGTTCTGCAAGAGAAATGTAAATAAAGCAAAATATGCAAACGTTTCAAGGTGAAACTCCATCGCACAAGCATGCACATTATCTATAATATAATCATACCCTCATCTTTTTTCATACATAGACATAATTAATAAATTCAAAATAGATATTTAAAAATTCAATTTTAGAACTTACAGATTGTTTTATTTTCATAAAAAGGGGTATCCTTCCAAAAGACAATTTATAGACAGTAACTTATATATACTATATTTAATTCAACATATTAAAATATATTATGCTAATAAGTAAAAGATTCTAATATAATTATAAATATACAATAATAGCTAAGGTTTAGAAATGAATTGAGAATATATAAATACATTATTCAAAATAAAGATTTTATTTAAATTGATAACTATGTATCCAGTAATTTCTAATGCTAATTTAGTGCTTCTTGTACAAGTGTGCACAATGCATTTTTGTATATATAAAATATGAAGTATACATTATATGAAAATCCCATACTATCTCTCTCATATACACACAAACACAAAGTAAACTATGTTAAATAATATTTTGAGAACATTACATACAATTTTAACATGTTTTTTTGAACAATGGGAGTATATACCAAAACCAAAATTAAATAAAATCTAATACCTGCTTGGAGGCTCCTCCTATTTTTAATTTGGCTTGGTTTAACTAAATGTTCACCATTTTCTTGATTAAAAACACTAGCATATAATTCACTATCATCACTTGGACTCAGGGGTGGACCGTCAATAAATCCGGTTGGTGATATAGATCCATCATCAGGACCATGGCCACCTTCGACTGGGAGCTGTTCATAAAGACCCTCTGAATCACCACTAAAATTGAAACAAACAATAAATCAGACACACATCATAAAATTTAACATGATTTTGCTTCAGAATAGTAATAATAGCTGTATGTCAACATAACAAGTGATGTCTAATAACTTATTATGTTAAAATAAAACTATCTAAGTCAAAACCCTTTTTTTGTGCGTGCACATTAAGATTTAGTCAACAGGACTTCTCTTTACTTAAATTTATGAGTAATACATATTACATATAATTGCAAAATTATATGTAATACAAGTATATGTTATACAAGTGATTTAGTAAAAGAAGTATGAAAATTAAACCAATGGGTAAAATACAAATATAAACAATTTAAAGAACTTAAAAAAGAAGTTTTAAAAATGGAAATAGACAAATGAATGTTTGATTCTATTTTTACAAAAAAATCAAAACTAAACTGAGAATATATTTTCCCCACCCAATCATTTTTTAACAATACCATCTAATATAAATTAAAGTTGTCTATTTAGGTTGGTTATTGCATACACGCAATTAACAATTTATTAATATACAGGGTGTTTCTTATTAATATTGACAAGTGGCTAATTTTTAACATATAGTACCAATTGCAAATATATTTCAAAAGTTGTTTATCATATGAAAATCCTTTTATATCAAAATAGTCAATTTTGTAAAAATTGTGAAAATTAAATTTATATAGTCAATGGTCCTTATATTTACAAAAACTTTTTCCTGCAAAATACAAAGAGTAAAACAGTAAAAATTCCATTTTTACAGAAGGAAAACTTGCTGGGTTATAATACTTTGAATTTTATGGAGTTTCAATGTCTTAAAGCATTAAAAATGTATTATTTCATTAATAATAAAAAATGTCAAAATTTTTTTTAAAAATTTAAATTTCATAAGTCAGTAAGTTTGGTCTCTGAAGAATGACATTTTCACTGTTTTACTTGTTAGAAGCATGAAAAAGTTTTTTTAACTTATAAGACACAATTGACCATATAAAAATTCAAATTTCATAACTAAAAGTAACTATTTAGACATAAATGCATTTTCATATGATGCAGAACAATACTTAAAACAATTTTGCAATTTAAGTCCATAAAATTAATGGTTTAAGAATTAGCTATTGGTCAATGATAAGAGACATTCTGTATAAACATTAAAAAAGAAAAACTTTAAAGGCATCTAAATTATATCTCATCCATAACACATGGGAAGAAAATTGAAAACTAACCCATCTTCTAAAGATCCACTTCTTATGTGATAGGATTCCTGCCTGGAAGGCACAGGAGGTGGGACAGGTGTACGACTACCAATAGAATAATCAGAATCTTCCAAGCTGAAAGCCTTTTCAATCTGGGGTTTTCTCTCCCATACTTCTTTGAAAAATGGAGTATAAAATGCAGCTATTACAAAGAGAAAAAAATTAATTAATCAGAGTCATCACACCAACTCAGCATACTAACAAATGCAGACACATAAAATTGATTTAAGTAAGTAGAAATCAAAAGAATTTGTTCATATAGCTAAAAAGCAGCAAGCACAGGTGTAAAAAAAAAGAGCAGCAATTAGAAAATCTTTAGAAACAAATTCTAATACATAAAAAGTCTTTTCTCTGTAATGTAATTCTTTAATTTTTGACCAATTAGCAAGAAACTTACTGTACACTTTTTAGAACATTGAAATGTTAGTTGTGAAGTTTAAAAAAATAACAGACTACTATTTATCTCTTTTTAAATTTTGCAATTCAATCAGTTCTTTAAGAACTAAAAAACAGCCACAGAACTAAAAAAAAACTGCTCAATAATTTTAAAAAATGATAACTCAAGTACTTTGTTTTATAAGCTAATAAAAATTCAGATTGTCTCACTATATTTTTATTGCTTTTGAAACTGACATCATTTAAAGAAGAAATTGCACCTTTTGAATATATATATGTAAAAACTTTAACTAAGCATGTGTTAAAATGACATGGTACTTTATTTGAATGTTTCTGAAGTTGAAAAATCTATTTTAATTTTGTTGTTTCAATATCAAGAAATCAATTTAGAAAAGAATAAAAAATCCTTTGTTAGCTATGACATCACTTTCTAATAATGTTTTATTCTGAGGGGAAACTGTTTATCTTCTGAAATTAATTATTATCAGGCATTCTGGTTTAAAAAACTGAAATACTTTATTGTAATTATGTCAAAATGATGTATTTTTTTTTAAACACAAATGGTTCTACACTTTATTTCCCATTTTTATGGGTATATCATACCATTGATTACACCATTTAACTAAGTGTTTCAATACATTAAATATATTGAAAGCATTATACAATTTATATTATTAGAGTTACAAAAAATATTTTTTACCTAAGATTTTAGAAAATGAAATTTAGCAAAAGTTCCTAAAAGTTAGGTACTTTTCTTTTGAAAGAAAGCTTCAAAATTAGACATCACGACAGAAAGATTTTGGAATTTTATGTCATTTTCAGGTTAGTTGTTGTAGATTTAGTTTTCATCAATGAAAGTTTCTGCTATAATCAAGCAATCACCTTGAAATATCTGTGGTTAAAAATGGCCATATATTGCCTGTTCACAGCACAGAAAAGAACGCTTTTAATTTAAATCAGTAAAAGATTTTTTACATTTACTATATACTTTAGAATACCCAAAAGATACATCAAAAAGTATCTTTGGTACTATAGAATTAACAAGCTGTTAATCGTGATTTTTTAAAAGTATTTATAGTAACCTTTATTAATCTGGTAATTTTAAATATTTGATTTAGCTTTTTAATTTATTTATCGCTTATTTTGTGGCATTTTAACTCTTTAATCATCGCAATTTTCATTTCATGTGCAATTTATGCATGAATGTCTTGGTCACAACCATTATTTAGTTATGAAATATTGCATGAAAAAAAAAGGTAAATTATTTACATTGTACAAGCAATTGGGTTGCATGCATATTTATAAAATATTCATGCTTAAAAATTATTTTAAAATACATATAAAATTTAGTATACTGAACTAAACTTTTCAAACAAATATCATTGAAAGTACTTATTGTTTTTCATTCGACTTAGGAAAAATTGAATGTGTGATGTTGAGATGTTATACAAATTGCAGTAACAGCAAAATTTATGGTTGAGGTCATCGTCATTATATATGACAGCAGTGTTACTCATGGACATGTCTTTTCCTTATAAAACTGCATTAAGTGTAAATAAGTTCATCTATCATAATTCAATGCACACAAATTTTAAAATATCCATATCTTGAAAAATATTTTTAAATCCATTAAAAACCAGAAAAGTGAAATACAATTTTCAAACAAATTTCATTTGAGAGTTTATTTTTTTTCTATTTGACAATCAATCTACAAAATGATATTGGATAATTTTTTGAAACTAAGAATAATTCCAGAAAAACACAATTTATGGATTAGGAGATTGTCACCATCAGTAGGATTTCAGTGTTACTGACTGACATGTTTTTGCTTTAAAATTTAGACAGATGGCGTACTAACAAGAATTTCATTAAACTGTTATGCCATTTGGCTAATTTTCTTTTTTTGTATTGCCTTTAAACTAACATATTCTATTACACCCACCAAAGAAAACATGCATTCTGATGTTTAAAGTTGAGGGATTTTACTATGGTTCCGACATAGTAACATCATATTTTCATATTATATTTTTAATTTTTTATTGATGAGAATGCACAAAGTTCCATTATTGTGATTGCGGTATTATTTCATTTCATTTTATTTCACCTGGAAGACCCCTATGTTTAACATGGGCAAAGCCAGGTAATTTCTGCTAGTATATATAGAAAATCATGGAGAAAAATTTAAATGTAAAATGTTAAATTTAATTAAGTATTACATGATTAATATATACCAGGATGTGTTTAGATAAAATCTTTTTATATATCCATAATACAAATGTTACATCTACTTCTTATAGGGTGTAAAACCTTTTGATTTTATTCATTTTGAATTAAAAAGCTTAATACTAATGCTAAATCATCATAAGCAATGGTATTAAGTAAGAGAAGAAAGCTCTTTACGAAACCAATGATAGGGGGGGGGGAACTAAAAATAATAAATATTAATCAGCAGACAACAACATTTCATCACTGTTATTTGAACAAAGCAATTGGCAACACTAAAGATATATTCCATGTAATGGAGAAAAATGCATGCTTTCTATTTCCTCGTGCTTTATTTTTTCAATAACTAGCTAATACTGGACAAATCAGATCAACTTATGTGATTCAAACAAGGCAGCCCCAGTATTAAAAGAAAAATAAATTTTCTAATTGGAACAAAAAACAAATTGAATTTTGAGATAAAACAGAAATTTTAACTAATGTTTTAAACATACATATAAGTAATTTATTATCTAAGGATAATTATGGAAATGTCATGCCTAGAAGTTCAGTTCTAAATATCGACTTTTCCTGTATTACCAACTGTCTCTACCCCCCCCCCCCCCCCACACACACACACCGCACAAACACACCAGCAATTTTCATGTGTTTATAAATAAAAGTGAATTCCAAAATGTTTCAAAATTGGCAGTTTGAATTTCAGAAGCCTCAACAATATCACATTAAATCCAAAGCATACTTTAAAAACTGAATTGTTTATTCATTTGACTGAAAACATATCACATACGGTTATACATAAGTAATGAATGCAAATATTTAGTTTTTTTATTTTTATAAACATCACTTATGTACATCATATTATTTAAGTTGTGATAGAATCTCTAAATTTTATTTCAACATTGTTTCTTTCATTTTTTTTTTTCATCTATCATCATTTAGTTCATCTATTTAGTTCAAATTGTTAAACTGTGAAATTTACAATTTAAACTTCTTTCAATTATATTTATGCTAATGTAACTGCTCTTTTCAGATTTGGTTATTGTAAGATAATTTGGTCCTTATTGTGCAGTAAGCAAAGCTGCTTTTTTATTTTGTCACTGCCTTTTTAGCTAATTAACAATTTTCGCTCAAAATTACAATAAGTTTTACTCTACAAAGCTTTTATTAGCTATCACCAGGTTTTATAGGAATAGTATATGTATTAAGTAAGAAACTAACAAGTTAGCCTTCTGTTCTTTATTCATTATAAAGGAAGAAACAAAAATAAAAATATATATACATGTGTATATTGATGTTTAAAAGGGTTTTTTACAGGTTCTAGCAGAAATCGATTACATTTCAAGGCATCTGCAAAAGCATGAACACTACCCAACTCAACATACTTCATGCGAAACTACTCAGCTCAATTTTTTATGGAATTACAGGAATGTAAGCAATGAGGAAACAAGAGTACAAAAATAAAGCTTTAAATTTTTTTTAAAGCTGCATTTCAATGGCTGTGATTTAGATCAATCAGTGTTTAGCAATGAAAAGTTCTATAGGCATCACCAGAAAATTTGAAAGCAGTATTTTGATTTTCTTTCATTAGCATTAACATTACAGTGAACAGAGTATTTTTGGTCAGGCATTTAAAAGTATTTTCAAAATTAAGAGTTTCTTAAAGGGAAGCTTAACCAATTTTATAAATTAAACAGCCATTCTTTTTTTTTTTATCTTAAAAATATGTTGAATAATAGTTTAAAACTTATAACTAGGTATAAGATAACTTGAATTTAACAGATCTTGAAACAAATCAAGTTGCTCAATAATTTGATTACCCGCAACATTCACATTAAGATAATAATGTAGCAAATAATAAAAATACACTATAAATTATTAAACGTATAAACAAGGAAAAAAAGCTGGTGCTACTAGTTACAACAAAAATTAAGGCATGATAGACAGTTACACTGGTTGAAAATATTCAAAATTTGAATTTTTTCCTTTAAAGAATGAAATGATTCACTGCAATTACATTCTTCACCTTTTGTGAATATATTTCTTGCATTTCTTATGAAAACCAAATTTATGAATACTGTTAACATTTAAATATGAAAACTAGTAGCTCACAAATTTATATCAAATAGGAAGACAGTTACAGTCAATTAGGGACAGTTTTTATAGCTCAAGCCTTGCACAGTCAAATTATTAGATCAAAACCTGCATTAAAATTATGGATTTTCAAAAACAACTTTTTTATGTATCACTATTTTTAATCTTTAGAATGATACTATCCATTAATATTAATACATTAAAAATTGTGTTTTAATTGAATAATTTTATAAAAAAATTATAATTTCTATTAATAAATTTTCTACTTAAAATCAATGACAAAGCCAATACAAACTCACAATAAAATAATAAAACCCCAAGATATTTTTAAATATGCAAGAAGGAACTGAAATTTTGAAACAGCTCTTATGCACAATTGATATAACTTATTCTCTTATAGAACAATTTCGGCACCCCCCTCCCAATTAAAAAAAACCTATTAAAATACAAACAAGATATTATAAAAGCATGCTCCACAGCTTTA
The DNA here is from genome assembly GCA_964019185.1 of Maratus speculifer. Classification (NCBI taxonomy): domain Eukaryota; kingdom Metazoa; phylum Arthropoda; class Arachnida; order Araneae; family Salticidae; genus Maratus; species Maratus speculifer. The sequence goes on along the minus strand of OZ025293.1, from coordinate 410,472,368 downwards.
ACATTGACTTGTGAGTCTTCTTGCACAACCCACTTAAATCATGGGAAGAAAGAAAAATGCTAGTGTTAAGTCTGTGCACGCATTATTTTCAAATTTCTTACTTTTATTCTAATTTTTCTTTTGTACATAGAATAGCTGAAGACAATCTACAACCGGGTATTTTACTTTTTTTTTTTTTATATTAAAATTTTACTTTCAGAATCAGTTTGAACCAGTTCTGAAATTGAAACTATCCTAACATAAAAAAACTAATCAAAATTGAAAAAGTATAAACTAGCCCAGTTGTTGGTAGTCCTTATCTTTCCTATGCTTAAAAAAAAACCTTTCAAAAATATTAAAATCAAAGCGAGAAAGTTTAAAATAGCACCCACATAGATTTAGCATTAGTTCTGCCTATGATTGAAGAGAGCTTTAAAACCTATAAGTAAACAGACATGCAGGACATGTGATGCAATTTTATTTCCTTTTCAAATTTTACTTAAACTTTTAAATTAATGATGACACTCATATAAATAGCGAAAAACAATTATAAGCTTTTATGGAACATTCAATTCAGATGATGTAATTTGCATGATTAACAAAGGATGTGACTTTTAATAATCAGTTCCGTGACCAGTAGCCAACCTATAAGTTTACAACTATATTCATTAAAATGGCAAATTGCAAATAGAAAAAATGCATTTTTTCAGCAGAACTTTTTGACAGATTTTTTAATATATGAAATGAACTATCCCATTTTCTTTGTTAAATATAAATCTCTTTTAAAACCAAATTATTTATAAGATATTCCACTACAGTTAAGAAAAAAAAATTAGTAACAAAGATATTAACTTAAAATTCTAGTTCAGAAAACTATGTATTAATTGAGGGACAGAATTCAAAACCACAATTATGCACACATTAAAGTATATTGGATTCCGATTAAATGCAAACTTATAAATTCAATATTTATAATTCAAAAAGGATCAATTACTTTTTTGCTGACTTGTTGAGCTAGATGTCATAAAGTGAGCTTGTAACTTATCAGCAACAGCATTTCCTTCTGTAATTAACTGATGCGATAAATCACTTGAAAAAAATGCATTTGCACTACCAGTTTCAGTAACAGCTAAGATTTGAATAGGAATGTTTGGAATATTCATAGAGAATGCACTGAAAAAGAAAAATAAATATTTAAAATTTGTTTAAAAAATATAATGACTGAAATAAAAGAAAATGTTTCTTAAAATAGGAACATTTATTAAGGCTCCTGTCCCTGCCGGCAAAGACACTCACGAGCTAATCCTATAGGGAGGGATTTTTCTAATATCTCATTAGCATTTTGACATTTTTAAATAACCAATTTTGCATTGGATAGCCGAGGTCCATTTCTACATCGCATCTTTTTTACTTTTTTTGTTTTGGTCACAGATATTATTTATAAAATTACTTTCACTTTCAAAACCCAGTTCTGAAAATGAAGTGTCATTCTAAAAAATATCTGAACCAAGTTTTAAAAAGTAAAAAAAGTGCACTGACCTCAGCTATCCAATGCAAAGAAAAAAAAAACAATGTCAAAATGCAAACCAGATATTAGAAAAATCCCTCTCCATAGGATTAGCATTAGCTCTTGAGTGTTTTTGCCAGCAGAGACAGGAGTCTTACGATGGAGCTTGGTGCAATATAATAAAAATGAAAATATGTCAATGTTAACAACACTAAGTATGTTAAGCTATGTTATCAAATCCACTATGCTTAAATTTTAAATTTATTGGTGCTGTTAATGTTGATATTTTTATAACACACATTTATACATTAATATAAGAGGCTCAGAAATTAAAGTTGATCTTTGTTTCTTCTCTCGTTCCTCTGTTCTCCCATAAGAAAAATGTACAATTTTTGTTTGCTAATAGTTATGTTATAAATTAATATAAAAATAATCTTTACTTTGCCTAACTGTTTAAAGGGTGATAAGGAAAGAGAAAATCAATATGCTAAACATTTCTGCTGATGACAAGCTGAAAAAATTTTCGGCTTAAAACAAGTCGTATATATCTTTTTGATTTTATGCTGATTTTTCTTATTACAAAGTTTTATTATTTTAATAATTAGAGTTATTAAACTCAATTATGCATTATATATTTAGCTAAACAAATCTTGACTAAAAACATTTAACAATAGCTCATTATAACATGCTAACTTTCTCAGGTTTTAACAAATATGTTAGGATTGTCTAGATATTATACATATGAATTAATTATTTTGTGAATAGAAGTATAAATATTCACAAAACAGGGCATCTAGGCATAAGGATCAGCAACAATGTAATGCATCAATATTTGTGAAAATCACAGTTGACATATTTCTATAGCACTTCAAATGACCCTTTCATAGATTAAAAAAATATATTTATTTTAGCAATCTAGAAATTCAAGAGAATAAAATAAAAACATACCTGACATTTTACAATTACATTAAGAGACTGTAAGCAATTTCAATAAATTGTATTTAATTTAGAATCAGTTATATTGCTAACTCCAGCACATTAGATACAAAAAAAGAAAACTTTTTTCACCAAAACAAATAAATAATTAACTTACCTAAGCGTAGCTAAAGAAGCTTTTCGCTTTGTAGAATATACTAAAATAAAGCCATGAACGAGTTCATCTCGATAGGAATTGGCACCATGGTATGATGTTACTCTAACTTCGACACTTCTTTTTGATTCACCTAAATAAGTTTCTAAAGTGATTGTATGTGGTACAGTAACAAAACAGCACTGATGACTTAGCAATGGCCCAAGAACATGCTCTACAGTGTATGGATCACCACAAAGCATACACATAATGATTCTAAAAATAAGAATATAGAGTTTATAAAAAATTGATGCAACACTTTTTTTTTTTTTTTTTATAAAGTACTGATTTTCTAAAACTAAAATTCAGTATCTTATTATATACCTAATATCTGGATTTATAGCTTGTTCTGGCAAGGTATGGTATATCTGTAAAAGCCCTGCTCTCCTCTGTATACTTTCTATAAGTGACTGTAATGCTTGAACTAGACTAGCAACATCAAACCGTTGACCAGAAGTATCATCGGGACAACTTACATCCAGAAATGGACATTGTAAACTGAAACAGAACATATGAAATTAAATAATTCAACTTTTTTCATGGGTGAGTTTAAATAACTATGTTACTTAAAGCTGATATAAAACATCTGCAAAAATTTAACTGCTGATTAACAGAAAAGTTTAGCATTAATTTTTAAGAAGAATGTAGAAAAAAAAATGAACTAAAATATTGTAATACATAAAATATGAAAATCAGAACAAAAGTAATAAATCAATGCATAATATAGATTTTAAACTATTAGACTTGGATAAAATATGTGGAAAATGAGGATACAGATATCATATCATGATATCATCATGACATGCATGATGACTATGACATGTTTACAAATGCTGGTGAATCAAATGTGAAAATATTTACTTTTTAATGAGCCCAAAAGAAAGAAAAAGAAAAAAAAAGACAACTTTAAACAATATGAATTTAGTTCTTTTAAAACATGTAAATTTTAATTTACAACTTCATATTAGGGTTATTGTGAATTGTATGCCTTACAAAAAATAAATGTAAAACATAAATTACCAATGACTTTTTTAAAATTCAATAATTCTGCCTTATACCGAGTGTCCCAAAAATGACTGATGGATTTTAAAATTCAATAACTTGCAAACAGTGACAGCTATTTAAAAATTTTTTGCAGGAGGGTTATGTATAATGTCAGGAGTTTTTTTAAATGAAATTTTTTATTTTAGTTCGAATTTCAAACAATAGATGGCGCTGACAGCAATTGAAGGCCAGGTGATCAGTGCTGAGTGAGGTAGTTTCGGCGAAGACCTAAGCTTCAATTGCCATCAGCGCCATCTATTGTTTAAAATTCAAACTAAAATCAAAAGTTACAGTAAAAAAACTCCTGACATTATACATAACCCTCCTGGAAATTTTTTTTAAATAGCTGTCACCGTTTGCAAGTTATTGAATTTTAAAATCCATCAGTCATTTTTGGGACACCCGGTATTAACAATATATTCTGACCACAAATCTATATAATAGACAGATTCATGATTATATTTGATTTATAGCTTTAGAAATGATATGTATGCAACATATTAAATATCGCTTCAACATCTGAATTTTCTGACAGGTATATTAATCAGAACCTCTGTAAAAATAAAATAACAAAATAGACCCTACAATGATGCAAAGAAAAAATACTGAGAGGAAAATAAAAGGTCTTATTTATTATGTATATAAATAAATATACAGAATATGAATGTATAGTTGATAAGGAAAACTATGCATACCTCAAGAGCAATCTAACAGCTGTTTATGATGACTTCACCAACTACAGTGACATAATTACTGAAATTTATATGGCCCTGAATAGGACTTTTAATAGAGCTCAGAGAAAATGAGTAATCTAAATATGAATTATCTGACTTCCAATATATATATATGCAGCATATAATTCAGGTACAATCAATCTTCAGTGACATAGTTACTGGAATTTACATGGCCCTGAAAAGGGCCTTTGTTTCTTTATAGTGCTCAGAGAAAATGGTGATCTAAACATACATTATCTTCTTTCTGTTATAAGGGGAATATAGTGCAAAACCAGGGATGCAGCATATTAAAAAAAATCTTACCAGTTTTTATTATCTATTAGTCAGCAAAATGCAACATACGGTCAGAAATTATGACAAAATTTACACAACATAAAAAAATAATTTATTCAATTCTTGTATGAAATTAAGAAAGAAAACAATAAAAAAGAGGTTAATGTAGGATAGGACAGGAGCATATTTATATTATGGAACTGGAAAAACAAACATGACCAGTTAATTAAAAAATATATATTAAAGTTTTCACTATATTTTTATAACCTGTAGGTTTTAAGTGACTACTTGCCATCTACTTGCCAGTGATGAGGTAAATTCCGTATCCATGGTGAAAGAAGCTATTTACCACAAAATTATATTAAATAGAGAATGATAGCTACTAAAGCCAATTTATTCTACAATTAATTTTTTTTTAAATGATTTTTGATTAAATTAAATTACAACACAGCTGTGTTATTTAAGACATACATTGAAAAAAAAAACATTCATAACCAAGTCCAAAAAACAATAAAGGAAATTTTCATTAGCACAAAAGGTATTTTATTTTTAACTTCCAGTAACAATATTATCTACAATCGACTGATAAATCAAAATGTTAATTGAAATTAAAATATAAAAAAATTTGAAACAACTTCCTTGAAAATGACAATGAACAAAACTTTTATTTCAAAAGCAAATCTTTCATTTGTAATTCACTTCATTTTAGATAAATCAACAATAGTGAAATTTTAGTAATTCACATAGAAAAACCACATGCATAAAAAATTTTAAGTTTCACTTTCATAACATTTATTTTAACATTTTTTAATTGCTTCTTTGTCTAATTTGGTTAAAACTGGCAACAGTAACTTTTTATATGAATATATATATATACAGTAGACTCCCTCAAATCCACAAAGCTTGGGACCGGAGGTTGTGCGGATTTTAGAATTTTGCAGATTTCTGGTCTTTGATTTGTTTATATTTTTGAAACATTAATTTGATTTGTAGTTAAGCATTGTAATCAATGCATATAATAAATTGAAACATTAAAATAATTAAATAAATAGTTAAGAAGCAAGTTATTATCACAAAAAAATTTAAGTAAAATAAAATTTTAGAAAAATATTAAAATAAAGTAAATAATTAAGATTCAATATTAAATATAAATAATGATGAGAAAAAAATCAATCTTATTTATAAAGAAAAATATTTGCCTTTGTTAATAAACAAAAAAAGCTTGATTAATTAAAAAATATTCATTTTACGCAGCAAAAATTATCCTACACCTCGAAATATAAACACAAATAGTTATTGAAAGATATATTATGCTAAAACTACGATACGATAGTGATTATTTTGATTAAGCATCGATCATCATAATTAGTAAACTGGATGTAGATCTCAAATTCGTTTCGTAACTAGCAGGGATACGAAAATAGTAATAGAACTATTAAAATAATAATTTTATATAACAAAAATTATCCTGCCACGCGAATTGCAAACATTATCAAACGACCATTGAAAGTTATATTACACTGCAACTACAATACGATAATGATTAATTCGATTAAATATCGATCACTGTACGTCCAAGAAATGTAGAACAAACACTGCAGAATTTAAATTAAAAGACATTAAAAAAGGAAGAAGTTGAAAAGGATTTAAAAATATATATTTATTTAAAGAATTATTTGTATTGCGTTAGCTGTTGACTTCAGCACAATCTTTAATTTCATTGTTTACATCCGAAAAAATGCATGGATTTCTGGCGTTCGTGGATTTTAGGGACGCGGATTTAAGGGAGTCTACTGTCTATATATATATATATAATGATGAGATACATAAGAAATGAAAATTTTAAAAATGACTTGAAAATATGGAACATTAAAAAAATATTAAAGGATGACTGCATTTCATTATGAAAACTATCACAAGAATTCAGATATTGTATATGGAATAGAAAACCTTGTTTTTTAAAAAGAGTTGTAAAGATATAATAATTTTTTTGTATGTAATGGAAACAGGAAACTTTGTCTTTGTAGATTTTTTTTTCTTAAGACTTTCTACACATTTAAAATCTACAACTGATTATCATCTCTTCCTTCTCTCTGCACAGGCATGAAATTCATCGAGCTCTCTTCATCAATTTTATGTAATTTTTTTAAATGTTCCCTTTTTAGAGATATTTTAAAAACTTTTACAGAATTTTTTTACATAAAAATTATTACTTTAGAGTCTTTACAAACTTCATATTGTAGAAGAGATGGCAAATAAATACAATTTTAAAAAGAAGACATTTATGTTACCATAACCTTAAAGTAATTATTTTAACATGTTTTTTCAAATACCTATAAGATACATAAGTAATATTTTTGTTTGATTTCTAATTGAATGAGATCAAGTACTGAATAACACTTATAGATTTTGATTGAGAAAGTTACCTCTTGGCTCTATTTTGTCCTTCTTCTCTTAAAAATATCAGATCTTTTTCATTAATGCTGTTATCAGCAGCAAATAAAATGACTATGGGGAGTCCATGGAATGGTAGTCTGTCTTCCTGTTCCAAATTTGAAAGTAATGTTTTTTCCAAACTATCCCTGATGTATTCTAATGTTTGATGGTTTGAATATACACAAAAACAACCTAGAAAAAGAAGAAAACATCACACATCAAAATAATATTACTACAAATAACATTTAGAAAACAAAGATTTGGACAAAATACTTTTGACTCTGTTGTATTATCTAAATTGGGACATTTATAACATAAGTTTGAAAATTGCTCGAATTTCTATATTCAAATAATATATCAATGCACTAAAATCTGCAACTAGAAAATCTGTATTCATATTTAAGCAAAAACAATGAAAATCACAAACTGTTAAGTTTATAGAAGAAATTAAATAACAAGTGGCACCATAATTATATTTTCCTAAACATTTAGGAGAAGCTTGATAATTTTTATATTTTACATACATTATATTTATATACAAGAATAATTTTATCAAACAAAAAAATCATCAAATATTAAAACATTAATTATGATTTTAAGCTAATTGATAAAAATACTATAAAGCTAAAAAAAAATATCTGCAAAAGTGGCTGATAATTTCAATAACATGCTTATCTGAAAAGTACTTGTACTGAATAGACCTACAATTTCAATTAATAAAATTACACATTTTATATTATTTATTAATTTTGCACTAAAATTTTAAACATTCAAGAAATATTTGAAAAATTAAACATGTGAAATTTATATATCTACATATCATTTTACTTTTATTTGGAATCATTAACCCCCTGACCACCAAGCAAAAAGACGAAATTGTAACTTTTTATGTGTGTAATTTTTTTTAATGCTAAAAAGTTTTTCTAATACAGTAGACTCCCTCAAACCCGCACAGCTTGGGACCAGAGGATGTGCAGATTTTAGAATTTTGCAGATTTCTGGTTGTTGCTTTGTTTACATTTTTTAAACAGTAAGTTGAGTGCAATTAATAGTGCAATAAGAACTATAATGAATGCTTATAATATAATAAAATATTAAAATAAGTAATAAACTAAAATAAAAATTTAGATAATTTTTAAAATGATTAAAGTACTAATAGCAAAGGTCAAGTTAATAATCAATAGTGTATGATTAAATATTCATTATAAAGATTAAATGTATTTTTCCAGAATTATTCAACAAAACTTGCCTTATAAAAGTGCATTACTAATTCACATCAAAATCTTAAAATAAGGATTTTTTTCCGTCAAGTTTAGCCTGGCTTAATAACCAAAAAATCTTGATTGATGCATAAATATATTTGGTAAGAAGATTTTGATTACCAGTGATATCAGCAATATCTTGATTTTCCAAAAAAAATTATTCTTCCTTCATGAAAAAAACATCAAGGCACAGAGTATTATTAAGAAAAATGCAAATTAAAAAATATATGGAATTGATACAAAACTAAAAAAATCAAATTTTGTCCCAATATCCAAACTGAAAGTTTTATTGTTTACATCCATAAAATATGTGCGGATTTTAGAGAGTTGTGGATTTCTGGTTTGTGAATTTGAGGGAGTCTACTGTATTTTATTTTTAAAAAATATTACACATAAGCATATATGCCTTAAGGGTGTTATCTATTTTTCTTTTTCTAAACAGATTATATTCATAAATTATATTAAATTTAAATATTACTTCTATTGCAGTGAAACTGAAGCTTAATGAACGGATATATCAGCTTGCTGCAGTTAGAAGGTTAAACAAGTGGATAAGTGTGATTGCAGATCGCACAGAGGGTTTTGTTGTTTAATATTTTCTTTTGAGGCAGCTTATCCTAATTCATAATTATAAAATTCTTACATAGATAGTAGCATCAATAAATTTAAAATAATTATAAAAAGGAAGTTACTTATTTTAAATCAAATTAAAATTTAAAAAAATTATTTTAATAAAATCTCAAATCTCAATTTTTTTTTTTAAAGGGTATAGCTGGGTCTCTTAATAAAATATGCCCTTGAATCAACCACACTGAGTCCTACATGAATTGATAGCTCTTAAAAAGAAATACATTTCTCCCCAGTTTCAAACTTATACCTCAAGCCCATGGGGATTATAACCCTTAATGCCCATATTGAAAAAGGGCATATTGTGCCGAAACTACTAGTCAGAATTCAATGAAAAAGAAAAGGGATGTATAATATTATTATACGAATGCTATATAATTTTTTCAAGAGAAGTACAAGTTGAATAATTATTTTCTTCTTTTTAATTGAACATTTTAATTAAGAACGTATTAAAATAATAGAGTGACCACCATTTTGCTTTTTTTTATGCCTAAAATACTACTAGATATGATCCTTATTTTGTATCAATTTCAACATCCTACATGTGGTGCAACATATTAATTAAAAACATATTCTGGGGGGGGGGGGGGATGTCTAGCGCCAATCTCACATTTATTTATAAATCAAGTGATTTTGATACTAGTTTCAAGTCATCGCAGGGTGCATAAAATATTGCAGAATATATTAATCATTGAATTTATAGCTGATTGTTAACTACAAAAAAATATTTTTTTATGTAAAAAAAACAATAATATTGATTGTTTTCACTGTTTTTAGAAAACAATTAGCAATCTATCTTCCTTGCTGTAAAGGAATACATTAATCATAGAATTTACAACAACTGATTATTATCATTAACAAAAAAAAATATTGTTTCTACTGTTTTTTAATACTTAATGATCAATCATCTGTCTTCATTAATAACAGGATTTATGCTCTCAACATCAAAAAGACTGCTTAAAATCTGTGCAGGACAGACAATTTTTGACAGATACCAGGCATGTGAGAGATAGTATAGTATAACAGCAACATGAGAACAACAGCCAATCGTTCTGTTGCCGTTTGCACATTCACAGTAATGGCGTTTAATGCCCTGCAATCAAATCGAGTTTGGTATGTAGTTAATGTATGATTTCCAGCGTATGTGTCGTGATCTTACTTCAAACTTTATAATATTATTATTTTATTTTAGGTACTGCAGATGAATTGTGTTGTCTTCATCCATCATTTCGGCTAGGTAAGAGACAACTGATAAGAGCCGGTAAAAAGAATTTTTAAATCGCTTTCTGTCATTTCTGGAAAATCAAGAACATCTGTCAATTTAGAGTTTGCAAATGGCCTTTTATGTCTATTAAAACCTGATTCATTGACTTGAGATGCCCAGTGTGTTCATTGCACTTTGCTGTCGTTCCATTTGCTCAATAATTTCTACCATCAAGCTAATATCTTAATTCAGATGTTTTCCAAATCTGCTGACTAAAAAGCAGGCTATTCTGAATAATAAACAAACTTTTGGAAGAAGTTTATTATATATCTGGTGATGTAGACAGCGGAATTTTTGACCTATTATGCCAATGATTGTGTCTACAACCCAACGAATTTTGATTATGCAATGCATGTTGTTCGCTTCATTTGTAGTAATCTGTTTACGATTACCTTTCAATGCAGGCATTAAAATAGTAAAACCTTTATCTTCTAAATCTTGCTTCGCGTCCCTGAATCAATGATCCATGAAACAAAAATTGCCATTTTTCATTAGCTTTGTTAGCCCATTACTATCTTGCAACATGATTTTTAGTAACTGTGCATCATTGAGATTTGCATTGTATGGTCTAGCATTTCTATAATGTAGCCAGTAGTAGTACAAATAGTGAAAAGCTTATATAGAGGTAACTTCTGCCTGGAATACAGTTTTCTTTGGTATTCATTATTTGAACTCTTCCCATGGCAAATATAGGTTCCATCGAATATAAATGCAAGATTATCTTCAATACTGTGCAGTTTTTTAGCTTTTATTGATGTTTCATTTTTAATAAGGTCTTCTCTATCACGAGCAAAAAATCTGAAGTGAGAAGGCAAGATATCTTTCTCAAAAGAGTTCATTATGGAATCAAATACCAGATATTAGCTGTTCCTGTTCAAATCCAAAAACGGAAGTAATAACAGCGTTCGAATTTCCAGTGCGTAGTTTAAACAAAAAGACTACAATAGCTATGATGACATTTCTTGTACTTGAGTTCTTCATTGACACCATAAGTTTCTTTAGTACCTCAAGTTAACCCAGTCATTGCTTTAAGATGTTCTAGTGAAAGAGTGAAATTACGGATTTCCACACATAGTGATGATTGAGATGTGTCGGTCATCCATTCTAGAGACTGCTATACTTTTGCAGACTCAATCTTACTGGTGTTAGAATACACACATAATCCACATCACATGTCCACGAGATATCTCTAAACTGAATAAATTAAAGTTAAATTAATTAAATATAACTCAGGGATTAAAGTATGTCAATTACTAACTTTTTAAACGTTAATTAACAACAGTATTAAGTCAAACTGTGCCAAAAACTGTAATTTAAAAAAAATCAATCGTCAACTAATGGAACACAATACTTATTTTCTATCGTAACAAAGAATGCAACTTGCAAAATGACAAACTCTTTCTATGTAGATATGATTAGAGTGGTTGGTTGGTTGCATAGGATTTTTATTTCACAGAATCTGACGTAAATGTATTTAGGTTGATTGGTTGCATAACTTGTTTAACACGCAGAATCTGATGTACTTAGGATAAAACAAAATAGAGGTTCACTCTGATATTAGATTATTTACAACTAGTTAAGTTTTCTTATTACATAACATTTAGGTCGGATGTTAGAAATTAAATTGAAAATACATATAGTTTTTAAGTTTAAGTGCTTTGGATTAAATTGAAGTATTTTTTTTCATTTATTACAAAATCCTTTTTTAGAATGCAGATCATTAATTTAGATTCAAAAACTTAACATTAAAAAAACAACTACCTTCAGAAGAAATTAGAATCATGATTTATGAAAGAAAATTTTTATCTGTTAGCCAAATTAAGGCTGGCTGATAGCATGTAATGATTTCATTTTACAGTGTTTTGTTGGTTTCTATCCTTCAAATGATTAGCACCAACAGCATAGCTTCATTCGTAAACTGTACATTATATTGAACACTCACATGCAGTAACACACACAACTCATAACACCCCTCCCTCCTCCTTGGAATAAGTTAACTTTTTTTTATGGTGTATCCAGTATAGGAAATTGAAACTTTCATTAAACATACATCTTCTTTGACAGCGAGGAAGGTAGATTGCTAATTGTTTTCTAAAAACAGTGAAAACAATCAATATTATTGCTTTTTTTGCATAATTTTTTTTTGTAGTTATCCATAACAACCAGCTATGAATTCAATGATTAATATAGTCTGCAATATTCTATGTACCCTTCAATGACTTGAAACTAGTATCCAGAGTTTCCCCCAGAGGGTTTCAGGGGGGCGCTCCGCCCCTCCTGCCCTTTAGTTTAAAAAATAGTGCCCCTCTTGCCCTTCATCTAAAAACTAGTGCCCCCCCCCCCCTTGTCATTAATTTAAAAAAAACAGCGCCCTTCTTGCCCCACATTTGAAAAAACGCAGCACTCCATAGATGATCCGAACGCACTATAGCGCATAAATTACGCAAAAAATTGGCGACGGAACGCAAAAAATACCCTCATACGTGTACCTTGGAATGGGTAATTTTGTCAAAAAATCACTTTAAAAAAATCAAGTTTCGTTAAAAATTGCGAAATGGCGTCTAATTTCCAGCAAGATTCGCAAAAATATGGCTAATTTTGTCACAAAATTTCACAAAATGACAGATTTCCTCAAAAGATTGTGGAAAAATGACAAATTTCTTCCAAAAAACACGATAAAATGGAAAATTTTGTCAAATGAGTCATAAAAAATGGTTACTATCGTAAAAAATTAGCAATAAAACGGCAGATTTTGTCAAAAGATTTGCAAAAAACCGGCAAATTTCATCCAAGAATCGCAATAAAACGAAAAATTATGTGAAAAGTTCCGTGTTTTCACGATTTTTTAGCAAAGTATGCCGTTTTTTGCGATCTTTTAACAAAAACTGCTGTTTTTGCGATCTTATAAAAAACTTTGCCATTTTTTTGCAATCTTTTCACGAAACTTGACGTTTTTCCGCGATTGCAAAATATGCCGATATTTGTAATCTTTTAACAAAATTGGTTACATTTTCTTGATTTTTTAACAATATTTGCTGTTTTTTGAGATTTTTTAACAAAATTTACCTTTTTTTTCTTCCGCTAGATTCTAGATTCAACTCTATAAAAGTGCCCTTAAAAATGAAAAAATGCCCTTAAAAATGTAAAAAGTACCCTTTTCAGAACAGTATCGTCCTGCCCTTTTTTATACCTGGGGGAAACTCTGAGTATCAAATGCACTTGATTTATAAATAAATAGGAGATTGGTGCAAGAACCCCCCCCCCCCCATAATATTAAAATTTAACTGTGGAAGACATGTGAACATCAAATAAGTGATATACAAATAAATTTATATATTACAAATAGAATTCATAAATTAGAAACAGAATTGTTGTTGCTGGTTAATGATTTTGAATACATGTATGATTTAAGTAGAGTTGAATTCTTTAAAAGACTGAAATACAAATACAAAACTTGAAGAAGCTGATTTTGAAATAAAATTTTTCAGCTTCACACTGGATTTTCATCAATGGCATAGATATTTAATTGCTCAGATTACATCAATAATCAATTATTCAGCATATTACTATAGTCAGAAAAAGCACCAAATCATTAATACATTTTAACAAATGCCAAAGGGCAGACTGACTGCCAAAAGTGCTTGGCAGTCAGTCTGCAAACAACACTTAATAATGTTTTCACATATTCTGACAATAAGAATGTCATAGAAGAAGGATTGATTGGGAAAGTTTTATGTTCACTGGACACTTTCGAAAATAGTGTAAAAATGGCATTAGAGTTGGGTATACCGAGCATATTTGACTTAGGTAGGATTGGAAGAATTTCCAATAAAAATGCCATACAAATACTTATAAAATTATTTAAAAATACTAACCTGTTGTTGTAGCTATCCAGGAAAGCAAAATTAAAAAGAATATTTTAAGTTAGCAATTACAATATGTTAAAGTTTAAAAAATATGGCAAAATTAATAACAAAAGTATTTTTTCGCAGATTATTAAGTAGTAAGAAAAACAAAATTAAATGACATACTATTATCAAGACAAAATTCTCAGTCTTTATTTTTTCTTAAAAAACTACTATTTTAAAATGTTAATATTTATCTTACTTAATCACAAAACATTTTAAGATTAAATAAGTTAAAGATTACTATTCAGAAATAATGGTAGCAAAGACCATAATAATCTAGTCAAGATTAACCATTTAATAGACATTTTTTTTTTTTTTTTTTTTTTTTTAAGTGATCTCTCTGAACAATGTTATTTCAAAGAGAAAGAAAAAAGGATAAAAACCACAAGATTAAATTTTGAACAGTTTAACTTCTGAGTGCAAGTATACAAATCACTCAAACAAGAAATTAATGAAAATTTTATGCCTATGAATTCACTTAAAAGTTTCAAGATACAGGCAAGCATATAAAATCAGCTGATCTGTATAAATTAAAGGTTTTCTTTAAATTATGTTCTTGATACTTTCACTGCATTCTAAAAACTAAACATGTTTATTACAATTAATAATGAATAGGCTCATATATCATACAATTTAATTGTTTGGCCATTATGCTTGATCTCTTGGCAACTGTTTGTCATAGGTATATCAATAAGTATGCAAGGTTTAATTTTGCAAAATGTCACTAAATCATTTATTAATAAATAACACTTTGTTTCAATACATGAATACTGTACATGCTTTTGATATTTTGTAAGTTGCAGAAAAATTAATCTTGAATTTTCAAATATATATTTTAATGCCATATATATAAGTTCAAGAAATTATAAAATGCCACTTGATTTTAAGAAAAAAAAAATACTTTTTAAAGAATCCTATATTTATATAGACTATTTTAACACAGAAATGCAGGCAAAAATAACATAGCTTGAAGATTAATTACAATAATACATTTTGTATAAATCACCATTAAATGGAAATAACAAATCAGGATGCATTTCGAGCTACAACAGCTCGTCATTAGCTGAACCAACACGTGTCCATATCGGGATAGAGTTAGAGATAAATCCAGTTTATCTTTAACTCTGTCCCCTTACTGACACGTGTTGGTTCAGCTGATGACCAGCTGTTATTATTGTAGCTCGAAACACATCCTGATTTGTTATTTTTGTTTAATGGCGATTTATAGTTTATACAGTTACAGTTTTCATTTTTAAATAAATTCACTCACCATGAGGAAGAAAATCTGAGGTTCTGAAAGAGTTTTGAGGTAAACCAACATCACCATCAATAATTCTAAAGTCTAGAGTGTATTGAATTTTGTCAAACTCAAATATATCATCTGTACATTGTGCCTAAAATTAAATAAACAGAAATTAGAAGTTTTAACTTATAAATTCAGTAAAACAATGACAACTTTTTAAATATCAATTTTTATAGAATAAGCAAATCAGAAATATACAGAGCATATAACAATGTTCTGTTATTAATTCTGATCAGCTACACAAACCTATATTGGGTTGACTGCATACATTTTAAAACATTTAAGCAATCTATTTACCAACTAGCATATTTGGATAATTTCTATTTCTTCAAAAAATAAACAGATTTTATTGAAATGTATAAAGAAATTGGTATTGATAACATTCAAATGGTAATTATAAATGTAAAATCAAATCATTAATTAAAAATGGCATAAATTGAACTTGACTAAATTTTATAAGTAATGAAAAATATTGGAATATTCTGTAAAATTTATTGAATGTACATTTAAATTGAAACATACCTTAATTATGCCCGCTAGTTCATCAGCTAAGCCTCCAGAACCTAGGAGCACTAAATTAAGTTGATTATTTTCAGTATCTAGAAGCCAATGACTATTCCTCTGCCAAGATGAAGGTCTAAGAACAAAAAAAAAATTAAGTATTAAGAAATTTATTGGAGCCTTAAAGGTGTGAAAAACAAAGATGTTCTGCACTAACCTATGAGCTTTTTGAGCAATAGCTTTTTCAACTAATGTATCCATGCATTTGAGAGATGCAGGGCAGTGTTCTCTAATAGGACCGTGAACAAAACCTAGATGACGTAATAACATCAGCATACGGTCTTGATCTAACCGATCTAATGTCTTATACCTAGGAAGAAATAGTGAATTTTATATTTTTCAAAATACAATTCCTTGATAAAATTAACATAATTATTAATTAATAATATGTTAATGAGAAATTTTGCTTACAAAACTATTTTCTTGCAAAACAAAAGAGGAAAAAAAACTTGAAATCAATACTACAAACTGAAATTAATGTGATATAAATTGCACATTCAGTTATTTTGACATCTTAATACAAAAAAAAAAAAAAAAAAAAAAAAAAAAAAAAGATTTAAAGTGGTAAAAAAAAAAAAAAAAAAAAAAAAAAAAAAAAAAAAATGGAGTGCAAATACACAAAAGGAATATACAATTCTTATTTTAAAATATAAAGCCCCAAAAGTTGATACACATTCAGCTTTAACAATGCAAAATAAATCCTCAACAATTTCTATGAAATTTGTTTTGAACAAAATTAGCTTCCCCATAGTTTAATTAAAAGTTTATAAAGTATCAGTGCCAAAGAATATCACATAACTAAAGTATAAAATAATTTACTATTTAAAATTTATTTTTGTTTCGATAAAATCTGTTTCTAATAAATTCTTTCACACTTCTTTTCTATTTTTTAAACCATAAATTCATAAAATTTAAAACAGTCATAAAATAAAAACAGCTGATTAATAAACAAGATGCAATTTGCACAAACATTTATTAAAAGATCAGATTTCTGTTAGGCTATTTTTCAATATAATGATTGCTTGTCTAGACATAATCAGAAGATCAAGAAATTGAGCTAAATAAACCTTGTTAGCATAAATTAACTATCAAAAAAGGCATATAAGGATAAAAGAAGGTAGATAAGTCTTTTTTATATGTATAAATTTTATGAATTATTTAGCAAACAAAATATGAAAAATCAAAAGAAAGCAAACGACAAGAAATGTGGCACAGTTTTAATTCGTTTTAGGTTTGATCTTAAAGAAATTCAACATTAATGATTTTCTGAAGACAAAGGACAACTCACTGAAGAATTAAACTTCAGGAAATTGAAAAGTTAGAACATTAACCCCTTAACGCGCAGTGTTGCCGGGTTGGCAACACCTAAAGTTCCTCCTGTTTAGAGACACAAAAACTCCGTGAATATTTCAAAAACTACTCTAATGGTTACTTTAAATTTTTCTTATGAGTTCTAGATGGCAGCACCACAGAGATCAAATTCTACTGTTTTTAAATAATAGGTAAAATGTTTTACTGTAATACGCACTTCAGAGCAAGGCTCTTCTCACTGCGCTTATCAATGCTTTACTTATGGGAGGTTACCACTTCGGCAACAGCTGTATCATTAAAATGGTTAGTGCAATCTTTACAAAACAATACATGGGTACACCTCTAGGCCTAAATAGATTGCCTAATTTTTTTTTTCTTTAAATTTCAACTTTAAAGAGTAGTGGTCAGGAAAGGATTAAAGAAACATTTTATGCTGTGAGAGAAAGCTTAAATACTAAAAAGTCCTATCATAATCCAGTTAGCAATATCTACCAATCATAGTAATGTCACCAGCAAGTTAGCAGATCATAAGAAACTATAATTTTTAACAAAGTAGAAAAATTTATTTTACAAAATAAAAAAGTTTAGTCTTTAACTAAGGTAAAATAAGAGACTTTTCATGGCTAATAATCACTTTGCAGTTTAAATAAGATCCGAATTAATAGTTATAGTTTCATAATGCACAACAATATTTTACGGAATGATTTTCTTAAATCAGATAAGCATCATGAAATAAAGAGATGATAAATGAATCACCAAAAACTCTTATATAAAAAAACAAGTGACACTGTTCTTTACCAACATATTGTAACTAACCTTAAGTCTTCTTGGAGTTTTTCTGTTATTTTATTTATATCTTCTTGGGTAATGACATTGCTAGGCCCACTGCTAGTAAAATGATAAAATATTTCAGCATTTTCAAGTAATAATTCTTGAAAGTTTTGTTTAGCTTTTTCTGTTATTTCTTTTTGGTGTTCTTCATATATTTCTAATAAATCATTTTCTGAAAGAGATTCATAGCATTCTCGTCCCATAAACAAAACTTGAACTTCAGATAATGGCTTTCCAGGTGTAACATAACCCGTTTCTTCAAGGAGTTCCTTGAACTGCTGGCGCATTCTGAAACAAAATCAGATATTAAGCAAGAATTTTTATAAAAAATAAACTTATGTGACTATAATTTTTAATCAACAAAGTTTATGGAAAATATAAAAGAAAACTTTGTAAATTTTATCATCATGTTTCCTTTAATACTTTTACTGAACTTACAATAGCCTTGACTGTTTTTGGATTTTTTTTTTTTTCCTCCTTTTAAAGATTAAGTTAGACATGTTTTATTAAATAAACATTTAAATTGTAACTAATCCTAATTTTTATGTTCTAAATATTTAATTTTAGAGTTTATGCATTACAATAAATTCAAATTTTGATTTTTATTAATTGGACAAATAAATTTCTTTTAGGAAATATATTTTACACAAATTAATATAATTATTCTTAAATAGTTATTGAAAAATAATAAAATATTGTATATTGTACCAAGTATTTTGCATTTTATAATCTTATATAATCATATAATTAAAAAGTATGTTCAAAGTAATAATTTACGTAACAGACTAACATATAATGAAAAATTTAATTAAGCAGGCAAAACTAAATACAATAACTTTAAAAAGTAAAACACAGATTGTAATATTACGAGTTTTATTTTATGTAAGTAATAAATTAGTACAAAAATAAGTAAATTGAAATTTCCAACTTTAAAAATATTTAATATTTTATTGTAATATTTGTAAATAAATTGATATCATAAATTAATGTGAAATAATAAATATATAAATAAAGATAAAATATTTTTTCTATAATTTACATTAGTAATTTTAAAGTAAAACTTTTCAGAAAAAGTAATTTAAAAAACATAATTTATCTCCCTTCACTCCCCTCCCTAACTTCTTTTTTTACAGAAGAGAATAATGACAAATATTATGAAGGTAAAACTGCACTGCAACATTCAAGTAAAGTCTGGGATAAATTGGGTTTGTACATTATCAGAACCCAAAAATTCTTTTTAGTCAAACCAAGTGCAGGACTATATCCAATCTAGCTGTTAATAAGAAAAAACTGGTATTTAGCACATTAAATTCTTTTTTAAATAGCCTTAATCAGACAAACTACCCTTTTTTATTTTACAGCTAAGCATTTTTTAAAGACTATCATTAAACAACAGATTTTACATAATAAAGGGTCATTCATTAATTTTGTTACATTTTAATGAGGGGACAGGGGATTAAGATGGCATGTTGTCACATCTAAATGATTAGGTATGCCTCAATTGAAAACAGTGAAATAACTTAAAGAAATATTAAATTTAAGGTTTAAAAAAAAATTTTCTTTTACTATCATTCTTATTACTAGGATATGAAGATTCTGATTAAGAATTAACATATACATAACATTAACATAACATAACATTAATAAAGCTCATTAAAATAATATGTATCTTTATACAAGAAGTGTTAACTGTATATATCTTATACCGAGTTATTTATTCTATATTCGTCATAGATGCTGATTTGTAGTATTATGTAATAGATATATATATGTTACAAAAAATATACCTGTGGCATAGGGTGGGATAGTAAAACAACATAAAATTTGTGTGATATAATTAATGGATATCTAAAGAATGGTAAGCTAAGTAAAATGAACTTCTACATTTTTTTTTGGGGGGGGGGGGGCAAAAAAATACAAAAAAGAAAAGGAGAGGGGAGGAGTCCATTTACATGCTTAGGTGGGAAGAAATTAAAGTTTAAATATGTACACTTTATTATTATATAGTTTTGTTATATAGTATTGTTACATATTCAGAGTTTATTTTTATATACTTTACATAGTTTTATTTAAATGTGTTAATTCTTTTAAAACTCTTCTTTATTACAAGCACACTTTCATTCCTATAAAGTGTCTTTGATGAAGAATTAACAAATAATTAATTCTTCATTAATAAAACCATTTGAAAAATATATATATATAGCCTAAATGAATCTATGTATATAAATATTTACTCTTTTCTCCTTTCTTCAGCTTCCAAGGCAGCTTTGTGTTCTTCAAAGCATTGCTCAGCTTCTGAAGAATCAAGAATGTCCAGAGGAATCCTTGTTTCATTACTATCAACCAAATCACTTTCTTGCCATGGCTGCTCATCGGGACTTTCTAAGAAATACTGATTGAAATCTGGATGTTGTTGAAGTTTAATTCTAACATTTTGCCAATCTCTGAAATAAATCAACAATAAGTACATTAATGAAAAAAGAAAAAAGGATAAATTCTATTGCAACAATAACAATGATATTTTCATATTCAAAGGATGAAAGAAATTGTACTATTACAAGGCTGGTAGCTTACCTATTTTCCTTTAAGAATTTAGCCTATTTTACTGAAACACATGAAGGTAAAGTTCTTGGAACCCAATTTTAGGAGATTCTCAGTTTTTATCAGTGCTTAATCTGACAGGGAATTTTGAAAAGTTAGTCAGCTATTACCAAGCTTGGTGAGAATGTGACAGTAGCAAATTTGACTAGTTTACTTTCCAAAGTTCATAATGAAACAGATTTATGGAAAAATTAGTCATCCTAAAATGAAAAACTTCTATATGTCAACCAATTTTGAAGATAGAGAAAATAAAAATGTTCTGGAATTCTTGTACCAAGACCAAATACTTAAGGGCGAACATTTTTTAAATTTATATATATATTTTTTTAATATATCTTTCTGAATTTTAATTTTTAATGTTACAGTCATTTGAAACAAGATGGCAAATGTGCGTACAGTATAACTTCTTTAATCTGGAATCGCTGCGATTACAGTGAGTCTGGATTATAGAAAATTCTGGATTACAGAAGTTTTGTAACTAAAAGCATGTAAATTAATGATAATACTAATATCCATTATTAGTATGGCAATACAAATATGCAAGGACTTTGATAAAGGAAAATAATTGAGAAAAATCAATTCAAAATGCTCAAAAACAAACGTTTTTAAAAAACTATGTATATTTTATGCAGTGCTGTAATCTGTCTTAAATTTTAAAAACTTTTTTTTTTTTTGGGTGTGATTTTTGATTTATGAATACTTAAGAAATAATGCAGATCATGGGAATAATACAATTCTCATGAAAAATATTGAAAAACGATATTCTAAAAAAGATAGTGAGAAATTTAAGACTTACAATTATAATTTAAAAACCAACATTATAATTACAGTAACATATAAAATTAATGCTATCAAAAATTAAGTATATAGGAACTACAAATATCAAAGTAAGTCGCAGTTTAAATACTTAAAAGAAACAATTTAAAAAATCTGATTTTTGATGTTTTCTTGACACTTATTATCCTTGGAAAAAGAAAAATAGAAAATCACTATTAATCATGAATTTTTACAACTTAATATCTAAAAATACACCTACGTTAATTACACATGTAGTTTAGGAAGTTCTTACAGTTTTAAAGTTGAAAAAAAAGTAGTGTTATTAGGTAATCTTTTCCTTTTCTGAAATTTATTTAGATATGTGCTATGATGCCATCTATTATCTCTGATTCAAAATAAAAACTAATAAATGTACCAAAGTACCTGGATTACAGAAGTTTTCGGATTATAGACATCTGGATTAAAGATGTTATACTGTAGTATTTGAACATTCAGCAAGTGTAATTATGGGGAGGAAATGATTTTTTACAAATTAAAATAATGTCAGGGCTGAAAGAGTTAATAATAATATATTTTACTGACTAGCATTTTGAGAATCTTAGTGTGGCTCAAGTATACATATCTACATTTGATCTGTGGATGGTTTTGGGGTCTGAGGGCAATGATCAGTGAAAGTATAATGGATGTCTCAGATCTGCTTCACTCTGAATGGCTGCAATAGATAGTTTCTTACTTTGTTTAGGTAGCTTTCATTACAAAAAGTAAAAAGCTACCTATTGCAGCCATTCGGAGGAAAGCACTTCTAAAAAATTTTGGTATATTTTCACCGATCATAACTCCCAGACCTTAATTAAATCCCCCCTCTGTTCAAATGTTGATATATTATATATATATACATATATCTGATTTTTGTCATGCTGTAACTAATGTATTTATAAACCAATTTGAATGAAACTTGGTATGTACATAGTACATATAAATGTCTCGACCGAGCTCATTGTCCAGCATCATTTGCCATTTTGTTTCAAAATGACGGCCATTTAAATTTTTTTTTATTTAAAATTTAAAATTAAATGCAAAAAAATTAAAAGTTGAAAAATATTTTTCTTTTATGTGTTAGAACGTAAAACAATGATTCCAGAACACTTTTTATTTTGTCTATATCTTAAAAAATGATTGAGTTATAGCACTTTGAATTTTTCATATGGCTGACATTTTGAAACGATCTGATTTTTGTCATGTGATAACACGCGTATTTATGAATTGATTTGGGTGTAACTTGATGTGTACATAGTACACAATGAAGATTGAACCAAATTCATTAGCCAGTTCCATCTGCCATCATGTTTGAAAATGGCGGCCATTTAAATTTTTTTTTTTAATTTAAAAAGGAGGTGGGCTAATAAGGGTCATTTTTCGCCCATCAGCACCTAGATGTGACATACATTTTTAGGTAGATTTCGTAAGAAATACTACCTATTGCAATCGCACCAGTTTATATATATATATCTCACTTTTTATGGACACGGAACCTTCTATAATTCTTCACCAATCTCCACCAAACTGGTACATAAAATCAAAGGGGATAAAATCTCGGCTAAGTTCGTTAATGAGCAAAATCGGATCAAGGGGGTCGGAATAGGGGGCGTTTTTGTGAAAACCGAAAAAACGCCATAACTTCTTAATTAAAGTAGATATCGAATCGGTTTAAAGTTTATATTTCTTAAAAATGGGCCAAAAGTATATGCATAACAGATTTCTGATAAATTTAGAAGTGGGCTCAAGGGGCGAAAAAAACAGGGATTTTGAGAGAAAAAAATTCATAACTTCGTCAATTTTCAAGATATCAAGTCCAACTAAATTTTTTGTAAATGTTCTTAAAATTATCTAAAACTTTTGTATTTACAAGTTTTTGATAGGACCAATTTTTACTGACGAAAAAAATTAAAAACAAAAAGAAAAAGGGCCCTGAAAAAAGAGAAAAATCCATAACTCCGTCAATTTTTAAGATATCAAATCTGATTAAATTTATTTTACATCTTCTCAAAAATATCTACAACTTTTATATTGACAAGTTTTTCATAGGATCAATTCGTATAGCAAAAAGAAATTAAACAAAAATAGGAGTTGGAGAAAAACCTCAAATCCAAACTGCTTATATGCTGACTCATTTTTAAATTCATTTTTGATTTTAAACGCATCCAAATGGTAGATCCTCTTATTTAGAAACTGTATAAAGTGACACATTGGTCTATTTTCTGATAAAGACAGAATATATTTCAAAAAGGGCTACCAAAAAGGGTATTTTGAACAGAATTTCCGAAAGTCATCGGGACTGAAAATTGAAGGAAGTATTCAAATAAGAAAATGCGTTTTTTTCTGACTCGTTTTTAAATCCATTTTTGCTCTCAAATGCATCCAATTTACAGATCCTCTTATTTAGGAACTATATAATGTGATGCATTGATCGGTTTTTTGATAAAGACAGAATATATTTTGAAAAAGGCTACCAAAACGGGTATTTTGAACAGAATTTCCCGAAGTCTTCGTGATTTGAAAATTTAAGGAAGTTTTCACATAGCAAATTGCATTTTTTATGACTAGTTTTAAAATCCATTTTCGCTCTCAAACACATCCAATTTACAGATCCTCTTATTTAGGAACTATATACTGTGACGCATTGGCCAGTTTTTTGATAAAGATAGAATATATTTTTAAAAATGCTGTCAAAGTGAGTATTTCACACAAAATTTTCCGAAGCAATTATGATTAAAGAATTAAGGATGTATTCAAACAACAAACCGGTTATTTTATGACACATTTTTAAATTCAATTTTTTTCTCAAATGCATTCAACTGGCAGTTTTTTGTTATTTAGGAACTGTATAATGTACTGTTTTGGTCGATTTTTAAATAAATTCAGAATCTATTTCAAAATATGTTGTTAAAATGGGCATTTGAGCTGATTTTTTCTTACAATGATTCTGATAAAACCAGTTTTTGCAGAAAAATGAAATTAAAAATTTTTCATAAACGGCCAAATGAAGTTATTAAACTGGGTTTATCTCTAATCATATATATATATTTTTTTTGTTGAAATGAGCACTTTTCGAAATCTACCTTTGCCTATAGGCCAAGCAGACAGGGATTTTTTCATTAGTATACCTCATAACAAATAAGAAAATAGTAATATCTTGGATATAAGTTTAATTATTGATAGGAAAATAAAATATATATTTAAGTATGATGTATATTAATGAACATAAACACTATTGACATTAGTTTTAATCCAAGAAATCCAAAGTAAATACTACACTAAATGCAAAATTACAATGAATGGAGCTTATTAAGACTTATTTCAATATATGAAATATTGGAAATAATCAATAACAGAAAATATAATCATACAGTTTCAGACACTTTTGGCAATATGGTTCAGATTATTTTCCTCCTTGGTTGATTCACCAGAACCACTACTGGACTATCCAGTGGCCGCATCTTGTAGTATATGAGCATATTCAATACTTAACTTTTAAATTTTGGTTGAGTTATGGCACAAGTAAACCAGAAACCATATTACGGAAGCAACATGCGTCTAGTACTCTTAGACACTTGTGCCTACTTTACATTTATATTGCCATTGTGTGAAGTTGCTTAGCTGTTTTCTTATATCCAAGTATTATAGATATAGTTTTTAACACTTTTGTGTCGAACAATCAAACTTTGGCCACGAGAGGTGTCCCTTAGCATCCTGTGTTGAAAAATGTTGCTACTTATTTAAGAATCTTGGCGTGTCATGTTCGATATTCATTTCTTGCAGAAGTTCCAAACAATCCCATAAAAATCTATCAATTCTCTCAACATCATTTAGCTTCAGCAACTCTGATATTATGTGAATCTTTTTTTAATATATGTGTAAATATGTCAGCGTAATTGTTCTTTGAATCTGCGAAGTAAGGGCCGAAGACATTCAAAATATAATATGAAGTAGTGACAAATACAGTACGCTTAACGAAAGGTCTTCCTTTGTATGACCAGAATGAATTTCTCTGAAAGCATTAGTTCTCACTCTTCTGGATATAAATGTAAGTACTATCGAAAATAATCATTACAGTATCATTGTCCTCATCCGGAATAAATACTTTTCTTGCTAAAGGCCTCGTATATTTTTCAATAAATTGTGTGCTGGTGATATGTTCCATTCCAAGGTGTTGTGGGACAAAGTTCTTAATCGATGTCTGTTTTGCATATTTAGAGAAAATATTTTCCTTATGTTGAATAATGTGGACAAAACACCATTAGAGAGACCAGCTCTAAGTTTACAAGTAACACTGCAAAGCAAGTACGAAATGACCTCTTTTTTGAGGAACGTATTTTGAACTTTACTAGTTTAAAGATATAGCTAAAATGATACATAGATATATCCATGAGAGTATAATAATTGATTTCAGAAAAGTGTTCAGGTGTATCAAAATCGAGGCCTTCTGATATTGTTTTAAATACTTTGAATATATATTTCATACATCGATGCATTCTCACAGAGTGCAAATCTTTCAGAGCCAATTTACTGAAGATCGATCAAGAAATATGAGTTTTGCAGCATTGTTTTCACGATAAAATATAGATCTAGTTTTTATAAAGGCTTGAATTTCAATAGCTTTTGCTGCAATAATGAGGCAGTTCTTACCTTTACATATTATACAACAAGTATTAGAGTAGTTACAATGAGGTATTGATAAATGTATAATAGGTTTCTTATTTGTGGTCTCATGGACTGAATCATTGACGCATAATCTCTTATTTTTACATCAGAGGAAGAAATAGAAGTATTTCGAGACTGAACATCACAAAATACCTACTATCTACATTTAAATCCCTATATAGAACCATTCTGTAGATCAGTTTTTTGAACATCTAAAGATCGACATAACTTTGTTAGAATAGATACGAAATTTTTCTGCCTGGCTTTACAATAATGACACTGACATCTAAGCATTATTTATTAGTAATTTTTTTAATAAATATTTACAAAAATAGTTTCAGAAAACAACATTGACTTCTCAACAATGTTAATATTTTTTGAGTATGAAAAAACAAATCTCCGCTAACAGTGAATTTGATGCTCCCGGATAATACATTTTTTTCTTTTAAAAGGTAGAAGTGCACACTGAACCCAAATAAAATGATGCTCCTATGAAAGCTTATAAGGAGTAGTACTATTGCATGTCAAAATTAATTGGGTTCATCGAGCGCTTCTAAAAATAAAAAATTAACTCAAAGGCGCAAAAAACGACAAAAATGTAGAAAAAAGCCAAAACACTCCATTTTCAGGCTGTAATCCCTATGACTTACCATTTTATTTATCGTGTAAAGCTTATACTAAACAAAAATACATATCTTTAATAATGCAAAGCCGCTGAACAATTATCGGAATTCGAAACTTTTTTTCTCTGGTATATGATGGGCGAAAAATAGCCCTTATTAGCCCACCTCCTTTAAAATTAGACACAAGAAAGTGAGTAAATGAAAAAGATTTTCCTTTTATGCATTTGATTTTGATACAGAGATTCCAGAACATTTTTTGTTTCGTTTGTATTTTAAAAAATGGCTGAGTTATAGCACTTTTAATTTCTAGTGTTGCTCACATTTTGAAATGATTTGATTTTCGTCACGTGATAACACACACATATTTATAAACCGATTTGGATGAAACTTGGTGCGTACATAGTAAATACCAATGTCTGGACCAAGGTCGTTGACCAGTTCCATCTGCCATCTTGTTTCAAAATGGTGGAATATTAAATTTTTCAAAAAAAATTAAATTTTAAAATTAGGTGCAAAAAAGTAAGAAATTGAAAAAGATTTTTCTTTTGTGTGTTTGACCTTGATACAAAGATTCCAGAGCATTTTTTGTTTCATTTATATCTTGAAAAATGGCTGAGTTATAGCACTTTCAATTTCAAGTGTGGTTGACATTTTGAAACGGTGTGAAATTTGTCACGTGATAATATGCATATTTATGAACTGATTTGGATATAACTCCATGTGTACATTGTACATACCAATGTCTTGACAGAGTTCACTGGCCAACTTCATCCGCCCTCTTGTTTCAAAATGGCAGCCATTGTCAAAAATCTTTTAAATGTATAATGATGTACAAACAAAAAATTAGAAATTGAAAAAAGGTTCTTTCTGAAGTATTTATCTTAATAATAAATTCCGCAGTATTTTTTGCTTTGTCTTTACCTTAAAAAATGCCTGAGATATAGCAGTTTGAATTTCTAATGTCGATGACATTTTTTTAAAAATCAATTTGTCTGCGACACCACTCGTATATATCAATCGATTTCAATGAGTGTGCATGTGCACATGAATTAAGATTTTGATCAAGCTCATTGGTTTGTTTTATCCATCATGTTGCTTTAAGGGTGTATTCGAAAAAACGCTTTTCCACCTTCAGCAGCTCGAAATTTTCCGATACAATTTCAGACACATTTTTAAAAGTAGAATCATGAAACTTGCTGAGGGGACTCTTGAAGGGACGTGTGAGGTGCCGTGTAAAGTCTGTTTACGCTCAATTCATTAGAATTTGATTTATAAGCAATTAACTTCTCTGGAAGACCCTTTTTTTCGTTCCCTTATCTCCCATTTCGGAAAAATCAGTTCAAATTGCCGTTTTGGATTGCTTTTTTTGCAATATTTTGTACACTTATCAAAGAATTGACCTTTACGGCACCTTGTGCACTTTCTAAATAAGAGAATCTGCGAGTTTCCTGTGTTTGAGAGCAAAAGTGAATTCAAAAATAAATCGGAAAACAAGCAGTTTGAATCGAAATACACCCTTAAAATGGCATACACTTCTTATCGTGGAATTTGGCGACTCTCTAAATCGCTTAAATAAAAACCAGGTTGAATAAAAGATGACTAATTTATAAAAATTCCTATTAATATTCAGTATTGACAAAAACTAGTATTCAATCTTATAAAAACGGGTTCCACTAATTTGAGCTTCGTATGTTTGAATAATATAACTTAATTTAAAATAAATAAATAAATAAATAAGTATATGAAAGCTACCTCTTCCTCATGGCACTGCCGGAAGGACTTTTTTAATAAAAGCTATCTAAAAAAGTTATTAGAAATTTCATTATATGGGTCATTCCATGCCAAATCAACCAGTGACCCAACCTGACCCTTTCCGATTTCAATGAAACTGCTAGGGATCATTCTCTATGATGATATAAATTAGAGCATATTTTTATTTTTTGTTTATCGCTTTAAATTTTTATACAATTAATTATTTAAATTTTGAAAAATCATCATTTTTTGACTTGAATAAATATTTTCAATTTTGAGTTTCCCAAGTTCTATCAAACATAGAAAATTTTATGACCACTCATTTCAAAGAGGAGTTTATAAGGTTTAATTTGATATGCAAGTCGACTATGCATAGTTAAAATAAATAAAATTTTAAATTTGAAAATTTTTTAGATAGTCATTTTTAAAAATTTTGAAAAAAAGTATGTTTTTTGTAATATTATAAGCTTTAAATTCTGAAATTTTTAGAGTGGGATCTCAATGGGACCAGGAGTTATTAAATAAAAACAAAAATTACCATTAAAATAGCAATTTAATTCTGTCTTTTTTGTTATTTATTTATGATTTGTATGGTAATTTTCAGCTTTTATTTCATAACTCTTGATCCCATTGAGATCCCACTCTAAAAATTTCAGAATTTAAAGCTTATAATATTACAACACACACACATTTTTTTCAAAATTTTTAAAAATGACTATCTAAAAAATTTTCAAATTTTAAATTTTATTTATTTTAATTATACATAGTCGACTTGCATATCAAATTAAACCTTATAAACTCCTCTTTGTAATGAGTGGTCATAAAATTTTCTATGTTTGATAGAACATGAGAAATTCAAAATTAAAAATATTTATGCAAGTCAAAAAATGATGATTTTTCAAAATTTAAATAATTAATTGTATAAAAATTTAAAGCGATAAACAAAAAAATAAAAATATGCTCTAATTTATATCATCATAGAGAATGATCACTAGCAGTTTCATTGAAATCAGAAATGGTCATGTTGAATATTGAATTTTTTTTGGTTGATTTGACATGGAATGACCCATATGTGAGTAAATGAAATATTTATCATTACTGTCAGATAGTACATAAGTGCATCTTCAAGTAAATTAACAAAACATAAATAGCTTATAATTAAATGGACTAAAAATTGAATCATTAAAGGAAAATCAATTTCATACTTCACATAAGATTAGTTTATTACCTAATTTATACACTGTATTACAAATAATATTATTATTATATGACAGGGGTTGATCCAGCGAAAAATTAGGGCTGTTTAGTGGCCCCTTCACAAAATTCTAAACCTTAAAAATGGCCCCTTCACAAAATTCCATTCCCAAAAATGACCCCTCCACAAAAGTCCAATCCTTAAAAATGGCTCCTTTACATTAACCTTTTCCAGATCGCTAATTTTGTCAAAAAATGAAAAAAATCGTGCTGCAAAGTTTGTGGAAAACATGTGAATTACATTAAAAAGTTCATGAAAAGCACGTGAATTTCATCAAAAGATCGTGGCAATAACGCAGATTTCGTACAAAGATCACGGAACACATGGATTATGTTCAAAGACTGCAATAAACATGTGCATTGCATCCAAAAATCTAAAAAAAATGCATGAATTTTTTCAAAATTGCAGAAAACATGAGATGTCTGTTTAAAGATCGATTTAAAAAAAACATTAATTCCGCAAAACATCTACTCATTTTGTGAAAAACAAACAAGACGTGGTCAAAAGATCACAAAAAGACACTAATTTTGTCAAATATTGTGAAAAAATTCCCAAATTTCTTCAAAGTATCACAAAAAACAGCAAATTCTGTCGAAAGATAGCAAAACACATGCGAACTGCATCGAAAGATTGAAAAAAAAAAAGAAAAAAGAAAAGTGAATTTTGTTAAAGGATTGCAAAAAACACTGATGTTCGCTTAAGAATTGGGGGGGGGGGGGGGGAAACGGATTTTGTCAAAACATTTATCGAATTAAAAGTATAATGACTAAAAACAAAGTTTTACATGATACGTATATATACTTTTCTTTCACAAAAATGGGCCCAAAAAATAAAACCTGGATCAATCCCTGTATGATGAAGGTGACTAATATGGCCCAGTTTTCAACATATCAGTATTCTTAAAATGTCACAGGTTTCAACAAAACCTTTAAATTACCCAAGTTTCCATAAGTTTAAAGTTTTAAAGTTGCAATAAGCTACAATTCTTTGAAAGGAGTTTTAGGATAAAACACATACTATTAAGAAATCCACAAAAAAATAAGCAAGAATAAATAAAAGTGTAAACTAAGGATGCAAAAATCTAGGCACCAGCAGGCAGTCTCTCACCAGTAAATTTATTTCATTATTTTTTGTCTAATATTTTGTGTAAATTTCTTATAAGAATGCTAGTAAATTTTAAGGGAAGAAAACGTTTAAATTTTAACTATGAGAGATTGCGTGCTAGCACCTAGATTTTTGCACCCTTAGCATAAACAAAATCTTTATCTTTATTTACATATTTTAGTTTTGAATAGGCTGCAGATTTTTTTTTTTTTTTTTTAAATATTGTAAATCCCAAGTTTGTTTTAGCATTTTAAATCAATCAAATAAGAAATTTACTTTTTGGGACAAAAGGGACTAGAGCAATGTGCAGAGGGAGTGTACGTGTGTATCATGGAGGAAGTCCCTAATACCTGATAACCTTAGTTATCCCTTTTTTAATGAAAAAACAACAAATGAAAATTCAAACACCAAAAGTGAAGCTTAGCTTTAACATTAAGAGTCAGTCAAATCAATCTTGCTTTAATGTTTCAATTTATGCAATTAACTAGATCAAATATGGTGAACCTGCAGGACATCATGTCAATATCGCAGCTATTTGTGAATAGTAATTATTGTCAATTTTAATGAAAATTACTACTGAACTCAGCAACAGTTGGCTTACTGGTACATGAGTTTAAAATTTCTAAATTAGATTATTATAAGTCCTCTGTGCATACATTATGAATACCAAAAATTAATCGAAATAATGGATAGGTAAGATGAATGAATAGGCAAATATTTATTACATTTCTTATTTATAGAAATGACAAATGGAAATTGAGTTGCTTTTGAAAACATCTATTATTATTTGGCAACAAATAATGTAAATACAGAAAAGTTTTGAACATTGATACATTTATGAACAAATTAAGTTTCTGTATAATATTTCCGAATAAACAGCATTTATCATGCTACATGAACATTTACTTGAAAATCATAAATTTGAGTTTCTAATAACCAATGTCCTTTGTGACAAGTTTGTGAGTTTTTGAGTGACTCTTTGAGGAAAATAGCTATTTTTTGTTTGAGTTCTTTCTGGTGAAATTTGTGATTTTATTCATGGATCATTTGATGAGATTTTGTTTTTATTGCAACATGCATCAATGCCTCTTTTTTAATATAATTCCACAGAAATTCTTGATCAATTAAAAATAAAAACAAGAAAACTATAAAAGTGCCATCACTGGTCATAAACTAAGTGGCCAAAATATTATGACCATGCCTCACTCCTTAGTCAAAAGAATCAGTAAATTTTGCATGTTGCTTACTTAGGGGGGGGGGGGGGGGGATATGAATGTGAGTGCCAGAAAGGCTGATTCCCTAGTTCATCAGAAATCACAAACTTTCTTTGTGTTTATTTTAGGTCTCGAGTCTTTAAAAAACTGAATCTAAGCCAAAACATTTCTAGGAAGTAGTCAAACTGAGGGTGAAAATTGCTTATGAACAATAAAAGTAACAAGCAATTGACATAAATTATTTGCAGCAACACAGAGCTACAACACAATAAACTTTAACATGATAGAACTCTGGGCAAAACATATCTGAAAACCAATCTTACAAATAAATACTGTCATCAAACCAGAGAAAATATGATACAAGTACAGCATAGCAAGTGGTTATAAGATTTTGGCTATCAGTGTGTAACAACAATCCATGAAGCTTTAATGCATTTAAAGTCACACATAAGTCTGTTTTAAAAAAGAAGATATGCTGAGAAATTTTTAAATCTTTTATTAACCTGTGTGAGGTTGAAGCTTAAGCATCACTCCTAAACGCATACAAGATTTGATTTGCATAAACTTGCAATTGCATAAAGGAATAGATTATTTCAAGAATCAAAAGTGAATTTGCTTCATATACTTTATATGATTTTTGCTTATTAATGACTTGTTTGTGCATAGATGTAATAGTTTCACTATTTATGGAACACTGTACTGTATATTATCCATAATTTAAAATAAGCCTAAAAGCAACATTTTTGTTTATACAAGGTTAATTAAATTAAGGTAAAATAAAAGGTACTTTAACCATTTTTATTTTAATGTATCACTTGTAGCATAATAAGTAATTTTATACAAGAAATTTAACACAAAAGAAGGAAGTGGGGAGGAATGGGACATGCCCAGTTCCTTTTTTTAATATGGATTTTTTTTTAATAAGATCAATGTAAATTGCTAACATACAAACATTTTTAGAGGAAAATATATTAATTATAACATTGATAATCTATTCATTTACTTCAAACTGTAAAAAAAATTTTTTTTTTTTTTACTGTCATCTATGACTGACAATCCTGAATTTTCATTTCAGTCATGAAGATACTGGAATTTTATATTGTTTCACATCATCAATCTACAGTCTTTGAATATATATCTTGCCGACACTTGACAATTTGTGCCTTATAGCTTTGTTTTATTGCTGTCCCGTACCTCCCTGTACGTAGGGAGGTATTGGACACATTTTAAAATTTGCAATTTCTTTAATTATAAAACAGCTTTTGCATGTGATGTTTTTATATTCTTCAGGAAGATTAAAAAATTTTCCACCTTGCACTCTACAAATTCAAATTGTAGCGTTTGTGCCAAACAAAGTTTATTTTCTTACTTTTGTAAAAAAGTGTCTCACACCACTTCACTCTCCACTAATTATTCCTTTCACTTATAAGATTGAAAAACCCAAAAAGACAATACTATCACATTTTTTTAAAATAACTATATTAAAAGATGACACAAACATTAAACTATCAGAATGAAAACATGACAAAGTACATAAACAGACATTGCTGTATTTCACAGAAAATATGTTCTTTCTTCTACAGGAATCTATTTTAGTTTATTAATAAAGGAAGACAAAGCACTGTATGCCAAGAAAGAAAGGCTGTGTTTGCATATATTTATATATTAAGTAATCTGTATGTTTTAAACTGTATGATTATTTATAAACTCTCCAGTGTAAAACTAATAATAAAGACTTTGGTTGAAATTACCCTCAGATAATCAAAGTTTTATCATATAATAGACAAGATTTAATAATAATGAAAATAATACATTCAGATATTATAAAAGAAATTCATTACAAAACATAATAAAATTTAACAACTTACCCATCACCTATACTTGCCAAGTCGGGTAATAATTCACTAAAAACTTCAGGCAATATCCTAATATACATTTGCATTTTTCTACCAATATATTCTTCTTTAAGTTTTTTTACATGCCTTCGAAACATTTTTTGGGCATCATCATGACCAAATAGTTCACAATAATGAATGAAATCTTGATTCTGTGCAAATTTTTTACTGACATCTCTCCATAATGCTCTATAGTCCGTTACCTGTGCTCGAATTAGAGATTGGTATGCTTCAGTACAGAAGTCTAGGACTTCTTTCCTTGACCTAGCAGAATCTAAGAAGGGCACAAGTTTAGCTTTACCTTTAGTCCGATCTATCATTTGTGCAGTAATTACAAAAGTTAAATCAACATTTACATTTTCATGTGCAGATGTTTCCACAATTGGAATGTTATTTTTAAATTCCTTCCGACTAACTAAACGTTCAGCTTCTTTCACATACATTTCTTTAGCTTCATCGTTTTTTGTAGTGGCAAGGACAATGGGTTTCTTTGTTTTAATGAGATTATTGAGAATTAAAGCTGTAAATTCAACCTGTTTTTCTATACTCCTGCCTTGTACTTCACTGACATCAAAACAACAAACAAAACCATCAATATTAATTTTTCCATCAGGTAATAACTTTTGTTCATATTCCTTTTCAATGCCTAAAAAATATAAGAAAAGAATATGAATAACATTTTCAAAAAATAAACATTAAATTTATTAACAAACAATATGTTTTATTTATACTTCTAAACATTTTCTTACATTAAACAAATCTGCCTAATATCTTATAGCAATCAAGTAATAATGAACATAAAAGTTACAGGGATAATTTTTATTAAGAGTTACTCCTCAAAACGATAGATTCCCCAAAACAAATTATCTTGAATATAGCATATGTTTAAAACAAGATTTATTCTGAAATAAAGATTTAAAGTAACAGTCAGCAGAAAACTGGGTTAACACTAATAAATATCAAATGTATGGTAGAAGTAAAAAGAAACAATTTGTTAAAAATATAAATGTATTTTAAAATTGTAAACTGTGCACTATCCATTGATTGGTATCAATATAGCACACACAATATTGCATGTACTACAACATTTGGATACAGCCCCTCTTCATTTTGCAAATAACGAATTTTGAGCTTATTCTATCAACAATAATTTTCAGAAATGTCAAGCCATATTTTTGAGACTTTCACAAAAGTTGCTCTATACATTTAGCTAACACATTATGCAAATTATATTTTGATCATGTTCATGCATGGACAGAGAAATATTATTTAGTAAATTTACTTATTTTTCATACAGTTTTTATTATTTGTAAATTCTGATTACAGGTTGTTATGTACAGTGTTGTTTGTCATATTTTTTGAAAATAACATATTTTTTATATTAAGAACTCTGCAAATTATAAGCAAAAAATTTGGGGCTGTTTTTATAAAAACCTTAATTTCTCTGTGAGTATGCATGCCACCCTCATAAAAATGAACACAGCTTATTACAGTAAGCCACTTAATCATAATCTGCAATTTGAACGGTTTTGCTACATTAGTCTTGACATGGTTATCTAAAAGATTGTCTTTTTTTTTTTCATTGTTGATAGTCCCCTATGAGATTTTCAGGAAAAAATCTCCATGGAAATATATGAC
Organism: Maratus speculifer; assembly: GCA_964019185.1. Classification (NCBI taxonomy): domain Eukaryota; kingdom Metazoa; phylum Arthropoda; class Arachnida; order Araneae; family Salticidae; genus Maratus; species Maratus speculifer. Next base: position 410,436,639 of record OZ025293.1, on the reverse strand, counting down.
CTATACTATCCTGTTTACACACTAAGAGTTTTGAAATAATTCCTCATGTATTTTTCAAGATATTTAATAAAATGTCTAAAATTGCAAGTTCCTGGTCACCTTTGGCCATTTAGTGTATGTTTATAATGAACTGGGTGAACCATTCCCTCTCACTCTTGCCAATTTCCCTACAGAAGATATGTTAACCATTTTACTCCCCATAGCTGTCAAAAGAGATGAAATTAAAACAAGTAATAAAAAATTAATTATTAAAAGGTACTTATATCGTGAAATAATGGAATAGCTGAAGAGGAGAATATCTCTTCTAACTTAAAAGTGTATATTTCATTAAAGCTGTAAATGCAGTAAAATGTTTTAATGTTGATATAGTTTTAATAGGTGAAGACAAGTTGCACAGGTAGATGTGGAAGATATGAAGGATTTTGGAGACTTCTGAGGCCAAGATGGTAAGATTCGTAGTGTAACTTTGAAGACTGCCACTGGAGTTATCGAAAGGGCTGTTTAGATGATTTACCCCATGGAGCTAGATGTTTAAATTTGAAACCCTTGGTTTTGTTTTGGTATTTATTTTTATTATTATTGTCTTTGTTTTATTTCTTAATTATATTGGAATTATTAGTATTAATTTAGACAACGCCTCCTTGGATATTATTCTTCTGTGCTTGGTGTCCATTGCGAAATACTTGGCCTTAAATCACAAGCATATCCATAAACTCCTTATTTATGTAATCTGACATGTCTGAATTCTGCAATGCCTACTAATGAATACTTACTTGCTGTTTTTATTTTCTGTATATGCATTGAAAATGGTATACAAGAAGGTTTCTTCTTAACCTTTTCCGGCGCAGTGTGTCCACTCCCGGGCACACCTAATTTTAATTCCAAACTTGTAAATGTCACCAAGAATATTTTACTAAAATTTTGCTTTTACAATGAAATCTTGAATTGAAACGTTTTTAATTTATAATAAAATTGTTTGTAAATTCCAGAGTCAGTAGATAATTTCTTATTTTACGAACACAATTTATTCGTGCCGGAAAGGGTTAATCACAGTGCTTCCAATCTTTCATCACGCCATTCTCTTCATCATGCTCACTGTACTTTTCACATTTATTTTACAAATTTTCACCAACTAAACATGGATTTCTCATGTTCTATGGTAATTTTTCATCCACTTCATACCTTCTTCTATCATCTAATGATTCTACCACTTTCAAGATAAAGATAGGAATTCCATTCAGTATAAATTTGACACTAAAGCATGTTTTTAAGTAATTTGTTATAAAAATTTTGCTCATATACTTTCTAAACAGAAAAATGAATAAAAATCCCTCAAAATTACTAAAAACTGTAACTCTGAAAAATAAAGAAAAACAAAGGACTTCAGTAAAAAAAAGCATTAATGTTAAATAATTAAAATTCTTGCAAAAGTCATGTTTAATCATACTTCACCACATTAACAAGTAAGCAACATTTGTATTCTTTTCCAGCAATCTAACAACATTATACAGTTAATATTTTATGAATATAAAAAATTTAAGGCTCTTTCATGAAGACAAAATTTATAATTCCATACCAATATAACTATATGCCAAAACTACAGCTTCACTTAAAATAATTCAATAAAAAGATAATTCACTACAGATATTGGAAAGAATTAACTAAAAATCTCAGTGAAATTTTTGTAACTGATAAAAACAAATTATTTGAACATATGCAGTATAGTCCAAAAGTCAATATATACTGGTGACAGGGTTGGAAAAAAACCAGGTTTTTTTGAAAAAAACCAAAAAAACCGGTTTTTTTGGTTTAAACCGGGTTTTTTTAAAACATCCTTTTTTATTACACATACATGCATATTTATTGATAAAACTAGACATTGTTGAATTATAAGTAGTATAAAATCATTTGAAAATAATTTAAATTAAATAATTATAGTTAATTATGTAGAAAATTTTTAAAAAATCATATTTTAATTTAAATAGATATTAGTAAAGTTACATGTTCAGACAATAAGCTACTCTACACAGTGAAACATTGATGCTTTGAAAGTGTTTATATATAATATTTTTATTACTTATAATAAACATTTGATGTAGTTTGATGAATATAATTCTTTTCTACAATTAAAAAAAATACAAAAATAAATTTGAGATTGTTCTTGGGGGGTTTTGTGTTTTGAGAGAATTTCAAATCAACATTTATGGGTCATTGGATTTAGCAGATAACTGAGGGGAAAAAATAATTTGTTATTATTAAAATACTATAACTAGCCCCCAATTTTTGAATACTCATTCAACTTTATACAGTAAAACCTCTAAATAACGGACACCTTGGGAGCGCAGAAATCGTCCGCTATTCGGAGGTGTCCGCTATTGGGAAAACCTCAGCGATAGAAAAATTGCTAATAAATGCTTAATGTTTCATTAGTCGATTTAAAAATGTCCTAAAACCTCTATTATATGATTAAACCAGAAATTAAAATAATTTTTAAAGTAATAAAACTGAAATAAAATTGTGAATACCTTTATGTTTTGCTTATTACATTCTTACAAAAAAAAAAAAAAAAAAAAAAAAAAAATTGTTACAAAAGTATGCTTTTACTTGCGATTACATGTAATTTGTTTTTCAATGTGAAGTTTTAACTCTGTCAGTAGTTTTAATACTTTTAAATCATAATTTTCTAAAAAAAAAAAAAAAAAAGTATAATTGTTTATTGTATTTTTCTGCTACTTAAAAGCATACAATCTTCAATCATAAGAGGGTTGGGGGGGGGGGGGTATGTAAGAGATAAATGTAGGGGGGAAGGGGATTTTTTCCAGCTCATCCCCACATTTATCAGTGATCACAAAATTTGTGATACATTGCCCTGATAAATTTAGAGGATTTTTATTTTTTTTTTCCTCGTTAAAAAATATTTTTTTATTCTTTTTTGCCAAAATTACTGTCCGCTATTCGGAATGTCCGTTATTCGGAGGTTAAACATACAAAAATTAAAGTTTTGGGAGTGGGGATTTGAAAACTGTCCGTTAAATAGAGGTGTCCGCTATTCGGGAGTGTCCGTTATGAAGGTTTTACTGTATTTTGATTTTAATTCTTAAAGATAATCTCCCCAATAGAAAAATAAAATAAAAAAATTCTTTTATACTTTCACCAAAATCTTAAAGATTATTCAGTTATGTAGCTCCATATTCAAAAGCATTGTGCATGTTATGATAGATTGCTTTAAATAATCTGCATTTTTTAATGAAAATATTTTATACTAAATATGGAATATTTTTAATCCATTTTATCTTTGATCAGTTCGCATATTCTAAAATTTTTCTTTAGAGCAATGGAATATGTTCACCAATGCATACTGAATTTCATCCTATACATAAAAAATAACCTAGAATCACTATATTTAATACTTTTTGCTGAAATAAAGTGTTAAACGTAGAAAATATTTATATCCAATAATTTGTAAGTCTTAAATTGCAAAGAAAAACGAGAAAATATCATTAGATTTTTTTGAAAAAAACCAATTGGTTTTTTTGAGAAAAAAACCAGTTGGTTTAAACCGTGGTTTAAACCATGGTTAAAACCAATTGGTTTAAACCGTGCCAACCCTGACTGGTGATTTTACGAATAACTTTTAAAAATAAATGTACATATTTGTAATTACAGGTGAATGTAGATCAATTCATGTATAACAGTTATGTTTACATACATTGGACATACTGATTTTTCTTGTTTGTTTGCTTTGGGATCATACTGTACACAAAACACATGCCAAAAAAGATTAAATACATTTATTTTTAATGAAGATTTTAATTTTAAGGAAAAAATTACTTTAAAAAGAATAATTTTATAAATTTTTTAATAATAATGCTTTTTATGAAGTATGTGTTATATATAAGGATGTATTAAAAACTGTACATTTTGTTATCAGTACTTGAGAATAGTATTTCATGCCATATTTAATCAGAGAATTGTGGAACTAAATACGACAAAAATTACTATTCTAAAAGAGAAGTAACGAAATGCACAAGTGTCATTAATATCTAAAATATTCTTACCTAATTGATTTTTGCAAATATACATAAGTTTTTCAGCTGATGTCAGCTTAGTAGCAGAGCATCTCTTATAATAGGGATCAGTCTTTCCACTTTTGAATGGTTGAAAAGAGGAATCATCAATAAATTCAGTCTGTTCAATAACATGAAAATGGAAATCCACTCCTTCTTCAGACAACTTGGATGCTTCTCCCCAATACAAGAAATGATCGTTATTAACAACTCTGCCACTAAAATCAGTCTGGCTGAGAACAGATATGTGATCTGTGTAATAATCATCAGCCAGGGATCTGATGAAGCGGTTGCAAAGGCAGGACTTCCCAACTCCAGTGCTCCCTTTTTCTTTCTCAGTGCCAGATAACCCCACAACAGCTATGTTGAAGGAGCGTTGGGTTTCAGACTTTCTTGCCATAGCTCCTTCGCACAATAGCACAGGGACACTGCCTTTAGTAACACAGCTTCACACCTGTGCCTGGTTTTAAAATCACATACATATTTTGTAAAAGTATATGGCTCTTATAAGACATTTAGAAGAATATATAGCATTATAAAAAATGCAAGCAGTTTGCAGTTTTTCATGTAGCTTCCAAATTTGAGACTAACATTTCATATAAAGCATCATCACAGATAGTTGGCATTTTAGGACCGCTATCTGCAGGTAAAATGAAGTTTCTGCCTGAAATGCAAAATAAATAAATAAATAAATAAATATTGAAGAATCAAAAAGATAATACATTTTATGAAAAAAAGTATGTTTTGCTTTATGAAGGCGCTATTAAAATCAGCCATGCAAATTTTTTTTACACTATACAGTGGTATCTCAGTTCTCAAACATAATTCACAGCAAAGAATTATTTAAAAACAAAATCAAATTTTATGAAAGAGGCAATGAATACCAAATTATTTAGTTCCAAACCTCCCTGTTATACGCAGTACTCAAACATCAATGTATAATACAGTAAAGAGGGATGAGGGCATTCCATTTTTTATTCTTTTAAGGGGGCTCAGGGCTTGATCAATATGGAAAAACATGTAAATAGAGCTCTCACTTCAAGTCCATATAAAAACAGAAGTATTCAATTAATTTAAACTTTCTGATATTTTTAAGGTATGTTTGTAGTCTTATAAAATTATAAAATGAAGTACTTCAATGTAATATAATAAATATAGCAAAATTTATATAACACAATTAAAAAAAAAAAGTTATTACCACTTGCAAGATATCTTAACATTGAATTGACATAAGAACCTAATTTTTGTTTTAAAATGATCAGGAAACTTTACTCTATAGAATGAATTAAGGATATTATAACTATCACTCAAAAAAACATTATTAAAAAAGACCCTCAAATTTGAAAATTTTAAAAAACCCTAAAAAATGCAATTTGTTTTCCTTAAAAATACTCAAAATATTAAACTATCTAAAATACATTAATACATTCTATAGATAATGTTATATGCATGCAAAAAAAAAAAAAAAAGAAAAACTATTTGATGGAATGGCTTAATCTTACAGATAGTTTTTAAAAATCAAGTTTTGAGAAAACATGACAAAGTTGAAATTATATGGGTGCGGCTTTGAAAGTGTTGATACATAAATGCTTATAACTCCGTTAAAAGTGCAAATATTTTTATGCGGTTTTTTGCACTGAGTTCAGAATTAATTGAATAATCAAAATAGATCATTAAAAAAAGTCTATTTTTTGAAAAGTTTTCAAGCCCTGAGCCCCCTTAAATCACCAGGACCATTAAATTAATTACTACCAGAATCATAACATATAATGTGCTTTGTATTCATGAAAAAAAAAAGAAAAGCAAAATGCATGAATTTCATAAACAGTGAAATCACCGGTGCCTCATATATGCATGTTTCGCAGCAAAAAATAAAATAAATAAATAAATTCAGACACTTTGCAACATTTATTCAGTTGGTCGATTAGTCAATGACAACCTGTTTGCTAATTAAATCAAATTTTCCATGAAATTCTTAAAAATTCAAGAATTAGTTAAAACTTGATTCTCATATTAAAATACAATTAGTCTGCCAAGTCATATCTTGGGGGAAAACATCAGAAAACCAGATTTTAGTGGTTGAGTCAAGGTTTACAATTGTGTTTTCCTGAACACATTTCTCCATGTTTTCATACCTTTGGATGCAAGAAAACACAATGGTAAACTTTTGGTTTTCTGGTGTTTTGCACCAAGATATGACTTGGCAGACCAGTTGAATTTTAATATGTGAATTGGGTTTTAACCAATTCTAGAATTCAGCCATGAACTCAATGAGGTGATTGTCTGTGCTGCTGCCTCCCAGTCTAATATTAAAAGTTTCAAGATTGTCATAGGAAGTCCAAATCATTTCTTATTTTGTTATGTTTATAAGGATGGCAATGATTTTAATCAGTTGATTTAAATTGGTGATTAAATCATGATTTTAATCGACTTTTTTTTTTTTTTTTTTTTTTTAATCATTGATATAAAATCAAAAATTTTCTAAGTGTTTAAAACAACATAGAAGTATTAAAATCTAAAATTAATGTGATTTGGAGTTTCTGAAGGTATAAAAAAACATTTCATTTAAAAATTATATTTAAATGTCAAGTGTAATAAATTTATGCAAAATAAAAGAATAAAGAAGCAGAATTTCATTTTCTCATTCTACTTTTGCAACAAACTTATACAAAATATTGGAGCTAGAGAAGAATGGAATAACAACATCTGCTCAGCTGTTGTAAAAGAATGTATAAGAAAGAACTACAGCTCATATTCAAAATATTAGAATAATTGAGAAAAAGTAATAAGAAAATTTTTTTTGTCATTTATTTATTTTTTATACTAAGTAAATGCAATTAAATTTCTTATAAATTAAATCTGGAATGTTTAGATAAGATTTTAACATTTATAAAATATAAAATACAGCACAATAAATTAGGTATGCAGCTTCCTTAAACACACCAGAATATTAGAATAAAATTTAGATTGGTTCAAAATATTAGAATATTTTATTTTACGCAACAATATTACCTTATGAATATTAAGTAAATGGTAGTTAATATTTTGTAGCATCCCCTTTAGCTTTCATAACAGCGTACAATCGATCTTGCATACTATATACAAGGTGTTTACAAACATTTCTATCAATATTAGCCCAAATAGACTTTATACGTGCCACTAACTCAGTTTTACTTGAAGGAGGATTTTTTTCAAGTTTTTTCTTCATTATACACCATATGTTTTCGATGAGATTAAGATCTGGTGAATTTGGTGGCCAAGGAAGTACCTTAATGTTGCGTTGGCAGAACCAATTCTTAGTTGACACCGAGGTATGCGGGGACGCTAAATCTTGTTGAAAGATGAAATCATCTTCAAATAAATCTTCTGATGATGGAATCATGTAATATTCTAAAATTTCTTGATATATCAGAGAGTTAACCTTTTCGTAGACGATGCATAACTTTCCAGGTCCTTCTGCACTCATACAACCCCAAACCATGACACTAGCAGCAAACTTTACGGAACGTTTAAGGCATTCTTTATCAAATGCTTCTTGCTTCATTCTCCAAACTCGAATACCTTGATTACCATATGAAACACAAACCATACTTTCATCACTAAATAATATATTTTTCCAATCTTCATTGCTCCATAAACGTTTTGATTTACACCAATTCAATCTTATACACTTTTGTCTTGCAGTCATGAGAGGTTTTGTTTTCGGTACACGAGATTCAAATTTAAATTTATGGAGACGTTTTAATGTTGTCGATGTAGAAACTTCAACTCCTTCTTATTTCCATTTTCGGTGCAAGAATCGCACACTTTTAAAACGGTTTTTCTTAACTATACGCTTCAGTTTCCTGTCATCTCTAGCAGATGTTTTTGGTTTTCGGCCACCATTTCGGCGATTATTTTGAAATTTTCCAATTTTTGAATATTGTGTTAGTATTTTACTAACGCTCGATTGCGAACAATGTAAATAATTCGCTATAAAACACTGATTTTTACCGTGCCGATACAAATCAACCATACGAAGTTTAGTAGATTCAGGAATATCACTCACACGGCCCATTTTAAGACGAAAAAGAAACAAACTGCAAAAAAGAATACTGATTTTAAATAAAATAGTCTGAATTTAATCAATGATGCCACCAGTTAAGAATTGGTAATAATTAAAGGAGAATTAATGTGAAATATTCTAATATTTTGAACCACTTGAATAAATATTCTAATATTTTGACTTTTCAAAATAATTTTTTTTGCAATTAATCTTTTCAAAAATGATATTAAATTTAAAATAACAAGTAAGCTTAATCAACAATAAGTTCTTAATAAAAATATCGTTTGCATATTTTCATTAAAAGACATTAAATTACCAAACGATATTTTCAATTTCTAAAAAAAAGGAATTATTCTAATATTTTGAATATGAGCTGTAATTGGTATAAAAATGCTAAACACAGCATTATCAATTTAATAAGCACAACTATTTATACATAGCAAAATATCTGCACTGAGAGGCAATAGTGTTATTGCTAATTAATATTTTGAAGATTTCAGCTATAACTGGCTCAGCTATTCATATATTTATTCTATATGTGTGTCTAAATCTTAACTCATTTTCTGTTCTCTCTTTCTGTTAGCATATAGATACATTGTGTAAATTAAGATTTAGGCAATTAACAGTAATTTTCTTAGTACAAATGCTAAAGGACCTGCCAATAATATTTGTTAGTTATGTTTGTGGTTCTAATGAAATTACTTTTAGATTTCAGAGTTACAGAATTTTTTTAATTCTGTAATTACTGTTTCTTTTTGGCAATTTGTTAAGGATGCCCCACCTTATTAAATTAGGTTTGTAATTAGGTTAATAATAGCATAATTAGGTTTGGGTTTATATTGCTTAATGGGTGCGTAGTTATGCCAAGTTATTTTATTCTGCGATAGCTGCAGCTCAAAAATTAATACACAGAATTTTATACAGCATAGCCCATCAGAAAATATAAATAGCGGCTGATTAGTTTTGAATATTGCTTAATAGGTGACACTACTGTGCTAGGTTTTTCATAATTTCTACAATAACTATATCTAAAAACTAAACAATGAAATTTCATATTCTTTTAGATCTTCAAACAAATTGATACTGATTAAATTTGGTGTATATTGCTCAACAGGTTGAATTGTTTTATACAGTATTTTTATTATTATTATTACCGTGACATAACTATCAACTTTCCAGTTTCTTTCATGTCAAATGATCATACTTGATCCAGATATATTTTTAAATATATGAAATTAACCCTTAAATGCAGTGTGTTGCTATTCAGAAACATACCAAATTTAAGCTTTTAAAATAATATTAGAATAATATTGAAGGCTAATACATAATCTTGCCAATTAAACACATACTGACAATATTATTAAATCAATTTTCAACATGCAGATGACAACACTTATGGTGTTTAAGAACAAAGATTTATTTTTTCAATTGTTGCACACTTAAGCTTTTTGTTTTATTTGGAAGCTTGCAAAATAACCTATTTTTAGACTGCAGTGAGCAATTAATTTATCACTTATCCTAGCGCTTAAAATTCATGTGTACTTAATATTACAGAATTTTATTTAAAAAATTACTTTTTCAATTAAAGAACAGTATTGTGGATGAGTAACAAACTGTTTTTTAACCATAAACCATATTTAAAAGAAAATGATTTTTTAAAGTATTTTTGATAGATATATAAAATTTGCTTAATTTTTTTCTAGGTTCATTCTGATGTGGTACTTACTTCCCTGATTAGTTTTGGGGATTCATTGGCTAAGTATAAAGATGAGGGAACAAGGGCTAATCCCCCCTTAATTTAGATGAATGGGTTTTCATGCAGAATTTTAAAATGTGCTTCATTTTTTTTTATAGGTTCATTTTGATTAAAAAGTCTTCCTGATTAGATTTAGAAGTTCATTGGTTAAGTATAAAGAGGGGAAATGGGGGAGCTAATACTCCCATTAATTTACTGAAAAGGGTTTTTCTTGCAGAACTGTCTGATTTGCTTTGAATTTGGTATACATGTTTATTCTTATAATGCACTTCCCTGATTAGATTTAGAGATTCACTGATTAAGTATAAAAAGGGAAAGGGGAAACAAGGGTTAATACCCCTTATTTTTTGAAATCATATATCATAAAATGAGGTGAATCGGAACACTTTTCAACATTAAAATAAAAGCAACTGATTTTTTAATTATTTTATTTTTTTACTAGAAACTTCGGTCTTGTTTTGTTCTTTAATTTTTAAGCAATAACATAACATTTGTTACAGTTTATATATGTATTTTTTATTTTTTTAATGGTATTCCAATTCACCCCTATCTGCGGGGTGAATCTGAACAAATGTTATCTTTATTTATTTTGATTCAAATTTTAATAAGGTTAATAAAAATAGGTAATAATGATAAGGGAGGAATAGGAACATGTAGTTACTATCAAACCAAGCCTTTATTTTAAATACAAGTAAAGATATGCCTTTTTAAAAATTAGAAAACAACTTTGAACTCAAGAAAAATTAAAATTTATTCTAAGAAATTGTATTCGAAGTGCAGAAGTTGAAATTTAATACAAATTTAGACCTGTTCTGTGTTATCCTTAAATAGTAGTCATTCGGTAAGTGAATCTATTAAGTAGCCCCAATCATTGCATGTATTAATACAATTTACTGGTACGACCTCATCCCCAGCCCTTCGTACTGTTTGCATCCCTCTCTTTTTTAATTGGTTTTATATTTTGAGATGTTTGTGTAATGTTGTGGATGTCAGAGAATAATTCTGTGTAATTTTTCTTAATAATTTGCCATTTTTAAATTCTTCTATTGTGTATTTCTTGTGTTTGATTGGGTGTTTACTTTTTTGTTTAACTAACTGATTTCTTGGCACCTTTAAACTCTTCAAGTAATTAGAACAAACAAAATATTGTTACAATAAACATTTTGAGATGTTTGTGTAATGTTGTGGATGTCAGAGAATAATTCTCTGCAATTTTTCTTAGTAATTTGCCATTTTTAAATTCTTCTATACATATTCTTCTATACATACTTCTAAACATATGTTTTCAGGTATTACATGAAACTATTACTATATAGAAAAATAAATCATGAGAGAAAACGTGTTCCGATTCATCCCGTAAATCTTAAACCTCTGATTTTACAAGCTATTTTTAACTTTTTCATTATGTTGTTTTGAAATAAATAGAATTTAATATAGCATATTGTTTACAGGTCTATCATTAATTAAAAATCCCTGCTCTTAGGTTTAGAATACGAAAAATACTGCAGTTATACAAAGTTTTGAAGACGTTGAAAAAATAAGGTTTTTCAGTTTAATCCCATAAGGTTTCCAATAAGGTCATGCAGTTTTTTTATATACTCCAGTAGTGGTGGCCAAAATGGCAAAACTGAATTTCCCAACTCTTAATGTTATTAACTTATAAAAAAAATTGGCATCTAAAAATATCACATATTTAAAATGAATTTATTTGTATGATTGAGAAGTTTTGTTTATATTCACCCCATTTTATGGTATAATATGAAATTAGTGTGAATAACCTATGAGCTCAAAGCCATCATAACAGGTCACTTTTCTTTTTATTACTGCATTTTTTAGATCTCTGCACCTATTGGATAGAACTGCATATTTTTTTCTTTTCTTTTTTTTTTTTTAAATGCAACAATGATTTTCCTGAAAATCAATACTGTCTCAATTTTGATGACTCAACAATGAGTGATGCTACCATTTGCCTTATGAAAGAGATTTTTAAATAGGTACGCAATCAATGGATACAATTTAAAGAATATCATATTATTAATTCCATTCTTGTAACTTTAATGTACTTTGTCACACGTTGTTACAATCAGGGCTGGGGAGTCGGTGGGTAAAATGGCGGACTCTGACTCCTGGCTGGTTAATGTACTAGTGTTGCCTGTTGGTTAAAAAATGATGGAATATAAGAAAAATAAAGCTAAAATCTCACTATTACAGCAGTGATTCTCTTTTAAAGGTTTCTTTTAGTGCTTTTTAAAGGATCATAGAAAGAAATATAACATAGCAGTAGAAAGAATGTAACGTTTGTCTCATGAAAGAATAGCTGATATTTCTCCAGCTTTGAATGATATGTATCAAAGGAATTATTGAATTGCGACACAACACGTTGTGCTATACTATATGGGAAATTTTAAAATAATTTCTGTTGATAATATTGGTAAAGTGAAGGCAGAATGACAAATGTGTAAAACAAGACCTATCATTATAAGTGGAACTTTTGAAGCAAGAATTAAAACGCATTCAATGGTAGGATTTTTAATTTTATACTGTTATACATCGATCGAAACATTTTTTCTAGATCCTCTGTATCTATTTTATCAAAGTTCGGGTAACTTTTAAGCCACCCGTGATATTCATTTCAGAGTGAATTTTATTATACAAGTAGTTCTATTTATTGATATACAATTCAGATTTTTATTAATTTTATTTACGACTGAGTATATATATCATTGGATTTTTTATTATAGACCTGTCCTTACTGGAGATGCATATTTATCTAGCATAACATCTCAATTAAATTATTTTTACTCATTTTATACTGTTTAAAATAAAATAGTACAATGAAAACATAAACTGGTGTTGGATGAAAATGAAAATTGCGGTATGAAACCAAAGTTTGATTCTTTTTTGAGTTTCGATTGTAAACGAAAGTTTCACAGATGAAAGTTTTAATAACAATAACAATTTGGTTAATTTATGATTTTGAATATGTGGGCATGTGCATATATTTGTTTAGACAAAAATTTATAAGATTAATGAAATATTACTTTGTACGGTACAGAAATTTATACATTATTAATTGTGTAGTTATTTATGTATCCTGAGTATCACAAGATTATTTATGTATCAACCGAGATCAATGCTCATTGTACAGAGAATTTCAAAATGTTTAAAATTTGGCTTGAAAATTAATCAAAAACAAATATCAATAAATGATTCTTTCAGAGAATAGTAGTGTAATCATAAATAAAAATACCAATTTTTAATTTGCAATCATTATTACAAATATAGCATGCTTATGTTCAGATACAGCTTTACAATTTAAATGATGAAGAATTACGTTATGAGTATTTAAAGTAATTGTAATACAATGACTCATTCAAGATTAAACGGTCTTTAAAACAGACCATGATAAAGAATGATGCATTGATAGAAGACATTTATTATACACTAAAAAGATGACTTAAAAAACTTGTTTGGTATCATGATATCCCGAACGTTGTACTTCTACACATTATAATATTCCCAGGATTTAAACGAAAATATTTAACATGTCTACATAATATTCCTTTTAAAATTATTTCTTATTTATGGGAAACATATTTGCGTAGTAGTATTCCAGGCATTAACAAATTATATTTTTAATAAAGCGAATTATGTATTTATTATTATATATTTGAATAATTTCCAAAAAAGGAGGCTATACAATTCTTTTACATGTATGTGTTTATGTATACATCCAAGAATAACTATTGAACTGACACTTCAATTTTTAATCACTCACTCTTTTCACTTTTTTTTTTTTATCTTTGGGTCATTCCATGTCAACTGGCCTAGAGGCTCCCACTCGACCCCCTTCGATTTTTATGAAATTGATACAGAATATACATGTGGGTATATGATGAACATTTGGAAACTGTTTAGTGCGAAAAATTGTATAGTTGGAGCACCAGGGGTCCATTTGTACCAATCACTATTTTATGGTTGTAGAAAAAACGGCCAAATCATGAAGTTTGGCATCATATTGCTCATGATATATGAAACCTTACTTATTGAAAGGAGGTGATCTAGTACAACTTTTTGTGCTAAAAAATGTAATTGCAGTATTAAAAATCACAAATCAAAACTATCGTGATTACTAGGCCTCAAAGTAGGCCGTACGGCCAATCTGGTTGAATTTTACCCTTACTTTAACATGCTGTAACTACTGCAAATATTATTTTAAAAATTTCTCGCTTTACAAACTAATTACCTATGGATATATCGTAAAGCCGCTGTAGTTGTTTTTTTGATTGCTTAAATATTTATTAAATTATTGATGTTCAAAATCTAATAAAAAATTAAAATCGTCGATTTTGCCCCATATTCAAAAGCGTATATCTCAAAAGGGACACTTCTGATTTAGTTACAATTAGTACCACTGGAAAGAGCATATCTTAATTTATAAAAAAAACCTTATTTCATTTTGGGCCTCTTAGATATAGAAGGAAAATAAAATTCAAAAACCTGTTGTACGAGATAATCCAGATACATACAAGAAAGGTATAAATTACGACAGGTTCTTTCAACATATTCTGCACCATTTTTTTTTATGACAACGACTAATGCATATAATAATTATCACTTTTCCTGGTCACAGTTACTTCCCCTTTACCATTATGAATGATTTGTAACCGCATTCCCAATGAGTTATATCCAATAACCAGGCTAGCTTCTGGTTGAGTATTGCATGTTTTAAATTTTGAATGTGGGTACCTAACGGAATCCATAGATTATTATAGACTAAATGTTTTGCTTATTCCAAGCTCCCATTATGTTGATTCCTGATCCCCAATCTATAAAAAACATTACTCATTGGTTCAGTTTGTCAAATTTCTTATTGATTGCGATTGCAACAGCTTTCGGTAAATTGTATTGCTGACTAATTTTTGTTTTTATTGGAAATGGAACAGTAATTATATGTTCTTCCGGAATACAACAGAGGTCTTGTCTAGTAGGCTAATAAAAAGTTTTTGAAGGTCCATGAGGGTGCATAAAATTTATTAAGACATCGTTGCTGAGATTTTCAATACCAATACTTAAATAAAATCTTCAATTGTCATCTGCTTCGTTTCTAATGGGTCATGATCTGTGTGAACCCATTGTTTAAATTCAATGGCGTCTTCTGGATCACTATCTTCGAAAATACTTTAAAAAAAAATTAAATCATCTGTTCCAGGACATTCTTCGCAGCGATGAAGCATACAATCCTTAGAATTCAAGTCACAAGCTGTTTTACTTATAAGGAATTTATAATCTACATCAGTTGGGCAGCTTGCTAGCATCAACTTCAGAGATTGATTAATTTTACACACAGATTGGGAATGTGAACCTGCTGTAACGACATTCACACACCATTTTGGTTTTAACTTGCAAAATTTGGAGAATCCGATTTCTGGTCCATTACTACTTTGATAGACTGCAAACATTTCTTTCAAATTGCTTAGTAATAGATGCTTCTGCATCTGAACTTTCCTTCCATCTATCCGAGCAGAAATGAAATCTTTTATTCCTGGACATATTGATTAAATTCTTCATCTTGAAAAAAAATTAATACTGTTTCTTTTATGTTTTCTGGCAACTTCTTAACAAACTTTGCTCTAGGTAAAGCCAATATCTCGATGTCTACTTTTAATTTTCGTGCTGCTTTTACTATTCTTTTGAAACTTCAAACTCTTCCATAACTTCTTTTATTGTCCAACTTTGAGGTGCCATTGTTAATATTTATATTTGTTCTGGATGTTTTGACAACTGTAACTTCTCCTTCAATTCTTTAACCCATTGGCAGTCAAGCTCTCTGCATTCAAAACCTTTCAGAAAGGTTTACTGAAAATATATTTTGTGTTTCTGTAAATGTTCATTCTTTGAGAAAGCTAAGTCATTATATGTGTTTCTCAAAAAACTGCTTTTCCCCCTGCAATATTTGCGGGTAATCAATAATCTATTCAAGACCATTGTGTGTGTGTCTAGCAAGGACACTCAATTTCTACTTCCCCTGACAACCGGTCTCCCACCCTTGGACACCTGAAGAAACTAATCCCTGTATAATCTCCTCTAGAAGAAATTGGGGAATCTTTTTGTAATAGGGAACATGTGTTGATTGCAAGCATTCTTGAAAACAGGTAAATCGCATTGAAGTAAAGAAAAAAAAAAAAAAAAAAAAAAAGACAAATAGAAAACTTGATATTTTCGCACTGATTTTAAGAGTTATAGCTTATGAACTATTTTGTAAAAAACTCTCTTGATATAAATTAGTTGTAGCTAATATACATGTCTTAATATAGTTTTATTTATTTTTACTGCAGTAAAAAAAGATATAATTAAACATTGCTATGCTTTTTACAAGTATAAGTAAATTTAATTTAATTAGCTAAAAACATCACTTTTAATAACCTAACCAAGCAGATTTTTTTAATTTGATATAACATGCAGTTAAATTCAGATATAACTTATTAATATTTTTAATTACACAAAATTATTAGGAATTATTCTTCATACAAGATACCTTAGATTAAAGACTTTCTGCAAAGTATAATTTTAGAAGGTTAAAAAATATATAATTAATTAAAAAGGAAAAGCAGGATTTCAAGAATATTTTATCAAAACCCAAGAATGTAGCAAAATTAATTTAAGATTTTTAAATATTGATTCAGATCTATTATAAACGTATAAGATAAAATGAATTTTTAACTTCATATTTAAATTCATATATGGTTTCACTTCTTTACTAAATCAAGCCTCTAAAGAATAGATTTTTGAACTAGATGAGGCGCCATAGATAAATTTATCAAAGAAACTCATGCTTTAAAAAATTCTATGAAAAATAGAAAATAACAAAACAACGAAAGAAAACCCTATACTGTTTTGTCGATTAAAATATCAGACAAAGAATGTAACAATATTAGATAATAATTAAATATGATTTTAGAATGTATTTTTAGATTTCAAAATTTATAAAATGAAAAATGTTTGAACTAATAACCAACTAAAAATCATTAACTAATGTTTTTAATTACAATTTACAACATAATATCGGATTTAGTTAAGATTACAAAAGGATGTAATGTTATTCTCTTGCAGAAGTTTGGAAATCGATACTAAAATGATGATAAATTTGTTTTTTTAAATTTTTGTATCGCAAAATATAGGAATAATTTTTTCAAATGTGATTTGAAAAAACATTTTAGAACAAAGTATTTTTTTTTTTTTTTTTTTTTTTTTTTGTCGGGATAAAAATTATCTTTAGCGGTACCAATGTACACAAAACTTCATTAAATATAAACCTTAAGATCTTATAAACTATGTAAAAGAACTTCGTGATACTTCAGAAAAAAATAAAATATATATACATGTATGTAGTTTCCAGGATAGTTAAAACAGCTCCTTTCATCAGGTGAAAAAATCGGGGTTGTGTTCACCGAAACAAAAAATAAAGGAATATAAGCGAATGCAAACTCTATTTTTTCCATCTGATGCAGAAGAATATTTTAACTGCTATTAAAATGATATTCAGGATTTTTTACTAGCCATTTCCTTTAAAGTAACAAGGTGTGATATTTTTACACAAATATTTGCTTGAAATGTTCTATAAGAAAGCTTGGATTATAGGAATACTTCGAATGTAGAATATTTCTCTTATTGCAATACGTTACAAATAATTACATTTATAAAAAAAATGCCTTAATAAAGGAATTCTCAAATTTAAAATAGTTTTAAGTTAACGGTTATTTTATTTTCTACTATGATTTTTTTTTTTTTCGTTTAAATTTACTAATATTAAATCTAATTAATCATACTAATATTTCTATTAAGTATTTAATAAATGACAAAGACAGAATTTATATTTCTGTATTTATAGAAAAGGAAACTCAACTGGGAGTGTTCTTTGAACTAATTTTAACAGTTTTTTTTTATTATTATTACTGAATTTTGCATACAGCAGCACAGACATGATTTTGTTTTAAGAAGGGGTGGGGCGATGGTGTCAAATTCGAGACATAATGAACACACTTTCTCATGCATTTCCCTGGAGTAAAATTTAAAAATTTGAATTCATACAAAGCTTTGAAATTAAATAATTCTGATATAAAGTAAAACACACACAAAAAACCCCATAAGTTTGAAATTATATCTTGAATTTTAAATTTCAAGAATGGAAATTTTACAATAAAATGAGTGATCTAAAACTTTATTTTTTTTCCATCACATCAAGATAATATGTACACATGAGTATATTAGAGATCTGCACGGGCCGGAATTTCCGGGCCCGGCCCGTTTAAATGTTTATATTTTAGGCCCGGTCCGGTCCGTTTTGGCCTGTTACAATTTCTACGATTTCTAAAAAATTGATATTTTTATCATAAAATTAAGATTCCTTTAAGGATTACTGCATACATATCTATGGAAGGATTTTACAGTATATTTTACAGGAAATACACATTAACAACATTAATGATTACTTAGATTCTTAGGTTTTCAACATTCGAATGAAGATTCATTAAAAAATTAATAAGGCTTACAATAAAAGAAAAAGGAAATAAATCTAAAAACATCGTTACGTTTGAAGCTCTTTAATAAAAGAAAATTTATAAAAATATTTCTATGTAATTTTATTAAAGATTTTAAATCCAAATCCATTCTTAAATTCAAAGAAGCTCCTTTCTGACACATTTATGAATTCATTTTTTCTCAGAAACGCATAAGATTAGCAGGTATCTATATTGAGAAACGATATAATCAAATGGTGTTATCCATTTTTTGATACAAGCATTTTAAAAATACTGTAAGCAAATAAAATACTGTCATAATTAGAGTTTTGAATAGAGTTTCTGGAAGCGATAGCATGGAAAGGGAGAAAAACCTGCAATCATTGAGTAACTATTATATCTCAACAAGGTTATACAAGTATTTTATTTACTTTAAAAATGAAAAACGCTATTCGATTCCAAATCCCTTCAATAGTTAGGCTTATCACTTTCATACTTTTACAATTTAAAATTAATCAGAAAATGTGTCAAACTTTCACATTATTGAGAAATTAATTTAGAAACCATCAAGAGGTATATATCCAAAGATTAAGCTAACATAAGTTCTTTATCACTGTTAATAATTTTACAAATCATGTTTTCTGCCCTACAGATCTTGAGGACAATTAAGTGTAGTTCCGGTCCGACCAGTCTATGTGTAGAAAAGTAATACAAGCTTGATCTCGGCCCGGCATGAGTCAGCTAAAAAAATATTAAAACGGGTTACACACAATGTAACTCTCTGATACCGATGTCTACACTCTACATTTTTATATTGATGTAGTCGAACTAGTATAGCTCGTGACGCACATTTACACATTCTCGTTAAAACCATTTTCGTTGAAAATACCTCATATTTTATTGTTTTTGCTGAAATCTTCAGAACGGACCAGCAGGCCCGAATTTTTTTTTTTTTTTTTATCAGCCCGGCCGGCCCGCGGGCCAAGTCCGGGCCTGTGCAGACCTCTAGAGTATATAATTCTCAATTCTAAATAAATTGGACAGGGGGGGGGGGGGAGAACACACATCTGAAAAGTGTATCTGAAAAAAACGTGTTATTTAAAGGGAAAAAAGACAGAAAAAAAGAAGGGCGGAGAAAAATAGAAAGAAAAAATGTGACCGAAAAAGAGGGGACAAGGAAAAAACAGGACACGAAAGAAAAAAAATGCTATGCTTATATTTAATTCAGCATTATAACACATATTAAAGGCATTATAACACAGTTATGTGAATAGAAATGTTTAACATAAAATGAATAATGCTTACTTAAAAGGCGATTAAATAAACAATAATAGGTGTTAAAATTTTATTTTATTTATTTTATTTTATTTAAAAATCGTCTATAACTATACAAGATTAATACTATAATTATTAACATCTATAATTGTTTATTTAATCGCCTTTTAAGTAAGCATTATTCATTTTATATTAAAAGCAAGGCGAAATTTTATTCCGTCATATATTTTATATGTATTTTATATGTAGAAATGTTTATTTTAAGTCAATGTCTACTAATGCAAAAACTGGAAAATGTGCGAATGTTTGCATACAAGAATGCTCTTTACATAACTACTTCATTTTAAGCTTGTGCGTGTATAAATTCACTTATTTATTTATTTTCTGTTTATTTTTTATTTATTTACATATATAATTTTAAAGAAATTAATTAAAATAAAAATGAGGGTTTTTAAAAACTTAAATTATTTGAAATGCTTGTTTATTAGCTTAAAATTGTATTTTTAAAAATAATAAAATTTTTTGATCAATAGCATTAGTATTTTTAATTGCTAATTGAACAAACAGACAAAAAAAAAAAAAAAAATTATAATAAGCTAGGGACAAGATTAGAGGCCGTAATTAGAAGGGAATAATAGGGGGGGGGGGACGGCTCATATTTTCTTTTTCTCTCTCTCTCAGAAGCAGAAAGATAAATTAATGCATATTCATTCTCTAGATACTATGTTTCCTATTCAACTGTTGTAATAACTTAATTTCATGCAAAGAAAATAATAGGATGATTAAAAAATAGAGTGTATAACTAGTGCAATATTAAACATCATATTAGTGCAATAGGATGAGCTAGTTTTGAAACGCGTATTTTAGTTACAATTTAGTATTTCTGCAAAATTGTGAAAGGGCCTCAAAACTAAGTTGGTTTTTGAACAGAATTTCATTTGGATTTTCGGAACAGAAATTTATTGGGTAACTTTGGAATTTTTTCCAGGAAAGGCTCAAAATATCAGTGATGCTAGGGCGGGGGGGCGGGGGGGTTGAGTCACCTTCAGAATCGCCTTATGTATGGTCTTGAACAAGGCCTTTGTTGAGATTACACCTAAAATAAGGAAATTTGCAAAGTTTGTTATCCCCCCCCCCCTTTTTTTGACGCGTTATAAAAGCAATTTATTATTATTATTATTTTTTTTTTTTTTGGTTATAGATTATGAAATTTCCAGATATATTATTCTAAATATTAAAATATGAAATAAAATAAACGCTCCTATAAGATACTAGAATAATGGATAAAAGCTAGCACACCCCCCCCCCTCTTACACACACACACACATATACTCCCAAAAAAGAGAAATATCGCATTTATTTAATAGTATACATAACAGAAAAATAAAGTTTTGCTTGTGGAATTTAGAATATGTAACAGGGATAGTAAAGTTTTATCCTATTTTTTAATGACATAAAGATCATACTTAAAAATTAATTTATTTATTTCTGACATGGTACAAAAAATGATGCCTAAGAATTAATTTATTAATGCCAGAAATTGAGTATTGATAAAAACGAGCGTTCTCGTATGTGATTATTCAAGCGATTTTAAAGAAATATTCATCTACGAAAATTATACAAACCAAATAATTTGTGTTTCGTCACTTCTTAGTACTTAAATACAAAAAAAAAAAAAAAAAAAAAAAAATCAATTCCTTGCCACCTTTTTTCTCTTTTTTTTCACTTTCTTCCGGTCACAGATAAATAGATCAGAAGATATTATATTCAGTCATTATCTTGTTTGTGTTTAAATGAGTAAAATCCAGGACGAAAAAGAGCAACTGATGGAAAATGCGTAGATGCTTTTAATAAAAATGAAGTCGAACATTTTTTTTCATTTTTTAGGTGTAAGTAGAATATTTTTTCAGTGAACTCTGTCGAAGTTAATCCTTTGAAACAGGACTAAAAAAGAAAAAAATATCCACCTTGAGAAAACAATCGTTTATTATTAAAGATGCAATTCATCTATCAATAAGTTAACCAAAAAAAACAGCAGTTATATTTCCAAGTACCGTGGTTTTATGTCGTTACGTTTGTCCCGAAAATTTCATGTTGTATTGCAAGCTTTTTTTTTTTTTTGACGGGGGGGGGATATTATTTTATAAACAGTCACGAAAAAGCTATATCAAAGTTGTAATTTGCTTTAACTCCAAGTCTCAAAGGAAAATTAGTGCTTGTGGTCACTTCAACTATTAAGACATAAGTTTTAATTTATTTTTTATTCGGAAATGCCTGAAACTAGCTATTGTTCAGAAACTATGTAATCGAATTGTTTTATTTATTATTATTTTTTAAGGAGGGAGGGCAAACGCAATAGATCATGCAGAAAATATTGTCAAAGTGGACGTTTTAAACCGAATTTCTACTTGAAAGTAGAATAACTACTCATAAGTGTAAAAAACCTATTTGTCACATGATCAAAATCACTTGTAATTCAATTGGTAATTTATTTACTAAATAAGTGAAAACACAGCTCGATTCCAAATTGTTTCCACAATCAAGCATTCCAGTTATATACCTTTCTGTTAAAAAATGAATTTTTAAATGTGTCAAAATATTTATATATGCTAGCTAGCCAATATGCTAGCTGAGCACAGTAGTTGAATACTTTTTCGTAAATGCTGCTAATAATGAAGAACTAATATTTATAAGTATGGTAAATGAACACTTGAAAGGTTTGAACGAAAAATTGAAATTTGCAAAACGATTACTTTTGATGAATTACTTAAACAAATTTTTAAATGTTTTAATATTTTTTGCATATATATTTGCATATAAATTAAAAAACAATAATTGTACAAATAATTTAAAGATTTAGTAATCAATTGAAAATTTTAATTTCTGTTCCTTTTGTGCCTCCAATTCTATTCTCTATTCCTTGTGTGTCTTATTAACGTAATTTACACATTTAAGCTTCACCTTTAATGACTTGTTATTTTTATATCCTTCTGAACGATTAATTATAAACAACAACCAAAACTCTGAATAAGAGACATCTCTATTTAAGAGACAAAAGCTCCGGTCCCATGGGTGTCCCTTATTCAGAAGTTTCACTGTATATATTTTGTTGTCGAAATTTGATTTTTTTTACTTTTATTGAAAAATTCTGTTATAGGCAAGTTTCGTTTACACAAGTTTTACAGTAATACAGTGCCATACTACAAAGTGAACGGTTTAACAACATCTGAAGATACCTGTAAAAATGGAAATTGCCTAAAAAAGGAATTTTTTTTTAATATTCAATATGTTAAATTTCACGTGCTAAGACGGAATCCTGTTTAAAATGAAATATTTTAACGGTTCTTCTGTTTCTTGTATTTGTTTCTTGTAGTTTTGACTTTTTTTTTGTAAATATGATTCAGTAAACGTTTTCTGTTCAGAAGGGGAGAGGGAGTTATACCCCAGAACCTATCCTTATAAAATCCCCCCCCCCCCCTTCGCCCCAAAGAAAGTTCTGAAATGGCACTCCTGATACTAACAAAAGTGATACAGCAAAAGTGATGTAAGAAAAAAAGTTTTAAGTATTTAGTAATATAATTAAGTGAAAAACACTGAAAAATTTTAAGAAAAAAAATTAAAAGAAAATAAATATTTATTCTTTGAAACAATATAGTAAAGAAATGAAACGTGCAAATGTCTTAAAATAATGATACTTATTATAATGAAATATAATGTTCTGGAAAAGAATGATAAAATAAAATAAGCAAACATTAAAATAATATTTCATGAATTTGCTTAGAACGAATTTATAACACCTCATCTACATATAATCTTTAGATTCACCTTAATATTTGTTTTGAGGTACAATGCCATTTTTAACCATACACAGAAAACATCATACTCTAAGCATTTTTTAACAAAATTTCCAAAGCACAAATTCTTTCAACTACAATAAACTACTTGACAGGTAATTTACCTAAGAACAGCTATTGTGCAGTGAAAAGAAGGAGGAGCAGCTACACGCCTACTCTACTCCCCGGCAGGAACAATGGGGCAATGGGGGGAAAAGCACAACCGCGCTCACGCGCTCTTAACCTTTTCCAGGTAGAAAAACTCAACCGTCTACAAGCGCTTATAACCATTTAGGAGCATATGAGTCTGGGCGTTCACAGACGCTCTTAACCATTTACAACTACAATACTTCGGGCGCGTGTGCGCGCTTATAACCACCAAAGGGTTAATTAGCTGTTTGTAATCTAAACAGTCTAGACATTGGTTGCATGTAGTAGGTTGTCTTAATTTACATGGATCTATACCAGCAACAATAGCTATTTTCTTTGAAATCACATCTTCAGTTTCACTTATTTTTCGCTTTGCATAGCTTTTAATAAATCTTGTTGATGTTCGTTGACATTTTAAAGAAAATAAATCAATAGCTGTTAGACTTTTGTTCAACGTTTCTGTTACATCTATTTCATCTTGCTCCAATTCGCTTGAAGAAGAGGACCATGTTGTTCTTGTTTCTTCGAATTCTTTTCTACATGATCTACATATTTTTTGGCATTCTTCTTAGTTTCTTAGTTTCTTAGTCTGTCAAATGATTAGAACTTTCTAAATTGATGGAACGCAAAGATTTTCGTACGCAATGATTGTCTTTAGTGAAAGGATTACAGAATATTCGCTTCGCTGTAGAAACTCAAATTTATGCAAAATCAATGTTTCGTGATGAAAGCATATTTGAGAATTTTCTTCAAAATGCAATGT
Source organism: Maratus speculifer (assembly GCA_964019185.1). NCBI lineage: Eukaryota > Metazoa > Arthropoda > Arachnida > Araneae > Salticidae > Maratus > Maratus speculifer. Next base: position 410,412,231 of record OZ025293.1, on the reverse strand, counting down.
ACTTCGGTGATTAATTAACTCCTGTTCTTCAGAGGAAAATTCTTTAAAAAGCTTAAAACCTTTATGTGCACAATAAGTTGTCAAATGGCACTGAGAATTATCAGCACAGCCAATGCTGCATTGACTCTGATCTTAATCATGAGAATCCATAGAGCTAAAATCTTGATAAAGAATGTTTTAACAGTAATGTAAAGCATAAACTGAAAGAGAAAAGGAATATTTTTGTATAAATCTTGTTAAACATGCAATACCCATCCAGGAGCTAGTCTTGCCTGGTTATTGGATATAACTCATTGGCAATGCGGTTACAAATCACTCATAATGATAAAGGGGAAGTAACTGTGACCAGGAAAAGTGATAATTATTATATGCATTAATCGTTGTAATAAAAAAGAATGGTGCAGAATATGTTGAAAGAACCTGTCGTAATTTATACCTTTCTTGTATGTATCTGGATTATCTCGTACAACAGGTTTTTGAATTTTATTATTTTCCTTCTGTATCTAAGAGGCCCAAAATGAAATAAAGTTTTTTTTATAAATTAAGATATGCTCTTTCCAGTGGTACTAATTGTAACCAAATCAGAAGTGTCCCTTTTGAGATATACGCTTTTGAATATGGAGCAAAATCGACGATTTTAATTTTTTATTAGATTTTGAACATCAATAATTTAATGAATATTTAAGCAATCAAAAAATAACTACAGCGGCTTTAGCATATATCCATAGGTAATTAGTTTGTAAAGCGAAAAAATTTTAAAATAATATTTGCAGTAGTTACAGCATGTTAAAGTAAGGGTAAAATTCAACCAGATTGGCCGTACGGCCTACTTTGAGGCCTAGTAATCACGATAGTTTTGATTTGTGATTTTTAATACTGCAATTACATTTTTTAGCACAAAAAGTTGTACTAGATCACCTCCTTTCAATAAGTAAGGTTTCATATATCATGAGCAATATGATGCCAAACTTCATGATTTGGCCGTTTTTTCTACAACCATAAAATAGTGATTGGTACAAATGGACCCCTGGTGCTCCAACTATACAACTTTTTGCACTAAACAGTTTCCAAATGTTCATCATATACCTACATGTATATTCTGTATCAATTTCATAAAAATCGAAGGGGGTCGAGCGGGAACCATGCCAAAATTTAGGACACTTGACATGGAATGACCCCTTTACAAGAAAGAAGTATTGGATTTGTGAAAAAATTCGCCTTCAGCTTTTCCACAGATTTTTATTTTTGAAGGTCCTGAACACTGGCTGTTTTTAGGAAATGTCCATTTGTGAGTTTGTCAGTGTATGATACAAATTTTGTTGGTGCTCTATCTTAAAATTTAATAAAACTTTAGATTCAATTAGACATTTAGATAAGTTGTTTTAGATTTGGCTTTGGTGTAAAATCTTCCAAAAGTTGGTGCTGCTATGCTGTGTCTTTCTCGATTTCTAGAAAAACTATCTCAAGAACCAATGCAGGGATTTTCATCAAACTTTAGATTCAGTTACACATTGACATAAGTTGTTGCCAGACAGGAGTACAAAACTGGATTGTCACATGATCAAAATCGTTTATAACTCAATACAATAGGTAATTTATTGATCAAAAAATAGAAAATTCAGTTTGATTCCAAATCGCTTCCTTAGTTAGGCCTTCTAATTTTATATCTTTCCGTTAAAAAATGAATTTGTAAATGTGTCAAATTGTTTTGTACTGTTCAACAAGAAAAGTAAAATAGTCTGAGATGGATTCACACAGGATAGGAGAAAAAATCCATTATAGACAGGTTTCCTTCTTACCAGGAACATACTTTATTCGAAAAGTATCATTATTTTTATTAAATTTATTTTGCATGAATCAACACATTTCCTGTTAAAGACAGAATTTAGAGACGAATTCGTTTTGGGCTTTATTTTTATTACCCAGAAATATATTTATTATTCAATAAAAATAATAAAATTTTTAATGGTAAAATTACAGAAATTTAAAAAAAACGCATTTTTTGGAGAAAAAAAAATTGTTGAGTTCAGGCCAGATTTTACTGATTTTTCCCATAGGCTGGCAGAGACAAGATGAGCATATGATTTCCATACGGGCTGGATCAGGACCTATAAAAAAAATTCTTGATTCGTGCTACTACTGCTCTAGAAAGAATGAAGTCCAATCCTGGTTCAACCTGGAAGGAATAAATCAGGCCCGGCCCGATTCTGCAGAAAAAAGTAATGCACGGGACCCAAAAGAGTGATGACGAGGCCCATCTGACTATCTTTCAGAAAAAAATAAACCTGATACCTTGCCTGGAATGACTGAAGGACAGGTCCAGTCAGGCCCAACCCAAGTGCGGTGAATTAAAATTGGCCGGCTGACTGTGCTGTACACTGCATAGTGCAAACCTTTAATCTTATACAGATTTTGTTTTTACCTTTTCAAATATATTTTGTATTTTAAATGTATTTTGTATTTGGAACTTTTTCAATTCGAAAAGTATTTTGTATTTTAGGTTCTAAAACTAATATATTTTGTATTGAAAATGATTTTTTGATGTTTTTTTTTTTTATGGTTTTTTTTAATGTATTCTGCCCAATTCTGAAAATAACATAAAAATACTCTTAGTTTAAAAGTGGTGAAAAATCTGAAATTTTAATTTTAATGAAGGAAATAAATTGGATATTAATGGGTTAACTCTAGTTAAATTAGTCTGTTTTTAACAATTTGACATTTAATGCTTTTGTACTGCTACTGGGCATGGCATTACTCGAATATATCGTTAAATGTTATCTGGGCTTTATAATTACACAGAATATGCCACCCTCGTCATTACTTATGTCAACACCATCTATATCTTTAAAAGTTAATCTCACTGAATTTTTGATGATTTTTTTTAAATAATTATCAAAAATGCTTTTATAAGTTTGTAATGATAGGTACCTCCAATGCTCTTCAACACATTTGCCAAATGCCCATAAATTAAAATTTGTGTGTAACAGAAAAATGCTCTTTTCTCAAAAGCTATGTGACCTATGACAATCACTTTAGTTTTCCTGCAAGGTTTAAATTAATGCCTACAACTTCTAATTTTTTCATAATTTTAGTTTCAGTACATTAGGAAATTGAGCGGGGGAGAACATATTTTTGCATTACATTTCTAAAGATATCTCTGAAAATATAACACCTAAAATTAAAAGAAATATATTTTTGAGTTCAGCATAATTGAAAGCTTTTACATGATATACAAAGATTTTTTTTTCCAAGTAACCTAATTAACCCCTTAGCGCTCCCTCCTAAACATATTTGTAAACATTTAATAATTTGTAAATACGTGGGTCAATAACCTTTATTACTTCCCCTAATTTGAACTTTCCATGTTTTATAGTTTACAAGTAAAATGGCTGTGACAAACAGACACAGAAGTGATCTTATAATGGTTCTATTTCCATTTTTAAGTACAGAACCATAAAAATCATTAATTTTAATTCTATAAATTACAAACTGTAAAATACAATTAAACATGTTTTACTGATATCCTTTTTTTTTTGGGGGGGGGGGGGGGGAGGGAGGTATTGTCAAGAAATAAATTTCTATTATTTTTGTAAGGTCTTGGACGCATGTATTTAAAATAACTATGGCATGAAGAAGTTTACAAAAAATCTGTCTACAACTATAAATAAATTTCATTATTTAAAAAAAAAAAAAAAAAGGCAGGATGCATTTTGTCAATTTAAAAGGGAACAAGGCGTGGCACCCTTAAACAAGGCCTAAACAATTAATTACAGAATTAATAAAAACTGCAAGTATGGAATTTCATTAGTTATCATAAATAATAAAACTAACAAAATATTACTGACAGCTTGTTTTGTATTTATATTAAAAATTACTGTTAATAGCCTAAATCTAAACTTATAGGATATATGTATTAGAGATGACACAGGCTCTATTTTTATTCTAGTCTTCAGGGCTCAGGTGGGCTTGAGCTCATTTTTTCTTAAGTCGGAAAATACTATTTATTCATGTCTACAAAAAATTGAAAGAACTTTTTCCACTTAAAATTACATGCTCATTCTTTTTCAAGTCATTTTAATTCTTTTTTTTATCAAAAAGATGGGGGAACTGAATGCTTGATTATTTATTTTAGTATTTCATTGCTGTTTCGAATGAAAATTTGTGATAATTACACATTTATGTCTATGGAATTTTTGGTAACGATCTATTTATATGGCACGACTCCTCCCACACCGCTGGACCCTGGTTCGAATCCAGCTAGCGGCATGGATGTCTTGTGTTGTCCATGTGATGTGTATTAAATGTATGTACTGTATTTCATGTAATAATAAAGTGTTCTGTATTGGTTTCTGTGTATTAAGGATCATTCGAGGTAACAGCCATTGTAGCTTCTAGACCTCAAAACATTGTTCTCTCAAACCCCTTCAAACTATTTATATGGCACCAATCAAAAACACAACAATGAATTTGCTTGTAGTTAGCAGAAGGTATTTTTTAATGGGATCATTTATTTATATTTAGTTACATAATGGGAAGATGATATTTTCTTCTGTTTTTGGTAGACAAGAATTAGTTGGAGGTTTGCAAATTATTTAATATTCAATCGTGCACAAATCATAGTCTTTTTCTTATGGAAATAACTTTAGTGATTATTATATACAGGGCTCGAAAATTCAAAAAATGAGGTTCCCAGCTGGGAACCTACATGAAAAGTATATGTTCCCAGATGAAAAATGTAAGTTCCCAATAAAATTTATGTGTGAGTATTTTGAAGAAATTTGCCGTTTATTCGCGATCTTTTGAAAAAATCTGCCGTTTTATTTCGATGTTTTAACGAAACCTGACGATTTATCGCGATATTTTACCAAAACCTTTCATTTTTCAAATTTTTTTAACATTTGGCGTTTTCTCGCGATTTTCTTACGAAATCTGCTGTTTTTTCGCGATATTTTAATGAAATTTGCGTTGCTTCTTGCGATCTTTGGACAAAATCCAGGCTTTTTTCGCGATTTTTTGTAAAAACCTGTTGTTTTCTCGGTATGTTTTGACTATGTTTTTCAAATATGTTTTAACGACATTTGCCGTTTTAGCGCGATTTTTGACGATATTTGTCGTTTTTTCGTGATTTTTTTTAAACAAAAATTGGCGTTTTCTCGCGATTTTTGAACAAAATTTCAAGTTTTTTTCGATTGTCTGACGAAATTCGTGTTTTTTTTTCATAATATTTTGATGAAATTACGCATCTCACGGACCGCTCAAGAGCTATATTTTTGCGTATTTTATGCGATATAACGTGTGCGCGTCATCGTTGGCGACCATGACGATTTTTTAGGTTCCCAGCTCGGAACCTTATTGAAAAGAAGATAGGTTCCCAGAAATGATTTCTGGGTTCCCCGGGAACGCTATTTTTCGAGCCCTGATATATATTTGTCATCATGAACTCTGCTAATGCTGAGGATACTGTTCCTTTTCGAAATCACTTTTCTTCGTAAGTAAATATGATTGCCATATTTTTCCAATAGAAAGCAATTTATCAGTGTTTCCTCTTTTCCTATAATAGCATAGGACCTTTAAAATAACTATGTCAATATTTTTAATTTACATTGATTTTCAGGTACCTGTCAATCGTGGAAGACTTATGAGAAAAGAATCCATTATAATGAAATATGTAAACTTTTCACAGAAAATTGAAGAACGTTTTTTGATTCGTAAGCTTACAAATACTAATTTCTGTATATTCCATGCATTTATTCATTAAAAACAAATGTGTTCATCAAATTTGCCAGTTAAAGGAGGAAAAAATATGAGAATCCTTTTAAGTATGAAGTATATTTTTATTTTATACAGATTTTGATAGGATTAAATTTTCATTTAAATTAATATTTATGTAAGAAGTTTTTAAAAATGATACATTACTCCAGAAAAAAATTTAAATACCATACTATTTTATTTTGTATATTTTTGGTATTGGGCTCGGGCTCTGGTGACAAAAAAATCTTTCGGACTTGGGCGGGCCATGAAAAACATGCCCAAACTCATCTCTAATATATATATATATATCCTAACCAAAGAAATTATGAAAATGACTTACAACCATTCATACTCACATACAGAATAAATATATGAATATCTAATTATATCTGAAATCTTCAAAATATTAAGCAGTAGCACTATTACATCTAAGTGGGGGATTCTCTTGCTATGCTTATTATTTTTATACCAATTGGCTCTTTTTCTCTAGCACATTCTTTTACAACAGCTGTTGAGCAGATGTTAATCTTCCATTCTTCTTTACCTCCAATATTTAGTATAAATTTATTACAGCAAAAGTAAAATGAAAAAATAAGATTCTGGTTATTTGCTCTCTTATTTTGCTGAAATTTTTTATACCTGCCATGCTTATTTTATATAAAAGAATGAATAATTTAATTACTTAAAGGAAATTAAGGCATCACAAATTATATTAAATTTAAATATAATTTTTAAATGAAATGTTTTTTATGCTTTTACAAATGTTCTGTACCTCTTTGGGACAAACGACTGGTATATGTGTCATTTAATGTGCTCAGAATACTTATATTATTATCAATGGTAAATTTTGCTTTATTTAATCCGAGTAATTTTGAAATTCAATTAGGCAAAAATATCTGCTTTAAAAAAAGGATAATAAAAGATGGAAAATTCTGTAAAAGGCGCTCATTGTAAAGGAACTAATGTTTTACCAATCTCAATAATTAAACTTAGAAACAAGTTTTTTTTCCTTTTATTCATAGGGCAAAATACCCATAAAAGCATTCCAAATTATATTAATCTTAGAGTTTAATACTTTTATGTCATTTTAAACATTTAGAAAATGTTTGATTTTAATCAATGAGTAAAAAAAAAAAAAATCACTTTATTAAAATAATGATTTAATTGCTGATCTAAATCAACTGATCAAAATCGTTGACACATTACTTGCTAATAAATAAAAGTTATGTTTAATTACAATTTATTTTAATTATAATTACAAATTAATCCATTTGTTGGTTTGAGTTTCTCTTTTCTTATTTATTAATCTTATGAAAAAAAATAAAAGGGGGGATTCAACTGACACATATTCATTCAAGCAGTTTTTAAGAAATATAAGTTTAAGAACCACTGTTCAAAGGAATTTATAGACTAAAATTTCAAAATTCGTTATACTAAAATTGATATGAAATGAGGATTAATTGTCACTTCTTTAAAAGTACAAATTTGATAAATTATTAGTTAGTGTTAAGCTTTGGCAGCAAAGTCTGTTATAGAAGTTTTTAATTTAACCTTGCAATAATATTGATGAGGTATACTGATTTTTATTAAGCAAGTATTGAAGTAAAAATCAAAATTTTTATATTTCAAAATCAATCACCAGCCATCAAAGATTTTACTCTAACCTTTACAAATATTAGATGAGTCACACTGGCATCAGCAGTATGCAAACATTTCAAAGGGATAATAATAGTTGCGAAATCCTATAGAAAAGAGCTAATAATTGTGAACTTTTTTTCTCAGGAACTATTGAAATGCTTTCAATATTTTATTTTCTTGCATACAAAGCTATATCATGTATATATTTTTAATGGAAATTGAATTATTTTTAATAAAATTGATATAAAATAAACTTAGATTTTTTTTTTTTTTTAAGCTTAGAGATTACATTACAAATATTTCATTTCAGTATGAAAAATCAATAATGTTTTATAAACTTTAAAATATCAGGTTTTTATATTCTATAGATTTAACTTTCATTCAAAAAGTTAAAAAATAACAATTGAATTTTTTTTTTTTTTGCTTGAATTTTTAAAAATTAATAGTGAAAAATTGAAAAAAAAATTACATGATACATAATAATAATAAAAAGCCTTTTACATTTTTTTTTTTTTCAATTACCTTGCGATATGAATATTATTTAAAATACTTTTACTATAAAAAAGTAAATAGTACATAAAGTTAAATGAAAGTTAAAAAAAAAAAAAAAAAAAGGTGCCTTTGGGGGGGGGGGGGATATTTTATCGCACTTAATTTAAATCAAGATTCAGACTAGAATTTGTACTTAAAAATTTACTTTTATGATTTGGGCACTAAAAATCTTTAAAACTACATTTTCTTGTTTTGAAATAAAAATCTTTGAAAATTCTGGTGCAAACTCAACGTTACATACATGTAATTACTTGTTCCCAAAAGGGTTAACTTGCATTCACAAAAGTTAAAATTAAAAAACTGAACTCTTAAAAATGTAAGTTAAAAAATAAGGGGTGTGCATATTTAACGTTATCATTTTAGAGGGGGGGGGGGGGGGTCTGGCACATGATATCGCAAGATATCTCTAGGAGGAGGTGGGGGGTTGTCTCCAGATGATATAAATAATATTTTTGATGCAACCAAAATTTTGACTTATCTGTAACATGGCCTTTGGTTCAAAATAAAATGTTCTTTTTTTTATTATTATTTAAATCACAAAATTGTAAAATTAAATTCTAAAAAATGGAATACCCCAACGTTTGACATTCCTATTCTTCTTCATATGTGTATGAATATATAAACAGGGTTCAAGAAGCCATTTGTGAAGTATATGTGAAATGAAGCTTGTGTTTACTAATAAATAAAAAATATATAACGTTGTCTGCTTATTTTGTTGATAAGAGTTTCTACCTGCCCCCCTACCCTGCTCTGTGTGAAGCTGATGCAACAAGATTTTATTACTGTTGAATGCATTGTGGCACAAAAAGCTATTATAAAATACTTTTAAATAATAACTATTTCTTTTCATTGTTATTTGATATAAAATGATATTTTATTAACTTCTCTTCATTTGAATCAATAAAGTATGCAAAAAGTAATCAGCATTGTATATCATTCCAAACAAAAAGAAATAAGTTTTTAATAAAGAATAAATAATAATAATAAATTGTGCTCTGATAACAATATTACTACTGGCGGGGGGGGGGGGGGTTGAGGGATGATAACGTAAGATATTGGAAGGAGGGGATGAGGCGGGATAAAAAATTAACAAAAGATTGATAATGTTATATTTGCATAGTCCCCAATAGGAAAAAATTACATAATTTGTATAATAATATAAATCCTGACGTAATTTTTCTCAATTATACTGCACTAGGAATATTTTAAATACTTAAAAAAAAAAAGAAAGATAAATATAGGTTGAAGTTTAATGCAAGTTAAATATATATATCATAAATATATGTACTTAGGGGGCAAAATACTTAATCAAGTGAAAAAATATTCTATCTATTATTAATAATACAACATAAAACTAGTTATATTTATTATTTCTAAAAATATAGAGGAATGAATAAATAAAAGTTAATTGCTTAGCTTCTGCATTAGCAAGCATATTGTAGATTTAAAATACTTAAAATTGTAAGACAAAGTGTGTGTGCAAAGAAATAAATGATATAATGTTACATAAATTGAAAATCCTACCTAAAACATAAAATGATGAAGTTATCATCATCATCATTGCTGCTCCATTTGCAGCATCCATGAATGTTTCTGCATGGAAGTAAATATTTAAGTTTTGTTTCAGCAGATGCCTAGAATAAAAAAATAAAATAAATAAATTCACATTGAAAACAAACAGGGAAGAAAATTTCTCATCCAGTAATTCATGGATATTGTACCATTTTCATATAATAAAGCAAACATACATTTTATTATTATTTCAATAAATAAAAACGCATGAATAATTAAAAACATACAAAAAAAAATTACGTAACATTTAAAAACATATCTAAAAACGACACAAAAAAATCAAAATATCTGTTTACCAATCAAAATAAAGGTACTTAATTAAACTATTAAAAAAGGTATCTAACCTTCAAAAACCAGCTCATCCAGAAGTACTGTAATAAAATTGCTTTCCGAAAGCAATACAAGACGAACAGCAATACCGAAATTAAGCAATTCATAGCGCTAAACACAGCGAACAGCACCAACCTAATTTCGCCCATCTTAGCTACAAAATGGGAAATTATCGCCGAATGAAATCATGCTTTGATAGTCGTCAGTCAAGTGGTAGCGCGAATAAAATCCGCGTCACGTTTTTTTTCCTTTCTTCGCGAGGTGATAGAGTCCGGAGACATTTTACAGCGAAACGACGCGCTCCCGATCTCCCGGCTGACCACTGAGAGCGAGCAGAACGACGCCATCTTCCGGACGGCTCCAGGAAGTATCAATCGCACGCTAAGCATCAGTGCGCACGCCAAACAAAAAAAAAAAAAAAGAAACCGTGACAGATTTGAAACAGAAACTGCCACGAGAAAAGAATGGATGCGCAACCTTCGCTGGTTCCCAAACTGAGTGCACAAAGGAAATGAATAACCAAATGACATAACTTAGAATTAATAATTATAGATGAAAAAAATATAATTATTAGAACGTCAGAATAATATCGAATATCGCCAAAGAGAGAAACAAGCGAGTGACAGCTTTGAAACAGGAACTGAATGAGGTAATACCATGAGAAAGAATGGATGCGCAACCTTCGCTGGTTCCCAAACTGAGTGCACAAAGGAAATGAATAACTAAATGACATAACTTAGAATTAATAATTATGTATGAAAAAATATATAATTATTAGAACGTCGAAATAATATCGAATATCGCCAGAAAAAGAAATACGCGAGTGACAGCTTTGAAACAGGAACTGAATGAGATAGTACCACGAGAAAGAATGTATGCGCAGCCTTCGCTGGTTCCCAAGCTGTGTGCACAAAGGAAATGAATAACCAAATGACATAATTTAGAATTACTGATTATATATGAAAAAAAATATATTATTAGAATGTCAGAATAATATCGAATATCGCCAAAAAAAAAAAAAAAAATACGCGAGTGACAGCTTTGAAACAGGAACTGGATGAGATAATACCAGGAGAAATTTGGATGCGTTCCTTCAGCGATTTTCAAGTTGGGTGCTCTCAAAAACGGAAATCAATAATAAATGACAAAGATTAATTACGAATATTGTTAACAGAGAAAATACATGACAGATTCGAAATAGAAACTGAATGATGTAACATTAGGAGAAATAATGGATGCGTAACTTCAGTGGTTCTCAAACTGAGTGCGCACAGAAAAAAATAACTTTAAAAATCATTTTAAAGAGTGCTACATGACGAAATACAAAATGAAATAAATATTAGGGATGCACCGAACAGTGCTTTTGGCCGAATGCCGAATATTCGGCCGACAGCTGAACCGAATATTCGGCTGGCAGAATAGTAATTGTTGGGCCGAATACCGAATATTCGGCTTTCCAAATACTTTTTATATTTCAAGGTTTAAAGGTATTAAAATGCTACTTTTTAAAACAATTTTACATAATATTTAATAAGAGAAACTTATATTTTGATAAAGAAGATCTTTTTATAAGAACATTCAGTATTGAAAAAAATCTGCCTTTTTTTATTTAACCCTTTAACGTTCATTGGTTTCGCCACGAAACCACAAAATTTTAATTCCGATACGCAACACTGACACCGGTATTTTTATCTAAAAATATCCCTTTTATTTTGTATGTGAAAAATCACATTTTCTTATTTAGAAATATATTTGTTCTTAATTACCGGTGTCATACATTTATTTCGACATCTTATTAATAAAAATGCTATGATCGTTAAAGGGTTAAGAAGCATAATTATGAGACTTTTTCAATTAATAAAATTTTAAATACCATGATTTCTTCTACGAATTGAAATGAACATTTTGAAATCAAAGAGAAATGATGAAAAAATAGTTGAAGAAAAACTGTACAATCTCATATTTGTTCTTGTTAAATAACTCAAGGCAGATTTTTTTCTATATAAAGTATAAATACTTTCAACTTAATTCTAATAAAGGAATGTCTAGCTCATAGTTCTTTTCTTATGAATGGTGGCATTTTCCATCTTTCCCATCATATCATATTTTACAAAAATGAAAGCATGCGAGTTGAAAATATAGTTATGGTATCTTATTTATTGTTAATGAAACAAACAAAAACACAAGTTTGACCTAGAGTGAGATGAAATACTTATGATTCAATAAGTTGACTATGATTATGGCTTCATGAACAAAAATTGTCTGCCTTGATAGCTATTACTAATCTCAAAAGTTTTTTTTTTTCTTGTTTAAGGACTTATTTGGGAAAAGCAACAAACAGATTATTTACTAAATAAAATTTAGGAACTTGCATCTGCGCTCGCATCATTTATTCCTAAGGAGAATCCTAATAAATCATAATTTTAATCCTTCTCATGGTTAATTTTCTTAAGTTAAACTTTACAAACAGCAAATAAATAAATGTAAAAACATTCTATTTTATTTATTTAAATATGATTTTATTTCTAATTATTTTAAATATATTTATAAATTGACAGTTAAAAGTATAAATTGTGAAAAGTTTAAAAAAAATATGTTTTAAAAGGTTTTATTAAGTATATGATTGGGCTGAATACTTTGATATTCGGCCAAACCGAACATTCGGTAGGCCGAACAGTTTCATATTCGGCAAAGCCGAATATTCGGCTCAACCGAATAGTTTGATATTCGGCATAACCGAATATTCGGCAACATGGCCGAATAGACCGAATACCGAATAGATACCGAATATTCGGTACATCCCTAATAAATATACTAGCTAATTTTAAAAATATACCCATTTTTATGCACAACTTCAATGATTCTCAAACTAGGTACACTCAAAAAGGGAAATCAATGATAAATGTCAAAGATTAATTCCGAATATTGCTAAATCGATACAAACATATGACTGGTAAATTCGAAATAAAAATGAGATAATACCAGACGATGTAATGGATGCGTAACTTTAGTGGTTCTCAAGCTGAGTGTGACACTATCAATTGCAAACTTAGCATCTGTCAACCAAAATAGAAAATCGTGACAGATTAGAAGCAAATACTACCACAAGAAAAGATGGATGCGCAACTTTACTGTTTCTCATATTAAGCGCACAAAAGAAATGAATAGCAAGGAAAATAATTTGAAAAATTAACTTTGAATAGCTCTAAAAGAAGAAATACGTAAAAAAAGGAAAGTACTGAAGAAAAATTTCATTTTTTAAATACATTTTTCAGAAAATAAATATTAAATGAAATGATTTTTTCACCCATAATCTCGAATGTTGCTAAACACAGATACTTACATGAAAACACAATAAGTAAAAAATAGTACAGTGGAACCTCCAAATAAAGGACACTCCGAATAAGGGACACCTCTATTTAAGGGACAAAAGTTCCGGTCCCATAGCTGTCCCTTATTTGGAATTTTCACTGTAATACTTTTGTTCCTTAAATAGAGGTGTCCCTTATTCGGAGTGTCCTGTATTTGGAGGTTTCACTGTATTACTAGTACATTCAAAAAGAAATTATATATATACTATGACATAACAAAAATGATGATGCATAAATATAATTTCCTAATGAATGTATTCGGAAAGATTACCTTTCAGAGACAATTTTATATTGTATTTCTAATTTTTAAAAAAAAAAAGGTTGCAGAAATAGTTATACATTATTACTGATAAAGTTCACGCTACGAGGCAACTTTATATTTTATTCCCAATAAAGCAAGAAGTTGAAATAACTACATACATATTTTTAATAAATAATATAAAAATACTTATAAATACTTTTTATATAAATACAGTAGACTCCCTCAAATCGGCACACCTTGGGACCAGAGGTTGTCCGGGCTTCTGGTCATCGTTTTATTTACATTTTGTAAACAGTAATTTGAATGTAATTAATAATGTAATCAAAACTAATAAATGCTTACAACATAAAATATTAAAATAAATAATAAACTAAAATAATAAAAATTTAGATATTTTTTAAATAGTTAATCTATTAAAAGCAAAGGTCAAGTTAACAATCAATAATATATTATTAAATATTAAATGCAAAGGTCAAGTTAATAATCAATAATGTACGATTAAAAATTCATTATAAAGATGAAATGTATTTTTCCCCAAATAGTCGATGAAATTTGCTTCATATAGTTACAGTACTGATTCACATCAAAATAATAAAATAAGGAAGTTTCATTTCAGCTTTAGCTAGACTTAATAACCAAAAAAACTTAATACATAAATATATTTAGTAAGAAAATTGCGATTACCAATGATGTCAAAAATATCTTGAATTCTATAAGAAATAAATATATTTATCCGTCATGAAAAAACTTGAATTAAAATATACATGAAATTGATATAAAACTAAAAAAGTCAAAATTACAAAAAGTTATAGACATGCAGCATGTATAAAAGATGTGAAAAATAAAGAAATACATCAATTTATGCGCAACGAGCAATAAAATAATGTATTTATATATTATAAATAATGTCTACCTATAAAATTGGGTGCGTGTTTGCGTGTCTTTTAGTAACAGGGTGAAATTATTATTTTTTCATTCTTTCCTAAGATTGCCATGCTTTACAATTTGAACTTAAATACAAAATATTTGTGAATCTGACTCAAAATCTTTCTGTATGTACATTTTATACAAAGTACAAATAATGCCACAAAAATACAAATACAGTCGAGTCTCTCTATAACGAAACTCCATACATCGAATTTCTCTTTATAACGAATTTTTAGTAGGACGGTCCCCTTTTCGCATGATTACATTAAAAACAGTCTCTATATAGCGAAATATCTATCTCCATATAACGAATTTTTTCATAAATTGGTCTTAATTTATTCAGTTTTAAAAAAGTTTCGAAATCATATGGAATCAATTTTCCATCACTTATTTTTTTTTTTTTTTTTTTTTTATCGTCAGTGCTGAATTTTTTTTAATTACTTTTTTTCTTGTTCTTTAAATCCAACTAATTCATCCCACATACCTTTCCACATTCTTCTCAAAACAGAGTCAATTGGGTTGATACACATCTAATGATCAAATGGAAAAAAATGTTAACTACAATTTTTCATTCCTTGCTAAAATTTGAGCATTTTTTTTTTTTTTTTTGAGAGCATAACAATTTTAAAATCAAAACAACAAAATATTACAGATTTCTTCGTCTGAAATTAATGCAAGTCTTCCTTATTTGATTTTCATTAAGCTTTCAAATAAACGTATGTTCTCTTTTTTGAAACAGCTTAAATAATTAAGAAATAAAATGTTAGGTTAATATTTACTTTTAAAAATTTCAAATTCTTAATTCAAAAGATCAAAAATAATATTTATTCAAATTTTACACATTAAATACGATTTTTAACATCATTCTCTACACATCGAATTTCTCTATATAACGAATTTTTTACTGGAACGGTGGATTACGTTATATAGAGACTCGACTGTATATATCTTTCTCTTATTAGAAAATAAACCAGTTTTATTCATTTTAAAATGAGCCAAACTAACAAAGTATTCAAAAATTTAGACGCAACATATATTATGGTAATAGAAATAATTATTATAGGAATGCAATTTATTTCTGTGGTTCAACAACATTCTTTCTTTGTTTTCGCAGGTTCAACAACCGTTTGAAAAAAATATCATACCGCTAGTTTTAAATAATTTTTACAGACCTGCCACATCATAACTCTGGATGTTGATTGTCCTTTTTTTTTTTTTTTCTTTCTTTTTCCATTTTATCCAAAGTTTGTGCTTTTAGAGATTTTTTTGTTTTATATAAAACTGTATTTTAGGGGGAGAAAAAAAAACACATGAAAATACTTGAACTTCTATTAAGTTTATTATTAATATTCAAACATATTACTATTCAAATAATCTATTTTAATGAAATTTATTATTATTATTAATAGTACCATTTCAACTATTTACAAATGGATTTTTCAACGAAACGGGAAAGGGTGAACTTTAGGGGTCATGGCTGATGCAAGTTATTTATTATTATTTTAATTGCATTTCTGTTATGTAAGGAATCTATTTTCAAGAATTAAAGACCTGTCCCGGGTAACCACAGCGCGGGATGCAAAAAATCTCGATTTTTCAGGATGCCCAAATTTTTTTTAATTTCTTTTTTATACCATGTGCATCAAGAGGAATTTAATACAATCAAACCTGTAATAAGAGAACCAGTCTAACAGTATCCCTTTTTTTTATTATTATTATTCTGCGGTAAAGAATAGCGTACAAATCTCATTTTTCAATCTATGTCCAATCTATGACAGAAACCTGTAAAGATTGAATATTTTTTTTTTTCTAATCCCCCATCGATTCTATTTTTACAGGTTTTACTAAAACTTGTGAAAACTAAACTTGTTTATATCGAAATCTTCTCTGAAACGTAAAAAAATTTCACAGCCTGTATGGAAAGAGTTACCACACAACGTAACGGTAAATTAAGAAACGGTACAATCGGAAACCTATCCAAAACGAAATATGTTTCGGTTGTTAGCGATTTCGCGTTCACAGATTTTACTAAATAAGATTAATTATAATATTTATTTAGTGCAGTAAAACCTATTAAGACGGAATTTCAAGTGGCCGGAAAAATTCTCCCTTTAGATTTCCATCTTCGACCCGTAGGTACCTGGACAGGTATAGACATGCTCTGATAATATTTACCGTATTTTCATGTCCCGCTAGAAGCCCTTGTCCCCCTTTTTGTGACAGCGAACCAGGCAAGAAACAATTACAACGGTACCTCTCCAAAACGGAATCTATTTCGATTCTTAACGATTTCGCAATCACAGATTTTACTGAATAATATTTATTACTGTGTCTATTTAGCACACCAAAACCTATTAATTCAAGTGATCGAAATTATATTTCTTTTGGCCAGATTTTCGTCTAAGCAGGTATAATTATATATTATTTACTCTGTAGATACCATGAAAGCTATACGTATGAGGCAGAGTTCCGGCACAAGACAGGTTCCGTTTAAATAGGATTTACTATATTTTTATACCCAGTTATTTGCGAGAGTTACCCTATTAATACTAGTAAGTACGCTGATTTCCAAGGAACAAATCTTGACTCGAAATATTCTTGAATAAGACAACAGCCTTACATCAATAGTCGGGGTAGGAGGGGAGGGAGGAGTCCCATTGTTTTCTCATCTACTTACATTTCCCGTGACCATCGAAATCGGATCTTCGAAACTCAAGAAAGTAGAATCGATGTTACAAAAAATTTAAAGCCTTCTGATAAGAAAACTGACAGAATAGAATCTTTGTCGAAGCACAAAAAAAATTAATCATCTCGCTCACGAATTTCAAGAAAGAACAAAATGAGAAAAATAGTTCTGGAACGGACATGATTAAAAAGCTATTATGGATTACAAAAAAAGGAAAAAATAATTTTATGCTAAAGGGCAAAACTGAAAAATCTTATTACTGGCCAGTGACCAGTAGTAGCAATTTTATGAACAACCGCTTTTTAGCTCACAGGCTAACATAGCCTGAGAGCTTATGTGCCCGCCCGTTCTGTATGTATGTTCGTTCGTGTGTAACGCGATAACTCATGATAAAAATATCCAATCCACTTGAAATTTTGTATATAGGTATATCCTGATAAGGCGCTTCCCTGATTAGTTTTTGGAGTTCATTCGATATGTATCAGAGGGGAACGGGAGACTCATGCCCCTTCCCTTAATTGATATGAATGGGTGTTTCATGCAGAATTAACAGTTTTTGTTCAAAAGTTAGATATAGGATCATTCTGATGAGGCGATTCCGTGACTGTTATTAGGTGTTCATTGAATAAGTATAAATAGGGGGAACGGGGGTTCTAATGCCCGTCCCCTTAATTTATATAAATGGGTTTTTCAAGCAGAATTGTCAGATTTCGTTCAAATCTCTGAATAGTTTTGGAAGTTTAATGGTTAAGTATGAAAGAGGGGGATAACTCCTCTTAAATTACATAAATGTGAATTGGGTTTTTATTAAGACTTATCCGATTTGCTCTAAATTTTGGATATAGATTTTTTTATGATAAAGCATGTCATTGTTAGTTTAGGAGGTTCAATGATTAAGTACAGGAAGGGGGAAAAGGGAGAGCTGTTTTCCCTTAATTTTTTTTTTTCGAACGGAATTAACCCTTGAAAATATAAGGCTGTAATGTACAATTAGTATTCGTAGCCTGCGAGTTCAATGCCATCAGTTTAACTGGGCAATATTCTTTTTATTTAATTCAGTGGCCATTTTTTTAAAATCAAAAATGTTACTTAAACTTTTGTTAACATTTTTATTAGTATTTTATTAGTATCCAAATAAATATGTTAATATTGACATATATCAAGTGACAGGACAGAAACCATTGATGGAAAAATGTTCTCTCTTTTATAAGTAATAAGGAATTTTTTTATAAAAAGGTCAGCAAAAGACCATAATTTACTGGCTTTTGCTTAACAGACAGAAGAGAGAATTGATTGCAAATCTAATAAGAAAAAATGCGTTTGAGAGCATAAATGGTGGAGGGGGGGTTCAGTTTTGAGAAATTTTCAGATGGGGAAGTAGGTTGTGAAGTGACAACGGGAAAAAGCAACCTTTTTCCTTTAGTGCAGTTATTCCCAATCTTTTGTTAGCCACGCCACACCAAAGCAATTCTTGATACTCTTGATTATTCTTGTCTTGAGAATCACTGATTTAGTGCCAATAATTCCGTCTTTCATTTTTTATTATAATGAGACCTGTATGTTTAAGAGATGGCTCTCGGAAAAAAAAAAATACTGCCGAAAACAATTTAAAACTGATTTTTATCCTTTAAGTTAAGAATCTCTTATGAGGTTTATTGGGACTCGGTACCTTTTATTCGGCAAAAAATGACGAAAATATACATTTAATTTTTTGCTTAAATTATACTTATTATTCCTATTACATATTAAGCAAGTTTCGTAAACATGAGAATATTATAAATACAGTTTAAAGCAATTTTACTGCATCGTTGCCCCTTTAAATACCCCATTTTCACTTCACTTAAAAGTAATTTTTCTCAGTTTGAGGTTTTTTTTTTTTTTTTTTTTTTTTTTTTTGGCGAATAGGCATGTTCAAAGTGATCAAACTTTTTATGTATATTGGTTCAACTGACTCAATTTTTTTTTTTTTTTTTTATGATCTATTTGATAAAACTTAGTGTCGGATTTACAATAAGTTTTTTTTCCCGTATAAAAATGTTATATAAATTCAGTTTTTACTGTAATTTTACACTTATTTTCGCATTTTATTTTTTTTCTCCCAAACTAATTAACGTATGATAAATCCGATACTTAAAATTAAACAACACATTTCTTCAAATAGTTTAAAAAAATCAGCTCAAAAAATTTTAAATTGTACGAGAAGATACATTTTGGAATTAACTTAAATTTTTCGAATTTTGCCAGGGAAATCGAACAATTTTTCGATAAAAACATTTTCCTTCATCGAGTCATTCATTATTATGCCAAAAATGCACCTTGCATGCTTAAATAAAAAAATTCAAAGGACACCGCGTCCCCTTAACCTTTTCGGGTCCGTATTCTTTTTCAATTTTTAGAAAAAAATTGCTTTAATTTTAATAACATTAACACTAGCAATCCAAATAGATTAATTAGTGTTTAAAGAATATTTCATTGTCTGAAATATAATGAATGTTGTTGTTTTGCGTATTATTCAATTAATATTCATATGACAATAAGTTAAGGAAGAATTTTTGGAGATGTTTAAAAAATATTGTATTACAATAAGATTTAACTTATATTGTAACTTTCTAATAATTTTTGCGGTTTATTACATGATTCTTTCAGGAAAGTAAACTTTATTTTAAATAGGTTTAAAATAAAAGAATCGCAAACAGCGAGAATTAAGGATATAATTATTATTACTACATGCCTAATCATAAATAAAAATCAAATTAAATGCACAGACATATGCTAACATTACATGTAAATAGTAGGAAAAGTATTTCTTAAAACAAATTAATACTCCATTAAAATACATATACTAATAATAGTACACCAGACCCGAAAGGGTTAAACAAAGCAGGGGCTTTAAAAATATGTCCGTCTACTAAAAAGACGATCAAAAATAAAATTTAATCGTTAGCTCATTTCTTTTTAACAAAGTTCCAAAATAGCTCGATTTCTGAGCGAATGATGCATAATTCTTTCATATCAACTTTCTACTTCCCATTCTCTATTTTACCATTACATCGCAAGATGATCAGGACATGTGGGTAACAGGAGAAGTTAAGAAAAAATGAAATTAGTTGCCTTTCTTTAAAACAGAAAAAAAAAAGCGTTCAATTCTTACGCGAAGGATTAGTCGACATTTACAGTTCAGATAGATTAAAGCAAAAACATTCTTACCCAGTACCGTTTTTTTAACAGAAGTTCAGGACATCAATTCTATCAGAGGCCCCGGATTAGCAAAGTCCCAATCGTTAAAAAAGCTTAATTTAAAAAAATTAGCAATAGCAAACTTTTTAAAAATTGTATGGCGTCTCAACATTATGTATAATATATTTTTGTTTATTGTATATTAGCTAAAAAACATTCTCTTTAAAATATACAATCAGCGTTCAAAATCTTTGGTGGTCCGTTGGTCCTAGACTACTGAAACTTCAACCAGATCACTAACTTGTGAAATTTAGGGGTCCGCAGAACCAGTAACATTTTGCCCTCCCTGACAAGCAAGCATACATTTTCTTGGTTTTAAGAAAACCACGATTTTATTTTATTTTTAACAAATTATAATTTTACATTTTATTACGCTGAAAATTTTTGATAAATTCAAAGTAAGTTTGGTTGGTGTTGTTAAAAGGGTTACAGGGACTAAATAGAATTTTATGAATCGGACCAGTGATGATACTTTCTAACCAGTAAAATTTTCATATTTAGTGGTCCCTGAGGCTAGTGACTTTTTTTTTTTTTTTTTTTTAATCAATTCTGACGCTGGACATATTTTATACTCAGTAACATATCAACAAGTCAATAATGTTAATTTTTTAAGTTCTCAACAGTAGCTCATTGAAGATATTTTCTCCTAACAAAAGACAGATGGAATCAAATACAACTGAAAATTGCGTCATCAAATTTCACTCCAATAGTACTGAAAAGTGAACAAAATCTCAAAGGAATAATTTAGACTTGTTTTTTCTGATTCGGGATAATAGGAATAGGATAAATAATTTACATGTGTTTTATTGGCGCACTTCAATTAATTTCAATGCTACTATACACAGAAAATAAAAAATAACAGAAAACAAAGTAAAAGGCTGTATGAGTAGACTTTAACAGAGCCCGATCAAGCTGAAGTTGGGCCCAGGGCCTATTTAAAAGTTGGGCCCCCTACCTACTCATTTTAGGTGACACTTTCAGAAAAAAAAAATATTTATTTCATGAGTTGACAAAGTTGTTTGGGGGAAAAGTGTCTAGGTTAAAAGCTTCTAAGAATTTTATTGAGTCATTCAAAATATTTAAATTTTACGTTTCATATTTTGTAAAACAATATTATTTGAAAAGTATTTAATTAAAGAAAAAAAATAAGCCACATAATTGGTGGGCCTCTGAAATTGGTGGGCCCAGGGCCGATACCCCGGAGGCCCGTGCTTTAATCAGGCCCTGGACTTTGGTGGATTGAAGGGGCAAGGATGCTCTTAATTGTGCTTCAGTGAAAATCTCAGCAAATAAAGAATGTAAATTATGTAAAGTGTTTTCACCATAATGCGTATCAATGTGAGATGAAGATGCATTAAACTAATGCCAATACATTCGATTAACAATATTTACGAAAAAAAAGTGACTAACAGAAAAAGGGTTTGAATGAAATAAGTGTCACAATTTCCACTCAAAATCAAAATTTCAAAAGAGATTTTCGGGCTTGGCGGTTTCACAAATAATTCTTTTAATTATTTCCATCTTAATTAAAATGAATAGGATAATAAATATGCCCTTGCACTACACCTCACCCAAAACTGTATAACCCACTAAAAATACTTGAGCACTGCTTCCCCTACATGCAGTGTTCGTTATCACAGGTGGTCCTCTGTAGACCAATTTGAAAACATAATAATCAAATCAAATATACCTAATGGAGCAATTACGATGCCAATAGATAAGCAAATTATCTTGCTGACTACTCCTTGGATGAATGATTTATTTTTTAACTGCAACTCCGAATATACCCCGTTTACATGTTTGTGCCTAAACCATTATGACAGATTCATTGCAATTTCAAAGATTACATACGTTATTAAATGTACAAAGATGGCACCAATTGAATTCTTATATGAAACCCAATAAAAATAAATAAATAACATTCGTAAGCTGGATTATGAATGAGTAGACAGACAATCATCGAGTCTTAATAAAATTTACAGTGAACCCACAGAAGGAGAGTTGCAAAAATTAATTAAAATCAGGAAAGTAGCGTCCAATATGCCTATCAATTTACACATACGATACAGAAAGAAAAACTTTTTTTGATCAATGTATATTCGAGAAGAATTTAAAAACATGCCCATTCTTTCAAAAAAGAAATGCTCATGCGATTCTGTAATGAGGGGTGGGGGAATGAGAAGCATAGCAGGGACCGCGAATATAAACCTTATTTGGTCATGTATCCATGACAACGACGCAATTGGGCGTAAGTATATCGAGTCAAAAAGCTCAATCCAACTGGTCCCAGTCTGTTTTCGAAACAGACAAATATTCGCCAATGATTAATTCTAATATAAACCTAATTTACTTATTCGTCTTAAGCAATCGTGTCAAAAATTAAAAGGTCACAAATTTTGTATTAATTGGAAAAATAAGTGGTTTATAGTAGATGTCTCATTCATTAGGAAATAATAAGAAAAATTACTTGTTCGCATCTTTACAATTCAGAAATTGTTAAAAATGATCTCGAAAACAGTTCAAACAGACTACCCCGACCATGTGAAACAGTAAATAAAAATATATTTCAAAATGATCGAATCATGAGCTTCATTTGTGGCATGCCACTTATATGAATCGGCGATTTTAAGAACTATATAAAACCAAAATTTAAGAAACGTCAGGAATCCATAAAACTGTGCCTAGAAAACGTGCTGTGTTTCTAAATTTCTAGGAAAATAAATTAATGGCAGGGTTCTGTTCAGTAAAAATAAGGTTCCTTTAAAGGACACATCACAAATACTTTCATCTTAAAACAGTATCTTATCTTTTACATTTTCTCCCTTAACCCTTTGCAGGGCAGGGCAAATTCATTGCTTAAGTATTGAAATAAATGACTGGCACCGGAATTTGAAAACAACTTTTTTTGTAAATAAGAAAACGCTATGTTTCACGTATTCAATAAACCGTCATTTTCTTTAACAAAATTCTGGTGAGAATGTGGCGTTTGGGAATTAAAATTAAGTGGTATATCTATGAAACCAGCGCCCCTAAAAGGGTTAAATGTGTATTTCGATTCAAACTGCTTATTTTTCGATTTATTTTTTAATTCACTTTTGCTCTCAAATGCACCAAACTGGGTAATTGTCTTATTTAGAAAGTACACAAGGTGCCGTAATCATCGATTCTCTGATAAATGCAAAAAATATTTTTAAAAAAAGCAATCAAAAACGGCATTTTGAACTGAATTTTCCGAAGCGGTAGATTTGGGAACGAAAAAAAGGGTTATACTGAGAAGATAATTGTTTATAAATCAAATTCTAATAAATTGAACGTAAAGAGACATCACACGGCACCTCATACATCTCTTGAAAAATCCCCTCAGCAAGTTTCATGTTTCTACTTTTAAAAATCAGACATATTTTTAAAAGTAGAAACATGAAACTTGCTGAGGGGATTTTTGAAGAGACATATAAGGTGCTGTGTGATGTCATTTTACGCTCCATTCATTAGAATTTGATTTATAAACAATTTTCTTCTCAGTATGACCCTTTTTTTCGTTCACAGATCTCCCGCTTGGGGAAAATCTGTTCAAAATGCCGTTTTTGATTGCTTTTTTTTTTTTTTTTTTTTTTTTTTTTTTGGCAAATTTTCTTGCATTTATCAAAGAATCGACAATCATGGCACCTGGTGTACTTTCTAAATAAGACAATTTGCCAGTTTGATGCATATGAGAGCAAAAAAATATTTTAAAAATAAATCGGAAAATAAGCAGTTTGAATCGAAATACACCCTTAATTAAAATAGGACTCTTCACAAAATTCTTTGCCTTAAAAAAAGAGGACCTTTCACAAAACGTTTCTGTATCAGCAATGGAACTTTACCAGATTTAACAATTTTAAAATAAAATAGGACCCTTCACAAAACACAGCTGAAATCGCAAAATAACCTATTCTCTAACTATCATTATGTATATACATAAATTTAAAGAGATAAACTTGAGGGCATTTATCTAGTGGAAGGAAAAAAAGTGGAATCCCATGTTATCCTATGGAGAAAAATACTTACCTTCTCGTTCATTCAAATTTGGAAATTACAACAATATATAATATATTTTTTCATCATGTAGATAGGAAGGTTTTTAACCCTCTGTATGCTTAAAATATTTTATAGATAATTATGAATATTTTAAAATTTGTGCTAAAATTTCAAAAATTCCGAAAAGTATAAAACGCATTCTTTACTAGTTTATAACTTATGACTAGAAAAAGATATAAAAAATGGAGCTTAGTGAGGGATAAAGAATCTTCAAATCTACGTGCTGAAAAAAAATATTATTGAAATAACCAAATTTGAGTGAATAAGAAGAATAAGTAATTTTCCCATAGGATAACATGGGATTCAACCCCCCCCCCCTTTTTTTCCCTACACCAGATAAGGCCCCTTTAAGGACGCCTGTATTCACTTTAAAGGACATTGTAGCCATAACGACACCATTTAGAAGTAGACCCAATTAAGAATCCAATCGAATGTTAAGAAAAACATATTTGATTTTAGAAACAAAATTATTTTTTCAATTCTCTTTCTTGGAAAAGATAAGGACCAGCCTACACCAGATAAGGCCCCTTTAAGGACGCCTGTATTCACTTTAAAGGACATTGTAGCCATAACGACACCATTTAGAAGTAGACCCAATTAAGAATCCAATCGAATGTTAAGAAAAACATTTGATTTTAGAAACAAAATTATTTTTTCAATTCTCATTCGGCCAAAAGACTATCCATTACATCGTAATAACGATTCATTATAATTTGAGTTAAGATTCAAAGGAAGAAGAGTCGTAGCCCTGCAAAATTATTTTTTTTAAATGGACTAAATACCTGTTCTATCGGCCGATTTGTATGAAAATCCGTCTAGTACTCGCGACAGTGGTTCCAAATGACCGAAACATTCTCCAAATGAGAACGCCATCGGAAGTAACGTTTGGTAGTTATTGTATTCATACACATACTCACATGGCTACAATATACTTTCCTTCACACTCCATGTTAAGAAAAAAAAAATCAACCAATGTTTTGCAGCCGTCCAAAAATGGACAATACATTTCTGACGACGAAAAAAAAATTCCGGAATGTAAGAAATGGAGCTTTGTCTCTAAAAATAAGAATTTAGAGGCAAAAATTGTTTGATCTCATAAAAGGCATAGGCTGGAGTCATAATGGAGGTTTCTCACACTAAAAACTCAAAGCATAAAATGGGCAGGCTTGACTATTGAAGCGATTTGGAATTGAATGCGTTTTCCATTTTCTTTTTAATCAATCAATTAAAAGTGATTGTGGTTTATTGAGTTATACTATATTGAGTGTGACTTATTAAGTTATAAACGATTGTGGGCACGTGGCAGGGCTGGCAAGTTTCTGCCAGTTAAGTGGCAAAAATTGGCAGAAACTAAGAAGTAATACTAATAAGAACTTTAACCTGCAATGATTCATAATTCACACATGTATTTAATATATAAATAATTTATTTAGAAAAATAAGCTAGCATAAAAGCTAACACTGCATTAAATGTTATTTGAATCTTGCATTTATGAGTTTAAATGATATTTCCATCATTAAATAAAGCTAAGTAAATTTTATGAGCAGCTGCAGTAGAAGAATCATGTTTTTTATTTTATGTTTAATCCAAATTATTATTTGTTATTTATTATAAAATAAAATGTATAAGCAATTGAATACTACTAAAAAGTCTCAGATTATGTCTTGAAATGAATTTATGCCAGTTATTGCCAGTTTCTGCCGGTTAAAACCACTTTCTGCCACATGTTTCTGCCAGCAAAAACCCAGCCCTGGCACTTGGTCACATTTTTCTCCTTTCCTGCACCATCGCGTCCGGAATTTCGGTTCAAAAGGCTCTTTTTGACAGCATTTTCTGAGAGATCATCGGCATTTACCGAATAAAAATAAATCCACCAGATATTAAGAGGTTCTGCTCTCGAAGCAGTAGACGTGAGGTGCTAGCTTCGAACCCAATCGCGTCTGTTGGCCTAATCGTTCGGAGTTTTCCGTGGTTTTCTCCGAACCTTGGATTTCTATGCCTAAATACGGGCTAGGTTCCCTTAGAAAAGTCCCTCACGAAGGGCACCCTTCCCCTTTTGGGCCTACATCCCCCGTGAAGATAATCGGCCGTCATAAACAGCACCAACACACACCGAATAAGAAACCTGCATTCAAGCGCTTCCGAAAAAAAATGAATTCAAACATGTGTCAGGAAGTATTTAGCTCCTCTGGATCCGAGAAACTGCCTTAATAAATCCGAACTGAAAGAGCCAAATTCTTCTGCAACATCTCTGCAATCAAATAACTCTCGATTTTTATCGCTTCTCAAAAGACGCTCAGAGGAAACGTGGCGATAATCAACAAAAGCGAAACAGGGGTAAGATAGGGTAAACTTCAGCTCCGAAATGAAAGGCACAACTGAGTGTTCAGCTGAAAAAAGAAAAAGGCTCAGAAAAAAAAGAAAGGAAAAGAAAAAAAGAAAGGAAAGGACAAGAAACGCGCTGTGTCGGAATGTGCACTCCAGACATTAGATGACATAGGAATGGGATTGGGGTTTTAATGATGGTTATTAGTGAATCCGAAATGAACACACTACCCATAACTCGGACTGTTACTGTTCTGCAGAACGGACGCATCGAGATTGACTGATTTAGGTGTAATTTGCATATCGCAAGCGATTTACCTCGCCTATCTCGTCATGTTCCTACTGCATATCTTGTAGTATGAGGCAATGCTTTTCATCGGAATATTTATTCGCAAATTTATAATATCACAGAAATGTGTCACTTTCAATTTGAAATAGCATTTTTCACAAAATAAAGAAAAAAAAATGAAGGGGGGAGGGGAGAGAGAGAGAAAAAACTTTAACCCTTTCCGGCACAGAAATTTTTTTTTCGTAAAATCATGAATTGACTGATTGTCACGAAGACTTTCAAAACGAACTTCTCAGAAAATTAAAACTTGTATTTTTAAGCTTTTATTACAAAAAGCAAATTATTAAAAATATACTTGGTGCAGTTTGTATGCTTGGAATTAAAATTAAGTGGTCCCACCAGAGTAACTACGTTTACTCCGAGGTGGTCCCAAAGTGGGACTTGGGACTACTGCGTCGGAAATGGCTAAAGCTTTTGTTTACGTCGTCTGCCGAAATGTCAAAACATCTTCTAATTCTAAAACTTTTGAATGATGTTCGCAAAATGATGTTTTTTGATCTGGAGAGACTTAAGGTAAGTTAAGTAGTAATAAAGCTATTGTTTTTAAATAAGGAATAAAGATGTATTATGAGACATTGCTTATTTGGAGAGTCATTAAAATTACATCATTTTCTATTATTTTGGAAATATGAATTCTTAAAAAACCTTTTGTATCCCCCCCCCCCAAAAAAAAATCATCACACGTCAAACTATTTCTGTGCGCTTTCTTTTTAAGAGTTTGAGGAAATCTAATGACCCCTTTTCTCTCTCTCTCTTCGAAAGATTTCGAGGCAAATTACACAAAATTAACAAAAGAAAAGATTCCTATGGATGGTGATAAACATGTCCTAAACCCTTCTGCACTCTTTTGGCGTGTTACAGATGAATGACCCCATCAAATGAAAAACGCTCCGGATTCGTTGCATTGGTTCATTTCAATCTAAATTCTTTGTTATCCCAGCGTTATATATCTGCAACATACAGGGTGGTCATAAAAAAACTTTGCCGATATATGGAGCTCTAGCGGCCAGTCCGCTCAACCGATCGAGGTGAAATTTCAGATATAGCTATTCAGAGGTATGAGCTCGAGATTCTGTGAACGGCAACAAAATGGCACTCACGATTACGGTTATAGTTACAGAAACTCGAAAATTTCCAATGGCAACACCCATTTTTTTTTCATCGCAAAATGCTCAGCGCATTCGAAAACCCTAAAGAGCGTTGGAACCGTACGTGTATCGCAAGAAACGGACATGTTATGCACGCCCAAAAAACTGTTCCGCGAACCCCCCCCCCCCCCCCCCATAGAAAAAACTCGATTGGGGCGCAAGGAGGAAATTTGCATATGACACAGAGTCAGTACACTAATCTCTGATTACAATACAGATCGGAGAAATTAAAACTTTTATTTTGATTACACATTTTCCACATGGGTGCCATCACCATTAATTGCCTGTGATGACACTCATGTGGAAAATGAGTAATCAAAATAAAAGTTTTAGTTTCTCCGATCTGTATTGTAATCAGAGATTAGTGTACTGATTCTGTGTCATATGCAAATTTCCTCCTTCCGCCCCAATCGAGTTTTTTTTTTATGGGGGGAAAAAAAAATCTGCATTTCAGCAACAAATACAAAAATTTTATTCTTTTTAATAACAAAGATATCTTTTTTTTTTTTTTTTTTTTTTTTTTAATAACAATAAAATTAATTTTTACAAGTTCATGGAGGATGCAAACAAATAAATAAATAAAAATTATTGCAAATGCTGTAAATGTGTAGTAGGTTGGTTAGGCAGTTTAGTAAGTCCCTGTTTCTATTATAATTAAAATGTTTCATTAATATTATAATTATTGTACAGTTATCAAGCGATATTTAAACGGAGAAAAAATAAACTATGCAGATATTTTTGAATTCGTCTTCCGGGGTATAATATTAACTTCCTAAATAATCTGGCATTTAAATAATATTTAAGGTTTAGAAACCGCATTAAAAAAGATTTGTAGCTGAATTTAAGTCCAGCATAATAATTTATGAGTTGTTTTCCTTATTTTTTGTTATTTTCTAAAGTTTGTGTATCTTCATCATGAAAAGCTATGTTATCCCTTTTTTAAGAGGTGGCAATTGTTTATTTCGCTCAGCATTTTACTGTCTATATAAGATTGATAGATATCATACCTAATATATATTCTTTTCCGTCGAGTTTCGACGCGTGCAGCTAGTAACATTTTAAAACCCTAATTACATGCATATAGCAAACACCATAAAATATCAAATTTTTAGAGAAAAATTTATTTTTTATTATTATTACTATTATTATTATTCTCCTCATTATTAGATCCGTATATAGATTTCAAACAACTTTTTCCATAAAAATGGGGAAAAAAATCGTGCCCTAAAAGATTAATAATTTTTTCTTTTTATGTTTTAAACTCATTTATTTATTTATTTATTTATTTATTACATGCTTAAAATGTTTTCTAACATCTGAGCAAATGTTTTTCAAATCGGATTTGTTGAGTCATAAAGGGTTACTAGACGATCCTTAATGCAAAACTTCTCCCATATTCAAAAATACATCATTCAGAGTCTAATGACACTTTGTTGTGATTTATAAATGTAAGCGATTAGCGAATAAAGACGAGTTTCTATTTAAGTGAAATCCAATTATAATGCGGTTTTTTAAAACCCTAATTACGTACATATAGGAAACACCATAAAATATATTTTTCTTTCTTGGTATTTTTCCCATTATTAGACCGGTAGTATATAGATTTCAAATAACTTTTTTCATAAAAATGGGAAAAAATCGTGCCGTGAAAGATTAATATTTTTTTCTCTTTATGTTCTAAATTTATTTACATGCTTAAAAATGATATTTTCTAACATCTGAGTAAACGTTTTTCCAAATCGGATTTGTCGAGTCATAAATGGTTACTAGACGATCCTTAATGCAAAACTTATCCCATATTCAAAAAGACGACATCATTCCGAGTCTAATGACACGTTTGTTGCGATTTGAAATGTAAGCGATTAGCGAATAAAGACGAGTTTCTATCTAAGTGAAATTCAATCATGATACGGTTTCGAGACGAACCTCTCATAAAGATTGAGCCGTAGGGCGATCGGAATTAGAGCGATCACATTAGAGTAGGAAAAGTTTACCATTGCTAATCATTCATTCCGTTAAACAGGAATGCACAACATACGAGAGTTTCACTTAAATGTAAAACAAAAAGTTAAAAAAAATATTTCAAATCTTCTACATTTTTTTAATAGTTTAGGACGAAAAACTAACAAAATTTAAAACAATAAACATCACAGGAAAAACACAGCATACGAGAGTTTGATTTAAATATGAAATTAAAAAATTAAAAAAATAAGACATTTCAAATCATCTACATTTTTTAAATATTTTAGGATGAAAAGCTAACAAAACTTAAGACAAAAAAAATCACATAAAGACACAGCATAGGAGAGTTTGATTTCAATATGAAATAAAAAGTTAAAAAAAAACACTTAAAAAAAAAAAGATTTTAGGCTGAAAATCTAACAAAACTTAAAACAATAAACATTACAGAAAGACACAACATACGAGAGTTTGATTTCAATATGAAATAAGATGTTTAAAAAAACAAGACATTTCAAATCATCTACATTTTTTTAAAACATTTTAAGATGAAAAGCTAACAAAACTTAAAATAATAAACATCACAGAAAAACACAGCATACGAGAATTTGATTTAAATTTGAAATAAAAAGTTAAAAAAAAAAAAAAAAAAAAAAAAAAAAAAAGACATTTCAAACCATCTACATTTTTTTTTAACATTTTAGGATGAAAAACTAACAAAAGTTAAAACACTAAACATCACAAGAAAACACAGCATACGAGAGTTTTATTTAAATATGAAATAAAATGTTTAAAAAAACGAGACATTTCAAATCATCTACACTTTTTTTAAAAAACATTTTAGGATGAAAAGCCAACAAAACTTAAAACAATAAACATCACAGCTAATCAAAGCAAACAACACCAATCGTATCAAAACACATTCTTAAATAAATTTACAAATTTATTATTTTAACTCTTTATGCATTAACGCTACTTTTAAATATTTAATATAAAATTTACTTAATTTATAAATAAATGTTTATTTAATTTATTTCCCCCACACAATAAACTCTGCTCGATCAAATTCAGATAACGTATAGAAACAGTCGAAGCTAGATATTTTCAACAAGTCGGAAACTGTACGTCAGACGTAACAAATGAGGTGCGTTCGAACTATAATGAAGTTTTTAAAATATACAGAATACTTTGCATACACTACTGTATCGAAAATCTTTTGTGTGTCCCAATAAATACTAAATGCTTTCTATTATACAAGAATAAACTTGTAGTAAACCTCAGCAACGCGTATCAGTTTCATAAAATGTGAAATAGTTTGATATAATTAAAAAGCACCCCCAAACAATGTTTCCCTCCTAAACTATTATGTAACAAAATACTTTTGTGTGGCCCTGTAATATTGGTAAAAAGTATTCTTTGCACCACAGATTATACTAATGTATAATTTAGTATATATTTCATAGATGCATATGGATTTTATTATGTTCGCAAGAGTAACATCATTAAAATGCACTTGAAACTATTTTTTTTCCCATTGACCGCAATGTAAACGAATACCTTTGATTGTCCCTGTTATTGAACTATACAACCGATTTTTATAAAATTTGAAATGACGCGACAAAATTAAGTAATAATTCTATATTTTAAATTTCAAACTATTCCGTTGGGTAGTTTTTGCGTTGTTATATACGGACAAACGGACGGATTGATTTACGAGTATAGGTGCTATGTATTTACATAATTACGAACGCACCTAAAAAAGGGCAATATTCTTAATCATTTTCATAGGTATAGCTTTACATTTTAAGAAAAAAAGTTACATGGAACATTTTCAACTACAAAAGCCTTTCAATTTACAGAGAAGATAACTTTAAATATATTTAAAATTATGACATTTGTGATATTTCCATAAGGGTATTTTTGGATTATTATTCTTATTATTTTTGTAAATATTTTACAAAAAAAGTTATAACTACCGATACATTTAATAGGTTTTAACGAAAATACATCAATAAATTTCACATTATTATAATTTAAAAAACCCAGTATATCTTCAAATATTAAAGAAGATAATAGTTGGGGTGAAGCAATTTCTTAATAAATAATTCCGTAGAAAAAGGGTTAAAAATAATACTTTTTCCTTTACTTTTAATTAATTATTTTTTCTTCTCATTCTACTTTTTGAAAAATATTTGCCGCTCACTTAGCCCATATGTAGTATTCATTCTAGGCTATTTTTGAAGGGTGCAGCACCCTACCCTTTTTCAAATTTACAAAATGCACCCTGCCCTTTTTAAAATCAGTAAAATGCACCACTGGTTTTACCTAAACATTTTTAATAAATATTTTTTTAATTCCATAGTATTTCTAAATTTGTGTGCCTAAAACGATTGATTTTTTTTTTTTTTTTTTCATTTCTTTAAAAAAAAAGAACATGTAATTACCATGTTTTAATTTAATTGTATTTATAATTTTTATATCAAAATCATTCAAAATTAATGTTACTTGATTTATCATACTTAAAAGTTATGTATTTTCCCACTTTCTTTATTCCCCTTCTAAAGCCAATAACAAAATTTTTCTTGCAAAAGTGCCCTTTTCCTCTGCAGTAGTGCCCTTTTTATTTTTAGAGTGAACACTACCATATATTTCCCTCTGTGCTTTGATTTATACAAAAATATTTAAATAGGATTCAAATATTTGGATAAAATTTTGAAGAGGATTCAAAAACAGTCGCAATTAAAAAGACCGCACAGCTGCCAACTTCTAAGATTATTGACGTACAATCAAAAGTATCAAAACATGGAAAACTGGGTGCAGGAAAACACAATGCTAATCCTACGAGTTAACCACTAATGGTATTGGCTTATGCACCACTTCGTTCCCAGCAGACATGGATCATTAGATTCCTCTATTACAACTCTTCCATAAAATAAAGGATTTTTTTCTTGTACTCGATGACATAGGGTTTTGTGCGGTCGGCGCTTGGACTACAATGGTCCATGGCATGAGAAAAAGAATAAAACAATATACCCCGCATGTGTCGTTGATGAATCGGAGGGTCATCCCATGGTAACTTACGTTACATTTTGAATTATTTTCAGTAATTTTACTAATATAAACACACACTTTTTTTTTTCCAAAATGTAATTTTGACATGGTTTGCTAATTAAACTTGTTCAAAGCCCAATTTATGGAGTATATATTAGCTCAGTTTTATTTACTATGGTAACTGCCATTACTGAAAAATGAATGCAAGTTATCATGTATAAAGCGTCATTTCCATGTTTTTTTTTTTTTTTTTTTTTTTTTTGTAATTTTTATCCAAATTGACCCTTAGATAGGTTTCAATGACAAATCATATTAATTTTAAATTTGAATATTTTTTAGTGTTATATTACTAAAATTACTTCAGCAAATTATTCTAAATGTAACGCAAGTTACTTGGATATAAAATGAACCAAGACAATGTGTAATGGATTTTTCTTTTCCTTTCAAAATATTCTTTTTTGTTGTTTAGTTCGTTTATCATTCATTAGTTTCTCTGCTTTTCCAAATTTTGTAATATCGCAGATTTCTCCTACTCGGTAGTAATAAAAAAAAAATTCTCATCGTTTTAACTTTTATTCTTATAATTGAGGACACTTCATCCAACTTCCCTTCGTCCTTCATGTATTTTTTGCCCTTTAGCTTGCTTACTGTTTTCATCTCCGATCTAAAAAAGAATTATTAAAGCAGGAAAATTAATCGCCGTTTTAATACTGCATCCGGACTGGAAATTACCACTTCTATCAATGTAGGTTATGGAAAGATTTATCAAGAATAGAACACTACAGGGCACATTAAGCACAGTTTTAAATTTGGTTTTCAATGTTTCATTCTAATTTATATTAATCAAGTGTTCTGGACACGTGAAGGTACACATTTGCGAACCGCATAGTCGCTACATTTTCAAAACTAGAAATCGGACTTTAAAAAAAACCCTTTTTATTAAGCATTTTACGTAAATTGTTTAAACTAAATTAAAAGATTTACAGAATCATTTAATAAATTTTTGAAGGATTTTAGAAAGATTTAGAAGGGTTAATTAAAAATGTAAATTTGAATTTACAGCGATTTCGTGCAATATTTATAACCCAACTCAAATCTTTTATTTTAAATTATTTTCTTAGTATTTTGTAGAATTATAAATGTACAAATATGATTTTTTACAAAATAACTCTAGAAATATTTGCGAATTGAAAGATCCTCCATCCCCTTCCTTCAGCGCCAAGAAAGCTGAAATGAAAGACAAAGGCAAAAGAAATCATCCTTTTAAAAATATTTTTTGTTTTGTGTGACCAATAATGCTTTTGGAACAAAATAAAGAAATGTATCCGTAACTCATTCTAAACAGTATTACAACTAATTGACATATTAAAAGAATTTTATAATACGTTGCTATATTATAATAAATGCTACTTATAAGTACCGTCGGTATATAAAGGGTTAAGGGGACTCGGTACCCTTCATTTGGCGAAAAATGGCAAAAATATAGATTTTCTTTCTTTTTTATGGGGGGGGGGGGGGCACTTAAATTATACTTTATGATTTACATTCTGATGAATTTTTGTGAAGACCCAAGTATTATAAATGCACTTTAAAGCGATTTTATTGCATCGCTGTCCTTTTAAATGCCACAATACACTTCACTTAAAAATAATTTTTCTCAGTTCATTTTTTTTTTTTTTTTTTTTTTTTTTTTGACGAACACGCATGTTCAATGTAATAAAACTTTTATGAATATTGTTCAATTGACTTTTTTTTTTTTTTTAAGGTCCTTATGGCTATTTGATAAAACTGAGTATCAGTTTTACAATAAGATAAAAAGTTTTCTTTTTTTTTTTCTTTTGCACATAAAAGTGTAAAATAAATTCAGTTTTTTACTGTAATTTTACACGCATTTGCATACTTATATGTATTTTTTTTTTTCTCCCAAACGATAAATCCGATACTTAAAAACTTGCAGCACACTTCTACGAATAGTTTTAAAAAAATACCTCGAGATTTTCAAAATTGCATAAGATATATTTTAAATTTTAATTAAAATTTTCAAAAAAAAAATTAATTTTTCAAAATTTGCAAGGAAAATCGAACAGTATTGAAATAGAATCATTTATCTCATTGAGTCCTTAATTATTATGCCAAAAATGCGCTTGAAAATGCTTACATTTTAAAAAAAGTTCAAAGGGTACCAAGCCTCCTTAAATTAATAACATAAAATCAAATTGTGTGATAATGATGATCAATAAGTAGGAAGTTTAACAGCATACAATCAAAATTTTAAAATATATTTAGACATAGTAAAACCTATAAAAACCCATGAAACTCTACCCTAATCCCTTGAAAGATGGCGAGATACTTTTTTATGCCACAAAATTTTAATCAAGATTTGCATCAGAAACTTTAAACGAAATTTAACTTTTATAATTTTGGTTTAAAAAAAGAGAAAACTCTATAAAATTTCATATTTTTTTTATACTTTTATATAACATTTTTTCGAAAATTCTGGTGAGAGTTCAACATTTTTACAAACACAATTACTTTGCTCCTGAAAGGATTCAATAAAAGTTTTCGTGATCTCAACAACAATTATTATACAAGCTAAGGCAGAATTTTTTTTTCTGAAAGGGAATTTTTTTCCATTCCTTGCGATGGAAATGTGGCAAAAATGAAAAAAATCTTCACGGCCTCTGCAACCCTGATTTTGCATGTACCGGGTGTCCCAAAAAATGACTGATGGATTTTAAAATTCAATAACTTGCAAACGGTGACAGCTATTTAAAAAATTTTTGCAGGAGGGTTATGTATAATGTCAGGAGTTTTTTTTACCGTAATTTTTTATTTTAGTTCGCATCTCAAACAATAGGTGGCGCTGACGGCGATTGAAGGCCAGGTCTACGCTTCACTCAGCACTGATCACCTGGCCTTCAATCGCCGTCAGCGCCACCTATTGCTTGAGATGCGAATTAAAATAAAAAATTACGGTAAAAAAACTCCTGACATTATACATAACCCTCCTGCAAAATTTTTTTAAATAGCTGTCACCGTTTGCAAGTTATTGAATTTTAAAATCCATCAGTCATTTTTGGGACACCCGGTATCACTGTATAACTAAATTTACCTATGCTTTAAAATTGCCAAAGAAAATAAATAACTATTTTATTCATTTATTTTTAAAACAAATTCTGCACCAGTTGGCTCAATTCACTAAAAAATGCAGATGAAGTAGAATCTTTAATTAAACTCTTCGCAATTTTTATTCTTGTACCATGAAATAGCTCCCAGAATATCGTTTAATCCATCACTGCACAATTTTCTTCTATTTTTATGGAAAAAAAATATTTGAAATCTAATATCGGCCTAATAATTACAAAAATAGAAAACAATAGATTAAATTTTCGGCTAAAATTTTATACTTTACGACGTATACCCTATTACATACAATTAGGGTTTTTAAATATTGTACTGCTATATTTTACAGTTAACCCCTTGCGGCGCGGTGGTTTCATATATATACCCAGTGTTCTCGCTGTCGCTCGCCATTGCGCCAAATTGCGACTAAATTCTTCATTTGGCGAGTAAACAAGCGATTAGATTAGCCAGATTGCTAGTGCTCAATTTTTGCTTTTTCTTTCTTTTCCCTTTCATTTTTCATACATATGCATATATGCATATTTTTAATATATATGTAGCGGATAGTTGAAATTAGATTAATAACAATCGTTGTCGCAGTTATAGAAACTTAGGTTATTTTAGAAATATTGAAAAAAGGGGATTAAAGATATTTTTTTTTGTGCTACACGGCGAATCTATTTGGCTAATACTTTTTTCATTTGGCGAATGTTTTTTATTTTTAATTAGCCAAATTACTAACGTTGGTCAAATGTCAGCGACAACACTGTATATACCACTTAATTTTAATTCCCAAACGCCACATTGGCACCTGAATTTTGTTTAAAAAAATTACGGTTTATTGAATGCGTTTATATATATAGTTTTCTTATTTGCAAATAAAGTTGTTTTCCAATTCCGGTGTCAGTCATTAATTTCAATACTTAAGCAATAAATTTGCATACGCCGCAAAGGGTTAAATGAGCTTAAATTAATTCATTTTACCTGGATAACACTGAACAACAAATTAATTCATTTTACCTGGATAACACTGAACAACTTCCTTTATATTAATATGTTTAAATATTCAGTAAAAATAATTAAAAAAAATTGCCTTAATAACTTGATCGAATATTTTTTCTATTCAAAATAAGTTCTCGTTCTCATTCTTTTGGAATGTTCTTGATAAATTACAGCGATCCTATTCACCTAACTCATAGCATGTAATGAGAATAATAGTACTGTTCGATGGTTGCGCAGGCCTAGGTTACTATTTTCCTGTTGAGTTAAGGATGTTCTTAAATCAAAAAGGACCTCTTTGTGACTTAAGTTTTAATTTATTTTTGTTCAGAAATCCATGAAACCAGCAGGTATGTTCAGAAACTATCTATTCGCACACATCCCCCCCCCTTTTTTTTTGCAACGCAATGGGTGTTTTAGAAATACTTTCAAAATTGGCGTTTTGAACCAAATTTCCCGACGAAAGAAAAAAAAAACGGTAAACGGATGGAGTAAAAACGATATGTTACCATGTCATCAAAAAAAAAGCTTAACTCAATAGGTAATTTATTGATTTAAAAAAAAATAATAATAATAAACAGTTTGATTCGAAAACGCTTGCATAGTCAGGTCTATATATCTTTTCGTTAAAAAATGAATTTGTAAATGTGTCAAAACATTTTACGCTTGTTGAGCGGAGCAGATGAAAACAGCCTTAAAGTATTAAAAAGTTAGAAAAACTTGAGCGATTTGTAGATGGACGCAACGCCCGATTACAAAAATAAAATGCGGATTGTTGGGGAGTAGTAGTTCTCAGCCTTCCAAAAGAAGCCTTATGCAAACTGACCTCATTTTTCTCATAGTAGACGCAATTACGCTACATTTCTCCACGTGTGCGTCATTCACGAAAATAGCATTCTTCCGTAAATATAAATAACATTCGAAAAATTGTGGCAGTACTATTCTTAGAAAATATTAAAAATCAAGACTAAAATAATTACAGGATTCCCAATAAAACATTAATGGCTAATTCCCTGACTTTCCATGACCAAATTTTAAAAAATTCTCTAATCAAACAGGCACACAGCGAAATTTGCTACTTGTTTTCGCAATCTTTTACCAAAATTTATTAATTTTTATTCTGCAATCATTCTTCAATTTTTTTTTCAGTTGTTTAATGATTTTTGTGATTTTTTCCCTGAGATTATGAATTTCGTGCCATTTTTTTATCTCCAAGACTTTCCATCATTTTCTAGAAAATATTTGTAAATTCCCAAGACTTTTCCTGTATTTTTTTTAGATTTCCATGACTATTTTGAAATTCCCCGATTTTCCAGACTTTCGTAGACGCTGGAAACTCTGAATTATTTTTAGTATGTTCGCTGCGCGAGATACGAGATAAATAAATTCTAGTGTGAAAAACCAGGGCTGCGGAGTCGGTGGAGGAAAATAGCCGACTATGAAAATTTTAATGACTTCGACTCGCAACTCGAGACTAGCTAATAGACCAGTGTTGCTGTTGGTTAAAATTATGAGGGAACGGAAGAAAAACAAGGCGAAATTCTCACTGTTCCGGTATTAATGCAGTTCTTAGAGCTTTGAAAGAAGAAAATATACATTCCGTTTTACTAATTTTTCAATTTCGCGTCCCTAAAACCAGAAATCCAACTATTAAAATCTAAAGAAGACAAAACAGATACAGTCGACTCTCGTTAATTCGAAATCGGAATCTTCGCTTAATTCGAACTAAACATGAAGTCCCGAAATTTTCAATAGCCAGAATAACGTTAAAAATTTTCATTAATTCGAACTCATTTTCTCTTGAATTCGTTTAATTCGAACTAATGAGAATTCCGATTTGTCATTTTTCTTTTCTTTCACGCGAATTTCACATCATTTGAATAACTTTCTTTCTTTGATTTTTGTGATAATTGTTACGAGTATACATGTAATCCCATGCATTTGATATCCACTTCTTTAGTGTCCTGTTCGTCCATCAGTGATACTTCAAAATTTTCTTCCATTGTGCTTGTTTCTAACCTTTTAATTAGTTTATGTATTGCATTATAATTACATTCTTATTTAATATTAAGTCATTCAAATGATAACAGGTGA
This sequence comes from Maratus speculifer, assembly GCA_964019185.1. Classification (NCBI taxonomy): domain Eukaryota; kingdom Metazoa; phylum Arthropoda; class Arachnida; order Araneae; family Salticidae; genus Maratus; species Maratus speculifer. The sequence goes on along the minus strand of OZ025293.1, from coordinate 410,372,780 downwards.
AATAAATAAAAAAAAAAACACTATAACATTAATTCCTTTATAATAGTATCATATTAAGCATGTTTTCTTTTCATATTTTCCATAATTCGAACTTCGGATAATTCGGACATTTCTTGTGGTCCCGGCGAGTTCGAATTAACGAGAGCCGACTGTATTTTATTATTTCAAATCCGTGGACTTGAAACGGGGGAAATCTTTATAATTCTGATGTTAATTCGTGTCCTCCAAAACAGAAAAATTTCGATTGAAAAGGAAAAAAATAAATAAGATGAAAATTTTACTAGTTCGGAAATAATTCGGGATCTACTAGAGTTTTGAATTAAAAACGGTTTTCATCTACTGGGTACGCCGAGCAATACATTGGGAATTTAGCTTTGGTATCCGATATAATCCAAAAATAACAATTCCTTTTATGAATAGAAATTTACATATAACTGGTTTAATTTCACTTCAAACTATCCAACAAAAAAAAGCTGGAGTCTGTTAGTTGTATTTATACTGCCTAATTATCTACACGTGGGATATAAGCTCTAAAGGGTGGGGATCTTTTTAAGGGAATCTAACCCGTATTTACGATCGGAAATCCAAGATCCGAAGAAAACCACGGTAAACTCCGAACGATTAGGCCAACGGGTGCGATTGGGTTCGAACCTAGATAAGCAAGAGTCGGAGTCTGCTTGTTTTTTAGCCACTCCTTTTTGAAAACTAAGCAATGGCTGAAATTACGTATCTTTGAATGAAAACAGATTGGCCAAAAAGTTAATTTTTTAACTAGAGATCGATCGAAAGTTCGGTTTCGTTTTTAGCCCCAAATCAGAGTTTCGCCGAAAATTATTTAGTTAGTTTCTTTCAGAAATTTTCAACTTGACTCATTGATTTGAACTGTATCGATGCTCAAGTGAGACATTCTTTATTGCTATGAACTTCACTGCTTATAATTTATCAGTCATGACTGTCAACAAGACGGGAGAACAAATTAAAAAGCGAGTATCATTAATGCGTGAATTATCACATTGCTTGCTAAGCGTAGAACCAACAGAGTGAAAAATGTCCAAGCCAGGGATCGAACCCTGAACCCTCTGAATAGTACAAGTGCTCTACAATTTGAACTACGAGGACGACGCACGCCCAGTTTAGTTCTTAAATCAAATTACCTCAATTAGAGCTTAAATGATAGAGCATTTGGAGCGCTATTCCAAGGGTTCCGGGTTCGATCCCCGGCTTGGACATTTTTCACTCTGTTGGTTCTACGCTTAGTTAGCAGTGTGATAATTCACGAATTAAATATACAAGAATTTCAAACGCAATTTCACTGCTGAAAGTTAATTGAACAATTAAAAATTAAATTAAATCGAGTAGTTTTGAAGACGCTTCTCACGTACTCATTTAAAGTTGCAGACATTAAAATTAAATTAAGACAATAAAATTGTTAGTTTGAAACTGCAGAAGTGAATCGAATACTTTGAGAAAGTATAACATGATCATTTGCAAAAATCAATATAAATGCTTACTTAAAACGTTTTTTTAATTAGATGACATTCGTATAGTTAAATAATTATTCTGTGACATTGATGAATTAATTATATTTTATTTTATATGAAAAATAAATAGATTTGGTCAGATGCACACAAGGACAACTTTGGCCACTTTAAAAACATGTTTCGGTTTATCCTTATTTTTTAACACTGTCCAACATACTTGAAAGTAAATAAATACCGTCTGTCTGTCGTCTGCCCGTGCTCCAACTCGTATATACTTGGATTGCCATAAAATTGATACATGTTATTGGGGCTTAATACGGCATATTTAAAATTGAAAATGAAACGTGTAGCTTTTATGAAAGGCCTATGGGCAAAAATCATTTACGATGCAAATTAATTACGTTAAAAAATATTGAAATTGATATATATCATTGAGGTGCACCACAAGCTTTTTGCGGTAGATTATGGGTGTACACAGAATTTACAGGGAATACAAAAGAATTCGGCTGCAGTACTGTAAAGAACAATGACTGCTGGGTATACATTTTCAGTGTTGGTACGCGTTCTTAAATGACTCATTTTTTGCATACTACTTGATATGGATAAATTTTGACTTATATACTTGGGGTCTACAAAAACTCTCAAATACATTTCACCTCGACGGAAATTGCTGAATGAGAATTTTCAAATGTGTTGCGCGTTCTGCTAATTGAATTAACTTTTAGTATACTATATACATAGTATACATAAAAATATATAAATTATATACAGAGTTCTACAAGCAGATTAGAATAATTTTCCAACTATTGATACAACGAGTTTTCAAATGTATTATGATTTTTCCAAAAAGTATTGACTTAGATCTTACCTTTCACCTTAATAGATTGAGAAGTTTTGTTAAAGTATTCTGAACATGTCGGAAAGTGTTTCATAATCTATGCTGGAAGCATGATTTCTCGTTCTTGTTACACTCTTATCTTCTTTTTATGTTTCCTTCTAGATTTACATTTTAAAAAAGAAAAATTCTTATCCACGTGCAAAGGGAAATTGTAAACTGAATTTTCAAACCATAAAAGTGCTAAACTCGTAGACTTTTAAATTAGTACAAATAGGATTTTAATTCCTTATGTTTTTAGTTATTATAAGAGATCGTCCTAAACTTCGGTTTTGTTTTCGATCCAAAACTTAAGAAGGGCCGAAAATTCGTTTTCGGCGAAAATGCTGCCAAGGATTAGGCCGGTCTGAAAATATTTATATTCCAGGTCTTGCTTTTTCCTTTGGAAATTTTGAACATTACTCATTGATTTGAACTGTATCGACTCAAATGAGACAGCTTATTTATTGCTATGAACATGAATATTTATTGCTGTTTATAATTATCAGCCACGACTCGCTCAAGACGGGAGTGCAAATTATAAAGAGTGCAATGCATGAAGGACTAAGCTTTGAAGACGCTATTAAAGCTGCAGACTTGACAGTAACAGGAAATTTTTAGTTTTAAATCGTGGAAAAAATACTCTCAAAACGCTCTTTGAAAAGATTATAATATAACAGACTAGTTGAGCTGCCCGGCGTTGCCCGGGCGCGTAATTATATTCTAAAACAAACCTGAAATTTGTATTGCAAAATGTCATAAATAGATCCAACCTCGTACCAAATCCCCGCTACCTACGTCCGCTTAGCAGAAGTGCTGTGCAAGCAGGAAAAAAAGGGTGAGGGGTTCTGGAATTTTTGTTTCACATTTCACCACCAGGGAGGCGAACTCAACAAAACTGTTTCTGGACTTAAGATATTTAATGAAATTATTATTCGAAAATAGAGGTAAGAACTTTTAAAATTTTATATTAAATAAGTATTTGTCTCTGGGCTCTGAAAAATCCGCATCTAAAACGGTACGGTTAAACATTTGATCACGTTCTTCCAAAAATTATTATTGCCTCCCCTACTCATTAAAATCTAAATTAGTGTTATAATCTATCTGAAAGTTTTATATTAAATAAGTAATATTTATCCCTCGGCTTAGAGAAAAGTCCGCATTTGAAATGGCAGAAAACGTTACAATTTTAAATATTTGACTGCTCTCCCAAAAAATACCCCCGCCCCATATTTGATGCTCACTACTCTTTAAAATATTTACTATCTGTTATAATTATTTTGAAAACTCCAAAATAATCGTTTTGTGATTTTTTTTAATTTTAATTAATTCGCGTTTCAGCATTTGTTTTCTTTTGTTAATATTTGCTAAATAGTTTTAAAAATTAAAACACACGCTTTTATATCAGGTCGGACTAAAAGGTTTTTTTTTTTTTTTTTTTTTTTTTTTGGGCATAGTTATGATTTTCATATGTGTTTCAGTGATTGTCATGTGTCTAGGGTGTCAGGTAACTTAATTTCTCGAATTGCTTTTGATCCGTTTATCCGGCATTTTATTTTGATCCTTTTAAGCGGCGACTATAGCTTATGTTCACCGGAAATAGTGTAGCTTTCCAACGGTGAAAGAATCTTTCAAATCCGTCAAGTAGTTTCGGAGCCTATTCAATTCAAACAAACAATCAAATCTTTCCTCTTTATTTTCTTTATTCATATAGATTAGTGTTCATTCTAGGCCATTTTTGAAGGGTGCAGCACCCTGCCCTTTTTCAAATTTACAAAATGCACCCTGCCCTTTTTAAAAATAGTAAAATGCACCACTGGTTTTATCCAGAGATTTTTAACAAATGTTTCTCTAATTCCTTAGTATTTCTAAATTTGTATGTTCAAAAATAATAATTTTTTTTCATTTCTTTAAGAAAAAGAACATTAAACTATTCAATATGTTTTTATTTAATTGTATTTTTAATTTTTAAGTCATAAAATAATCCGAAATTAATATTACTTGATTTATCATATTTAAAAATTATGTATTTTCCCGCTTCCTTTTTCTCTTTCTAAAGGCAATAACAATTTTTTTCTTGCAAAAGTGCCCTTTTCTGCGGCAGTAGTGCCCTTTTTTGTGAATAGCACCATGCCCTTTTTATTTCTAGAGTGAACACTAGTATAGATGATCGTTTACAAAAATCATTATAAAAGATAAATCGAAGTACGTAAATGTACATTTAAAACACTTTAATTCGATGAAATTCGTATAATTAGAAAATCATTATGCGTCGTTGATGAATTAACCCTTTGTGGCTCAACAATTTCGATTTGAAAAATATTGGCCCAGATGTTACACCCAGAAAAAAAGTTTTGTTGAATCAACAAAAATTAGTTTGGTCTAACAAATCTTTTCGTTTAAATATGGGTCAATGGAAATTTTGTTTGGATAAACAAAAAAATATTGATTCCCCCCCCCCCCCTTCAAATTTCCATCTTCAATTTTCATCCGAAATGCATTATAATGTAATAAAAAGGTCATTAATGCGTCTCACTTTGAAAAGCTTTTATTATCCAAAAATTATGTTAATCCTTTACAGTTATATAAGTCAAACAAAATTACGTGAGAGAGTTATAGCTACTGCGCAGGAATTTAAATTTTGCAAAAACAGCAAATTTTTGTTGGAATTACGAATTGAAAATACAAGACTTTAGTAAGACTCAAATAAAAGTGATAAAATTTTGTTAAAATTTTATAAGTGTCAATGTTTTTTGTCTGAGCAACAAAACCAATTTTTTACGTTAACTAAAAAATTCGCTTAAGGCCCCTGGCCTGGCTCGAGGAAACGCTTGCGAGCTAATGCTATTCCCTATGGAGAAGCATTTTTCTAATAACTCTTTCGCATTTTGACATTTTTGAATTTTTTTTTTTTTTTTTTTTTTTTTTTTTTTTTTTTGGGGGGGGGGGGGGGGGGGGGCATTGGATAGCTGAGATGCATGCCGACAGCGCACCTTTTTTACTTTTTCGATTTTGGTTGCAGATATTTTTTACAAAGTTAGTTTCACTTTCAAAACCGGTTTCGAAACAGAAAGTGCTTTTTAAAAAATATATCTGCGACCAAAATCGAAAAAGTAAAAAAGGTGCGCTGTCGGCATGCATCTCAGCTACCCAATGCAAAAAAAAAATTATTCAAAAATGTCAAAATGCGAAAGAGTTTTTAGAAAAATGCTTCCCCATAGGAATAGCATTAGCTCGCGAGCGTTTCTTCGAGCGAGGACAGGGGACTTAAAACAACCAAAATGTATTCAACATAACATGTTTTGTAGCTTTAATCAATTCCTTTTTCTGGGTGTAGAATACATCATTTTAGGCATGTATAAAATAATTTAAAAATTTAGAACGTAAAACAAAATAACTGACAAACTTTTTCACATCTATAATAAAAAAAATTGAGATACTTCTAATAAATATTGTCCATTTTCTAATACCTAATTTTAAAGTATAGAAAATTACCTTTAAAAAAATCTACTTTCGGACTCGTCCAGTTTTTTTAATTTGACAAAATTTACTAAATTTTTGCAATATCGATCTGAAGCTTCTCAAATAATAAACAAAACTTTGGTCTGAGAAATTAAATCAATATCATCGTCTGTTGAGAATGCCAGTGATCAATTTATATTAACTGGTGTGTTGGGAAATAGGTAAAACAAATAAAATCGTTTTTAGGTGCGTTCGTAATTATGTAAATACGTAGCACCTATTGTTGTCGCTCAGTCCGTCCGTCTGTCTGTCTGTCCGTCTGTCTGTCTGTCTGTCTGTCTGTCCGTCTGTCTGTCTATCTGTCTGTCCGTCCGCATATAACAACGCAAAAACTACCCAACCGAATCGTTTGAAATTTAAAATACATAATTATAACATAATTTTGTCGAGTCATTTCAAATTTTATGAAAATCGGATGGATAGATCAATTACAGGGACAATCAAAAGGATTCCGTTACATTACGGTCAATGGGGAAAAAAGTTTCAAATGCATTTTAATCGTTTGAAATTTAAAACATATAATTATTGCGTAATTTTGTCGAGTCATTTCAAATGTTATGAAAATCGGATGCATAGATCAATTACAGGGACAATCAAAAGGATTCCATTCCATTATGGTCAATGGGGAAAAAAATTTCAAATGCATTTTAATAGTTTGAAATTTAAAACATATAATTATTACGTAATTTTATTGAGTCATTTAAAACGTTATGAAAGTCGGATGCGTAGATCATTTACAGGGACAATCAAAAGTATTCCATTACATTACGATCAATGGGAAAAAAAGTTTCAAATGAATTTTAATGATGTTTTACTCATTCGAACATAATATAAGTGGTATGAATCTATGAAGTATATACTAAAATATGCATTCTGTACAATCTGTGATGAGAAAAATTTTTATTATTAAGTTACAGGGCCACACAAAAGTATTCCACTACATAATGCTATACGGGGAAACATTGTTTGGGGCGTGTTTTAATTATATTCAACTATTTCACATTTTATGAATAAGATATACGTTTCTGAGGTGTAATAAAAATTACTTTCTGCATATTTACAGAAACACAAAGATTTCGACTACTATACTGTATCCGAAGTACGCTCTACTATATCAGCAAGATCTGAATATTTTTTAAACTTCGTTATCGTACGAACGCACCTCATTTGCTACGTTCACATGCAATTTCCAACTTGTTAAAGCTTATTGTGCAAGTACTATAGACTTTTGGGTTAGTTTCAAATCTGCAACACGGTTAGACAAAGGGTTAACGATAATTTATATGTAAATAAAGTTTTGGTTAGAAGCACAGCGAGCCATTTTTCGCTATACGTATAACTGCATATACATCAAATACCTAAAAAATTGACCGTTTTCGTTTTCGGCCGAAAATAGGAAGATTACAGAAATTCGGTTTTGGTTTTAAAAACTTATTTTGGATCGATCATTTTAGTATAAATCGTTATGATTTATAAATTTACAAATTATTTTTCTTAGGCTTTTGCAATAATAATAATAATTAGGGATAAAAATTATTTGAAAATAATTACGAAGGAAAATTTTCAGAACGTAATCCCTTGACCTTGAGTCAGAAAAAAAAGGCCACTAATTCAATTCACTTTTAATTCAATTATTATTCATCAGATAAAAAATCTAAAGATAGCATTAAATCTTAGAATCGATCATACATTAAAGTCTAATTATCTTGGTATCTCACAACTACTACTGCTAGGAGCGTTGGGCGTTAAAATTAATGTCAGTTATGCGAACAGATACGAGGATGTTATAAGTCACATAATTTTAAAATTAGTTTCCAAGATATTAATTTTCAGGTCAGATTTAATGACATTTCTCTAATGATAGTAGCAAAATTCCTTCCCTTTTTTTTGGGGGGGGGAGAGGGAGGAAGAAAAACTAAGAGTAATAATAAGTACAGAACGATCGAAAATTCGGTTTCGTTTCCTGCTTAAAATCAGAGTTTCGCCGAAAATCAGTTTTCGGCGAAAATGCTGTCGAAAATTCGGCCGACCGAAATTCGGCTGAAACTACTCGTGTTCCAAATATCTCGTTTCGTCTTTCGGAATTTTTTAACACGATTCATTGATTTGAGCTATATCGGCTCAAAGCACAAATGATACTCTTTAGTTATTGCCACGAACGTGTTTATATTTATCAGTCATGACAGGCTAAAGACGCGAATGCAAATTATAAAGCAAATAATGCATATATGACTAAACTTTAAAGGCGCTTTTCACGTGTTCATTAAAAGCTACGTTAACAGTTTTATTTTATATAATTTTACTTATTATTACTATTGTTATTATTATTATTATTATTAAATCGCTGGTGTTTTGAATACTTTGAGAAAGTTCTAATATAACAGATGATCACTTACAAAAATTATATAAGGCAAATCGAGGTATTTTTATGTATACCTAAAAATATTTTTAATTAGATGAAATTGAGAATTTTCAGAAACTTTTACCAGCCTAACAGTTAAGATTTATTTTACCAGCCAGCAAAATATAACACACAGCTAAAAATTATTATGACAAAATTTACACGACATCAAAAATAATTAATTACTATTACTACAATACATTTTCATATTTTTTCTGTAAAATTAAGAAATACAGTAGAATCTCGATTAATCGAGATTTCTGTTAACCGAGCCGATAACAAACACTGATTTTTTTTTTTCTTTATGTGATTGAGCCTTGAAAAAGTCCACATTTTTTTTTTTTTTTTTTCATTATCCTTTACTACAGACTCTTGTGGATTCAAGGACTATAAGTCATACTGAAGTTGTAAAAGCAATAACAAGTGCCCTAAAATATTTGGAGCAAAGAAGCGATGTTACACCTTGTCGACAGATCTTCTGTTAATCAAAAAATTGACGCGATCAGATAGCCACTCGTTGAAAATCTAGATTTTTTTCAATGAAAAATCACTTTTTTTACAAAATGATGTACATTTAACAAATTAATGCAATTAAGTTTTTTTTTTTTTTTTTTTTAATCTTGATTATTATTGAAAATGTATTTAACTTACTATAAATAATAATTAAAAAAATCAATTTGCTTTTTAAAATTTACTACTAATAACTTATTCCCTTTTAAAATTTTTTGAACTGTGAAACATAATTTTATGTATGTTTATTTTTATCATTTAAAAAACATTTTATTGACTGTTACTCTAAGAAATTTTAAACTCATGAGCAGAGTTAGATTTTATACTCAATTTCTATTAACCAAGATTTCCGATATCCGAGGTACTGGCAGTCCCAATTAGCTCGGATAATCGAGGTTGCACTGTATATGCATTTTAGTATGAATAGAACTTAGAACTATACTTACATTGCAATAATTTGAAAAGTTGCAAACTATAGCTAACTAGTAAAAGGTTTTTGGCATACTTCTATAGTTTGCAAATTTGAAAGACAACTTAAAAATTTACTCGCCCTGACAGATGATTCACTCGCTAGCAGCGAGTAAAATGATGCATTACGTATGATTAGAAAATCATTCTATGTCACTGATGAATTAACTGCATTTTTATATGAAAATAAAACGTTTAGGCCAGAGGGCCAACTTGGGCCACACGTTAATTCATTCATAATTATGTATGTTTAATAAACACGCATATGTTTAATAAACACGCTTATTTATACATGGGTTAATCAGACTTCGAAATGGAAAAATCCAAGAACCGGTACGCTATTTCAAAATTACTGTTGATTAAAAACTTTTTTGAATTATAGAAAATTTATATTTACCATACAAAAATAATTTAAACTAGCTGTATGAGATAGAAAAAAGTTTTGGTAATGGCACATCCATCTTAATATTTCAAAAAGTAGTTACAATGATGAATATATCAATATTAGTTCAGTACTATACCAACTTTAACTTTCATCTTAAATTTCTGCTTCAGTCAATCGGAATAAAAAAGAAGGTAATCTCGACCATATTTATTTTAAAAAAATCAATATTTTTTCGTTATTCTATTGTGTATCAACAGAGCTATATACATAAATCTGTGATATGTTTTAAAAATTTCACGAACCGAAACATCGTTCCGGTTTGCTCCGGTACATTTAGAGCATTAAAGTTAACTTAAAAAAAAAAAAGAAAAAAAAGAAAAGAAAAGAAAAGAAAGAAAGAAAAAGAAAACGAAAAAAAAATGGACACTTTTGTTTGCGGTCGAAAATAGGAAGATAAACCGAAATTATGCTGCGGTCTTATTAACCCGTTTTGGTCGATCCTTAATAATAAGATGTCTGGTTTTCTGAAATGAACAAATTTTTGTCTGGTATAAATCGATTAAATGATTTTTTAGTTTTCATTCTTTAATATAATGTAAAGAATATTTTTATGCGACTTGCTTTCGCAATTAACCTCAGTTCTGCAATATTTACTTAAGTTATTATGAACCAGTTGAAAAATTATAATATTATTGATCCGAACTAAATAATATTTTCCGGATTTACTTAAACTGCATGTGAATAGAATGTGCTAAAATATGGCGTTTTGAGGATGGAGTTTGAACATACGCACAGGGTGCGTGTTAAACTGAAAACTTTTTGTACAAGCCAATACCAATTAATTCACACGACAGAACCAAGTAATTGTCCCAAATCCTCTCGACCAATGAAAATTTATGGCCCGAATATTATTGTTTTCTTTAAAATTTTATATTATACTTTTTCTTTAAAATACTATTTCTATTAAAATTAGTGGGAGCATTGCCCGGAAAAGGTTAAAGTTTAGATAAATCTGAAGAATGCAGACAAACACTTGCCCATTCTGCCCTTTTCAGATTTATATATTAATTCCATTTCCAAAGCGGATGCAACAATAAACTTACAAATGAAACTAGTTCTTGCATTTGCATTAACACAAAGTAGTAAGAATATTTCCTCCGGTATAGATTTCACGAAAGAAAGAAAAATCTCATTTTAAATCTCCCATATTTAATCATTTTCGGAGTTATATCATCTATTTCATACAATCGGAAAGTTGATTACGGCTGGAAAAAATTTAATATTAAAGTTGTATATACCACTTTGTTTCATTAAAAACAAATGTAGAAGTAATTTATTTTCACTACAAAAACTGAGAAATCAAAGAAAAATGACTTATTCTGGATGTTGTAAGCAATAAAAAGAAACATTTTGAAGTTAGGACAAAATCTGAACGTTAAAGCTGATGATTAGACGCACCTGTAGATTTTGCAATGGTAAAAAAAAAAAAAAAAAAAAAATAAATAAAAGGATAATTTAGAATTAATCTAGAAAACTTCATTTCAAAAAATAATGGATTTTGCAATGGTTAAAAAAGAGGATAACTTGGAATTAATCTAGCAAACTTCGTTTAAATAATAATAATAAGCGTGTGAATTGAATGTAAATTTCAATCAAAACAATAAATTAAAAAAAAATGTCTTGAAGATCCGGGTGTATAGTTATCAAAACTAGAAATGGAAACAAAAAAAAAAAAAAAAATTCTTGAAGATCCGGGTGTGTAATGCTTTCTAAATTAGTGTTTTGCAAAAGTAAAATTTATATATTAAAGTTCTGTTCATTAAAATAAAAAATGTAAAAATAAAGGAACAAAGCAGAATTGTTAGAAATATTACATGCTTATCTATGCGTGTAATATTTTCACTGCGCACAAAAGCTTTCAGAATGTAGAGTTAAATGTACCAAACGATTTTATACCAGCGTTTTTTTTTTTTTTTTTTTTTTCCATTTTATAAGCGCAAAACTTACGCAAATTTCGAACTTTTTTTAGCACTTTCCAACAAAGTTGAAAGTGCTTATGCATTCGGTTTGTCTGTCCGTCTGGTCGTCTGTCAGCACTCTAACTCTCGTAAATATACTCGGATTGCCTTGAAATTTTTGGACGTTATTTAGGTTTACCCTAGCACGAACCCTATTGAAAATGAAGTTTCTACCATGATTAATTTATTTACAGGGACAGTCAAAAGTTTTCCATTACATTACGGCCTATGGGGAAAAATCGTTTCAAAGGAATTTTAACGTTTATAACACCTTCCAAAAGTTTGAAAAGTGCTTATGCATTCGGTTTGTCTATCCGTCTGTCCGCGCTCTAACTCCTGTAAATATACTCGAATTACCATGAAATTTTTGTATGTTATTGACGTTTACCCTAGCACGAACTCTATTGAAAATGAAGTTTCTACCATGATTAGTTTATTTACAGGGAGAGTCAAAAATTTTCCATTATATTATGACCTATGGGGAAAAATAGTTTCAAAGGCGTTTTAAAGATGTTACACCCTGTCAAACATTAAAATTTACATGCATTTAAGAGGTGCACTAAAATATGCATTCTATAAAATATGCGGTGAAAATATAGCTATTATTCCTTTACAGGGCGACACAAAAGAATTCCATTGGATAAGAATCTAATGGACAAAAGAATTCTAATGGTAAAGGGGGAAGGGGGAATAGTGTGCGACATTTTAAAAATATATTAAACTGTTTCATGTATAACAAAATTGATATATGTCACTGAGGCTTAATATAAATTATACGATACTGTCTTGCATAATATGAATTGCATTCACAGGGACACACAAGATTTCAAGTAGTGTATTCCTTCCGACGGACTGTATATGTTTCCGATGATGGCTGATGGATGGATGTAATACATTTTAATTATGATATACGCATTTAAGTTTCACTAAACCTTTGCACATTATAAGGGTGTGTATAAATGTTATAGTTCATATACAGGGCTATCCAAAAGAGCTCGCCAACGTTACTGAGTATGAGCGTAAATTACTTAAAGATGGTTTTTTACGCTGAACTGCATTCAATTTAGAAAGAAATGTTTGCAGAATATAGATAAAATGATATACAAGGCCATGCAAAGACTTGTGTACATGGACACCTATGAATGATAATTTATAACAATGTGATTTCAGTTGTTTTAAGAGTGTTTTAGCTTTAAATTGATTTTAGCTTCTTACTGACCTGTAATAAAGGTACAAGGTAAAATACAGGGCTGAACAAAAGTTTTCAAGTATGTTTCCCATTTATTAGTACAAATTGCTCAAAAAGAAATTTTAAGCTTTTTTCTTGCGAAACTAAATTTTTCCATTTTATAATATGTATATCAACTGACAGATGAAATACAGGGCTGTTCAAAAGTATTGGAATACATATTTGGCTATATACCCTTATTTCCCTAATTAACGAAGTTTTGTTAAAGATTTCATGAAGTGTTGGAAAGTGCTTCATAATCTATGCTTAACGCATGAGTTTTCTAACTTGTTTCAAAGATACGTTCGTAAGTATATAAATACTTAGCACCTTTAGTCGTAATCTGGTCCGTCCGTCCGCCTGCCTGTCTGTACGTATATATGAACGCAAAAAAACTATAATAATTGTTTGAAATTTAATATATAGAATCATTGCAGAATTTTGTCGAATCATTTCAATTTTTATAAAAAATCAAATCAAAACTTGCAAAAAAATTAATAAAAGTTTTCTTCGTTCTACATGCTATCATACGTCATTAATTGATATCCCATGATAGATAATTATAGGTTGCCATGGTGATGACTCCTGTTTAAGATGGAGTTTATATTTCCGTATTATTGAATTCAATATACATAAGCGTAATAAATTTTGTATTCATGTACTTGTGCATAACAGTGAAAGAGCTATAGCGCCAAGATATAAAACTAGTATATTTACATTATAGTATTGACTCTAGGCTATAGCAGGGCTCGGCACCTTGCGGCCTTTTTAAACCCTTCTGATGCGCCCGGCTGTCCTTTTTAACACTGCTTATGCGCCCCGTGGCAATTCAATTAATCTCGATAAAACATCGTATTTTTTATAAGAGGTCTATAAGCAAACCATTTTTATTTATAAAACTAGCTATAGTACGAACACACTTCATTTGCTACGTTTAATGTACAATTTCCGTTTTTTCTCTCCCCCCCCCACCCCCCCTCGTGACAAATATTGAAGCCGAACGATCAAGTAACTTATTGTAGTTCTGTTGTTAAAAGCAACGTGAGATTTTGAACCCAAAGAGATTGGGAACGTATCCTTTAATAAAATGTTATTTTGCTATGCACATTTTAAAACAATTATTAAATTACTTTAATTAAAATTTACTACTTTAATTAAAATTAAACGAAAACTTGCAAATTAAGATTTCAATACATTAACTAGAAAATCCGCTTCTAACGAAATTGAAGGGAACGCGGAATTTATTCATTATGCGCGGTCTTCAATGTAACCGATTTTGTCGCAACATACTGCAATTTGCAAGGAATTTTTAAAAGTTTGATTTATCGGATACTTTGACTTAATCAGGGTGACAAAATCGGGATTCTACAGAATTTATAAAAGGACACAACTTTTTTTTTTTTTTTTTTTTAATATATGGTTCAAATGGTGAATTCATTGTATTTCAATGTTCAACTAAAGCTGAAGGTACATTTCGCACAACAACAACAAAAAAAAAAAAACACTTTAATTAAAATTTTTGAAAAGTTTAAGAAAATTTGGACTTAATTTCTACTACTTTAGCATTTTGAAAGCATGAAAAAGAAGAAAGTATGAACATGGAGATAAGGCCGTTTAAAAGTTTTCATTTGCGTGGAGAATAGCACTGGGTGTATTAACAAAAATTAAAATATCTCCCGATACAATTGATGTATGGGTAAAACTGAGGTGTGTCCCTTCCCACAACCCATTCGGTACCATGGAATGGTACCGAATGGGCACCTTCCTAAGGGTGCACCTATATATGCACCTTCCTAAGGGTTCATACAGGATTTGTTTTACCTCAACTAGTGTTCATTCTAAGCCATTTTTGAAGGGTGCAGCACCCTGCCCTTTTTCAAATTGACAAAATGCACCCTGCCCTTTTTAAAAGTAGTAAAATGCACCACTGGTTTTACCCAGAGATTTTTAATAAATATTTTTTTTTATTCCGCAGTGTTTCTAAATTTGTGTGCCCAAAAGTGATAGATTTTTTCATTTCTTTAAGAAAAAGAACATAAAACTATTGAATCATGTTTTATTTTAATTGTATTTTTAATTTTTATATCATAAAATCATTCGAAATTAATGTTACTTGATTTATCATATTTAAAAATTATGTGTTTCATTGCTTTCTTTTTTCCCCTTCTAAAGGCAATAACATTTTTTTTTCTACCAAAAGTACCCTTTTCTGCTGCAGTAGTGCCTTTTGTAGTGAATAGCACCATGCCCTTTTTATTTCTAGAGTGAACACTACCTCAACTAGTGATAAAGAAAATAAATATTTGCCTTCTTTACTCTGAGCATTTTTGTAATTACGTAAATAGAAGTAACTTGATAATAATAATAAAAAAAAAGTAATGCCAATCGAATAAAATTTGCGAAATGACACCGGTCCCGAAGGGATTAATAAAAACACAATTATCAATATTCATAATAAAACGCAACAAAAACACACAACTAATTACTTAAAAATAAAAAGGAAATAAAAAGTTATGCCATAAATGTTTTTGTTGTTTTCTTAAGGTATAAACCTCAGTACAAAAGTTATTTGTCAGAAAAATTCACGTATTTACAAAGAATTTATTCTTTTCTGTAAGGTTAAGGATCAAAATTTGACGGATAATTTCTATATTACAGAACCTGTTTGAACCAATACAATCCAAATAAGAAAAAATGGGGGGGGGGGGGAGTCGGATAACATACGGAGATCAATAAAACAGATCAACATAATAAAACCCAGCATATTTAATTAAACTTCGGACCCACACTAGCGAGAAGGGGAAAAAAAAGGCATTAATTAGCTAAAAGAAGGAATTAAACTGTCACTTTGCCTTTTTTTTTTAACCTTAATTACAGACTTACGCACATTGCTAATATAGATTTTTAAAGGTAGTTGCGCAGCTGAACAAGATTTGCTTTATTAGAATAATCAAAGAATTATTTTTAATTATAAATCAGTTTTACGCAAGAATAGTAATAATATAAAAAAAAAAAAGAGTGAAATGCTCAAGTATCAGATAATTTCCGGTTTCCTTTCTTCCCTTTTCTTCTTTCGGTGGAAAAGGACTGATTATTAAAAAAAAAAAAAAAAAAAAAATCAATTTACAGAGTACCTTTCTTTAGGCTAAGAAGTCTAAATAAAATATAATCACTGGCCTACATTTTACTATCCAAAATGGCTCTTTGTTTAGGGAATTACCCAAAAATAGGTAATGATTAACGCTATCTAATAAGTCCGGATATTGACGTGTCAGCAAGAATCAGCTCATCGGTTCATCAAGCATATAAAAAGGGAATTTAAGGGTGTATTTCGATTTAAACTGCTTATTTTCCGATTAATTTTTGAATTCACTTTTGCTATCAAACGCATCAACTCGCAGATTCTCTTATTTCGAAACTACTCAAGGTGCCGTTTTTGCCAATTTTTTGATAAATGCAGAAAATATTACAAAAATGCAGTCAAAGTTGGTCTTTTGATCCGAATTTTCCGAAGCGAGAGATCTGAGAACGAAAAAAAGGGTCATACTGAGAAGGTAATTGTCTATAAATCAAATTCTAATGAACGCAAAATAACATCACACAGTACCTTATAAGTCTCTTCAAAAATCCCCTCAGAAAGTTTCATGTTTCTACTTTTAAAAAAATGCGTCTGAAATTGTATCAGAAAATTTCGAGCTGTTGAAGGTGGAAAAGTAATTTTTCGAATATATCCTTAAGTCAAAATGTGAATTCTAAATCGTCACGAATGACAAGATGGATGGAGCTAACGGTATAAAAATTACTTGGAAATATTTGGAAATTTACTTTCTATTCCTTTTCTCTCACGCCTCCCTATTTAGCAACGAGCCACAATTTCAATACTCAAACTTTGTATTCCACTTATTGACATATTTCTGTTCAAGGGCGTACGAAGAGGATGGCAGCTGAGACTCAAGTCCTCAACAACTAATTGACGATTTTCTTTTTTTAAGTCACAAGATTACTATGCTCCATCGTCAATGTAGAGTTCTGCAAAGAGCAGGAATTTTTCAGGCCCAGCCCACAGTAAAAAAATTAAAATCCGGCCACAGCCAAGACAGACTCGAAAAAAAAATCGGTAAAAACAGGTCCGGTCCGTGCAAAAGTCAAAATAAGCCCTGTACGACACAATTTGTACAAAAAAAAAAAAAAAAAAAAAAAAAAAAATAGATTTTCCTTGAAGTAGAATTAAATTCTTTTAAAGAATACTGCATACATATTTATGGGGAAATTTAACGATATATTGTAATTGTAGATTACTATGTGTTTGTAAGACAGAAAATACAGAACAACACCGATTAGGGGAAAAAAAAAAGGTCAAAAACTTTTGAAGCGATATGATAAAGCAGATTTTTGGAAATATTTCTCTAATTTATAAAAGATATATTTTCAATGATTCTGTTAACTAAAGTTCCTTATCGCTATTACTATTTTTACAAAACACATTAAACAGCCCGACACGTTCTGTGAAATAATTAACTCCAATGATGACTCGGCTAGGGGAAAAAATGTTATCCTCATCCCGGCCGGTCTCGAGATTGCTATATATAAAAAAAAAAAAAAAAAAAAAAAGCCGAACTCAAAACATGACATAACTGTCCGCTGCCGATATGCACTTGTTATATTTTTGTATTGATGTTGTCGAACTAGCATTGATTCACGCAGCACCTTTATGAGTCCATGGATCTCCATGGAAAATAGTTCATATTTGATCGGCCTCGTTTAAATTTTTATATAGCAGCCGGTTGGACCGCTTAATTTTTTTTTTAATCGGCCCGGCTGGTCCGTTTAATTTTTTGTCGCTCGGATTTTTAAAAAATTCTTTATTCTGAAGGCTGGGATGGGCATATTACTTAATACAAAACAGATTCCTCATAAGGTTCTTTACAGCTTAGGGGCCCGATACAACTTTACTATGTTTTCCCCGTAAGTGTTACTAAGTAGTTTCGAAAAGAGTTAACTCATGGTTAGATGTACAGATACTGCAGAGTGTTCATTTCATAACTTTTTCGACTTCAGCATCTTATAGCTATCGAAAATAATTAAAATATTGATTTTGTAACAATGAAAATGGTTTGAACAACTTAATTATTATAAATCCTAACTATTCAACTGCTAGGTAACTGCTTTTATGGATCCATGTTGCATTCCGACCTGAATTTTTCCTACTACTCCAACTCCCCTAGTATTTGTTTCACTGTTTAGAGATAACAACACTTGCAAAATCCTCTTTAAAAAAAAATCTGATAGTGATAGACCGGGAGGCGGCAGCACAGACAATCACCTCGTTGAGTTCACCACTGAAATTTCAGAACTAGTTAAACCTCGAGTCACATATTAACACACAATCGGTCTGCCAAGTGGAAAAAATATGAAAACCCGATTTTAGCAGTTGCAGTGTTTTCCTGATCGCAGTCCTTTGGGTGCAGAAAAACACAATGATAAACCTATGAGTTAATCACTAAAATCTGGTTTTCAGAAGTTTTCTACCAACATGTGATTTGGCAGGCTGATTGCATTTTAATATGCGAATCTAGTTTTAACTTATTCTGAAATTTCAGCCGTGAACTCGATGAGGTATTGTCTGAGTTGACGCGCCCGGTCTCTCAAGTTACCCTTTCGTCGAAAGAGAGTCAAACGATTTTTGTATTTTGCCCTAGAGGTCTGCACGGACCGAAATTTCCAGGCCCGGGCCCGGCCTGGCCCGAACGAAAGAAATATTGGCCCGACCCGACCCGGCCCGGCCCGGCCCGAACCAAAACAATAATGGCCCGGCCCGAAAGTTAAAATTTCGGCCCGAGCTCGGCCCGGTCCGGAAAATTTTTTAAATTTCGGCCCCAACCCGGCCCGGCTCAAGTGAATTTCTACAGAGCATTGATCTTTAATCTTATGGAAGAGTTCTGACCAAAAAAAATTATATTAGTCTTTTTTTTTTCATGTTTATAATCTCCATTTATGCAGAAGTGCCGTAGGCTGCAATATTT
This sequence comes from Maratus speculifer, assembly GCA_964019185.1. Lineage (NCBI taxonomy): Eukaryota > Metazoa > Arthropoda > Arachnida > Araneae > Salticidae > Maratus > Maratus speculifer. Next base: position 410,353,870 of record OZ025293.1, on the reverse strand, counting down.
ATGCTTTTAAATGAATCTTTGTTTGTTGTATGTAAATGTTTCAATTATCACTAGTATTATTAATCCATATTCCCTGTAATGGAGACAAAAAATCGAAAAAGCGGTATATGGTAAAATTTCCAAAGACGAAATCGCTTTGGAACGAAAAAAAAAAAATGCATTCCCTCCTTAACAGATGTAAATTTTTAATATATTTTTTTCTCCCATATTGTTGTATTCATTTTGCATGGATGAACATTTTAAAAGAAACTTTCAGTTTTCAGTTTTAAAAAAAATTCCGTCATAATCATGTTCTTTTTTTTTGTGTGTGTGTGTAACGCCTAGTAATCTACGATTCTTTAAAAGGAATAAATTCTAATGTTTACTTGTAGAATAATGACGGCTTAAAAGTATATGCTTTTTTTGCAGAAATTTTTTGACAAAGCCAAATATTACCGATTTATGAAAAGTCGAGAAAAGGATTTTCATATAGGAAGATTCAATAGGAACTGATTATTTTGGTCCATGAAAACTAGGAAGAATGGAATCAGTCTCGGCTTCGTACGGGAAAAAAAAAAAAAAAAAAAAAAAAAAAAAAGTTAGGCCCGGCCCGATACTCCAGCAAAAAAATTAAGGCCCGAGCCCAGCCCGGCCCGAAAAGATTAGTGACTAGGCCCGGCCCGGCCCGAATGTCATCATTGGAAATCGGCCCGAGCCCGGCCCGTGCAGACCTCTATTTTGCCCTTACTTTTGGAAGTAGCTAAACTATAAATTAATCGATTGACAAGAAATAAAAATGCAATAGTTACGCGATTCCGCAAATAAATTTTATGTTTTTTGTCAATAATTACTCAGAAAAATATAGATTTTCAAAATTATAAAATAAGGGGGGGGGGGACGATCAAACTATACCTAATTATAATACAGAGACGAGCTTGTTTACAAGTGCTTTAGAGATTAGAGGTCATGTGTATTTAATCTGTCTACACTCTATTTTTATTCATATTTTCGAAAAATTTTGATTCTTATTGCTTTAAAATAAATTATACAGTTTAATATATGAATTAACCCTCCGTCTACCAGACATTCAAAATTGATTTTTCTTATATAAAAAAAAGAGGGGGTATTTAATTCCAACATTTTTATCAACTTAGATTTTTTTTTTTTTTTTTTTTTTTTTTTTTTTTTTTTTTTTTTTTTTTAAATCGCTTGAGCAACTGTCGTGAAGTCCAAATAATGCTTAATAATTGTTAAGGAAAGCAAATCTTTAGCAGGCGTTATTATTTTTGAAACAAAATCAACCAAAAGAAATATTTCCCTCCGTTGTTAAAATTAGATTTTCAGGAATCAAGGAATAACTTGGATCGGAAAGACATTGACACAATAAAGCGCATCTGAATGTTATAAATGTCACACACTATTTTTTCCTGCTTCACAAACAATTAATGTTTAAATGGAGATTATTCGTGTTTATGTTCAAGATTACATCTAAAGTTGGTTGTTAAACATAGATTCGGAAAGCATGTTTTAAATCTGCTTCGGAAAGGATTTTTTTTTATTTGGCATAAAACAGGTGATTGTTGAAGGGAGGGGGGGGGGGTCACTGCACTTCATTTAATACAAAATCTATTCATTACCTCCCTCCCCCCCTTACTTGATGACTTAAGGCTGTTTTCAAATCTAAAGGAGCTACTTTCTGACGCATCCTTAATTTCATTTTTGTTCGGAAACGCATCAAACTGTTTTTATTCAGAAATGTGTAAACGAATGACGTTTTCGGTATTTCGGGTAAAGGCAAAAGATCTTTCAGGAAACACTGTCAAAGTGGGCGTTTTCAACAGATTTCCAGAATCGGCAGCGAGAGAAACGTGACAAATGTGTCATTGTCATGTGACAAGAATAACTCATTTATCATAACATGAAACACATTATTACATTTCAAATCATTTCAATACTTAGTCCTGCCAATTATATGCATTTAGGTTTTTAAATAAGCCAGAAAGTTTCGCATAGTTGTGCAGGGAGTTGGAGAACACCTTATTTAAAATGTCATCTTTCAGAGAATATTTCCACAAATCTTGAAAATACGTTAGAAGAATTGTGCGATCAATAGATATGTATTATAAAAATTTCATCCATTAAAATTGATAAACTAAATTAGTATTTATACTTAGTCCTGCCAATTATATGCATTTAGGTTTTTAAATAAGCCAGAAAGTTTCGCATAGTTGTGCAGGGAGTTGGAGAACACCTTATTTAAAATGTCATCTTTCAGAGAATATTTCCACAAATCTTGAAAATACGTTAGAAGAATTGTGCGATCAATAGATATGTATTATAAAAATTTCATCCATTAAAATTGATAAACTAAATTAGTATTTACCAGGATTTTGTAGCATATTTACAATTCTACTCAAATCATTTTTTACTTTCTTCCAGGGTTGGAAAAAAAACAAAAAAAAAACTGGCTTTTTTGGTTTAAACCAGGTTTTTTTGGTTTAAACCGGGTTTTTTTAAAACATCCTTTTTTATTACATATACATGCATATTTATTGATAAAAATAAACATTGTTGAATTATAAGTAGTATAAATGCATTTGAAAATAATTTAAATTAAATAATTATAGTTAATTATGTAGAAAATTGAAAAAAATCATATTTTAATTTAAATAGTTATTAGTAAAGTCTTATGTTCAAACAATAAGCTACTCTACACAGTGAAACATTGGTGCTTTGAAAATCTTTATAAATAAATAATCTTTTTATTACTTATAAGAAACATTTGATGTAGTTTGTGAATATAATATTCTTTTCTACAATTTAAAAAATAATAATAAATTTGAGATTGTTCTTGGGGGGTTTTGTGTTTTGAGAGACAATATGATATCAACATTTATGGTCATTAGATTTAGCAGATAACTGAGGGGGAAAAAATAATTTGTTATTATTAAAATACTATAACTAGCACCCAATTTTTGAATACTCATTCAACTTCATATTTTGATTTTAATTCTTAAAGATAATCTCCCCAATAGAAAAAAAAAAAAAAATTCTTTTATAGTTTCACTAAAATCTTAAACATCACCCAGTTATAGCTCCATATTCAAAAGCATTGTGCATGTTATGATAGAATAGATTGCTTTAAATAATCTGCATTTTTTAAATGAAAATATTTTATACTAAATACAGAATACCTATTTTTAATCCATTTTATCTTTGATCAATTCACATATTCTAAGATTTTTCTTTAGAGTAATGGAATATGATCATCAATGCATACTCAATTTCATCCTATACATAAAAAAAAAACCTCTAGAATCACTATATTTAATACTTTTTGCTGAAATAAAGTGTTAAACGTAGAAAATATTTACATCCAATAATTTGTAAGTCTTAAATTGTAAATAAAAATGAGAAAATATCAGGTTTTTTTTTTTAAACCAATTGGTTTTTTTGAGAAAAAAACCAATTGGTTTAAACCGTGGTTTAAACCATGGTTAAAACCAATTGGTTTAAACCGTGCCAACCCTGCTTTCTTCTATCTTTACAAGAAGAAAGTATTGGATTCGTGAAAACTTTTAAATTCGACTTTTGTTTCCGACATATTTACACGTTTTATGGGTCATGTTTCTACAAAATGCCTGTTTGTACAAGACACAAATTTTGTGGGTGCTCTATCTCAAGAACTAATAACAAACGAAATTCAATAAAACATTAGAATAAGTTAGTCCCTGATATAAATTGATGCCGATTACTTTTTGGTGTAAATCGTTTGACAGATGGCGCTGCTATCTGCCCTTTTCATGATATGCACAATAGCTATATCTCAAGAATTATCGGACAATTTTTCATAAAACTTCAGATTTCATTAGTTCATGATATAACATGGCATTGAATGCATTTTTGATGTAAATCTTCCAACAGGTGGCGCTGCTATAAGGCATTATTCACGATTATCACAATAGCTCTGTGTCTTAAAAACCAATACACGAATTTTCATCAAACTTCAAATTTAGTTAGTCCCTGATATAAATTAGTGCTGTTTATTTTATGGAGTAAATTGCTCATCAGGTGGCGCTTCTATCCAGATTTTTACGATTTCCGCAATGGTTCTATCTTAAAAACTCATGCACGAATTTTCATCAAACTTCAGATTCACTTAGAACTTGACATAAGTAGTTTCTGATTAGATTTTGGTGTAAATCACCTAACCGGTGGCCTAACTTGTTATGCTTCACTTTTTCAGAAAGTATTAACATGTATGAGATAGAAAGTTTTTGGGATTGCAACATACAACTAATTAATATTATTTTATTGTTTTTAAAATTTTATAATAGTAGGAGATCTATGAACATAATAGCCTAAAATATAAATAGAGAAATTTCAGAACTAAAACTTTCCACTCCATGTCTTTCAACATCGAGAAAGATGAACAGCCATAAATGGAAAAGAAATTATCTATTTGAAAATATTTTTGCTTAATAAAATGAATTTTCTAACATGATAAATAATGTGCCTACACTGAAAAAAATGTTAATGTCACTTTACACAGAAAATGGTGGCAAGTAAGTTGCCACCAAAAGTAGTAAAAGGATACACCAGCAGTAAATTGGTGTAATAAACCATCAGCAATCAAATGGTATAAACAAACACTACTTTTGATGGCAACATAGTAGCCACCATTTTTAGTGTGAAGTCACACTACCGCTTAATTTGTGTACTTTAACGGTAAAATAAAAAATAAATTAAACTTTTTAAATGTAAAAAAACAATTTAAAATAGTTTCACACAAAGAGGCTGTGCTAAACTTTCCTTTAATTGAAAAAATTTTTTAAAACATACATTTCAAACATATTAAATAGTAACAAGAAAATTTTCTATTTGTTTACATACTTAAAAATATATTTTTCATAAGTCCCGTATAGAGGAGTAGGGGCAGGGGGGTATAGGGCAAAATTGGGAAATTTCTTTAGTGGCTACTATGTTTAAACTAGCGGCCACTTTTTTATTTAAAAGTATTCTATAAGCATTAATGCAAGACTGAATAGTACAAATAAATATGTTAATATAAATATAATGGAACCCAAAAAAGTAGAATTGTTGATAAAATGTAAGTAAAATATATTCTCTCTTTGTAAAAAAGTGGTCATAACGTAGCCGCTGATAGGCAATTTTTCACTGGCCACTATTTCTCATTTACTGGCCCTGTGGCTAGTGCTAATTTTGCTCTTTAGGAGGGGGGCAAAGTGGAGTTAGAATACCTTTAAATTTTGGTATAGTCAAAGTCATTATACATGTCACTTATTATAATTAAGCCTTTTTGGATGCATCTAAGAGAACTACTTAATGAACATCTCTTAAGCCCATGCTGAATTTTCCCATTAAATACAATCAAATTGGCATCCTTGATATTTTTAAGAACATTTTACGAATATAAACACAAGAATAAGAGTATGACAATCACTCACTTTTTTAATATCAACATTTAAAAAATGAAACAAAAATTATGAAAATTTCTCACATTATTAATGCTCCCAAATAAGCTAAAAAACATCTAATAATGAACTATGGTTAAAATATTTTTTGTTAGACAACAGACAAATGTCATGATAACACATTTTAAAATAACTGTGTAACAAAAATCATAATTACTAGTTTAATTTGCCGCTTTAAATTTTCTTAACAAATATAAGTTACATATGTCATAAAATTACATTAGAATCATACAATTTAACGCATATTATAAATTGCTTAGCTATACCTGCTAACAAATAACCAAAGCTGTATAATAAGAATTCACTTTAAAAGCTATTCAAAATGCATTCCTCGCATTAAATTCAACAATGTCATCATTACTCTTAAATAGGTAGTACTGTGTAAAAAGCATGATCTAATTTTAAATAGTAAATACAACATTTAAGTTTTTACATTTTAAATCTACAAAAAAAAAAAAAAAAAAAAAAAAAATCGCATTGCTTTCCTTGTATTTGCAATTCAAAAATTATAAAGAAAAATTAAATACGAAAGTAAAATGTTGCCTCATCGTCTAAAATGGCAGAGTGCCGATTCATAATAAAAACATGTAGTAGCAGTTTTGTTTTATTCTTTTATAATGAAACATTCATTCAGTACATTCAAGATTTAAATAAGGAGTATCTTTTTTTTTTTTTTTTTTTGTAAATTTAGCGCTAGTTTGACTTAAACACAACTAAATAAATCAATAAATTAAAAACCTGCAAATCTGGTAACATTGCAACAAGAAATACATTAACAGATGAATCGGTAATCATTATTAAGAATATAATGGAAATCAGACAAATTTCTTATGGAACTTCACTAATTTAAAGTAATTTCAAAATGATGCACTGGTATGTTGTTTACAATTTTCACTCTGAATTTGGTGTAAAGTTTCCACAACTTCTTTAAAAGATGTATAATTACACAATTTTTAATATATTAAACCACTTAAAAGTGTGTTAAGGGTGTATTTCAATTCAAACTGCCTATTTTCCGATTTATTTTTAAATCCATTTTTTCTTTCAAATTCACCAAACTTTCAAAATCCCTTATTTAGAAACTACACAAGGTGCCGTAAGGGTAATTTTTTTGGTAAACGTAAAAAATGTTGCAAAAAATGCTGTCAAAGTTGCCAATTTGAACAGAAATTTCCGAACCTGGAGATCTGGGGACGAAAAAATGATTGAACTGAAAAAACAATTGTTTATAAATCAAATTCTAATGAATTCAGCAAAAAATGACATCATTCGGCATCTTATACATCACTTCAAAAATCATCCCAGCAAGTTTCATGTTTCTACTTTTAAAAATGAATCTGGAATTGTATTGGAAAATTTTGAGCTGTTGAAGGTGAAAAATCTTTTTTCCGAATACACCCTTAAAAGAAACCACTAGAAGGAGTGCATATTTAAGCTTCATTCATTATTTTACAAACCAAAATTAAATGCAATAACGACTTTTTTTTTTTTTTTTTTTTTTTTTTTTTTTACAGTGTATAAACCCATTCTAAATTTTATGAATGATAATGGAGATGATAAATAAATTTATTTTTTATTCTTACAGTGTATAAACCCATTCTAAATTTTATGAATGATAATGGAGATGATAAATAAATTTATTTTTTATTCTTACAGTCACTTCTCTGTTTGTCCGTCACAGATAGAGTTCCCAATTGTATATCTTTTAGCATTTTTTATGTCTATCATACAGCATGCATTTAAACTTGTCCCGTAGACGTTTCTTACGTTTTTCTGCCACATTTTACATTTTGTAAGTTTTTTTTCTCCCCGTTTGCTTTAAAATTTCACCTTTTCCCCTTAAAAAAAGTTATTCACATGCACATTAAATGTAAGAACGACATGTTTGTGTTCAGGAAAACAAAAATCTCGGGAAAGTTGTATAACCTTAAACTCTTTGGTAGGATTATAGATCGTCTGACTTTGACATTATTATAGACTACAGGTAGCTACATTATAAAAATTTTAATTTAGTGTATGTGTCTTAAATTTTAAAATTTTGATTGATTTACATTATCCTTTATACTTAAATACTGATTTTTTTTTTTTTTTTTTTTTTTTTTTTTTTTTTAACAATGTTAATAGAAGAACATAATACAAATATATTGGAAAATAATAATTAAATTGATTAATAAATAACCTCTGTTTAAAGTAATTTGTCACCGAAAACATTACTCACACATTAAACATAGCTTAGTATGGTATATAAAAAAAAAGGATGATAGCTCAATAAAACCAAAACTAACTAGTGTCAATCAAAAATTTCAGTTTTTTTTTCAGAGATAAATCTGGCAACCCTAATCACAGAATCATATTTGGAAACTGAGTTTTTTTTTTTTTTTTTTTATGCTTTACACAGAGCTAAATACTCTATCTTTCCCAAAATCACAATTAAAAAAAAAAAAAAAAAAAAAACATTATTAGAGATTTTATGAATTTGATCATGTTTGCAACATTGGATGATTTTAATTTCAGCTGATTCTTATCTAGAGCTTATAGCCCAGTTGGTAAGGTATTTGAGTTCATATGCAGAAGGTTGCAAATTCAAATCCTACCAACTTATGTTTAAATTTTTCATACTTCATTAGTAATTCTTTAGCGGAATTTCATTTTAAAAGTAAAATTGCCAAGTACCTGTCCCTTTCTCCTCCACCCACAAAAAAGAAAAAATGTAAACATTTTAAAAATGGAATTGCACTAAACTTTTAAAATTCCTTGATGTCAGTAGAATATTGAATTACTCTGATTTTTTTTTTTTTTGGTTTGGTGTTGCCATCCACTGGCAATTTTTTAAATACACTTTTTATGGACAATTTTTTATTTCCAGTTATCTATATGCATTACTGAGGAACTAAAAGATGTTTCTTTTTTAGTATGAATTTTAATATATGCTACATACTTTTTTGGCACCATCTAGTTAGTTTTTGAAAAGTAAAAGAATTAATATGGATTTGTATTGAATTTTTTCAGCACTTTACATATGTCTAAAACAATTTTTTGCCTTTAGAAATACTTTTTTTTATACCTCTGCTATTTTTTTTAAATTGATGAATATAAAAATATTCGGATTTTTAATTTTATTTAACCTTCCCACTGCCGTGACCGGATACATCCGTTCACTAGGCTGCAGGTTTCACTACAGTTGAAGCTTTATTTAAATTAATATAATTCTACAAATATAATTCAGTTTTAAGAAATTAAGCTATGATTGATACTTTCAAGACTTATAAGCATATACGTAACAAAAAAAATTACACCATGATAGAAAACCTCTCTTTTATTAACATTTGAAATATATTGTAGAGAAAAAAAATCACAATTTTGCCCTTTTGCTCGGCAGTCAGGGGGCTAAATAATTTAACTTGAATATTTTTTATTTGATTAAAATATATTTTTAAAAATAAATGTAATGGCACTGCCATTTATGTAAGACTTTAATAATTACAAATTAACAATTTTAATTTATTAATTTAAGGATAAAGTGTTTTAAAAGACATATTAAGGCTCTTCTCCCTGTAGGCAAAGATACTACGAGCTAATGCTAAACCATATGGAGAAGTTATTTTCTAATATCTCATTTGCATTTTGACTTTTTTTTTTTTAACAATCTTTTTAGTATGCATTTACATCTTAAAATTAAGCATTACAGTAGACTCCCTCAAATCCACACAGCTTGGGACCAAAGGTTTTGCAGATTTTAAGAATTTTGCGAATTTCTGGTCATTGCTTTGTTTACATTTTTAAAAAAATAATTTGAATGTAATTAATAATGAAATCAAAAGTATAATGAATGCATACAATATACTAAAATATTAAAAAAAGTAATAAACTAATAAAAATTTAGATATTTTTTAAAATTATTAAAATACTAAAAGAAAAGGTAAAATTAATAATCAATAATGTACAATTAAATATTCATTTTAAAAAAGGAAATGTGTTTTTCCTAAATTATTCAATGAAACTTGCCTCATAAAGGTACATTACTAATTCACATAAGGATCATAAAATAATGAAACTTTATTTCAGGTTTAGCCAGACTTAATAACTAAAAAAGCTTGATTAATACATAAATATATTTGGTAAGATTGTGATTACCAATGACATTAGCAATATCTTTATTTTTTCAGAAATAAATTATTCTTTCTTCATGAAAAAAAAATGAATTCAATAACCTTAACAAAAATTATAATTAAAAAAATGTATGGAATTGATATAAAACTGAAAAAATCATTTTTTGTACCTACATCTGAACTGAATGTTTCATTAAACAATGAAACGGATGTAAACACATCCGTAAAATATGTGTGGATTTTAGAGAGTTGCAGATTTTAGGAGTGCGGATTTGAGGGAGTCTACTGTATTTCACAATCCAAGTTTATTTTCTAAGGGTTTACCATTTCTCAAGGAGTAGTGACACTAACATAAAATACCTATGATGAAAAAGAGACTGTCACCATCAATTTTCCAATGTTAATTTTGAAACCAGTTTGGTATTTCTAATATTCCATACAAATGTAATTTAGAAAGTTTTTAATGGCTTTTTTAGAACATTTGTTGTTCCTGGCTATCCTAAGGATCAGAGAAGGTCACCATTGATTCACAACCATTACTTTTATAATAATAATCTACTTTATTATTTCCTGAGCTTGCTTAGAAATCATAATTTAGGAATTTTTTAGAATGCTTTTTGCTCCTTCGCTTCGCTTCACAACTTTAAAATTTCGAATTTCCTTCTGGCTGTTTTTAGAGGGCATATATATTTTATAAGTAACAACCATGCCTTTTTTAAAAGTTTCTAGACTCTTTATACGATAGAAAATGCCATTCTGAATGTTTTTTGCTCCTGCAACTCTCTGTTGATAAGTGGCACTGACATAAAATATAGTTTATGTTTGTTATCTTTTAACAAAACTTTTTGGAATTTTTTTTTTTTTAAATAGATTTTACACTTGCTGAGATTGCTTACAAAAATTGCCATTCAGAACAATTTTTAGGATACTTTTCATGTATTGTCATACCTTTCAAATTTCAAATTTTTGAGGAATTGTTAGATTATTTGTATCTTATATACACTATATGGCCAAAAGTGATAGGCCACTTGCGATTTTAGACAGAGTTACTGAGTTGTAAAAAAATACTTTAATTAAAAGTTTTTTTCAAAATTTTATGATTTGTTGTGTGGCAAGAGGTATTTGCAGTAAGTAAAAAAAAAACTCTGACTTATAGTTTTTGTGTATGGACTCTGTGACAGACAGAGGGAAAGATGAATAGTGTTTTGTCAGATGAACGAAACCCTAAAAAGGTAAATTTCGTCAAATAATCACAAAAAGCATGAATTTTGCCAGAACTGCCAAAAAACACTAATTTTGTTAGAGATTTGTGGAAAAAAATGTGAATTTCATCAAACAATTCATCTCCTACCCATCCAAAAAAATGCAAATTTTGTCAAGCGATCACAAAGGAAATAATAAAGAACACAGATTTTACCAAATGTCTAGAAAAAACACTAATTTTGTGAAAGGATTACAAAAACAGGAATTTCATCAAAAAATTGAGATATACTGTGAATTTTGTCAAAGAATTGTTGATAACTCCCACAAAATTTGCCAAATGATTGCAAAAAAATTTATCCATTTTTTCTCCTACCGGTTGATGAAATTAAATTCTTTCAACTGTTGATATTTGCGGGCAGAGGGGGTGGAATGGAATGATGGATTTTTTTTCCCCTTTGACCAATCGACAACAGGGTTGGCATTTTGGCCGGCAAAAAGGTATTTTTGCCAGGACAGTGGCAAAAACTGGAAAAAAACAGGGCAAAAATGGCAAATTCTTTGATGTCTAATGTGTAATAAAATTTATAAGCTAATAAGAATAATAATGGTATAAACAATTAAATTTAATATATCATTTAATATTTTTATTTAATTTGATAATTAATAAATATATTTAAATAATTTTACATATTTTAAATCTTTATAAAATAGGTGGGATTAAGTCCAATACCAAGGAATTTAAGAACCAAATTAAAAATTCTGATGTCTATTTTATTTTCCTTAAGTAAATTATTTTGTCAGACATTAATATATTTTTTTTAATTATCAAAAGGTTTTATATAACTTGGCTACTTTTGTTTTATGTAATTGTTTTGTGTAAATATTTAAGTCTTTGGTACTAATTTATAATTATTTATCTAATGAAACTAGTCTGTTACAGATTTAAAAAAAATAATAATACATTGAAAAAATTCTGTGTTATGTCTTGTTCAGAAATTAGATTTTGTTCCCCTCCCTCTTACCCAACCAAGAACAGATTCATTATATTTTATAAAATGCATGATGATACTTATTTTACAGTACAAGAATAAATTTAGAATATTGATTTTTTAACTAAGTGTTAATGTTAAGTTTCTTTTTCTTTCATGAATTTGTTTTTCTTTTTGAGGGGAAAATTTAAATAGACTATTTTTACCACCACTTTGCCGAAAACGTATTTTTGCTGGGACAGTTTTAATCAGAATTTTACCACATGTTTGGCAAAAACTTACCTAAACTGATTTTTTTTTTTCTTTTTGTGATAAATTAAACAACTGAAGCAACACGCAATATATATATTTAATACAATATATTAATTGAAATCTCTCATAGTTTAAATTTACTAAATACCATTTACACGAATTATAAAAAAATTCATTAACAAACAATTTTCATTTAAAATCATTTGCCTTTGGCAAAGAAAAATACTGCTCGCAAAATCCCTTAATGCTTCCGTTTTTCAACACTAAATATTCAAAAATAGACTTTCTACTGTAATTCTGCTGCTAAATTTGACGAATCCTTTAATACGTACATTAGTAGTTTAATTAGTATTTTTTTCAAAATATTCTAAGTACGCCCAGTATGGAGACCTTCCTTGTAAGTATGTGGAGCATGGTGATCACAAAAGTAATTTTGCATTTCAATGACATGTTTTGTAACTGTTTGTGGGGTTATATCTTCATCTAGAAGACTTAACCAATGACCAGGACATCCATATGTTATAAGTTTATCAGCAGGGTTGGTATTTTTGTTGGCAAAATGAATTTTTCCAGTACAGTGGCAAAAACTGGAAAAAACCAGGGGAAAATGGAAAAAACTGGCAAAAATGGCAAATTCTTTTTTGTTACTAATGTGCAATAAAATTTATAAGCTAATAAGGATAATAATGGTATAAACAATTAAATTTATACCATATCATTTAATATTTTCATTTAGTTTGATAATTAATAAATATAATTAAATAATTTTACATACTTTAAATCTTATAAAATAGGTGGGATTTCAGTCCAATACTTAGGAATTTAAGAGCCAAATTAAAAATCTGATGTCTAATTTTTTTCTTAAGTAAATTATTTTGTCAGACATTAATATATTTTTTTAACTATCAAAAGTTTTTATATAACTTTGCTACTTTTGTTTTATGTAATGAGTTTTAAAAATATGTAAATATTTAAGTCTGATATTAATAAATTTGTAATTATTTATCTGATGAAACTAGTCTGTTACAGATTAAAAATATATTAGAATTAAATGAAAAATTATGCATTGAAAAATTTCTCTGTTAGCTTGAAAGTCTTTGGTACTAATTTATAATTATTTATCTGATGAAGCTAGTCTGTTACAGATTAAAAATATAATTAAATTAAATGGAAAATTATATATTAAAAAAAATTCTCTGTTATGTCAGTTTTTCTCCCTCCCCCTTACACACCAAGACCAGATTCATTATATTTAATAAAATGCATGATTATACTTATTTTACTTAAGGATTCAAAAATAAATTTAGAATATTGATTTTTTAACTAAGTTTTTTTTTTTTTTTTTTTTTCGTTTTTTGGGGGAAAATGCAAATGGACAGACTATTTTTACCACCACTTTGGCGAAAAATTATTTTTGCTGGGACAGTCTTAAGCGGGTTTTTTCCACCTATGGCAAAAACTTACCTACCCTAATTTTTTTTTTTTTTTTTTTTTTGTGATAAATTAAACAACTTGATCAACAAGCAATATATATATATATATATATATATATATATATATATATATATATACACTGGTGTGCAAAATTTAAGGACGAATCCCAAAATGCCAATTTACAAGGGATTTTCAAGTGATAATTTTCACGCAAATATTCAAAACGAAGTAATATAATTCAAATAATTACTATCCCTGTATAACAGATAGTCCATATAACATCTCATTCAAGTCGCACATGGTCACAAGTGTCACAGACACTACGGCAAAACAGAAAATTGGAAATTCCATATGTCTTTTTTATGAGTCTCGAAGGACAACTATATGCGATTCCACTGACAGGTCACTGCGATTGCTGCTTTGTGTCGAGTCACCAGGTGACTTTACAATGTCATTTTATTGAGACTCTCATGTGATTGTCATTTGGAGACTCAATTTCAAAGTAATTGTGAATTTTGCATTATGATAAATCACCAAATGTCACATTAAAGTCACATAGTGACTTTCTGTCACAATACATTGTCAAATGGTGACAAAGACCCTACTGTGATGTAACCACTGTGAAAAGGGGTGAAATGTCACCATGTGACTTTAATGAGACATTATTTGGTAATTTATCATAATGCAACGTTCACAATGACTTTGAAATTCTGTCTCCAGATGAGAGGTACACGAGAGTCTCCATGAAATGACAATGTAAAGTCACCTGGTTACTCGCCACAAAGCAGCAGTCACATTGACCTGTCAGTGGAGTCACATGTAGTAGTCATTTTAGACTCATAAAAGAGACGTATGGAATTTCCTATTTTTTGTTTCACCGTAGTGACTGTGACTCTTGTGACCATATGTGACCTAAATGAGATGTTTTATGGACTAGCTGTTATGCAGGAATAATAATTATTCGAATTATATTACTTCCTTTTGAATATTCACGTGAAAACTATTGCTTGAAAATACCTTGAAAATTGGCATTTCGGGACTCGTCCTTAAATTTTGCACATCAGTGTATATAATACAATATATGAATTGAAATCTCTCATTGTTTAAGTTTAAATACACTAAGTACCATTTACACATATTATAAAAATTCATTAACAATTTTCAGCTATATTAAAAATCATTTGCTTTTGACGAAGAAAAGTACTGCTCGCTAAATCCCTTGATGCATTCGTTTTTCCACACTGAATATTCAAAAATATTTAATTTTTCTCAGACTTGCTACTGTAATTCTGCCGCTAAATTTGATTGATCCTTATTACGTACATAAGTAGTTTAATTAGTATATATATACTTTTTCAAAATATTCCAAGTATGCCCAGTATGGAGATCTTCCTTGTAAGTATGTAGAGCATGGTGATCACAAAAGAAATTTTGCATTTCAGTTATATGTTTTGCAATTGTTTGTGGAGATATATCTTCATTTAGAAGATTTAACCAATGAGCAGAGTATCCATATGTTATAAGTTTATCAGTATCTCTTAGTTCTTGCCTCATGTAATTAAAATAAAATTTTTAAAACCCTGTTTTAAAATACTAACTTTTGCCAGTGGCAAAAATTATGGCAAAAGCATTTTTGCCGGGACGGTTTTTTCCACTTCGGCAAAAATTTGCCAACCCTGTTTATCAGTATCTCTTAGTTCTTGCCTCATGTAATTAAATTAAAATCCTTAAAACCCTGTTCTAAAATACTAATTTTTGCCAGTGGCAAAAAATTGTGTGGCAAAAAGTATTTTTGTTGGGACAATTTTTTCCTCGGTTTCTTCCACTTTGGCAAAAATTTGCCAACCCTGCTTGAAACGCTTTAAAAAATGCTTGAATTTATTAAATAAATTCTGTAAAATTGAAATCTTTTAGATAATGAAATTATTCCAAGGAATTTTTTTTTTTTTTCAAATTCTGATCATACACCTAGCTGTGAACCAGGAACCTTTAAAACAGCAGACATGCACTATAACTGAGCCATCTAACCTACCTCCCCCCCCCCCCCCCTCCCAAAAAAGACATGTTCCATTTTAAAATCTAAATCATAGAACTTATCGTATGTCAATAAATCAATTCATTTAAAGAAAATTACAATACTTTTTCAAAATTTTACAGTCGATGTAGTTGTAATATGTAGTTGATGTAGTTGTAGCAATGTAGTTGAAATATTCAGCTAAATTTAAAGTCAAACAGAGTTTCCAAGAATTAACCCTGTGACAGAAGTAAGAATAAGGTTTCCTCAGATGAACGAAACCCTGAAAATAAAGGGGTTAAATTATGAAAAAGAAAACTGGAATACATTGGTACCATTACTTTCATTCAGATGTGAGACTGAGAAGCTGCTTTTTCTAGGAACATTTGAAAGAATGTTTATCAGATACATCCCCGAACAGTGGTGGTTAACTTTAAAACAGCAATTCAATGCAAGGTAATATAATAGCAATTAAACTAAATTTTAAACAGAAATTCATGTTTCTTAGGATAGAAACTATTTTGAAAATCCTTTTTATTAAGCATAGGATCTTTGCTTTAATTTTTTTCTTAAAAACATTTTTAACATGTTATATTTTCAATTGTTCTCAATCTCTAACAGAATCTGCAAAAATACTTATGCTGTATACAAACTAGGACAACAATACAATAAATTATCCATTTAAGTAGTTTTCAGGATTTTATTGTTTATACTGAAAATCAATGCTTCATGATGAAAATTTTTTTGAATTAAATATTGTTTTTTAAAATTCATCAACATGATAGTTTTCCTATCATTTCGCGGCTTTTAAAATTTTTTCTATAGCACTTATATAACGACTGACAGTTATGAGAACTAACTCTCAGACCCCAAGCTTAAGTGCATTCTGGAAGAGAATATTTAAACCACTGACTTCTCATATAAGTAGATCATTCCATTGTTCTTTAGGCCAGATTTTGAATACATCTTTCACTTTCCTTTCCAAAAAGGTGCCGTTTTTGGCAGTGTTCCCTTTATTGACAACTTTCAAATTTCATAATCGCAGTAAAATAAATGTAAACACGGGGCATGTAACAGTACATACTGTATTTTCCTGCGTATAATCCGTGGATTATCTGTTAAAAAACCTCGAAAATCTCAAGTGCGGATAATCTGATGAAATTCTTTTCAAGTAGAACTGATTTCCCATTTCTACCTGCAATTATAAAATGTAAACATATCAAATGATTGTCTGTTTGGGAAACCGCTCGCGGAGCTGCTTGTGATTGGTTCAAATATGACGTGTACGTTCTAGTGGGAGTGGTTTCTGATTTTTAAAGCATATATGTCTAGTCGTTTAACAACATGCTTCTATGAAGAATACAGAGTTTCTCGGCTCATCTTGATCAAAATAGCAATCTAATCATTTGTTAGCTGAATCTTCTTTTATTTGTCAGGTGGAAAAAGAAAATGCGTAAGTTACACAGCTGAATTTAGCTGGATGTAATAGAAAAGCCAGAAGAAGTCGTAATAGATCAAATATAATATCGATTGCTATAATCGAATGTTCGATTAGCGCAAAAGAAAAAGGAAAAAATTATTATTCACGGAATAAGAGTTTCTTACTTATTATTAAATACTAAAAATTATAATTATTAAATAATATTACTACCTGCTATTATTAAACAATTGTCAAATATTATTGGTAATAGATCGAATATAATCGATCACAATAATCGAATTTCCATTATAGCCGAAGATCAAGGAAAAAACTATTAAACTATTGTCAAATATTATTGATACTAATGATTATTATTTTAACTTGCATTTATCCTATCATTATTTATTTTATTTACAATTATCATTTAAATAGGACAACTAAATCAATAGAAACTTTATTAGTATTTTGGAATGTTGAAAACAATGACCATTATCCATTTAAGTAGTTTTTAGGATTTTATTGTTTATACTGAAAATCAATACTTCATAATGAATCCATCGTATAATCCGCAGATTATATGCCGGTGCAGATTATCTGCTGAAATTTTTTTAAAAAGGCTAAAATTTACGGCTGCGGATTATACGCCGGTGCAGATTATACACAGGAAAATACGGTAATTGTCATTTTAGAAGCTAAAATAATAAGTTCTTAAAAGAACTGTTAAAAAATAAATTAAAAAGCACAAGTGTGGCCAACTCGAGACAAATGTAAGAATGTAAGATTCGGCAGAAATGCAGAGAAAGATTCTGAGGAGATTTTGGCAGGAGAAAAAACAATTTGGCACATTAAATATGCCCTCTGTCACGTGACGGAAGGCAAAAATCCCAGCATCAAGAAAAGGTTACCACAATTGGGAGTCTACTTGCATAAGAAGTCTGATTTAAACCAACTTAATAAAGAAAAGACATAGTTCAAATTTAAAATAATGCGTCTATACAAAAGAATGTCAAATATCAAGAATATGAACAGCCGAACTATAAAAGGGAAAAGTTTATTTTAATCTTTTCCATCCACACACTAGAAGGAACATTATTTCACATTGACAAATTTATTTTGTTTTTTTTTTCCCCTCTATCGAACGTTAAAAAAGTGGGGGGGTTTTCTATCGAATGATTGACGAAAATTACGGTTTAATTTACAATAGATTGACAAAATTTAGTTTTAATGCACTATTACTGAAATCCTTGGTTTTATTCAGTTAGTGATCCACAAAATTTGCCAGATTTTTTCATGACGATTTTTACGAAGTTCATGAACAATCAATGAAGTTTCTGATCTCTTTTCATTACAGATTGACAAATTGATTTTGCAGAAATCTGCTAAATAAATAATTTGAGGAATTATGCTAATTTATAGCAGAATTGCATAATATCTTGTGTATCTGTAAGAATATATCTGAATAATTCCAAAGCTACAAATTTAATGGGTAGAGCACAAACAGTTTTTTTTTTTTTTTTTTCTTGGCTCAAACTTTTCTACATTTCAAGTTGGCTGATACTCCTGTACACTGCTATTGAGTTAACTCGCTATGCACATTAAACATCATTTTTTTCCCTGGATCGACAAACATCGCAATTTAGAAGAAAACTTTACAATTCGGCGGAAATGTGACACCCATGTTGAATCATAATTTTAATCAAAAACAATAGTTATTGCAATGTTATGGATGAGATATAACCCTGCGATTGATTGGTGAAAAGAAAAAAGAACAAAAAAATTCCAAAAATCATTTAGTAATAAAGAGGCATCCGTATAAGAAGCATGATGACTTAGATGCTGAAAGTTAGCTGCCAAAGCAAAAATTTTGGTCGTCATGTGGCATTTCATGACCATGAATCTGCACCTATACTTTGAATGACATCATTTTATCACAGAATACAATAGGTGTCTTTATATTTCATTCTGAAATGTAGTTTTAAGTCTACTGAGTTTTAAAATTTTGAATCTGAATTAAATAGCAAAAAAAGCTGCAAGTATGCAAATTTTTGGCTCAATTGTTGGTGTAAACAATTAAAAGTTCTTTAAACAATGCTTGTTGCCAGTGGTGCAGCCAAGGGGGTGGTTTTGGGGTTAAAACCCCTCCCAGAGCTATATTTCCCAGAATTATAATTTTTCGACCATTGAAAATACAAAATCTCAAAATTTCCGGGGAGGGGGAAATTTCATTGATCTGGGGGGGGGATGTCCCCCCTGAGCCACCCACTGACCGGAACATATCAATGTATTTGTGGTTAATATGATTAAACTCATGCTTTTCCATGAAGAAAGTATAAATTTACGTCCAAAATAATTCAACATGGAACTGACATCAATGGCTGAAATCATGAAATAAAACTTCACCATTTTAAAATGTTTATATCAATTATTAATATACCTTTTATGAAGGCGAGTTTTACTGAACAATTATTGAATAAATTTTCATCATTATTATGACTATTTAGTTATGCATTATTTTTTACTTGAACTGGACTTATTACTTTTTAAACAATCGTAGATGGAAATAATAGGTGAATGAAAGTGATGCCATGCAACTAAAACATTCTGTACAGCAACAGTAGAACTACAGTATAACAAACTGCAATGCAACAGAACTCAGGATCATCCCAAATGCATATTTGAATGATCCACATGATAGATATTGCAGCAAATTGATTTTAACCTCTTGAAGGGCAGAGGGTATGTTTCATTCCAGCTTAATTTTAATCATGATTTTAACGAAATTTCTTACATAATTTTGGTGAAAGATAGCTGTAAAGTCACATTTCCTTTTTAAAAAAATACTTTTTTTGAAAATTCTGGTGCAAATTCAACTTTAGAGAAACATTTGAATTGCCCCTGAAAGGGTTAATAGCCAACATGAGTTCTCTAAATTCACTGCAAAACTGAAGAAAATGCTTTTTGTGAATTAAAAAATATTAAACATTGGACACTTGAATGCAAAACTTGTTGTGATTACTTCTTCATCATGATAACAGACTTGGTATGTGGCACAAGCCACAAAAAGCCATGGATATGTCATGCAACATCAGTGTTAATTGCAGACAAACAAAAAAGGCTGCCAAACAAGAATTTAATTTAAGAAAAAATCACATTGTTTTCATAAAGGGCCCTCTTATGTCTAGCTCAAAAAAAAAAAATATTCTGAACTGGTATGTTTAGAATTCCTTCTTATCAGTAGAAATCTGTTAAATTTTCCTGAATGACTTACAAATTTCACAACCAATTGACGAATTTCATAACACTTTCTTGCTACTGATCGATGAATCGACAGGGAGGGTCTAATATTATAAAACAACATAAATACTTACTTTGTAACAAAATTATGACAAAATGAGCGTTGATCATAGCTCAATTGGTACAGCATTTGCTTGTTGTTCCGTGGGCTCACGTTTAATACCTGTATGCACTAAATTTGTTTTTCTCATTTTTTGTTTTATAAATATACTTGTAATTATAATTTAATAACCCCATTGTCAGTTAAAAATTATAATATTGTGTATCAATTATAACTTTAACCTATTTACTTTTTTTTTAAAACTAAATATTATAAAAAAAAAAAACAGTTTTATGATGTTTTGTATAAATCACTTTTAAAACGTAATTCATTTATTCTTTATTGATTCAATGATATTCAACAATTCTGACAATTCATGATTTAAAAGAAACATCATTTATGCATGCCAAAATCACCAATGAATTGGCAACCAGAAGGACAAAACGGAAGAGGAAGACCAAGAAAACCTTGGAACGATAACCTGAGACAGAATGCGGAAAACTATGGACTGAGTGAAACAGAGCGAAAGACAGAAATGAATGGCGAAAAAAATTACGTATGGCTTTTGGTTGAGGAAAACCTCTTGAGGGGGAAAATCCTGAAGAAGATCATTTATATATTACTTTAACAAGGGAAGTCAATACAATAATATCACTCCGTCTTTAAATTAACAAGCATAATTATAATGAAAACTACCATAAAAATTAAATTAAAAACTATTTTTTGCATATTAAAGATTTTTAAACTTGTAATATGTACTCTTTGAATTATTTTGTGTTAACATTTATTTTCTTTCTGCTTTTATTTTTATATGTTTTATTTATCATAATTTGAACGCGACAACAAATTTTGGAATTTTTATTATTTAATAATCAATTTTTTTATTATTATTATTCCCTTTAAATGCTGAGAAATAATGGCTTAAAAATGAAAAATGCTAAATTAAAGTTTAAATATGTTAACATTGTAATTAAGATACGATATTAAGATTTTTAATTGAAATTAGTAAATTATAATTAGAAGTACGTTTATAAAGCAAAAAATGAGAAAAAGAGCATCCTGGTATCTAATACAAACCCACGGGATAACAAGCCAACACTGTACCAACTGAGTTAGGATCAACGTTATCTTCTCAACACTGAAGTATTTAAGTTACATTATAATATTAGTACCCTTCTTCCCGATTCCCCCCTTTTCCTCACTTCACCCTCCACTGTTTCTCAAGAACTAAGGAGCATTGTATAAAATCCATTGAACCTGAGAGTAAGGTTCTCTATCCTACATCTATTAAAATAATCAAAATCTGCGATTACCAAGATTGACCCTTTCCTTGTTGATCTTATTCATTATAGTGTTCTGTCCAGTCAGATAACTCATACGACTGAATCAGGATAAGAAATTACCACATACATTTTGACATCTATAATGTTCATGGTAGAAG
Organism: Maratus speculifer; assembly: GCA_964019185.1. NCBI lineage: Eukaryota > Metazoa > Arthropoda > Arachnida > Araneae > Salticidae > Maratus > Maratus speculifer. The sequence continues at coordinate 410,332,200 of OZ025293.1, read as the reverse complement.
GAAAATGGAACAAAGGGTTAGTCATCAAAAAGAACACTAATTCAGTAGAAGAAAGCACTATTTCAAGAAGGAATGAATTACATATTTTCTGATAAGAAAAGTCATTTTTGAATAGGAACGGCTGTGGTATTCACCCCCAGTCCGCCATCTTTTTTTTTTCTTGGCATGAAAAACCTGTTTTCACCAAGTGGCAACTGTTGCCAAGTAACCCCACTTTTTAATAATATCACATGTTCTAGCACAGGACATAATTTCATAAGTGACCAAAAACACTTCCTGTAATGTCACATTGCTATTACTAAACCTTGAGCCAAATTTAGAAGTCACTTCCTTACTAAACCTTTTCCTCTGTCCATTTTCATCAGCCATGTGATTCTAACAAGCCCAAGAATAACTATCAGACACTTTCTTCTGTTGAATACTCATATTCAGTTGAAAATTATGATAAACAATGCTTGGTTTAAGTAAACCGATCTCCCTCAAAAACTCAAAAAACATTTCTCAATCTCTAAATATCGCCGTACAAAACTGCTGAGTCGGACTGCCATCTTTACCCACGATAAACCTATTACTCAAAACCTTAAACATACCACCTTTTGCATACAAAATATCTTGATATTTCTTCACAACATCCTTAATAGGCACACTTACAATAGGAGCTGTAGAAAATAAATGTATAAATAATAAAATGAAAAAATACAACACGACTTCAAAGCCACGTGTGTCCAAAAATGAAATTAAAATAGCACGTTTGTACTGCAGCAAGCTACAGTAAGTAAGTGATAAAAACCCGCATATGTAATTCAGGAGAAAAAAAATCAAGGGTTTCTGGAACACTAAAATTGGTGGAGTTGCATTAGAGCCAAACATCACCAATGATAATCGCCAAAAAACATGGCAGACGATCGGCAGCGAATACCAAAGGGTAGCCTTTGAATATAAGTAAAATGGCATTAATTTTCAATGATTTTATGAACTGGAAATTTAAAAATATAACAATTTAATAACATCCTGTGATTTTCCTAAAGAAATTTCTACTGTTTTTGTAAGCTTTTTGTTTGATTTAGAAATACTGTGATTAAAAGGAAGATTCTCATAAAAAAAATATCTGGATACAATTAAAGATAAATTTCACTATTTTTAAAAAGAGCAGGGGACATTTTTCAGTTTTATAAAGAGCAAAGGAACTACATCCTTTAAAAATGGCCCAGCAGGAATGTTAGTTATTATAACAATATACTGATAAGACTTTTAATAACAATCCTAGATAAAACCATGCAAAATATTGCCTACATCTAAGAAAATAACATATCGCAAAAAAGAAAAGCATAATTTCAGCAAAACAGTTTTAAACATTATCTTACAACAACTGAATAGGTAAGGGAAAAGCTGAGCTCATGTCTTTTGTTAGAATGTTTTTAGACTTAAAAATGCTTTTAATTTTTACTTATTAAATTGCAGCATTAAAAGCAAAAGAGTGTTTTTTTTTAATTTGACAGAAAATGAAATAATATCATGCTGTCAAAAAGTCAATATGCACAAATTTACCAGGACGGATCAGAAGAGACAGAAGCAGGTGTGTAGTCATAAAAATAACAGAGGATGTACGCCATAAGTAGAGGGTATATGCTGAAGGCAGAGGATATACCCTAGGGTCTATATACTGTAGCTTTCTTGAGAAACAGAGGGTATACGGTGTTCCAAAAAAAATTCCAGAAGGTTTATGGTGTATACCCTCCACTATGTCCTTGGACAGAAGACTTTCTCATAAGAGTAAATAAACCAGACTTATTAAATATATGTTCATCTAGGAGGTTTTTCAGATACACAAGCAAATACCCATTAAACTGTACTGATAAAAATACATTATTACTGCTTTTTTAAAATGTTAGAAAATGGTAATGGGATGAAAACAAAAAGGTTAATCTGAAGCTCAACAAAATCAAGCCTTAGAAATTTTTTTTTTTTTTCTGGAAGGGTAGTTTTTTTAACATGCGTAAATGATGATTTTATTTGTTTTGATTAGCGAGAGGAAATTATCTTAAACCTTGATTTTACTTTAACATGCTTTTAAATAAACTGTACATTAAACTAACTACAAAAAACAGTATCATTGAAAGAATTTATGTCAACAATTCAGAAAGTTTTTAACTAAATATTATGTTTTTTTTTTTTTTTTTTGTTTAGAATTGTGTTTAGAATTACGGTTTTTATAAATAATATTTTATACAACCTACACATCATAATTTAAAAGTTAATATACAAAATTACAAATACTGAAAATTTATTTAAAATATCAGAAATTATATCATATAATAAAATACATTAGACTTAAAATAAATTCAATTCATTTCTTCATACATAATGTCTTTTTCTACTAAACTAAGAACTGGGTTTCAGTTTTTAATTTTATAATAGGCTTCACATTGCTACTATTACTAAATTCCTGTTAAAAGATTTTTAAAAAGAGTGAGCAAATTTTCCAAACATTTGATAAATTTATAGTAGGAGGATCCTACCTACAAAGTTCTCAGATTTAAAAAATTTAAGGCATAAATTTCAAGCTCTAACTAAATACAGAAACGATATTTCCTTTTTAAAAAATGTATAAAAAATCATCCATTTAATTACAAGTTTATATGGATGTATCGGATGAAATGTGACCCAGTAAATAAATTAGATTTATAATAAATATGTTCATATAAGTTCAGCAAGTTCTTGAAATTTACAAACACATCCAAACGCTCAAAGAAAATAGCATGCAAATTAAATAAGTCATCTGTAAAACTGATTATTTTTTGCTTTTTCTAAAAATACTTTATAAAACCTATAGAACATTATTTAAAAATTAAATAAATATACTAAATCTAATGCATTACACAGCTGTTTTAAACCCTTCTGATGCACCCGGTGGCCCTTTTCAACACTTTCTATGCGTACTGTAGCAATTCATTTGATCCTGGAAAATATCGCAAATTCTAGAGAACTCTAGACAAACCAGTTCAAAATATTTTTGGGGAACAAGGTAAAAGTGTGCCCTTTTTCTAGAACAGTGTTCCCCCTTTGAAAAATTCCTGCCCAGTAACCCTTTTTTTCTAGAGTCAACACTACACATGAAAAAAAAAAAAAAAAAAAAAAAAAAAAGCAGAAAAAAATAACTGACATTTAATTAGTAGGCTTTTCATCTCAAGACAAATCTACAATTTTTTTGTTAAATTTATACTTTCAGATCTATTAAACATTTTAAAAGTAATTTCAGAATGCAATCTTGTTTTGAACTTTTAATTTCAATTATGCAGAATTTAACATAACAAAATGGCCTCATAACAACATAATTAGAAAACACATACAGATTTAAAAGATAATAAATAAAAATACAAGAATATGTTACATATAGTCTGATTATAATTTTGACAAATTCTCTGGAAAATACTTTTCAGATTAATATATGTTATTTAAAAAGTGAAAAAAAAAATTATAATTACATTCTGAAAGATAATACCAATATCCAGACATTTAATTCTGTAATTTACAAAACATAATTAATCAACTGTGACTATCAACAACACAGTTAGCAGAGTTTTATGCATATTATAATAAATTATATGATTATCCTAAATAATTTGTACAGAAAAACTTGTAATTTTAATTTAATTTTGCCCTTTAAAATATTGATTTACTACAGCTGGTAGACTCTGTATTCTTAAAACAATTATAGCAAATGAGATATTATTTAAAACAAATGTAAACAACCTTCCAAAAGATCATTATGCATGGGAATTTTGGAATTCAAACTCTTTCCCATAAAGTGATAAAAATTCTAATAAAATTCGTTAATAGCATATTTGAAAATTAATACGAGTTGACAGCCAAGATGTCATGCTTCAATGGAAAATATTCAATGCCGATTTAATTGAGTAACAAATGTTACCATTAATTATGAGAAATTATTATACTTAATAATTTGTGTAGTCATGATTTAAGCGAAAAAAATGTAAAATTAAAGGGTAAACATAAGATACAAATCTAACATATAGTATGCAATCGCAATTCAAAGAAAAATTTAAATGTCTTCTTTAAAGATCGTATGACTCAACTCAAAAAAAATATAATTTATGAAAACGGTATCAAACAAATCAAGGATCGTTTAATCAGACATATGTTTTTGGTAATAGTTAAACACAAAGATGAATGACGTACATATACAACAGGAATCTACAAAAAAATTACCATAAAAAATCGAGAATTGGTAAATACCTTTAATCAATGTGCCAATTGTCCTCATGTTTCTAGATCAAATCCCTGAAAGACACATCACAGATTAAAAGAAAACATCAATAAAGAATAGTCTTAAACTCAGAAATCAAACATAACAATGAGAATTATTTTCAAACATAAACAGATAGTGAATAATGCTGAAACCATGACGAATAGCCCAATATGATGACGAAAAAAAAAAAAATAACTTAGTCTGGCATCTTTTTTGACACACATAACTAACAAACAATCCCAAACTATATATAAAGTATGAAATGTTAGTCACCACTTACCTCCATAAAATGAAAGTTTCATTCTAAATTTGAACTAATTTTCTTTTTTTTTATAGTTTGATACACAATCTATGACCAACATTTAAAACTATTCACATATCATAAATAGAAATACGAATGTTTATAAAGTAACAATTTCATGATCAATTTAGAACGTAGCACGATCTTAATTCATTAGTATACGTAATGGATTTTAATTACATAATTCGAAGATCCCTTTAAAAACATACACTGTTAAAGATCACTCGATTGTTAATACCTAACACTCCGTAATCCACCATTTTGAGTAATCTCAATACACCTACACATATCGGCAAATGTGCTCGAGAGTATAAAACGGGAACCATCACCTTATGAAACAACACCGAAAGTATAACTCTTTTTTTTTTTACATAATTACTGAAAAAAAACATTTAACTAATGATTTCGGTGCTATTTTAATTAAAGAATAGTAAAAATGTCCACAAAGTATATTTAAATTTCTCCAACAAATCTTTATCGATGTTATTTTTTATTTTTTTTAGAAAATGACATAAAAATCTGGTCATCGGAAAAATAACTTATAATCAAATCATAGCAAGCAGAAGGTCCATCACTGCTTCTTGACTACTTCTTTCTTTTAATATTATATTCACAAAATTAATATATGTATCATAGCCAGTAATCTCGATGGTAAAAAATCGAGAAAAAATATGCTAAATAAATGAAAATGAAGATAATAGAATCTGCCAAAAATTAGATTCAAGTGATGTAAATAATCATGCATAAGTGCAACCCTAGAATGAAAATTTGTATGGTAGACGGTGTTGTCTATCAACAACTAAAATAAACCTTTCGAAAACCATATTAAACTCAGGGCTTAATTTGCGGCGGAACTCATGCTTCAGTACTTTTCTCCTTTTTAGTAAATGTTTAAATATTGGTCGGAATTCACCGGAGCTCATAGATACAACGCTTCAAAGTCCTGTGCAATAGTGCTTCCGAAAAACCGAAGCCTGAATTATCCTTTTATTTTCCTGCCATCTTTAAGATTTGTATTATTTCTATGAAAACTCTAATATAGTGCGTGATATGTCACACATATAAATAGCACTCCAGGCGCTGTCCAATGTTTCCCCCGGGGATCCCTGCATGGCATTCACGCAGATCATGTCAACTCTAGAGAGTCCCCGCCCCGAGTCTTGTTCTTCACATGGAAGAAGAAATATAAACGGGAAGGAAAACGAAGCCTCTTACCCATTAGGATCAGGGTGATCGTCGATGCCACCGGATTTCTGTGAGGTTCACCCATATCCCAGCATTCCCTGAGGAATGACAACTGTTTGGCGCATTTATCGCTTATTTGGCCTGATAGCAAAGCGAAAAGGGACGGGTGCTGATTTCTACGGCGAGAGGTAAAACACATGCCAAGTTATCGCCAAGTTATCGAAAAAAATCGCCAAGGTTGCCGGCAGTTCAGGGTCACACTTGTCCCAAAATTCTCGGCTTGCCTCGGCTCCCTTTGTTGACCGGTTTTCCTTCCCGTTTATATTCTTTGTTCCATGGTTCTTCAGAGCCAGCTCTTATCTCCGATTCCATCTCGATCAAAGAGATGGATCATTCGGTTTTACCATAATGGCTAGTCTTTGCCCAGAGTCACCATCTGAGCCGGGTTTTCTCTGAAACTGACCCTTGAAAGTCTCTGTCCTACTTGTCCCGAAAAAGAAGGTTCTGGGGTGTTGACGACATCATGATTCCGTCTATGCGGGACACTCGAGACCTCAATATAAATTCCGTTACTCGCGGCCGCCGAACTCATAAATGAGTCATTCTAGGAAGCTGTAGTTCATCCGCATCCGTGTACTACGAATTCTGCAAGGCTCCTGGTCACCAATCCTACTAAAAATTTCGGGTTCGGACCACCAAGTTGAATAAAAGCAGAGTTCACCGAACCGGAGCCGAGTAGCACCATGCAGTCCTTCCTAGAAAATTGTGTAATGGTCCCCTGTCTCAAAAAGGGAACATATACAGTTATATACATTTAGTTATATACATATAGTTATATATATATATAGTTATATACATATATAACTATATAATCGAAATTCCCTAAATCGTAACTTCATTTTTCGACTTTTGGCCAGCTTTTTGGATTTTTGCCCCACTGTGCGTCCGGAGGAAAGCACTTCGGGAAAATTTTGGTATATTTTCACCGATCATGACCCCTAGACTCCAAAACCACCCTCCGTTCAAATGTTGATATATATATACACACACATATACTATAGATATACAGGGTGATTCCGAATTTTTTTTACAATAAAAGAGGGGTGATAGTACACATCAAAACAAACAATATTAAATAGGAGACCAAGGGTCCAAAACGTTTTCCTGAGGAAATAGCCGCCATTAAAGTTTAGGGACCAAAATTTCAAATAAACACAAAAAATGGAAAAATCGGTCGATTGATTTGCGGTTTTCATTAAAATTATTCTTTATGTCGGTATTTTCTTGAAATTAAATTATAAAGATAAATTTTTAAAAATGCCGATAGAGGGCGCTTTAGACTTTGGAGTAACGAACAAATATTTTTTACATCTCATTAAATGTTTTCGTAAGCTTAGACTCAAACTTAAATTTTGAGCTCAAAATCTGTGGTTGGGAGTGGTTAAGTAACACAAACTGAGCTGTGTTCAGAGGGTTCAAATTTCAAATGATTATAAAAAACGGAAAAATTGGTCGATTGATTTGTGGTTTTCACTAAAACTATTCTTTATTTAGGTATTTTCGTGAAAATAAATTATAAAGATAAATTTCAAAAAATGCCGATAGAGGGCGCTTTAGACTTTGGAGTAACGAACAACTATTTTTTGCCGTTGTTTGCATCTCTTTAAATGATTTCGGAAGCTTAGACTTAAACTTAAATTTTGAGCTCAAAATCTGAATAGTAGCGAGTGGTTAAGTAGCACAAACTGAACTGTGTTCAAGGAGGAGGGGGAGGTTCAAATTTAAAGTAATTATAGAAAATGGAAAAATTGGTCGATTCGTTTGCGGTTTAAAAAAAACTATTCTTTAAGTCAGTATCTTCTTGAAAATCATTTTTAAAGATAAATCTCAAATAATTCCGTCAGAGGGCGCCTTAAACTTCAGAGTAACCAACAATTCATTTTAACCATTATTTTTTGGTTCTAATTAAATGCTTGCAAAAGCATTTTAAATGTTCTCGGAAGCTCAGATTTAAACTTAAATTAAGAAGCGCAAACTGAAGTGTGTTCAGGAGTTGAAATTTAACCCTCTTTCCTCCTCGAGCACAATTCAATTTTTCGCTACTTAAACACTCCCAACGATTCAGAATTTCAGCCCAAAATTTAAGTCTATGCATTTAAAAGCATTTAATGAGATTAAAAATATAACATTTAAAAATAGTTGTACGCTACTCCAAAGTCTAAGGCGCCCTCTATCGGCATTTTGTGAAATTTATCTTTAAAAATTATTTTCAAGAAAACACTGATCAAGAAAACTGCTGCTTTAAAAATTAGTTTTAGCAAAAACTGCAAACGAATCGACCGATTTTTTTCGTTTTTTACAATTATTTGAAATTTGAACCCTCTGAACACAGCTAAGTTTGTCTACTTAACTAATCCCAGCCAGAGCCGGATTAAGCACTTCTGGGGCCCGGGGCTACTGGGAATTTTGGGCCCCCCCTTACGCTATTGGAAATCTTAAGCCTTCTACCACGATACTGAATGTCACCCCCCTCCTCAAATACACACAGACACCTTTGTTTTGTTTTTTTAATCCTAAAATACAAATCTTAGATTTTGAATATGTACAATATGTTAATCAATTTTTTTTCTTTGTTATCTTTAATAGTATTTTTAAATTAGCTTTTTTTCCGCGACCTTTTGGCAAAATTTGCGCTTTTCCTGTGATCTTTTTTCCGAAATTTGTGTTTTTCCTGCCACTCTTTGACGAAATTCGCGTTTTTTTCAAGCGATCTTCTGTAGAAATTTACACTTTTTCCGCGTCTCTTTGACAAACTTCGCTCTTTTCCGCGATCTTTTGACTAAATTTGTGCTTTTCCCGTGATCTTTTCAAGAAATTCGCGCTTTTCTGCCATCCTTTGACGAAATTCGTATTTTTGCGGATTTCTGTCAAAATTCGCGTTTTATCGGCAATTTTGTGACGAAATTCGCGCTTTTTCTCGGTTCTTTGTCAAAATTCGCTTATTTTCGGCGGCGACACTTTTGGCTCTTTTGATTAAATTTACGCTTTTCTCGCAATTTTTTTAATGAAATTTGCGCTTTTTCTGCCACTTTTTGGCAAAATTCGCGCTTTCTTTTCGCGGTTCTTTTTCAAAATTCGCATTTTTTCGGCAATCCTTTGGCGAAATTCGCGTTTTTAGCGGTTTTTTGTCAAAATTCTCTCTTTTTCCACGATCTATTGACTAAATTTGCGCTTTTTCCCACGAACTTTTCACTTTTCTGCTGCACTTTGACAGAATTTACGCTTTTTCGCCATTCTTTCTCAAAGTTTACGATTTTTTTGGGGAACCTTTGAAGAAATTCGCAATTTTCCGGGGTTCTTTGTTAAAATTCACGCTTTTTCGCGATCCTTTGACAAAATTTGTGCTTTTTACCGAGAACTTTTCAAGAAATTCTCTCTTTTCCTGCCACACTTTGACAAAATTCACGTTTATTTTTCGCTATTCTTTCGCAAAATTTGCTCTTTTTTCACGACCCTTTGACAAAATTCGCGTTTTTCCGCTGTCCTCTGTCGAAATTCGCGTTTTTTCCCGATGATTTGAGAAATTTTGCTCTTTTTCCGCGAATTCTTGATTATATTTGCACTTTTTCTGCGATCTTTTAAAGAAAATCGCGTTTTTCCTTCCTCCCTTTGATGAAATTCGCATTTTTTTTACGATTCTTTGCCAAAATCGTGGTTTTTGGGCCATCCTTTGACGAAATTTGCATTTTTTTCCGCAACCGTTCGACAAAATTCATGTTATTTTCGTGACCTTTTTACAAAATTCGCGCTTTTTCCGCGACCTTTTGACGAAATTAATGCTTTTTCCACGGCATTTTGAAGGAAATTGCGCTTTTCCGCGATCTTATTTAAATCCGTTCTTTTTTTTGACGAAATTAGCGCTTTTTTACGCGACCCTTTTCGTTTCGTTTTCATCGCCACTTTTGTTAAACCTGGAAATTTTCGGAGATACAGACAGCAATGACGTCAAATGGCAATTCAAGTTAACTTGCAAAAAAAAAAAAAAAAAAAAAAAAAAAAAAAAAAAAAAAAAAAACTCGGCGATTTCGCGCAGCTCTTACACCCCTGTAATTGTTTTAAACGAAACTTTGGTACAACTTAAGCCTCTGCTGAGGGCCCCTGACTGGTTGGGGCCCGGGGCTGCAGCCCCCTTAGCCCCCCCCCCCCCCTTAATCCGGCTATGCTCCCAGCTATTCAGATTTTGAGCTCAAAATTTAAGTTCAAGTCTAAGCTTACGAAAGCATTTAATAAGATGCAAAAAATAACGCCAAAAAAGAGTGTTTCGTTACTCCAAAGTCTAAAGCGCCCTCTATCGGCATTTTTTGAAATTTATCTTCATAATTTATTTTCACGAAAATACCTAAATAAAGAATAGTTTTAGTGAAAACCACAAATCAATCGACCAATTTTTCCGTTTTTTATAATCATTTCAAATTTGAACCCTCTGAACACAGCTCAGTTTGTGTTACTTAACCACTCCCAACTACAGATTTTGAGCTCAAAATTTAAGTTTGAGTCTAAGCTTACGAAAACATGTAACGAGATGCAAAAAATACCGACAAAAAATAGTTGTTCGTTACTCCAAAGTCTAAAACGCCCTCTATCGGCATTTTTTGAAATTTATCTTTATAATTTAATTTCAAGAAAATGCCGACATAAAGAATAATTTTAGTGAAAACCGCAAATCAATCGACCGATTTTTCCGTTTTTTATGTTTATTTGAAATTTTGGTCCCTAAACTTTAATGGCGGCTATTTCCTTAAGAAAACGTTTTGGACCCTTGGTCTCCTATTTAATATTGTTTGTCTTGATGTGTACTATCACCCCTCTTTTATTGTAAAAAAAATTTGGAATCACCCTGTTTTACGCGTTTCCATGGATTCTGTTGTTTTTTAAAAAATCATCTAATACGCTGATGTGGGTGTGTATGTTTTTTTTAATTATTATTACAGAAAAATATAGGACAAAATATTAAAAAATAATGTTATAAATTATTTTTTATGCTGACTGTGCAACGGATGAAGAAGTATCGTAAATTCGTGGTACTTACGGAACCCGTTATTTTCCAAGTAAAATATCAGTATTTTCTTTATAAAATAAATAAAGCTTCTATAAACACTCGTAATTTCGCCTTTTTTAACAAGTGATTTTCAATAAGAAAATATTCGTACTTAGTATTTCTTATTGAAATGAAATTGAAATGCAATTTTATTGAAATTATTTCCTATTCTAGAAATTCCAGGATCCTTAGGAACTGCCTTTAGGAAATTTTAGTTTTGGGAGGGGGATTATAGGTTTTCATAATTGATTAATTGTTGCAAGAACAAAATAATAAGGCAGAGAATTTTTAGACAATTTTTGTTGATATATCATGATTTTTAGTAAATTAATATGTATTTTGTTCCATTTAAAATTGTTTTTCATAAATTTAACCGCTTAACGGATCAATATTTCTGGTAAAAATTTTCAAATAATGTCTAATTTAGTACATCTTTTACAGAATTTTTAATCTTTTATCACCTGCTATTTCAAAGAGAAATTTTTGCCTAATTGAATCAGAAAAATGCTCGGATTAAATAATTCAATATTTAAAATTAAATTTTACTTGTGAGATAAATAAATTATGATTGTTTTTTAAGCCTTTTTTTTCGGATTTTCTAAGATCGCGATTGTAATCGAACAAAATACATCAGATACATATTTTATTTTCTCAAACAGATTTTACCAACACAAAATTTGATACTCCAGAGCTTTCTTCACCAAAGTAGTCGCAATAGCGGACACATGTTTGTTGAAAATAATCATTAACAGTTGTTTCGATAACAGAAGTGTTTTATATGCTTCTCCCATAGAAATTAATAGAAATATATTAAATTATTTTTCCATTTGTGCTTTTATTTTATCCAATCAATCAATTACAAATATTAACCAATTATAAATAATTTTAATAAATGCAATGCGTTAGTAATCTATAAATATACCTATATTATAAAGAGGTAAAATTACTTTATTTGTAGAGGAAAATCTACGGAACTACAGAACTGATTTCAAAAGCAATGATACTAAAAGGATGGTGTTCCCCCCGAATCAAAAATAGACTATCTCTTATGTCCATACCGCGAACTCAAGGAGAGCGCAAGAAAAAGAAAAAGAAAAAAACTTTCTAAAAATGCAATTTTGTGATACTGAAAGGCCTAGAAAAATGAAATTTGGCATGTTAACCGTAATTTTTCCTATCATGATTTGTCGGGCATAAATGCTTCAATCATAATTTATTTATCTCACCAGTAAAATTTAATTTTAAATATTGCATCTTCTTCATCCGTTGCACAGCCAAAATATGTTTTATAACTTTATTTCTTAATATTTTGTCCTATATTTTTTCTGTAATAATAATAATAATAAAAACATACACCCACATCCAGCCGTATTAGATGATTTTTTAAAAACAACAGAATATATGGAAACGCTTAATATACATACATCCCACCCTCAAATTATGATTTTTTGCTATATGTATATTTCTTAGGGGAGGTGCATATTTATATGATAAAAGATCGAAACACGCATGTCAGTTTGCCTTACATTTTATTATACACTGTAAAAATTATTTAAAAGACTCCATGCACTCCTATTTGCCCCCCTGAATTAAATGATAAAAATAAAAAGCAGAACTCATCGAAGCGCAGAATATTTACATACTCCGCCGCCAAAAACTGAAGACATAATTTTTCGGGAGGGGAAGTTCATATTTACACATTAGAACATCAAAACAAATAGGTCATATTTTAGAAACCATTTACTGGATAAAATAAAAATCCAAAAAAAAAAACTAAATTAATATATTTCAATGAATTTTTCTAGTGAAAAGCATAAAAAACCCTATACACTGAAAAAAACTTGACTCATTTGCTACAGCGTCACTCCACCGCTTTTATGGAAAACGGTTACTTTACTGTGTTATGGAGCATTCTCATTGGTCATAAAAGAGATATTCTATAAAAGCTGTGGAGTGACGCTGCAGCAAATGGATCAAATTTTTAACAGTGCAGCACTATCGAAATAATCGCCGCGGGTGGTTTTCAGGAAACGCTATTCCTGCAAAAGACGAGGAATTTGACGTCAAAAATTCTGCCCAATCAGTTTCGATTAGGGAAAATCCCATTGGAAAAGCCGAAATATGTATCGATTTAATATGCTCTATTACACCGTGATAAACGAGGATTTAAAATAAATATCAAAAACAAAAGTTACGTATTTTTGTCCGTAGAATCCGAATCTGCAATAAAAAATGGGGGTTATAATTTAAGATTTCAAAGTTGGCCCCTCTGACCCCCAGGGGGTCGGTTGCGAAGGTCAAATTTGGTATCACTGAGTAGCTTATTTAAAAATATTTAACACGTATATTTACGTTTTTCAATGCCATATGTATTTCTCAAGTTATTCGACCGTTTCCAGACTTTTCGGACACCCTGTATATATATATATATATATATATATATGATTTTTGTCATGCTGTAACTATCGTATTTATGAACCGATTTGAATGGAACTTGGTATGTGCATAGTACATACAAATGTCTCGACCGAGTTCGTTGTCCAGCATAATCCGCCATCTTGTTTCAAAATGGCGGTCATTTAATTTTTTTATTTAAAATTTAAAATTAAATGCGAAAAATTTAAAAGATGAAAAATATTTTTCTTTTATTGATTAAAACATAAAACAACGATTCCAGAACACTTTTTGTTTTGCCAATATCTTAAAAAATGACTGAGTTATAGCACTTTGAATTTCTAGTATGGCTGACATTTTGAAACGATCTGGTTTTTGTGACGTGATAACACGAGTATTTATAAATCAATTTGGATGTAACTTGGTGTGTACACAGTACAAAATGAGTCCTGGACCGAGTTCGTTAGCCAGTTCCATCCGCCATTTTGTTTCAAAATGGCTGCCATTAAATTTTTTTTAATTTAAAATTAGGCACAAGAAAGTGAGATAGTGAAAAAAAAAATTTTTATGCATTTGACCTTGATACAAAGATTCCAGATAATTTTTTTGTTTCGTCTGTATCTTAAAAAATGGCTGAATTATAGCACTTCTAATTTCTCGTGTTGCTCACATTTTGAAATGATCTGATTTTCGTCACGTGATAACACGCGTATTTATAAACCGATTTGGATGTAACTTTGTGTGTACATAGTACGTACCGATGTCTGGACCAAGTTTGTTGGCCAGTTCCATTCGCCAACTTGTTTCAAAAGGGCGAAATATTAATTAAAAAAAATTAAATTAGGTGCAAATAATTAAGAAATTAAAAAAGATTTTTCTTTTATGTATTTGACCTTGATGCAAAGATTCCAGAGCATTTTTTGTTACATCTATATCTTGAGAAATGGCTGAGTTATAGTGCTTTCAACTTCCAGTGTGATTGACATTTTGAAACGGTCTGAAATTTTTCGCGCGATAATACGCATATTTATAAAACGGATTTGGATATAACTGCGTGTGTACATAGTACATACCAATGTCTTGACAGAGTTCACTGACCAACTTCATCCGCCATCTTGTTTCAAAATGTCGTCCATTTAAGTTTGTCAAAAATCTTTTAAATTTATAATGATGTACAAACAAAAAAGTAGAAATTGAAAAAAGATTCTTTCTAAAGTGTTTCATCTTAATAATGAATTCCGGAGTGTTTTTTGCTTTGTTTTTCCCCTAAAAAACGCCTAAGATATAGCAGTTTGAATTTCTAATGTGGGTGACATTTTTTTTTTTTTCTTTAACAATTTAACCGCGACAGCACTCTTATATATTAATCGATTTCGATGTGAGTGTGCATGTGCACATGAATTAAGATTTCGACCAAGCTCATTGGTTTGTTTCATTTATTATGCTGTTTTAAAATGACATACACTTCATGATATCGTGGAATTTGGTGAGCCTATAAATCGCTTAAAGTAAAACCAGCTTGAATAAAAGATGATTAATTTCTAAAAGATCCCATTAATATTCAGTATTGACAAAAAATTAGTGTTCAGTCTTATATAATCGGGTTCCACTGGTTTGAGCCTCGTATGTTTGAATAATATAACTTCATTTAAAATAAATAAATAAATAAATATGGTATATGAAAGCTACCTCTTCCTCCCGGTACCGCCGGAAGCACTTTTTCTTTTCGTTTATTTATTTATTTATTTATTTTTGCGATAAGAGTTGCTCATATCAAAAACTTGTAAATAAAAAAGTTTTAGATAATGTTAAGAAAATTTATAATAAATTTAATTGGATTTGATATCGTGAGAATTGACAAAGTTATGAGTTTTTTTTCTCCCCAAAACCCTATTTTTTTCGCCCCTTGAGCAAATTTTTAATTTTATCAAAAATCCGTCATGCATAAACTTTTGGCCCATTTTTTAGAAGTAATATAAACTTTAAACTGATTCGACATCTATTTTAATTATGAAATTATGGGTTTTTTTCGGTTTTCACAAAAGCCTTCCTATTTTCAATCCCTTGGTCCGATTTTGCCCATTAACGAACTTGACCCAGATTTTATACCCCTAATATTATGTATCAGTTTAGAAGATTTGAGCAGAACTATAGAAGTTATCCTGTCCATAAAAAATGATGTAGGTGGATAGATAGATAGATAAAATTTTTTACTAAAGTTAATTTTCGGGTCATGGTCGGTGTAGATCTGAAATTTTTTTTCAGAAGTTTCAACATAGGAGCGAACGCAATAGGTAGTATTTTACACGAAATCTACCTAATATTTCATTCGATTTGTTGGTTGCTTATATTAGGTTTAATGGCGCAAAATCCCTTGAGGAACATACCACGCCAGATATTTCATACGAAATCTACCTAAAATGCTCTGAAATATTTGTATTAAGTTCAAACATATAAAAAAATTCAAATTTTAAAATTTTCGTACCCAATTTTAAAATTTAAAAAATTTAAATGGCCGTTATTTTGAAAAAAGATGGCGGATTAAGCTGGCCAACGAACTCGGTTGAGGCATCGGTATGTACTATGTACACACCAAGTTAGATCCAAATCGATTCCTAAATACGTGTGCTATCACATGACAAATATCAGATAGTTTCAAAATATCAGCCACATTAGAAATTCAAAGGGTTATAACTCAGCCAATTTTAACACTTTCCAACGAATTTGAAAAGTGTTTATGATTTCGGTTTGTTTGGCCGTCTAGCCGCGTTCTCTAACCACCATAAATATACTCGGATTGCCCAGAAATTATTGGACGTTATAGGCATTTACCCTTAGCACGAAACCTATTTCAAATGAAATTTCTAACATTATTAGTTTATTTACAGAGACAATCAAAATTTTACCGTTACATTACGGCCTATGGAAAAAATCGTTTCAAATGAATTTTAAAGATGTTATACTCTGTCAATCATATTAAAATTTACATGCATTTACGAAGTGCACTAAAATATGCATTCTGTAAAATATGTGGTGAAAAAAATAACTGTTATTCATTTACAGAAGAGAAAAATTCCATTACATAATGGTAAAGGGTTTAATTGTGTGATATAATTTTAATTATGTTGACTATCTTATGGATAATAAAATTGGTATGCGTCGCTGAGGCTTATAAGTTAAATTTTACAATATAGTCATGCATAATACGAAGTCCATAGAATTTACAGGGACACACAAAAGATTTCAAATGGTATATTCTTTCCGAAGTGCTATATATGTATCCAATGATGCTAACGGATGGATAAGATGCATCTTAATTATGATATGCACGTTTAAATTTCACTAAATCTATGCATATTATATGGCGTTTATAAATGCTATAGTTGATATACAGGACAGGGCTACACAAAAGAGCTGGCAAACGTTACGGTATAATATGAGCGTAAATTACTTAAAGGTGGTTTTTAAGTAAGTTATGCATTTTTACACTGACCTGCATTCAGTTTACTAAGAAATGTTTGTAGAATATAGAAAAAATTATAAATAGGCCACGCAAGGAATTTTACACATGGATGCGCATGAATGGTAATTTCTGATAATGTTATTTCATTAGTTTTAAGAGTGTTTTAGTTTAAAATAATTTTTTTTTTCATCTGTTAGTATAAATTGCTGAAAGAGAAATTTCAACCAGCTAGGCATTTTCTTGCAAAATTAAATTTCCTCTTTTTATAGTATATGCATATATATATCAACCAATAGATTTAATGCAGGACTATTCAAAAGTATTGAAATGCATATTTGGCTATGGACAGTAACCTTATTGTTATTTCCCTAAATAACGCAGTTTTGTTAAAGATTTTGGTATGTTTTGCAAAGTGTTTCATAATCTATGCTTAACGCATGAATTTTCTTACTTGTTTAAGATATAGACGAAAAAAAAAACTTTCTTGAATCTTTGCATCAAAGTCAAACATATAAAAGAATTTTTTTTTTAATTTCTGATTTTTTGTGCCTAATTTTAAATTTTAAAAATTTGAAGACAATTTAAATGGCCGCCATTTTGAAACAAGATAGCGGATGATACTGGTCAACGAACTTGTCGAGACATTTGTATGTACTGTGTGCACACCAAGTTACATCCAAATCGGTTCATAAATATGATAGTTATGGCACGACAAAGATCATACATATATGTATATATACAGTGTGTCTCACCGAAATAAAGCCACCGTGATTTTTTTATCGTAACTGGACACGAAACAAATCCATAAGAAACAAACAACTATATTGAGAAAGTCGATATAGAAATACATATTTACAAGGAAAAACTCACTATTTACAGGAGTAGCTCATTCCCTGCCCTACTTGGTCATGAAAAAAAATGAATGTATAAAAAAGAGGGGCGGGGGGTCGTCCCGCCGAAATAAAGCCGCTATTGTTAATAACCATTGGTACAAATTCACGGCGGCTTTATTTCGATGGGACAGACTGCACTGTAAAAAAAAAAGGTCGATCTACTAAAAAAACTTTAGTAATCCTTGTAATTACTAAAAAAATTTTAGTAATCTTAGTCGGTTACTAGAAAATTTGTAAGAATTACTAGAAAAAAGTTAGCAACGAATAGAGTTAATAGTTTTATATTTTCAATAGCTCTTACTAAAACTCAGTTGGTGTGGCCTTGGTAGCATAGTGGTTATAGTAACGGGCTCCAGGCTAAAAGGTCCCGGGTTCAAAACTTGCCACCGCCAAATACACCCCGAATGTCTATAGTGTCTCGTTAATAAAGGGATTATGAAATTCCTGTCGAAGCAGTTAAGAATGTTTAGTGCAGCCATCTATTGTGGTTTTGCCGAAAATCTTCCGCTTCAGAAGTCTGGATGCAGCTCCAAGGAAGCTCCTCCGCTTCGGTTGCACGTAATGGTTATTAAAAGTAATTTTGGAGCTATTACTAAAATTTGCTTTGTGGCTCATACTAAAATTTTTTAAGTTAGTTATACAAAAAATTCTTTTGTTCAGTTTACAAAAGAAATGCTTGTTTCACTTGCAAAAAAAAAGTTTGTAATGATTACTAAAAAATTCTGTGGAAAACAAATTTACTAAGAAATTTTTAGTAACCTCTTGAATTTTTTTTTACAGTGTGTAAAACCATTAATTGTAAAACAATATATTAACCATTGAATCTAATTACTAAATTACCACATTGAAACATAAAATTGATAAAAATAAATAGAAATAAATACACTCGAAACTTGCAGAACCAAAGCAGAATTCTCAGGCCCACAAATACTTTGAACTGAAAATAAAGTGTGTGGTTTCAACTTCATATTAGCCATGAAAAAGCAAAATAATACGAATTTACCACATTGAAACATGGAAAAAAATAAATCATAATGAATACAATCGAAACTTGCAGAACCATAGCAGAATACTCAGGCCCGAAAATACTTTGAACTAAAAATAAAGTGTGTGGTTTCATCTTCATATTAGCCATGAAAAAGCAAAATAATACGAATTTAGGGCTACCAACACACATGAAACCAAAATAAAATTGTGAAAAAAAATAATAAATCATAATAACATTGTTAGAATGGATTAAAAAGGAAAAAAAACATACTATACACTATAGTTACCCCTAAAATGATGTAGCAAAAAAAAAAAAAAAAATCATTTAATTTGACAATACTAACCTAAACTCTATATCTTAATTCAATATCTTAATATACGATAAAAGAAGGAATAAAATAGGTAATTAATATATGCATTTTATACACTTTGAAATAATATTTTAGGTATTGTCCAAATTGTTAAAAGTTAGATTCAAGTTAATCTTTAATTATTAAAGTACATTAATAGATTCAATTAATATAACTATACAATTATTCATGCGTATGTGTTAATTGAAAATCTAGTATATAATGTATTGCAATTTAGCAGATGTCTCTCCCCCTCATTTTATAAAAAATTAAACATTGCGTAATATCCAGACAACACCACTCTCTTCCGTACTGTAATATCTACCAACACAGATACATCGATATAGATGTGGATAGTCACAGCATGACAAAGATCATACACTGGTGTCCAAAAGTTAAGCATAATTGGTAATTAAGTAGTTTTTTTTTAAGTAATGAAAGAAATATGAATCGGAATGTGCTGAAACTCCAGGTGTGTAAACAAAATAGTACCCGTCACATATTTTCGTGAAGAGTTTTTCCCGAAATCGAACAGGGGACCGTCAACAAATTGAAAAAGAACGAAGATCTTTTGGATAACCCTGTCAAAACTAATGTAGCAAAAGCGTTCAAACTGCACATTATGATTAATTGGCTTATTGTAATGTACTGTGTTAATTTTTACAAGGATAGCATGTATACTCGTAGAGAAATTAAGGTTTTTATGAAAACAGTCCTAAATCTTTCCAAGTTTTTTGCTTATAATTTGCAGAGTTCTTATTATAAAATAATGTTCTTTTCTGAAAATATGACAAACATCATTGTACACAATACCCTGTCATCAGAAATTAAAAATAATAAAAATTGTATGAAAAATGAGTATTTTTAGTAAATAATTTTTCATTGCGCATGCGTCAACGATATCAAAATGTCATTTGCATATTGTGTTAGCTAAATGTATAGAGCAACTTCTGCAAAAGTTTCAAAAACATAGCTTGAAAATTCTGAAAATGGGAGCCTACAGAATCAACTCAAAATCCGTTATTCCTAAAGGAAGCAAAAAAATCAGGGGTTTTACCTAAATATAGTTTTACGTGCAATACGGTGTAGGCACTAAACAATGGAATATGGATACAGCCCCTCATCTTTTTGCTTCATTTAGGGAATAAAGGATTTTGAGTTGATTCTATAGGCTCCCATTTTCAGAATTTTCAAGCTATGTTTTTGAAACTTTTACAGAAGTTGCTCTATACATTTAGCTAACACAATATGCAAATGACATTTTGATATCGTTGACGCATGCGCAATGAAAAATTATTTACTAAACATACTCATTTTTCATACAATTTTTATTATTTTTAAATTCTGATGACAGGGTATTGTGTACAATGATGTTTGTCATATTTTCAGAAAAGAACATTATTTTATAATAAGAACTCTGCAAATTATAAGCAAAAAACTTGGAAAGATTTAGGACTGTTTTTATAAAAACCTTAATTTCTCTACGAGTATACATGCTATCCTTGTAAAAATTAACACAGTACATTACAATAAGCCAATTAATCATAATGTGCAGTTTGAACGCTTTTGCTACATTAGTTTTGACAGGGTTATCCAAAAGATCTTCGTTCTTTTTCAATTTGTTGACGGTCCCCTGTTCGATTTCGGGGAAAACTCTTCACGAAAATATGTGACGCGTACTATTTTGTTTACACACCTGGAGTTTCAGCACATTCCGATTCATATTTTTTTCATTACTTAAAAATAATTACTTAATTACCAATTATGCTTAACTTTTGGACACCAGTGTATATATATGCGTATATATATATGCGTATATATATATATCAATATTCGGAAGAGGGCTGATTTTGGGATCTGGGGGCTATGATTGGTGAATATATACCAAAATTTACCGGAAGTGCTTTCCTCCGGACGACGGCTGCAAGAGGTAGCATTTTAGCTCACATGTTATCAAAGCCCGAGGTTTATGTCCCCACCCGTTCTGTATGTATTACGTATGTATGTATGTAACTCGATAACTCATGATAAATACATCCGATTTGCTTCAAGTTTTGGATATAGGTTTATTGTGATAAGCCGCCTCATTGATTAGTTTTGGGAATTCATTGGGTAAGTATAAGGCGGGAACGGGGGCTAATCCCCCTTCTTAATTTAGATAAATGGCTTTTTCATGCCAAATTATCAGATTTCATTCCGATTTTAGATATAGGATCTTTCTTACGTGGTGCCACCATGATTAGTTTTGTGTGTTTTTGGTTAAGTATAAAGGGGGGGGATAGGGTGTAACCCTTCCTTTAATTTAGATAAATGGGTTTTTTAAGCAGAATTTGTTGATTAGCTTCAAAATTTAATTATAGGATCATTCTGATGAGGCACCTCCATGACTAATTTTGGGTGTTCTTTGATTAAATATAAAAGGGGAAAGGGAATAGGGGGTAATCTCCCTTGAATGTAGCTAAATGGATTTTTTATGCAGAATTTACCGATAAGGTTCAAATTTTAGATATAGATCCATTCTGATAAAGATCTTCTCTGATTTGTTTTGGAGATTCATTGGATAAATATAAAGGGGAGTCTGGGCGCTTCCCCTTTTAAATTAGGCAAATGGATTTTTCATGCAGAATTAAACAATTTGCTTCAATTTTTGGATTTAAGTTTATAGTGATAAGACGCTTCTCTGATTAGTTTTGGGTTCTTTTGTTACGTATAAATTGGGGAACGGGCGATTACCTCAGTCTTAAATTAGATAAATGTTTTTGTTTTGTTTTGTTTTTCGCAGAATTATCCGATTTGTTTTAAATTTTCGATATAGTTTCTTTCTGATTAGGCGAATCTCTGAATGGTTTTAGGGGTATAATGGTTAAGTATAAAGGAGAGAACGGGGGATAGACCATCCTAAATATAAAAAATGGGATTTAAAACAGAATTATTCAATTTGCTTCGAATTTTGGATATAGGCTTATTATTATAAAGCGTATCCCTTATTAGTCTTGTAATTCAATCATTAAGCATAAAGGATGGAAATGGGGGAGATACCCCGCCTTAATTTTTTATCGAAAGGCATTATTCCTTGAAAAAATAAATCTGTAATATACAATTAGTGTGACTAGCCTGAGAGCTCATTGCCGTCAGTTTAACTGGGCTGTATATATTTATTTTATTACTTTTTGTAATAAAAGCTACCTGAAATGGCAGAGTTATAGCACATTGAAATTTTAGTGTAGCTGACATTTTGAAACGATCTGATATTTGTCACACGATATCACACACGCGTATTAGTGAAACGATTTGGATGTAACATGGTGTGTACATAGCACATACCAAAGTCGAAACCGAGTTTGTTGGCCAGCTTTATCCGCCATTTTGTTCAAAATGACGGCTTTTTAAAAGTTAAAAAAAAATTAATTTACAACTAGGTGCAAAAGCTTAGAAATTGAAAAGATTTTTTTCTGATGTGTTTAACTTTAGTAAAAAAGTTTTCGGAACATTTTTGTTTCGTATATATCTTGAAAAATGGCTGAGTAACAGCACTTTGAATTTTCAGTGTGGCTGACATTCTGAAACGATCTGATTTTTGTGAAGTGATAAAACGGGTATTGATGAACCGATTTAGATGTAACATGGTGTGTATATAGTTCATACCACTGCCTCGACCGAGTTCGTTGGCCAGCTTCATACGCCCTCATTTTTCAAAATTAAAATTTTTTTAAACCTTTAAACTTATAATGAGGTAAAAAAAAATCGAAATTGAAAAAGACTTTTCCCTGATGTGTTTGACCTTAGTGCAAAGATTTCGGAGCATTTTTTGTTACATATCTTTAAAAATGGCGGAGTTACGGCATTTTGAATTTTTAGCGTGGATAACAATTTGAAAGGATCTGATTTTTGTCACACGATAGTACGCGCATTTATGAACCGATTTGGATGTAACTGGATGTGTGCATAGTGCATATCAATGTTTTGACCGAGTTCGTTGGCCAACTTCATCCGTCATCTTGCTAAAAATTGCGGCCATTTAATTTTATTAAAATTTAAATTTAAAAAGACCCGTAAGGCAAGGTGACGTCAACACGACGTCGTTGTGAAGTGACACTGTGATTTTGTGACCGTCGATGTGACGTCACGTGACGTCGATGTGAAGTTACAGTGACTAGAATATGAAGTCGTTTTGGCTGTTTTAGAGCTCGTTTTTGACGTCATATTGTGATCACTTTTTGAAGTCACTGTGTGACAAATTTGTGAAAAATGTGTTATTTGTGTCTATTTTGGCATTAACATTGTGAGGAAACTGTGACGAAAGTGACAATGCCTTCAAACCACATTGGACCAATTTGTGAAATACAGGGTGAGTCTAAAATTTTGGGATAAACTTTGACAGGTGGTAGAGCTCACTATGACAAACAATTATTGTATAGGAATATGTGACCGGGATTGATGCGTTGAGGTACAGGGGAAATCAATCTGGCCCTTTAGCTTATTTCAAAATTTCGAATTCATACCAGAAAATTTCCATACTTTTCTTTTCTTTATTCAAGAAAGACGCTTCATGATTACATAAAGAAAAATTCTGCTTTGAAAATTTCCGGTATGACATAGAAATTCTTGAATTTGAAAAAAAAAAAGGAAATACATGTACCGTAATTTCGCGCGTATTCGCCGCACCTCAGATAAGTCGATTTGCACCCAGAATTTATTTTAAATAAAAATGTGACTTACTTTTACTTAGCATTTATTTGACTTCCTTTTTTATAATAATAGTTTCTGTCTGAAAAATACTTATCTGAGCCGCGGCGGGGTATACGCGCGAAATTACGGTATTTCTTGTGTTTCACAAATTTGCTAGTTTTCCCGTTTTTTTTTTAAACTATTATTATTCAAAAAATTTTATTTCATACAGGAAATTTTCAAAGAAGAATTTTTTTAATGTAATTTTGAAATGTCTGTCTAAAATAAAGGAAAGAATAGTATAGAAATTTTCTGGTGCGAATGAGAAATTTTGAAAAAAATTAAAGGGCCAAATAGTTTTTCTGTTTTTTGTACCTCAACAAGTCCCATTCGGTCATATATTCCTATAAATAGTTGTTTGTTATAGAGAGCTCTAGCACCTCTCAAAGTTTGTAACATGATTTTAGACCCCCTCTGTATATATCATTTATGACGTTATGTAATTAACACTGTGGTGATTCTGTGACGATTTCACTTTTCTTGACGATTCTCTAACAATTTAAAATAAACAGGTCATCTGAAATTATAATTACTGCATGCTATGCTTCTGTCAAAACTGGTCTCGAGTCCTAAAATCATGTACTCAAAAATTATAAAAAAAAAAAAAAAAAACACTGTATAGTATATATAAATAGTCACATACAGTATCGAGACTTTCTTCTAAATTAAAGTTAAAAATTCATTTTATGTCACTTGCCTTACAACTGTTACAGATTGTGTTGTTTTTAATATTTGAAGAATATTCCTTTTTAGCTCACAGGCTATCATAGCCTGAGAGCTTATGTGCCCGCCCGTTCTGTATGTATGTACGTGCGTAACGCGATAACTCATGATAAAAATATCCGATTCATTTGAAATTTTGTATATAAGTATATCCTGATAAGGCACTTCCCTGATTAGTTTTTGGAGTTCATTCGATATGTATAAGGGGAGGGACGGGGGTTCATCCCCTCCCCTTAATTGATATAAATGGGTTTTTAATGCAGAATTATCAGTTTTCGTTCAAATCGCTGAATGGTTTTGGATGTTTCATGGTTAAGTATAAAAGAGGGGGATAACTCATCTTAAATTATATAAATGTTTTTTATTATTAAGAATTTTCCGATTTGCTCTGAATTTCGGATATAGATTTTTTTTTTATGATAAAGCATGTCCGTGATTAGTTTAGGGGGTTCAATGATTAAGCATAAAAAGAGGAAAAAGGGAGCTGTTTTCCCTCCGTTCATTTTTTTCGAACGGAATTGACCCTTGAAAATATAAGGCTGTAATGTACTATTAGTATGCGTACCTGTGAGCTCAATGCCATCAGTTTAACTGGGCAATATTCTATTTATTAAAAATATTTATACATCCACCCCATCCTCATAGTTTTCTCTTCGCACGTCCCTGTACAGAGATATTCAGCCGAAATGGGTTAAATAAACCTAAAATGAATAAGTATTTAATGCAAAAAGATTTTATAATGTGACTTGCTTTCAAATGAAGCGTGATTATTCCTCGAGCGGCCAAAGTTGATATGTAATCTATCTCTGTTTCGACCCACAAGCATTAACAATTGCTTCAGTGGCCCAGCCTAAGTCTTTAAAAACATTTTTAACACGCCGCTGAAGTGTGACGTTTCAACATGGCGCTGGGCATAAACAGTCTGAAGTGCCCATCCGTTTAACACAGGAGTTTAAAAAAATTATTTTTTACAAGTGTTAGACATCATTTTTAAGCCATTAAAATCTTTTCTCTGCATAGTTGAAGGTATGATTTTCATTAAGAAATTATCAAAATTTTGATTTTGTATTTAATTTTTTTTAATTAATTAAAAACTAGCTACTCTCCATGCGAGCAGCAATGGTGGCCATGAATCAGCGATTTTTTTTTACTGTGTTTATTTGTGTGTACGTACAGTGAATATTTGGGCAAATGGAAAAAAGTTACTGGAAAAAGTGTCAGAAAAAACAAGAGCGGAAAAAACGTGACACGGAAAAAAGTGACCGGAAAAAAGGTGACAAGGGAAAAAATGATCGAAAAAAGTGACAAGGAATTGATGAGTATTAAACTTGTCGATAAATAAGTGCTAAAAATTAGAGTAGTAACGAAGAGTGTGTATTTTATGTTCTGATCAGTGGAATTAGTATCTTCAGATATTATTGATAAAAATTACATTATCATTGCTAACATTTTTGTGATTTAAGTTGAACATTTTTGTGATGACATTATTGTTATGTAACCTCGGCCGACCCGCAAAGTATCCCCAAGGGTACGCGTGCCCCTTGCTCGGAACCGCTGGCCTATGAGAATAATATAAATTAGACATTTGGTACCACTTTAGTTTTTATTACTTATTTATCGACAAGTTCAATATTTATCAATTCCATGTCACTTTTTTCCCTTAACTTTTATTCTTTATCACTTTTTTCCGGTCATCTTTTTTCCACATCATCTTTTTCTGCTCTTGTTCAAATATTCACAGTGCACACAAATAAGCACAGTAAAAAAACATCGCTAATTCATAGCCGCCATTGCTGATCGCATGAAGCGTAGCTAGTTTTTAATTAATTAAAAAAAAATAAGTACAAAATCAAAAGTTTGATGATTTTTAAATAAAAATCATACCTTTAACTATGCAGAAAAAATATTTTAATGACTTAAAAATGATATCTAATACTTGAGACAAATTCTTTTTTAAAACTCCTACGTTAAATGAATGGACACTTCAGACTATTTATGCCCAGCGCCGTGTTGATGACGTCACGACTTCAGCGGGGTACAGGGCAGTTTCATGAGACGTCACAAATCGCCTACTGGAGGTCAAACAGCTAGTGAACTACAGCTGCGATTGGTAGCTGATAAGATTATGCGTGCGGCTGGAGGTCAAACGCCAAGGTTTGATTGGCGGATGAAAAGTAAATCAGCTGATTGTAACTTCCCTCAACGTAAGTCTTCCTGTAGCCAGCCAATCAGAGGCCGTAGTTACATTTGTAGTGGTTGCGCGCGCATGTTCTTTCACTCGTATGACACGTTCATATGACGTCACAAATCGACTATTGGAGTTCAAACAATCGTTGTGCGGCAGCTGTGATTAGTAACTGAGAGAATTATGGGCGCGGCTGGAGGTCAATCAGTAAGATTTGATTGGCGGATGAAAAATAAATCAGCTGATTGCAACTGCCCTGCTGATGTATGGTCCGATCCGCCAAAACTGGCAGTTACTGACTTCAACTTCGACTTTGTTTTGATTATTGAGTTTTGATTTTGATGGCGCGTACACGTTGTTTTTCTTGGGCTTTTCCTATTTATATGGATTCTTCTAAAAGTATGTTGTTATGTATCTCCTCTATCTCATGTCGTATAGCTATTGTGAATAATTTCGACTGCTAGTAGTACGAATGTTGTTTATAATTGGAATTTTTTTTCAGGAAGGAGTGATTGCTTTGCGGTGTTTACCCTGGATGTAAGGAAGGTATATGTGTCTGATTGAAAGAAGTAGTTAGTACTCAAGAGTAGTTAGTTACAATGGTCGTGCCTCAGCCACTGAAATCGAGAGAGTAATTGGAGAAGTTTGGTGAGTTATTTCAAGTATTATTTTCCCTCGTGTTTTGTAATATTATTTTCCCTTCTTTTTTTTTTAAAAAGTAATCAATGTAGTAAGAACGTAGCTGACAATGAAAAAACAAATTTACCGGCAGAAAGAGAAGTAATATTCTTTTAAATGATTGAAAATGTAAAATTAAAATTGGGAAACTCATAGGGGAAGTGGGACCGTAGGTTTTTTCTTTATGTATCATTCTAAACATTTCATCAATCACACACAATATGAAGCAATGGTAGCAGACAAAGATTATTTCAAAAATCAAAAGCAAATTTGCTTCATATACTTTTTATGCTTTCTGTATATTAATGACTTTTTGACACCCGGTTTCAAGTTCGCCATAAAGTTAATCATTTAAGTTAAGTAAATAAAATAATATGCACGAAAGATTAAATAATGCCAGCTCTAAAAGTAACACATTGACATATTTAATAAAAACAAAGTTACATAATTCATTAAGAAGAAATTAAGGGAAATCAACGTTAGTGAAAATAGCAAACGATCGCACAAGTAGAGTAGCAGAGCATAGACTGGCTCGACAATCAGCAAAATGTTTGTTTACTCTGTTAGGTTGCCAGAAAAGTCAATCTCACGAAGCAGCAATAAAGAAGGCTCAAAAGAAACAGCTACTTAATGTTACTTTGGCATAACTGTGTGCTGCACACTCCCTCCGCAGACTGATTGAAGATGGACATAATGTCGGATGGCCAAACAACTTGTCCAGAATGGGTTGTTGGCATGGATTGTTTGTTGTAATTTTTAAAAATTGTCACTGATTGTTCACTGCACAAGTGCTTCACAACTGGCACAAATTGCTTTTTGTTAGGTTTTTCATTTGAAATTAGCATAAATTGCTCTGTGCATGGTTTCTCAAAGGCTTGGCTATTGCAGGAATGTTATGATTTTGACCAGCCGAAAAAATCCAGGTGGGTTTTATCTGAAAAAACCAAGTGGGTTTTATCTGAAAAAACCAAGTGGGTTTTTTTCAAAATTTCAACTTTAAGTTACACATATAGTATATTTGTATTCCATATATAATATATTGTAATATACTTCTTAATATCAGTACATCCCTGATAAAGTTTATAACCATCACCCCCCTCCCCAAAGAAATGTCCTAATTATACCCATGGCAATTTTTAAAAGAAATAATTGTTAGTTTATCTCTGTAGTATGTGTAACTAACACAGATTTTTTCCCATTAAAAAATACTTTGATGTATAATCCATTCTATGTTATAGAATAGAAACTCATAGCAAAATATTATATATGCTGAGAATCCTAATTTAATATCAGTACATCCCTGATAAAGTTTATAACCATCACCCCCCTCCCCAAAGAAATGTCCTAATTATACCCATGGCAATTTTTAAAAGAAATAATTGTTAGTTTATCTCTGTAGTATGTGTAACTAACACAAACCGATTTTTTCCCATTAAAAAAATACTTTGATGTATAATCCATTCTATGTTATAGAATAGAAACTCATAGCAAAATACCATATATGCTGAGAATCCTAATTTAATTATGTAGAAGTACTTGGCTTATTCTATTAATTAGTAATAATAGAAAAGACTTACTTTACAAGAAATATTTTTTCCAGTACAGTGAATTTTCTTATACTCAGTTTCAATTGCACAAAACGTTGCTTCATTAAATATAAACTACCACAGCAACTTAATTCAATAATAACACAAACTGAGGAACTACTTTGATATACCCCCCCCCCCCCCCAAATCGTAAATTTGGCGACTTTTTTTTCTCGCCAAGCAAAATACCCATTAAGTTAAATACAAAAAATAAAATTAAGTTAAATACATTAATTAAAAATAATAAATTAATTAAAAATACATTAATTAAAATTAAGTTAAATACAAAAAAGGAATACCTAAAAAATACAAATGAAGGAATGAAGCTGAGTAACAGCAAACCTAAAAGGTCCGTAGGAAAAGTGCGTAGGGAGTGCCAGATTTGGCGCGTAATTTTTGGGGGGGGGTATATCAAAGTAGCACCCAAACTGATCAAATAATCATTAATTTATTCACATTCAATGCAGTAGAAAACAATCTCCTTTATCTCAGTTACCATTCTGACTTCAACACCTTTTGATTTTAAGTATTTGTATACCTTTACTAATTTTTTAGCTTTTTCGCAGCCAAGTTTGTTTCTGAGTTTGGACTATACCAAACCAAAAGTAGAAAAATTCTTTCAATTGAGATTGATGTGATAGTCTTCCAAAAATTTGCAAAAATCTATATTTAGAAGATCGTTTTTTTCAGATTAGCAACCCATCAATTTCCACCATTTTTTGGCTTTAATGGATTCAATGACACTTTGAGAAAACATACATTCAGGATAATAATCTGTATATTTTATTTAATACATCTTGAAAGTGATATCAAAAACAGGATTAAAATTTTCAAGAAACTGTTCAACTAAGCTTTCTTGCTGCCTTGTCAATCTTTTTCCTTGTAAGGCAGGATCTGTGATATTCTCAATAAAGTGAAATGGAGTAAGAGCTTCTTCAAACTGGTTTTTTATGCAATCTTTATATGAAGACAGTTCTTTACTTTCCATTACATCAAGCCAAATTTCCACCATTTGCCCAAGAGTACAACTATCAGCTTGCAACTTATCAAGTGCTTTAACAATAATAGATAACTGTGCATGAAGGTTTACACACTCTCGATATAACCCTTTGTTATCCAAAAAGGTTAAAATATTTGTGTCTATATCATCTTTTTGTTCAATTAATATTTCTATATATTTCTGATAGTTGTATATGAACGATAAAAGACAGGCTTCTTCAAAATTCCATCTTGTTTCGTTGGGCAATTGCGGTTTGTGTCCTTTTTTCTCAATCAGCCACCCATGTGGTCTATTATGGGTCCTGAAAAATTTTTGGATTTCAACTATATATTTCATCAAACTTTTAGGAGTGATTTCTTTGGCAACAAGGTTCATATAATGTGCTGAGCAGCCAAAGGCTAGAATATGGGAATGTTTTTTGGTTATTATATCTCGAAATTTCTTAATTTTATTTTCATTATTGCAGCATGCAGCAAATATATTTTTATCGTATCTTTGTGTTAATTCACTAATAACCTTTTCAGCTATTTCTGCACAAAATTCAGCAGTTTTCTTTTGAGATCCACCATCTATAGAATCAAACAAATGTGTACTTTTGCCAGTATGAATACTTACTGCAATAATGGAATTGTTACTTGTGTTGGACCATAGTAATAGTGGCATTTGTTAATTTATCTTCCATTAGCAAATCAACTGAATTATTAGCTTCATCCTATAATTGTCCAGCTAACTTTTATCTGTTAGGAGGAACATATCCTGGATGCAAAGCACTAATCATTTCTTTAAATGCATAGCTATCAGCAACATTAAAAATTATATTATTAGCATACAAAAATTCTGATATTTTCTGATCAAGAATTTTCTTTTGATGATCAGATGTTTTAACTGCATACTCTCCCATTGATCTTTGGTGCTTTGGTTTTGATGGCTGTAGAATATCAACATCTAGACCATCAGAATTAATGGCCTCAAGAATGCTATCTTCAGATTTCCTTTTCTTTGAAATAAATGTGTCATCATTTAATGAAAGTTCATCATTATCACTACTAAGCATTGGAGTAGAATTGGCTTTAAATTTCTTGCATTTACTCATATGAGAGCGTATTATTGCAATTTTTTTGCTAATTATATTATCACAGTTTTTACAAGTCACTTGGCATTTGTTCTTTGTCTGATTCACCATTGTCCACTCAACAGATTGTTTTCTTCCACTTCCTTCTGCTTTTCCCATGGTTAAATATATATACTATATCTGTATATATTATATATAAGTTTAATATAAAAAAAACTGAATTTTATCAAAATATATTTGTAGCAAACAAAGTAGCCAAATGAAACTGTCACTGTAGCAAGACTTGGGAGATATACAGTCAAAGATCTATAATCCGCACATGTTGGTGCCAAAGGTTGCGCTGATTATGGAATATTGCAAATTATAGAGAATAATGGATTATGCGTCATTTTATTATTCTTAGACAGCATTTTAATTCTATAATCAGTATAACATGGAAAGATAAATATGAAATCTAGTAATTAAATTAATAAGTAATTTCAAAAAATGCATTTTTAATGTTATTTTATTTTTAAAAAATTATATATGTGCTTCTATCTACATGTCGTTTTCACATTTACACTTTATCCTGCACATTTCTTAATGATTTTAAGCTAAAATTAAGACTGCTTCAGTCAAACATATACTTTGCTTATAACTCTCCATGACTTTAAAGTTTGTAGTAAAGTAAGCTGATTTTTCATTAAAAGACTTAAAAAAAAACACAAGCAACCAATTTACACAAGGCAAACTCAAGCAAAAGCCGGCAGTGATAACCGCACTCACGTGGGACTGTTTACAAACATCAGCTGTGAAAA
Organism: Maratus speculifer; assembly: GCA_964019185.1. Lineage (NCBI taxonomy): Eukaryota > Metazoa > Arthropoda > Arachnida > Araneae > Salticidae > Maratus > Maratus speculifer. The sequence goes on along the minus strand of OZ025293.1, from coordinate 410,300,490 downwards.
TAGCGCCACTTTTATTTCAATACAAACGTTCTACGTTTCCGTTATTCATTTTGCATGTTGCTGCATATGCATTAGAGTAAAAAGTAAAATCAATACTTGATGACATGCGAGTCGTAAATTCATAATCATCAACTCATTAACTGTGCTTGTTGCCAAATTAAGAACGTAAATAGAATGATAAAAAGAGCTCCCTGGCAAAAGTTTAGTTTCTCGAAAGATCGAATCTTGAGAAATCAATCAGAGTTCGCCTGTAGATGAAGGTTCCCGTTTGCTTTTCGTGACATTGGCGAAACCTCGACAATCTATCACTATGATTGGTTACATTGATTATACCTTCCCAACCCATAATATCTAGTTCTCAGTTGGTGTTGTGTTGCTGCTAGGACGCGCGACGCACACAAAATAGAGTGTTTTCATTGGTTATTTACTCTTCTGAACTTGCACAAACTGAAATAGCTACGAATGAAAAGTCGGCATTCCGAACGTTCGCGTAAGCTTAGGTGCGTTCCATAATACAGTTCAGTTTTTTACTGTTAATAAAATAAAAGAGTAATTTTCTAAAAAATACATGTTTTATTATGATTTTTATTAATTTTTTTATCATTTGTTTTAAAAAAATCATTTTTGGATCATGGATTTGTAAATTTTCTTAACTATTTATTTCATTGTTTACATTCATAAAGTAACGCAGATTATGGGTCCGCGGATTATAGATCCTTGACTGTATTTTCTATTTTGGTCAACTGAAATTGCAACTGAATTCAGACTAGTTTCAGAGAGATTGAAAGACAACAGAAACATTCCAAACAAGTTACTCCAGTTTCAAAAGAAAAGGGATTATAGAAGGGGACTTGGAGATGTATTATACTGTTCTCTTCTTGGAAATTCCTCCTCATTGTTCTGAAGTGTGAGAAGGAGATATCAAATGCAGCTCAAAGGGGAAGGAAGGAAGTATATCTTGTTCTGTTCTTGAAAATTCCTCCTTATTGTCCTTTCAGTAAATGGGGAGAAGAATGCTTTGAATATGGGAAATGGAAATTTCTTATTTACCTCAGGCTAAGGAAATGTTACAATGCCTTAGAAAGAATATAGCAACACATTTTAGAATGCAAACAATTCAAAAGAACAATAAAATCTTGCAATCCATCATTAATCAATATGTTTCAGAATGAGTTTTTTTTAGAGAAAATATTTAATATATATAGGCAATCACTTCAATTAAAATGAATAAAGATATTTTATCCTTAACAAAATATTAGTTTAAAAATTCTGATTCAGCACTAGTTTTAGTAAAGTACTTTAATGATAGTTTTATTGTTAAAATTATTACTAATAATCAATTTATCTAAAAGCAAAGCATAATTTTGATTACTGTCATTGATTTATATATATTTGTAATCAATTAGCTACTTTAAATTTAGTAATAAGTACATTTTTCTTTGAAGCATTCTGAACCACCTCCCATAACTCCAAAAACCCTGAAAAAACACAGTGGGTTGGGTTTTTTCTGAAAAAACCCGGATATTTAACAACCCTGTGGCTATGGGTATGGTTGTGAAAGCCGGTTTGAGTCTGTTGATGGGGATACTCTGTTTACCACCTCTGATGTTGAGATCAAAGGTTTCAGCACCTCTGAGTATGAATGATCCATCATATGGAGATTGGAGTGGTTTGCATACACCTTCATGTCAAACAAACACATGGGAATAGACAGTCAGGTGTGGCTGCACATAAATTGCTTTCTGGCCAGGGCAAGAAGTGGTAACTGGTTGTACTGTAGCAAAATGCGACTTTAAATTCTCTACAAGCTGATTGGATGAGGCATCTGCTGATGTCTGGTCAAAATATTCATCTGGTAGTGGAAGAGGCCTTCCATAGAATAGCTTGGCAGTTGTTGCTCCGACATCCTCTTTAAAAACTGGCCGAAAACCCAGCAGCAATGTGGGTAAGGCTGCATACCACTGGTCTGTGTCATAAGCTTTCAGCGCTGCTTTCAAAGGATGGTGGAACTCTTTGATCAATCTATTCGCCTGCGGGTGGTATGGGGAAGTACGACTTCGTGTTCATCAGCTGTGCAAGAGCACTAAATAAAGCACTCTCAAACTGTCTGCCTTGGTCAGTAGTAATATGTGCAGGACAGCCAAATCTAGCAATCCACTGAGTAGAAAAGTTATGTGCTGCTGTCTGTGCAGTTATGTCTGGGGTTGGAACAGCTTCTAGCCATCATATGTACTTATCTATCATTGTTAACCAATAATAGTTTCCCTGAGAAGGTGGAAGAGGGCCGACAAGTTCAAGATGTACATGATCGAATCTCTGTGACTTTCCCTACTGGAGATTTTGTATGATGTTATCTTAGACTTTTGATATGGAATACAATGCTTAGCCCACTTGGTACAAACCTTTCTCATAAAAGACCAAATGAATCAGGACCGAATTAATTTTGAAGAACTATGAATACTGGGATTAGATATAAATTATGTAAAATTGAAAAAAACTTAATGATGAAATGGTTGAGAAATGTAGGGTTGAGCTGTATAAATTATGTAAAGTTGGAAACTTAATGACGAAATGGTTGAGGAATGTAGGGTTGAGCTGTATCTATTGATAGATCACAATAAATAAGGAATGTTGAAATCAGGTAAAGTGTTTTTTTAAATTGTAAAATTTCCAAATTATCAATTAGAATTTTCAGCTCTAGGTCTGTTTGTTGCGTCTGGGCAATTTCTGTTCAATTTATGGGGTTTGGCATGGTTATAGCATTCATATGTGACAGTGCATCTGCCACAATATTATCTGATCCTTTTATGTGATGACTATCAGTAGTAAATTGAGAAATGAAATCCAATTGTCTAGCTTGTCTAGGAGAACATTTATCTGAGTGCTGGTAGAAAGTGAAAGTTAGCGGCTTATGATCAGTATATGGGGAAAAATTTCTCACTTCAAACCAGGGTTGGGTTTCTTTCGGAAGAAACCTATTTCTTCCAGGACAGTGGAAGAAACTGGAAAATGCAACAATATTTCTTTTTCCTGCAAATTTTACCAATGCATACTCTCCCACACTGAGTTTTCGTTTAGCCTGTAACCTTCTGGAGTTGTCTTGAGCAGGCTTGCAATCTGTAGAAAAGTCAGTATCATTTGGACAATTAAATTCATCACTACTGTCATCACACAAGTCAGTCATATTTGGTTTCCTTCCAGGGGTAATTTTTACCAATTCTGCTAGAGCAATTCATCTTCGCTGCTTGAGGAAAATTCTAACTTTCTGTGTACTTTTTTTTGCTTTTTTTAAGCTGCATTTGGTCTTTTCAGCTTTTCTTGCATGTTTTTTGTTCGTATATTCAAGAAGTTTTACTCTTTCAGGAGAGTCAGTATAAATTGTCGACTTACCTCACTTTTTTCCTTTAGAAAAGGTTTTTTTACGTGGACCTGCTCTTGGAAATGGTCTGATTTCTTCCAGTATTTGTGGCGACTCCTTTATGTTGATTAGAGATGAAGTCGATGGCTGCTGTACAGTCGGTGAAACAAGTACAGGATTTGGTCTATCAGTTACGTAAGATGATAAAAATTCATCCTCACCAAAGATATCATGGTTAAAAGGCCGAATTTCTGATGCACGAAAGCCCAAAACAATGTTATTATGTGTAAATGAAATTGGGTAAGCTCTACCTATAGGGCAAAATTGGGAAATTTCTTTAGCGGCCACTGGTCAGTAAGACTAATTTTTCAAATGGCCACGATGTTTAAACTAGTGGCCACTTTTTTATTTAAAAGTACTAAACAGTTAAAATTTCTATAAGTATTAATGTAAGACTGAATAGCACAAATAAATATGTTAATATAAATATACTGGAACCCAAAAAAGTAGAATAGTTGATAAAATGTAAGTAACGTATATTATCTCCTTGTAAAAAAGTGGCCATAAGGTGGCCGCTGATTGACAATTTTTCACTGGCCACTATTTATCATTTACTGGCCCTGTGGCCGGTGGCTAGTGCTAATTTTGCCCTTTAGCTCTACCCACACATTCAGCTACATCTTAAATTGTAATTGGACGACCTGCGTGTGATAACATCCACTGGCTACAAGCAGAATTATAAGACTTTTTGAAAGAACCAAACACACTAAGATCCAGTGGTGGTAATTTGTGAGAGGTATGAGGTGGAAAGGTCAAAATATCATTCCATGACTCTTGCAGAAGTCAATCGCCTTTATTGAGATGTGGCTTTCATGATTATCCATAAGTAAAATAATCGGGGCTTGTGGTGAAGGTTTTGCATGACTTTCAAAATGCTTTAAATACAACATAAACAATTCTGGATTTGACCAACCACTTGGATTAGCAGATCCAACTGTTACAGGTGGAGCACCTTTTATCATATGTTCCTTAAAATTTTTACGTGGAAAAATAACCATAGGAGGTACAACATTACCAATGGCATTCACAGCTGCAATAACAGTAACAAGCTGGCTACGCTCTCCAGAAGTCAGCTGTCCAACTTGTTTAGAATCCTTAGTAGTAATTACTTTTGGCAAGACATGAACCGTTGTTACCCCCCCGATTCATCCACTTTGTAAATTTGTTCTGGAAAAAATTTACCCCTTTTGAGAACTTCTTCAAGATTATTAAAAAAGGTATTGACATTCTCCTTGTTGAAGTTTGTGGCCCGAGAAAGGCTGGTAGCTTCAGGTGTTCGAAGAGATAATTTTTCAGAGTGTCTTTTCATGAAACCTAAATACCAATCTTTCCCTGCGTTCTTATCTACATTCCAGTTTGAGGGCAAATCTTTTTTAGAGGCTGCAGCAAATTGAAAAGCCAATGTTCGGACCTCATTTACTGTAAGACCATAATGATGCTTAGAAGCCTGTAAAAGATAATTCACCGACATAATCTCTTCTTCATCGCTGAATATTTGATGACTTTTTATTTTAGATTTATACTGGAAACTTGCATTTGGTTCAGCTTTTTTTTTTTAAATTCTTGACATGGCGACTGAGGGTACTCTTGCTTACACAGAAAGTTATTGCAGCTTCTCTGACATCTCACTTTTGACACTGCAGACATCTCACTTTTCAAAACTTTTTCTGCAGCAGCTTCAAGCATATTAGGGTTAACAGCAGGATATTTTCTACCTTCTTTTCTTGATCTCACCATTTTTGCTTTAATATTTTCCTGAAAAAGATAAGTTTTGACTAAGTAAAAGTAATTCCTTTTTGTACCATTTACACACAGTTTAAATTCTGCATTTTATTTTGTAAAAATGTTTGTTTACATGTGGAACACCTTAGAGTTAAATAAAAATAGTCCCTTTTGTACTATTTCGATTTTAAATTCTACATTTTATTTTGTAAAAATGTTTGTTTACATCTGGGGCACCTTGGGACATGTCCCAAGGACCTCCCAAGGTGCCCCACAACTGCGTGTCCCAACCTTCCCCATCTCACATATTATATATTCAAAACTCTTACATTGTTAGGGTTAGCATTACAGTCTATTTTTTACTATTAAAATAACAATAAATCCATGTTTTTTCATCAAAACATGCTCACACTTATATTATTTCATTTCTTTTATGAGAAAGTTATTGTACAAAACACACATTAATGTTACTCAGCCTCATTCAAACAAATAAAATTGTATTATTTATTACCTGCAAACACCAGAGATTCCAAAGCACATGGAAGAGTAGACTGTAGTGCCATCTATTAGCACCTATGAGTACTAGTTCGTGGCTGCAAAATGAAGCCTGAAAATTGAGATGTCCCAAGGTGGGCCATGTCCCAACATGCCCTACCTTCCCCTATAATTTTTTTCTGTTTGGGAAAGTTTGGGAGAATGATTCCCTATTCACTGTCTGTGACAATGATCCTCCTATAGCAAAATCTGATGCATCGACTTGTAAAACTAACTCAGCATCTGGTTTTGGATGTGCTAATAGAACCACATTTGCAATTAACTTTTTACAATTGTTAAATTCTTTCTCTGTTTTATCTGACCAATCAAGCTTTGTCTTATCATTTTTCTTTGGCCTTTTTAAATAAGAAGTTAAAAACACTTGATGGTTTGCTATGTTTGGTAAAAATCTATGAAAAAAAATTAAAAATCCAAAAAAATTGCTGATGATCAATGGTTTTGGACTGAGGATAATTTAGAATAGGCTTAACTGTATCAGGTAAGGGTTTAGTGCCATTGCTAGTGATTAAGTGGTCTAAGAAAGAAATTTCTGTTGCACCGATATACATTTTGAAACATTTTTGGTTAATCCATATGAATTTAGCCTCTCTAAAATGGTTCGTAAATGAGCTTTGTGTTTCTCCTCATTAACACTAAATATTAAAATGCCATCTAAATAGATATAAAAGAATGAAAGATCACCAGAATTTCATGCATGAATCATTGAAAAGTTTGTGCAGCTCTGCATAGCCTAAAATTTAAATACAGAAACTCAAATAACTCAGATGGGGGGCAAACTGCTGTTTTCTGCACATGGTCTTTGTGCATAAGAATGTGGAAATAGGTGCAAACAATATCTAATTTTGAGAAAATCTTTTTGCCATGCAAAGTATTAGAAAAATCCTGGATGTCTGAGGTATGGGATGCCGATCCGGTACTGTACAGTAATTTAATCTCCTGTAGCTTCCTACGGGGTCGATGCTACATGAAGAGGAGATGACCAAGGGGATTTAGATGGATGACAGATGCCTTGTTCCCTCATGAATTGAAACACTTTCCCCCCCCGGCTTTATAGAGTTTTGGATTGAGGCTTTTTGACTTACTATGCATTGGCAGGCTAGTTGTTTCAATATGGTGCACTGTATTGTACTTAACAGAAGTAATGCCAGGTGTCAATTTAGTTAATTCTGATAATATTCAATGATATATGGAATCATCAGAAATTAGTTTGATAGAAAAATGATGAGCAGAATTTGAATTCCATATTGAGTTAAGTTATACTGTCTATGAGTTTGTCTTTTAAAATCAATTAAGATGCTAAAATGTTGTAAAAAATCAGCCCCTATTATTGGCATAGAGACATTAGTTATTAAAAATTTCCAAGTGAAATTTCATCGAAGACTTAAATCCACATTCATAAGTTTGGAATCATATGTGCGAATTTTTGAATTGTTGGCTGCAAATAATTGTAGTTAATCAGGTTTTAGATTTTTTTTCCCATTTTTTGTGAGTGGTATACAAAAGACATGCAATCCTGAATCGATTAGGAATTTTAAGTGATTTTTTTTGTCATAAACATGTAAGCGACATGATTTTGCCACTATCGCCGATGTATTTCGATTGACAGCCACTACTGGAGTTTTCCTGATCAGTGATACTAATATAGGTACAGGGTGAGCAACATTTTCGTGCAAGTTAAAAACAATAATTGGCATTATGATCACGGGAGTATCGCATGAAAAACTACAGTGTTTAAAACCATAATAATAATATTTATCTGTGAACAATATTTAACCAGTTATAATCTCATTTCTCAATATGAATGCAAATTTAATTTTGAATAACAGAACTATATCAAAAGCCTAGTAATGTGCACCATATACAAAGTAATGAATATCATATTTTTTTTACTACTGTATTTAGAACCAGAATTTAATGCAAGTATGCAAATGAAAATGAAACAAAATAGTTTACAAATAAATTTAACAATTAGGGCATCAGTAATTAATGAAATATTTGTGATAATCATTCACTATTGACATCATTTTTTGTAATTTTCAGAAGATTGTTATTGTAATTATTTTAGTTGGATAGTTTAAAATACTAAATATCAAGCGATTTCAGCTATTAAGTTATTGAAACAGTGGGATATTTCAGGCTCTTTTATCACATGAGCAAATATGGGACTTTGCCAATGTCCCCCCGGATTTCAAGGGGCTCCCGAATCCATATATTAATTTATGTTGCACCAGGAGCAAACATGTATTTTGGTGCCCCTCTTCCTTTGCAAGGTATATTTACAAAGGGAATTTTCTAATAACTGATTTATTTTAAGATTTGAATTATATAATCATAAGTATTACTGAACTATGTAATCTACTTTGTCAAATATTGGTTAATTAAATCTTGGAAAAAAAAAATTCCACTTTATAGGATCAGTAGTTTCTCTTTTTTTCCATATCATCTTTAAATAATTCAAAACTTTAGTTTCAGCATGTCCCAGACTGAATGATTTTAATAATACCATGTTAAACATGGACATAAGAATGACCAACAAGCAAAATATTTATTTGGCGCCAGAGCCGTCCTTACGAAGGACGGCTTAAAGCGAGGCCTGGTGCAAGGATTTTGAGAGACCCTTTACTTTCGGACTCTTAACATAATCTGATGTATACTATCAATAAAAAGAAAAGTTTTCACCTATATACAGTGTCCCGAAGAGCTAGGGTTCCATCACCTAGCTATTCTTAAGGAGTAGTGTTTGTTTATATGTTTGTAATGATAATTTTTGAAACTACTGAACCAATTTCAAAAGTAATGGTGCAAATTGATGATGAAAGTTCCTCTTCAAACATAGACTATATTTTATGTCAAGAACACTATCTTTTGTTAACTAAAATTATAAATTTATAATAAAAATTTTCTATTATACCTTCTTTTTTATTAAAGAAAAAATATTTTATATCCAAGTGCGGCCGCACCTGTCGCACACCCCTAAGGACGGCTCTGTTTGGCACCCCTTTGTTCTGGTGCCCGGGGTACATATCTCTTCTGCCCCCATTAATTTAGGCCCTGCTTACAATTAAAATAATTAAGTGCAGTGATAAATCAAAATAATAAAAAATAAGATAAGTTTTAAAATGATCAAATTATTAAAAGTAGAGATCAAATAATAAATTGTGTATAATTAGATATAAAAAATGAAGACGAGATACATTTATCTTTAATTATTCAATGAAACTTTCTTCATAAAGATACTCGATTGGTTCACATCAAAATCATAAAATAAAAAAAATTATTTCAGATTATGCCAATAATAATTATCAAAAAGCTTGATTAATACATAAACATATTTGGTAAAAAAAAATTTTGTTGATTAACAGTGATAACAGCAATATATTAAATTTTTTCTGAAGTTAATTTTTATTTTCTTCATGAAAAAGCATGAGTTATGTCATATTCACAAGAATTACATATTAAAATAACTACAGAATGATATAAAAATAAAATAGTTTGTAATTTTGTCCTTTATATCTGAGCTGGAAGTTTCTTTATTTACATCTGTGATGATGTACTGATTTTAGGGTTATGGATTTGAGGCAGTCTACTGTATTTTAACCGTTTTAGTGCCAAGGAGCTGCATCATGCTGCTCTCGCTAGTTGTGAAAAATGCCAGCATCGTGATAGCGCTCCTTTTGATGGTTCACTTTTGTCGCACGCAGTGTTTGATAAAGTGCTATTTAAATTTATTTAATTTATTGTCACCTACCAACAGAAATACCAAAATGTAAGAAGTTTTCTTATTGCAAACGATAAACTGTGATTGAAAGACATTATTTTATTTCTGCAGTTTTTTCTAAGCTGTGAAAAAATATCTTTTTCTTGTTGTGATATAATTTCAAACATTAGATAAACATAGTGTTACCATGTTCATATTTTTATTCATTATGTTGCATTCTAACTATCTTCGATCGCATATGTTTTATATAAAGATCGTGATTATTATTTTTTTAATATTTCTAATTTTGATTTCAAAATGTCGGAAACAATTGAATTTTCAGATACAGCATGACGACAGCGCTGCTTGGCACTTTTCAGAGCACTGCAATGGTACTCTTTGGCATTAAAAGAGTTAAATTTGTTTATATCTTTATGTAAGTAAAAGTATTTTAAATAATGATGAATAATATTGACTGTGTGATTCCAAATCTTTTATCCAATGAATTATAATATTTTAGTTTTGAAAATCCATTATTTGGCATGATTATAAACAATAACAAAATGACTCTGGCATTTTATACAATTTCAATTTCTTTAGTTGAAAATGGCAAAAGAACAATTGTTAAAAATAATGACCGTAATGCAGTTTGGATCTTATCTAACAGCTTTGTAAAAAGGAACTGTACATCAGATTATAATTGCGTTAATTGTAAAAATTTTAAATGCATTTTTTATTCAAACAATTCAAATTTTATAAATAATTATGTCATGTTAATAAGTTTTTATTTAACTACTAAGAATGTATTTGTTAAAAATACATAACCTTGCTCATTGGTGCACAGAAACAAGAACTTAAATATAAACTCATATAATTGAAAATAAAATAAAATATAAAATCAACATTTCAAGCCGTCTACAGGAAAATATAATGGTGAAAAGACTAAAAGTTCAGAGATGAATGCTCCTTGAAAAGAGAGATAATACAGTAAAACCTCCAAAGTTGACCACCTCTCTATGTTGACTGAAATTTATTAGTTTGAATGGTCGCAATGCATTTTCAATGGAGATTTACCTCTCTATGTTAACCACCTCCATAAGTTGTATGTTGACCACTTTTTACTGGGTTCTACTCTCTGTAACTTGACCACTGATGTTTTCTTGAATTTGCTTTTTCCTCGGTTTTTTCTCCATCCAGTTTTCAAGAATTTCTTTATCAGTCATTCCGCTTTTGTCGGCAACACTCGAACCCCTTGTCATTCGCTTGCCCCTTATGGTTCTCCATTCATTGTTCTCTTCCAGTACGGTACAATGGGAGGGAAAATCCTGATTTCTTGGAATCTGTCAAAAAATGCCAGGAGAGTTTGGGATATACCTACGCAGAATTGGAAAATAACGTGTATCGCTAACATGTGAAATACCCGTTCTTTTCTATTTCCGTTCTTTTTCTAAACTAAACTTCAAAGTTTAGTTAAAACTTCTTTTTTTCTGCATATCGCATTGTGATGGGACCAGACATTTATTTACGAATTTTCATTAAAAATGGCGCAAAGAAAAACACTAAAAGAACTTAAAGGAGAAAGTGGATCTACTTAACTTTCTGGAAAGCAGCAGCCAAAGAAAGATAGCGAAAAAATTTGTTGTGAGCAAGACAACTGTGAGCAACATTTTAAAACGCAATTCAGAATACCTGGAATATTTTTTCGAAAACAGGGGACTCCAAAGAAAATGCAGAAAAACATGCCTCGATGCTGTGAATGAAGCCACGTTTCGTTGATTTAAAAAGATGAGATCAATCAATGGAAGAATATCAGGACCTATGCTTCAGGACATATCAAAAAATTTGCAAAAGAATTTGAAATTGCAGTCTTCCAAGCGTCAGCAGGTTGGCTTGAAAAATTCAAACTACAATATGAGATTTCTCAAAAAGTTTTTTGTGTGGAATTAAATGAGGTTTTAGCTGAATCTTTGTATGAAGCTTATTCAAAATGAAGCCATGAAGCTTATATATAATATAATATAATAAGGCGATGATGATGAAGCTCATTCAAAAATTCCCAGAGTTTGCTAAAGGCTTTAAAGATGAGGACATCTTTAATGCTGATGAGTGCAGTCTCTTCTTTAATGCAATGCCAGATAGAAGTTTAGTAATGAAGGGTGATACTTTCAAACAGGAAAACTTTCAAAATAGCATTTTACTGTTCCTCTATGTGCTAATATGACAAGGGAAAAATTGAAGCCTCTGGGGATCGGCAAATACACTAAATCTCGTGCATTTAAAAATGTAAAACCGGAAAAACCTCTTGTTTTTTGGAGAGTGAATAGATCCGCTTGGATGACCAGTACATTGTTCGAAGAATGGGTTAGAGGAATTGATGCAAAAATGAGGAAAAAGAAGCGGTCTATTCTGCTTTTCGTGGACAACTGCCGCTGCCACCCTGAAGTGAATAATCTCACAAATGTGCAGCTAAAATTTTTGCACCCAAACACAACCTTTAGACCAAGGCATTATTCAGTCCTTCCAAGCACGCTACAGAATTCAACTTTTGGAATGGGTGATTATGAAAGCTCAAACCTGTGGTCCTTCTGCATTGACATAGTCAACAGCTGCATCAGTAAATGCTTTGAATGCCGTTCATTTGAATAATTATGCTTGGAATAAAGTTATGCAAACCACGATTAAAAGCTGTTTTAAGAAAATTGAATTTGTTACAGCTACAACATTGGTGCAAGAGGATGAGCTTCCTCTATCTCCCTTGCCAGTTTTTGATGGAGTTGATTTTGAAGATTATGTTGCTATCGATGATGAGTTAGCAACATCTGCTTAATCAGACCTAGAGACAATCTTTAATGAGATACTCTCTGAAACTAAGCACAACGAGGACTCTAAGATACAAGAAATGGATGGCGAAGAAGATGATGATCCAAGTGACGACGAAACTGAAAAGTACCCAACTCTGAAGGAAGAAGATATTAAGCGCATGATGGAGCAACTTAAAGATTTCGTGCTGAAAAATGTCCAAGCATGCTTAATGGATTTGTAAACTTTGAAAGTGCTTTTTGTAATTACAATGAACAAAAAGAGGACTCAAACAAAAATTGAATTATTCTTTCAAAAATTGTAAAAATGTGCTGAATCTTTAGTGAAAATAAAAATGAGAAAATGTTTTTTTTTTTTTTTTCTAAATTTTTTCTTAAAAATACTAAAACAGTATACTAATTTTTTTCTCATATTGTACTTCATGTTTTTTAAACATTCCGTAAGTTTACCACCTCCATACATTGACCCCTTATTTACAGTCCCTTGGGCGGTCAACTTATTGAGGTTCTACTGTATTTCTAATAAAATCAAATAGAAATGAATTGAAAGTTTGAATAGGTTGCCATCTACGCATGAAGAAAAATTAAAGTATTCATTGCAAACAGATACAGATTTAAGACTTTAAATTTGTTTCTGTAAAATAGTGATGCCAGAAAATCTTTACACTAGAATATACTTAACATAGAATATATTTTACATAGAAAAGTGATGTTTATTTTATTTAATAGCAAAATTTCTCTCCTAATAGTTAAGAATATTACTCTGCATAAAAACAGTGGTATCTTTGTGGCCCTTCTAGCCACAAGTTGTACACCCCAACTGTAAAATCTTAAATCTGTATCTGTTTGTAATATGTTAGTTTTTCCTTGTGTGTAGATGGCAACATATTCAAATCTTTTGATCCATTTCAATTTTATTTTATTAGAAATATTATCCCTTTTGGTGGAAGCATTCATCACTGAACTTTTAGTCGTTTCATGAACATGTTTCCCTGAAGACGACTTGAAACATTGATTTTATATTTTATTTTTAATTGTGCAAGTTTATATTAAAGTTCTTGTTTTTGTGCTCCAATAAGCAATGTTATGTATTTTTAACCAATGCATTTTTAGTAGTTATATTTTATGAAGCAATTGTCCAGTATATGTTTAATTTTTATTTATATTGCAGGTTCAGGTATTGAGTCCTTTCTGGATATACAGTGCAAATACACATAAAGATGTATCATTGCCCAAAGACTATATTATTACTTTCTGTTTACTAAATTCCTCCATAAATATCTTGTCTAGAAAGTAAATCTTTAAGTTTGAATTAATTTTCATTATTGTCGCATAACTACAGGAGATTCTGGATATAATTTTGACAATTCCTTGAAGGCTATATATTTGTTGAAATAAAATTTAGTTACTACTGAGGAAAAATTCATGGATATATGTTTTAGCATTTTTTCTCCTAAATGAAAGATCTATCTTTAATATATCAGTGAGAAATTAAAATAATTTTGTGATACTGCATCCTTTTTGGTATCCCCTACTTCATTTTACATCTGCAGTTTGCTGTTTAAGAGAAGGTCTACTCCGAAATCCTTATTATAATATGTACTATTCATTTGTGTAAATGGATTATTCCATTAAATATAACCCCATCTATCTGATGAAAAGTAATTGAAATGTATGTGTATATATCTCTGTGTTTTAACAACTACATAATACAGTTAATGTTCATTTCTGGATTTATTTGAGAAACATTATCTATATTGCTTAAAACTTTTTGAAGTAAAGAGAAAACATTTATACAGTTCATTCATTCATTCATAACCACTTGCTTCTTGTGAGATATAAAACATAAGATACAAGTAAAAATCTCATTCAACTTTCAAGCAAAAATAGAGAGTTTTCTGAGAAAGCATTTGCTCAGAAATTTAGATTTTATTTGCAATAGAATGCTGATGGTAAGAAAAAACTTTCATCAAAGTTTTCAATAAGAGATTTTTTGTCAAGCATACATTAAATAAAATTGGTCTTCCCTTTTTTTGCGAGGTGTGTAACAAATACATTTCACAAAGATCTTATTTATACATTCATTAGTGTTGTAGAAAGCAGAAACGTTTTTGAAAAGTGTATTTAACAAAAAACTTTCTTAAAAGTTTCATTTGTGAGGATATCTTGATATCAATAAGAAACTTCCACTTATAAAATGTCTAGTAAAGGATTTTATGAAAAAACAGACTTGACTGATCACTTGGATGTCCATACTGAAGATAAACCATTCACCTCTAAAGAGTGTAACAAAAATCTTTCTCATAATACTGCTTTAAATATGCTCACACATTATCATAATAGAGAGAAATCTTTAATTTGTGAAGTATGCAATAAAGAGTTTTCATGTGAAGATCATTTAAAAACCCACATGCTCATTCACATTAATCGGAAACCATGCAAGTGTGAATTATGTAACAAAGTGTTTACTAGGAAATCCGATTTAAATAAACACCTACGTAGTCACACTAAAGAAAAGCCTTACTCTTGTGAGGTGTGTAACAAAGGATTTTCTCAAAAGCCTTATTTAAAGACACATCATCTACTTGTTCATACTAAAGAGAGATCATTCAGCTGTGAGGTGTGCAACAAAAGCTTTTATCAGAAATCCGATTTAAAGAGACACATACTTGTTCATACTAATGATAAACCATTCAGTTGTGAGATGTGCAACAAAAAATTTTCTTCAAAACACACTTTAAAGTTACACCAGCGTGTTCATACTAGTGAGAAACCATTCAGCTGTGAGCTGTGTAACAAAGGGTTTCCAGAAAAGTCTTCTTTAAATATTCACTTACGTATCCACACTAAAGAAAGACCTTTTTCTTGTGAGCTGTGTAACAAAACATTTTCTCAAAGTTCTAATTTAAATCGCCACATGCATACTCATACTAAAGACAAACACTTATAAGGTTTTTAATAGAAATTATAAACATTTTATTCATTACAAAGTGTGAGACATTTTTAACATATTACACAGACATTTGATGTTTTTAATCTATGATGTTTATATCCAAAGATATCTTTATAAATGTGAAGTGCAAGTTTTTATAAATCTGAATTTAAACACATACTGTGATGAAAAAATAAACATCTCTTGCTAATTGTGCATCAGATTATCAAGAATAAAGCTACTGGTGCCAAATATTTGTAAATAAAGTCTTCTTTTAAATGATGTATATAAAATTTGCTTTGAGATCTATCTATGTATCAAAATAAATCAAACTTGGTTTTTTTAATTAGCAAGATCGAATTTTGACACCATTAATAAATTGTTGGCAGTCCATTTTTAATGATTCAGTAACACCAGAATCAACTCCCTGAATTCTCAATGACACTTGTAAATGATGAATTTATTATTGAAGTTTTGAAAACCAAAGTTTTTCATAATGTGATAATTTCTCCATTCTTTTGAGGAAGGTGGATCAAAAATGTTTCTCTCTTTTACAGCTTGACCATGCTGATCCTTGTAATGATTGCATAAATATGTAAAAGCATTGATTAAAAAAACTATGAAATGTGTTACATAATCAAACAGCATATTATAGAAGTTGATTTGAATAAAAATGTTCTTGTAGTAAGAGGGAACTATTTCTTAAAACATCCACATAAAAACTATTTCAGTTATTCATTTATTCTTTTTGTATTATTTATTTTTTATATTGCATTACTTATTTTTTATGTGTTAATTATTTTAATCTTGTTTTGCATTTTGTAGTATTTATCATCTAAGTGTAGTTTATATATTTATAGGTATGAAATAGTTTAACTCCCTATTTTTCTGACCTTTACTCTTTTTTGATTGTGTATTTGTTTGTATATTTTAGGTTTTAAAAAAATTAATTACAGCTATCGAAAAAAAAAACAAATTAATGTGTGTCAGAAGTTTCTATAGTTATTTCTTTTTATATTATTTTTGATTTTGCAGTAATATTTCTGTTTCTGCACAATCAAATGCAAATATATAGCATTGTTAAAGTTCTTTAATCATAAACCTCAGCTTACTACAGTCAAAGCTTGTTAACATGAACGCACTTAGCATGAATTACTTTTAACTTGAACTGTTTTCACAGTCCCCTATAAAGAGGAATACAAAGATTTGATAATGATAACATGAATTACTGTTAACGTGAACAAAATTTTGATTCCCTTTGAGGTTCATGTTAACGAGGTTTGACTGTATTTTGATCATTAAAAGTGTAATTTTTTGAAAGACATCAAAAAGTACAGCAGCACTTAGTAAAATCCAACAATATATCAACTGTAGTATATTTATGAAGTGATATTTATGATATCAGCATCTCACCTCTGGAACTTTTTGGGATCCTTGAAATATCTTGAAAAATTGGGTAAGTTTATGATTGAAAAACAAAAGATATTCAAAACTTAATTACAATAATTATTTACGAATTAATTTAAATGTATCTAAATCGTTAAAGATTAATTATGCAAAATTTATTTCAGATTCAAATTATATCAGATTATTTTCCATCACCTATATAGATACTGCAACGGACAAAATTGTACCCTTTTTTTTTCATTTTTATAGACCATAAAATGATAATTCAAACCAAAATAAATCAGAAACTAAGGAAACAATGTCTTTATGATAGACCGAGATGTGGCAGCACAGACATTCACTTCATCGAGTTCAAGGCTGAAATTTCAGAATTAGCTAAATCTCGATTCGCATATTTAAACGCAATTGTTCTGACAAGTCAGATTGTAGTTGAAAACACTTGAAAACCGGTCAACGCATAGGTTTAACATTGTGCTTTCTTGCACCCAAAGTTATGAAAACATAAAGAACTAGGAGCAAGAAAACACAATGGTAAACCCACGAGCCAGAAACTAAAATCGAATTTCTAGGTATTTTCAACCAAGATACGACTTGGCAGACTGATTGGGTTTTTATATGGAATCTAGTTTAAAATAATTCTGTAATTTTAGCCGTGAACTCAATGACATGATTGTCTGTGCTGCTGCCTTTTGATTGATTACAGTAGTCTAAAAAGTTGGTAGACAGTTTTTCTGCTTATTTAAATGTCGCTTTTTTTGGAAACCTTGAAATTTCAAAGGAGGTGTGTCAAGTGATAATACGGAAAAGGTGTGAAACTCAACTCCTAAATTTCAAGTCATTTCAAGAATTTCGTATAAAAGTTTCTTTTGAATAAATATCATACTTGTTCATTTAGTATTCATACAGAAAAGTCACACATCCCAGATAACAAATTCTTCAAAAAAATTTATATATATATATATACAGTATGGAACCATTTATCCGAAAACCAGAAAACCAGTTATCCGGAATGATATTTCTAATAGACTGATGTTAGAATCTTTGAAGAAAGAAGTGTCATACTGCCAGTTTGACATATACATTGCTTGAAACAATTGTATAGTTTGATAACAGCATCTAGTATTCGGAATATAGTTATATTATAGATTTTTTACTTAAATGCTTTGAAGACAGAAGAATTTTTGTTCTAAAGAAATTCCCATAAATTACCTTCTTTCAAACTCTAACATTTGATCTTACTTGAATCGGATTCTTAGTTCAAGTAATCTAATAAAAAAATTTAAATCAGAAGTAATACCACAACCACATATATACCATAAAACTTATCAAATGGATGCTGCTTTGATGTCCAACCAATTAACTGGAAATACCAGATATCCGGAATACATCTGACCCCAACCATTCCAGATAAATGGTTCTGTACTGTATATATGTTTTGAATAAGAAGTGGAAAAAAATATTCATAAAGCTGCATCGAAAAATTATCTTCTATTATTGACTAGCACCAATTCAGTGCTCCTTATAGTCTAAGAGCCAACAGCACAAAACCCTATGTCATAGAGTACAAGAAAAACTCCTTTATTTTAAGGAAGAGTAGTAATAGGGGAATCTAATGTTCTATGTCTGCCAGAAGTGAAAGGGTGTATAAGCTAAAAATTAATGCCATTAGTGGCTGACTTGTATGTTTAGCATTGTGTTTTCTTGACCCAGTTTTCCATGTTTTCATTTTTTTTTAATTGTAGGACAAACACAATACTAAACCTATGAGTCAACCACTAGTGATATTACTTTTTGGCTTATTCACCTCTTCCCTTCTGGCAGACATGTATCATTAGATTCCTCTGTTACTACTCTTCCATAAAATGAAGGGTTTTTTCTTGTGCTCAATGACATAGGGTTTTGTGCTGTTGGCTCTTGGACTATTAGGTCCATCAAAAAGCAACATAAAAACACTCTAAAAACCGCAATAAAAATTCAGAAATTTTTTACAAATTACTGCATGAAAAGTTCACTGTGAAGAGAAAATAATAATGTATTGGGCAGGAATATTAAAACCAAATTCCTTTTATTAATGCAGAAAAATATCAGCAAAATGCTAAAACCCCAAAATTATCAAAGGTCGCTGAAGATTAAAATTACTATGCTGGGATAACAGATTAAAAATTTCCTCTACAAATATCAAAAAATCTTTGTAAAATGCAGGGTTCATTGATTTAAATCAGCTTGATTTTAATCACAATTTAAATCATGATTTAAATCAACTGATTTTTTAAAAAAATCATTGATTTAAATCCATTTAAAAAAAAATATTTCAAACTGAGCTTAGGAAATTTTGTAATAAGTTTTTAAAAAAATATATTGTAAATTTAAGGAAGGAGAGAGACTGATAACTGAAAATCCACGCTTTTTTAATTTTATTTAAATCAAATATCACACTTTAAAATGAAAATCATGAATATCAGTTAAATAATGTCAGTTTAATGTCAGTCATAATATTCAGTTAAAATCTTTTGATTAATGCATATATTTATGTATTACAAAGTATTTAAACTTATGTGGCTTTTTTAAAATACAGAAACATGGGGACTTTCTGTGAGGATGTGAAAACATTATAATTAAATATGTTATTCAAATTGGTATTTATCTAGAGATCTCATTATGTCCTCATGCATGTGTAAATAACAAATAGTTCAATTTTCGTATAGTTTATTTATGGAAAAATTTGGAAAAATAAGAATGATTTCATGGTTAATAAGTTATATGTTTGTATGTATTTTTTTAAATATAATTTTAACTTAAATTACTTAAATGTAAGATGATTAATAACTAAAATTTTTAAAGTCTTTAATATCAAAAAATTAATTTATTTCCAACTTTATTTAATAAAATTACAAATGCTGCTTCAAAATAAAATCCCATTTTAAATTATAAGTAATATTACAATATATTGTTTAATTTAAATACTTTTGACATATTTAAAGGTGTTATCCTGGTATGGAATAAAGTGCATGGATAATGTTGATTCAGTCTGCTTTTTCTTATATTTTAACTGTCCATTTTTTCATATATTTTAAGATTTTCATGTACCTGTTTCAAAGAGGGTTTACAATAATGAATAAGCAACTGTATAGCGAAAACAACATAGCACTCCTATTGTGATAACTTGTCAAACAGGTTTCTTATCTGAGTTTTGGAATGAATACCTGGACTGTACTGTATTGTTGGACAAAAGGGATAATCATTTCACAGTTTAGGAACAGATTCAATGTTTAAATAGCAGAGATTTTTACTTGGCACAACAAGTTAGCTGAAAAATGGCAGGCAGAAAAAAGGATGACATTTGGATATATTTCAATGAAGAGCCTACAACTTCAGGAAAATGTGTAAAGGCAAAATGTAAGAACTATGGAAAAATTCTAATGGGAATATTAATAAGATTAAAAAAGCGTGTAGAGCAATGTTTATCCTATGATAAAAATGATGTTGATGACAATCAGTCACATGGAAAAAACATCACGAAAGAAAATGATGCATCAACTATTTTGAAAACTGATGTACTACCTCTGACAAAGTTTGGTGAATGAATTCAGAGTGACTGATCTGGCAACACTGGGGAAACAAACCGCTGCACCTGCATAGAAGCAAGTGTTGACCATCTTCCCCCACCATTGTTCAGTTGAGCGTCGTTTATGTTCTGTGCAAGACATGCTTTACTAAATGCTTGTTCAGTGTGTTGGTTCTTAACTGAGAACAGCAAAATGATTGAACAAATGATCATTTTAAAGTTTGGTTTTAAGCTTTGCAAGAAACCAAAAGAAATTTATGAGGGTTGGTGCAAATTGAACATCCACCATACTCACCAGATCTCAATCTTCCAGACTTCTTCCTATTTTCACCACTGAAACTCTTTTTGAAAGAAATTTGACCATATTGCTGACATCCAACAAAACATGACAAAGCTTTTGAACTTCATCCCAAAAGAAGATTTCTTGCGAATTTACCAAGACATCTATAACAGATCTCAATGGTGCATAGTCATGGGAGATGACTATTTCGAAGGATGGTATGGTAACTTTTGTTAATATTTCATCTACATTAATGTTACAGGACTTTTCACCGAACTTTATTGTCAGAGGTAGTATTAGACATAGAAAGATCTGCAAAGAGGAAGATGAAGCTAGAGAAGCTAAGAAGAATATGAATGCCTATGTAATTAAGACCTCAAAAACAGATATTAGATGAAAAAATTGCTAGGTATATTTATGAAACAAACTCTTCTTTTCATCATGTTCAACATTCTCATCTTCAAAATTATTTCTGCTTTAAGACCTGGGTATACTGCTCCAAATGAAGTTGAAATGGGCATATCCTTACTTGACAATATATATAGTCAAGAGAGAGAGAAATGCTCAAGTTACCTTAATAGACAAATAAAAAAAAAAGTAAATTTAAGTATAGATGGATGGTTGAACGTCCATAATGAAACCAATATTATGTTCTATTTTAATCACTAAGAAAGGTGAAAATTATTTATTTGAGATTATTTACACATCTGATTGCTCACATATTATAGAATATCTCATAGAAGTTGCAGAGAAGAGTTTGATAAAATGTGAAAATGAGTTTAAATGCATTGTGTGAAGTCTTGTAACAGACAATGCTTACAATGTAAAAGGTATGCACACTCAACTTGAAAGTGACTCAAATTTGAATCCGATTACTTACGGATGTTCCACTCATTTATTAAATTTGCTTGCAGAAGATTTAAATATTACAAATATTAAGGAGCAAATATTACATATTATTAAGTTTTTCAGAAATAATCATTTTGCGAATGCAAAATTTTGAGAAGTTGGTGGATCTAAATCAATAGTATCCCAAGAAGTCCGTTGGAATACTATGGCCGACTGTTTAACTGCATATTTAAAAAATTGGTCAATTTTAGTGTCAGTTTGTGAAGAAAATTGCAGCGATATTGATAGCATTGTGTATAACAAAGTAACAAATTTTGCAATTAAATGGAATGTTGAGGATCCTTTAAAACATTTAAAACCAATTTCTGTAGCTCTTGATAAAATGCAGCAGAATCATTGTACCATATCAACAGCTGTTAATGTTTGGAAAAAATTGCAAGATCTTATAGAAGAAAATCTCTATAAAACATGCCTGAAGAGTTTTTCAACTTGTTACAACCAAGCATTGGGTTCACCTCATTTTTTAGCACATCTATTAGATCCATGTTATGCTGGAATTAATTGAGTGCTGCTGAAAAATCAGAATGTTTACTTTTTGTGAAAGAAAAGTATTCACAATCAGTGATGCCTACTTTAATGAAATTTCAAGATAAATCAGAGCTCAAGATAAATCAGAGCAAGATAAATCAGAGCTTTCATGAATTTCTTTTTTTCTCTGATGTGGTTAATAAAGTAAATCATTTAGATTGGTGGAAATCACAAATTACTGAGAATAATGGTTCTGAAAAAAATATTTTAAGAATGATTTCACAATTGTTTACTGCACAAGCTTCTTCAGCATCTGTTGAAAGAATTTTCTCTACATTTGGTTTAGTTCACTCTAAACTCCGTAATCGTTTAGGGAATGATAAAGCTGGAAAATTGGTGTTTCTCTTTAAACACTTTAATAACAAATAATAATGTATTTTAAACCTAATGAAATTTATTTTATAATGTATAATTATGATAATCTTTTTGCATTTTAGTATTGGGTATATGCTCAATTCATTAAATGTATTTTTTATTTCATGTGTATTCCAGAATATTATATATAATCCAGTTAGATATTTTGTTTAAAAGCTACTCTATATAAATATAGTACATTTTCTTTTGTATTTTAAGATATTTAATAAAGAAATTTCATTTAAAAGAAGTTTTAGCTTTCAGTAATGAAGTATGTATGCATGATTTTTATTTTATCAAAAAGATAAGTAAGGTAAATATAGGATATTTTTACATAACATAGGATATTTGTTGAATTGCAGTTAGTGCAAGTGCTAGTAAAACACAACATAATTTGTTTTTAAATTAACCAACTGAATGTTTCTTTTACAAATAAATTTAAATAAGCTTATCTCATTCATTTTAATGATTTTTTTAAAGTTAATTTATTTTAAAATGTGTAGCCTTTAAAATTATATTTTGAATTTTGGAAAAAAAATTTAAAAAATCTGATTTAAATTAGAAAAATCCGATTTTTATTTAAAAAAATCACGAATCCTGGTAAAATGTGAAAAACTCTAAAAATCACATAAAATATTCATGAAAGATCCAAAAATTGCTGTGAGAAATCCAAATAAACTTTTTGAAAACAAGAAAGAATTTACTCTATTAGATCAAAAAGTTAATTGTCAATAGATGGAAAAATCACAGAAAATTAAAAATTATGAATGACAAATTTTACTACATTAATGAAAATTTGAAATGTAGTCTCAATTTCAAATGTTAAAAAAATAACAGTGAAATGTGAAAAAACATTGAAAATCACAATAAATATCTCCACAATAATCGCATAGGTAAAAATTAACTATATTAGGGTAAATATTTAAAACTGAATCAATTTTCTAAATGTCAAAAAAAAAAAAAAATCTCCAAAGAACTTAGAAAAATTACACGTTGAAAAACTTATTCAATATCGTTAGGTTTCACAGATCACAACGGAGAAATTAATGCTAAAATGACAAATGTTTAAAACAAAATTTATATTCAGTTAAAAATTCACAACATATATCTTTTTAGAAATGTTAAAAAAATCGCCTGGAAACACAAAATTTTGCATTAAATTCGCTAAAATTGCAAAACTTGAGGAAGAGAAAATTTACATATTAGATTAAAGTTTAAAATGAAATTTCCTTTTCCAAATATCAAGAATCTGCTGCAGAAAGTTGCCAAACATTAAAAAAATCACTTATAAAATGGTTAAATAATAAAAAATAGTAGGGATAAAAAATTACTAAAATGAGGTAAAACGTTGTACTCGTAATCGGAAATCTTTCATGAAAGATAGAAATTCAACACGAAACACCAAAAATCACTATAATCACATTGGCTATTGCTAAAATTAGAAATTTGTAGAGAAGAAAATTTATTATTTATATTAGGCTAAAAGTTTCAAACCTAATTACTTTTATAATTGTTAAAAAATTGCTATGAATGTTGCAATAGAAATCACTAAAATTAAAAAATAATAGAGGACAAATATTAGATTAAATGTTTTAATTTTTGAAAAATAATTCCTTTATATGTATACTATCTTACAAAATTTCTACTAACATTATACAGGGTGTTTCGAAATTATGTATTAGAAATGTAAAAGCAGGTAGAAGGAATCTTTGTAAACAGATTTCATATAGGAATGTGGGTGTGGAATGGAAATACAGTATTGAGGAGAAGGCACTGTTGAGTTACACAGATGAAAACGCTTTGCTGACTTGAATTGTCATTCTCCATATGGATTTGAAATATGCATATTACACTAATGCAGAGCTTGCAACATGTTTTTCATGTATGTAGCTGCATAAAAAAAAGACTCACACTCAGTGTATGGCCAACAGCTCTTGAGCTTTTTCTAAATCATCCATCTGTTATGCATGTTATTGCTTTTCCCGCTGCAGGAATTAAGCTGATATCTTCCAGTGCCCATATCACATCTCAAGGTATAAAATATCCACTCATGTAGAATTCCTGATCTGCCTCAACACTGCATTTCCGCCCTCATATTCCTATACAAAATCTGCTAAGGTTCCCCTTTACCAGACTTTATATTTCTGGCATATAATTTTGAATTACTCTTTATATGATAATATTTGCATTGTATTATTATTTATTTACAACTAATCATTTATTTAAAAATTTATTAATATATAATTTATTTAACCCCCTTTTTTTACACACATGCTGAAAAAATGTGAAAAATATCATTTGCATATTGTTTTACACATTTGAATTTTTACAGCTTGACCGGTATGCAAAAATGCAGCTCCAAAGTGTTTTGATTGTGCAAAGGGTTTCAATACTGAACACACTCCGACACATAAAAACAAGTGCCTGACCAGACTGATAAGTGTTCAGAATACTGTGATATTGATCTGTTACCAAACTGATATAACTAGAAGTATCAGACTACTGAAATAGAAGGTACCTCAAATATTTTGTTTAGAGAAATATATTGTTTTGACAACATTCTTATTTTATCACTTTTAAAACTTTTCTTGGGTTTTTCAAAACAGCAAAAAATCACTGTCCAAATATTTTTTTTTTACCTGAGTGAAAAACAGGAATTCACTTATTATTATTTTTTTATTATTATTATTTACAATTAAAAAAATAACTATGAGGATGTGAGTTTCAAAACTGACCTTATCCAAAAAATCAAATCTTGAGAAATCACAAAGAAAACCTTAACTGTGTCCATTGGTTTTCATTGTAAACCAAGATTTTATGATGCTAGAAATAAAAGGTAAAACTAGTTTTATTGAAGATTGTTGTATTTTTTTATGCAAGTTTACTGACAGATTGATAGAAAAAATACAGTTAAAATTTTTTGGATAGGTAAAGTTTTGAAACTCAATGTCCTCATATCTTTAGTATATTGTAGAAACCAGTGATCTAGGGTAATTCTCACCTTGGGAATGCTAAAAAGCTTCTTTTTTACTAAAACTCAGTGCAAAATCATAGAAAATAAAAATTGTTCTATGCTATTATCAGGGGAGGGGAAATACATCATTTTGCTTGCTAGTGGCGAGTGGATTTTCTGGTAAGGCAAGATGCATTTTTAGTTTATAAAAAACTGTAAATAGACACATCATCAGAAACACGTTTTAAATCTAGATCCAAATTATTGTAGCGTCAATATGGTACTAAGTTCTATCTTATGTTAAGCTTATGTCTGTTGTATATATTTCTTAATATTATAGAAAAAAAAAGAATTATAAAAATACATTGTAGTTTGTAATTTCGTCTGTAATCACATGCAATTTTGTCATAACTATCTTCAAATGCATGTGTGTTGCATCTTGCGGGCTGGTGAAATAAATCCTTGGCTGGTAAGATTTTTGAAAAATTGTCCACCCCTGGCTATTATAATTTTATATTGGTATTTTATTGGGATTATTTATTCCGTTCCATGGAAAATTATTACAAATTCTAGTAAATTGGAATGAAGAACATTTAAATGCTTGAGAATTTTTTTTTTCAGTAAAATTGCTGAATCTAATGTTATTTAGTTTTGTTAATTTTTGATGTTTTAAGGGATTTTTCTTTAGGGTGAGGTTTTTTGTTATATGTCTCATGATATGCATTATTTTAATTTGCATTAGTCTATGTGTTAGAAAATTAGATTTTTCTTAATGGTATCTGATCCATATACAGGGTGTCCAAAATACGTAACTTTTGTATTTGATGTTTATTTCGGATCCTCGTTTATCATGGTATAATTGAACATATTAAATCAATGCATATTTCAGTTTTCTCAACCAGGTTTTGCCTGATTGGCCAGAATTTTGACGTCAAATTCCTCGTCTTTTGCAGGAATAATGGTTTCTTGAAAATCACCCATGGTGATTATTTCAATAATGCTACGCTGTTAAAAATTTGACCCATTTGCTGTAGCGTCACTCCACAGCTTTTATAGAATATCTCTTTTATGACCAATGAGAATGCTCCATAACACAGTAAAGTAATCGTTTTCTATAAAAGCGGTGGACTGACGCTGTAGCAAATGAATTAAATTTTTTACAGTGTATAGGGTTTTTTATGTTTTTCTCTACAAAAATTCATTGAAATATATTAATTTTTTATTTTTCTATTTGGGTTTTTATTTTATCCAGTAAGTGGTTTCTAAATAACAAATGGTTTCTAAATACTGCTGATGTGGTTGTATGTTTTTTTTTTAAATTATTTGCTGTAGCGTCACTCCACCACTTTTATAGAAAATGGTTGCTTCACTGTGTTATGGAGCATTCTCATTGGTCATAAAAGAGATATTTTATAAAAGCTGTGGAGTAATGCTACAGCAAATGGATCAAATTTTTAACAGCATAGCATTATCGAAATAATCGCCATGGGTGATTTTCAAGAAATGTTATTCCTGCAAAAGACGAGGAATTTGACGTCAAAATTCTGGCCAATCAGGGAAAACCGAAATATGTGTCAA
The DNA here is from genome assembly GCA_964019185.1 of Maratus speculifer. NCBI lineage: Eukaryota > Metazoa > Arthropoda > Arachnida > Araneae > Salticidae > Maratus > Maratus speculifer. The sequence goes on along the minus strand of OZ025293.1, from coordinate 410,273,773 downwards.
TATAATATGCTCAATTACACTGTGATAAACAAGGATTCGAAATAAGCATCAAATGCAAAAGTTACGTATTTTTGTCCATAGAAACTGAATTTGCAATAAAAAATGGGGGTTATAATTTAAGATTTCAAAGGTGGACCCCCTCTGACCACCAGGGGGTCGGTTGCGAAGGTCAAATTTGGTATCACTGAGTAGCTTATTTAAAAATATTTAACACATATATTTTCGTTTTTCAATCTCATATGTATTTCTCAAGTTATTTGACTGTTTCCAGACTTTTTGGACACCCTGTATGCAGAAGCCGATTAACTAATACCCGGGCCCCTAGGCTTGACTTTCTGAGGGCCCCCTTTCACTCCTTCAAAGAGGTATATACTGGAAAAATTAAAACACATGCTTGCTTCATTAACTCATAAATCATTGATGATAAAAATATAAATGATTACGACAAAGAATTTCTCAGATCTTTTGTCTTTTGTATTAAATATTAATGTCCGACCGGTGTAAAAGAATATTTTCTTGTTCCTTATATTAGTAAAATTTTAGCACCGGGCCCCCTTTTCTTCTGGGCCCCTAGGCTTCAGCCTACTCAGCCTAATGGGTAATCCGCCTCTGCCTGTATGTCTATAAAACTTGCTGAAAAGAAAAGAATCTGTTAGTAGAACTTCTGCATGATTGTTTCATGTTCAACTATTCATTATATGTTACTTTTATGTGTTTAGTATGTTACTTCAGGAACTATCTTATTTATTAATAACATTTTTTTAAAAACTTTCGATAGGTTATATGTTAATACATTTCTTTCTGAACTTTTGATTTTTTAAATTTTATTTTTATTTCCTTCATGGATATTATTTGTTTTTATGATGAAATAAACTGATGCAATTTAATATAGAGCACTGGATATTATTTACTATATTCTAATATATTAAGAAACATTCAATGGGCTCATATTTTAAAATGTAAAATTAATACTTAATTTTTAAATTATTTATAATAAAAATAATTGATATTTCTGTTGGAAATAAAAATGGAATGTTAACAAACAATTTATAAAAAGAAAAATGTGGCATTTATAAGTAAGAGCTCCTGAAATTACTTGATTATTAAAGCAAATAAAAATAACATATGAATAGTCACTGTGAATCTTTTCACTTTTTTTAAGTACTTTATGCATTGTTCAATAAATATAAGAATGGATGTTTCAGATTTTAGAAGAGAAATTTCTGTTATCAATGTTAGCTTGCAAAACAATTTTTTTTTTCAACAGCTGAATGTTTAACCCCTTAACGGTCATGTTAAATTACGGTTTAAAAATTCAAATTCATTATTGCCACCACTTAAAAAAAAAAGATATTCATCTTATTTAATGGAAAATAAAATGATACCAGAATAAAAACAATTTCACTATTTTATAAAACTGGTGGGAATCAAAAAATTGTGAATAAAAGCCGTGAAGCCTACAGCCTGAGAATGTCTCGGGTGTGACAGTTAAGAGGTTAATTAATAATTTAATATTTAAGAATGGTTTTGTTTTCTTTGAACTGTTCATGGTTAGAATTAGTTAAACTTGCCTAGCTAATTCTTCATGAAAGAATCCAAATTGTAGTTTACTAAATATTTCTATAAATCTCCATGTTGTAGAAAAAGCCATAATGGCCTTGTGAGTTAGTTTCATTGGGATTTTTTTCCCTTTTATCCCTTGAATTTCTATTCATATAAGAGTTTACTAAATTTCTATCATTTGAATTTCCTTCTTGTGAATCAGTAAATACACAAATATATTTTTGTCTTTTATTGCAACTATTCATTCATTTTGTCATACCCAGGTGATTGTCAATAACAATTAATGCTTTTTCTAGTTTACTCCTCTAATAAAAGTGAAGTGTGGTCTCCTGATTTTTAAGTAACATTGTTTAAACTTCAAATTACATCCAACTGCAGAGATGTGAAAATTCTGGGAATTTTAAAACATGATGGTAAATTTGGGAATTAACTATAAATATTATAATTTTGATGGAAATAAATTCATATAATGGATATTTGTATTTACTTTGGTTTCTTTTAAACACAAATAACATATTTCTTTTCAGTACATTGTAATATTTTTATTTTCAAATTTATATAAATTTGCATTTACTCCCTATAAGTATAAATTTTAAATTTTTGGTTCTATTGCACATTAAGAAACAAATGCTAACATTATAATAACCAATTATTAAAATATGTGTATCCAAAAAATTAATTTAAATGATTTGTGAAAAATTTTCAGCAACAGCTTTTAAGTAATTCAGTTCATCCTTAAGGGATGCAGAGTCAGAAGAAATTTTTAGAACATGATTTACATATGTGTAAAAAAAATCAATCTTTTGGTTGATCAAATGATTTGAGAGTGTATGGTGTGGATTAGAGACATAAAAAGATTTTCTATAAACACAAGTTTTGAAAGAATCGCATTTAGTTTCTAAAACACCAGGAAAAGGGGGTTTATTACAATTTTCTAACTCAAAAGTAAACTGAATATGTGGGTCGATAGAATTGACAGTTTGAAGAATGGTAGAAATATCAAAATCAGTATCAATTAAAACAAAAGTATCATCAACATAACACATCCAGCATTTAAAATTAATCAGATTTAATAATTTTTCTTCAAAATAATGCATATAAATATCACAAAGAATAAAAGATAAAGGATTACCCATACTTAAACCATCTGATTGCTTGAAAAATTTATTGAATTGAAAAGTCATTTGAGTTAAGCAAATATTAGTTAAATTAACAAAATCATGGCCTTCAGTATCAGTGAAATGAAATTCACATAATCTTGTTTTCAAGCAAGAAAGAGTGTCTTTAATCGGGACATTGGTAAATAAAGATTTAACATCAAGAGAAAGCATAGAACAATTGGATGGGTTAATACTTTTTAATTTATTAATAAATTCATAAGAATTTTTTATTGTATAAGAGTTAGAAATGCATAAAAGAGAAAATGTTGATGTTAAAAATTTTGCAAGAGAATAAATAACAGTACAGATATTAGAGACAATTGGTGTTAAAGGGATATTGGTTTTGTAAACTTTAGGCAAAGCATAAAAATGAGTGCAAGTGGGTGCAGAAGGAATAACACTATGCTTAGTTTTGTTATTTAGAACAGAATTCTTAACAGTTTTTTTGAGAGTTGAAGGATGCAAATAAGTAGGATCTTTTTTAATTTCAACATAAGGACCATCAGATAAGAGAGCATGAACATTTTCAGAATACTAATTTTTATCCATAAGATGAATTTGTCCACCTTTATCAGCTTTAGTAATAAGATTATCATTAGACTTAAGCTCATTCAGAGTAATGTTGATTTAATATGTTGAGAATGTGAGAGATTAGGTTTATATTTTAAGTCAGAAGAAGAAATAGTATCAGCAAGGATGTGGCGAACAGTTTCTATTTGAAAAGGGGTAACTTTACTATCTTTAAAGGAAGGCTCAATAGGAGCAATCAGTATGGTGAGAGAAGGTTTACAAGACAGAAAAATTTAAAACAAGATCTTAAATGCTTTTTTGCTCAGGAGTTAAGATATTAGAAGAGAGATTAACTATGCCATTCTCATTTGAAATATCCTTATTCAAAAATGAGACTTAGTTTTCTTATTACACAATGAAGCAAACATTTTATCAAGCTTATTTTGATGAGCCAATTTGAAAGTAAGCAGAGAAGGTCAATATTTACTTTCAATGTCACAGAAATTATCAAGATTTTTACTGAGGAACAAATTGATTGTTCCCATTGAGTTAACAGGTGCTGGAAAGAGCGGCCACCAACAGCAATGTCAGATTCACAGTGACGGTGCATAGATCAGTGTACATTAGGAAAGATGTCAGGCATGTTGAGCACATGTAAAAAAGCAGCAGCAGACAAGCAGGTAACAAGATCTTTTTCAGATGTGACGGGACTCTTTTACATCAGACTTTTAATATGCTCCACCCCCCCAAAAAAAATTCAGGTATTTTAAATCAGGAGAATGAGGTGGCCAAGAAACTGGCCTATCCAATGCTGGCCATAGGCTTGTCCAGTTGATTCCTGACATCTAGACTGAAGTGAGCTGAGGCTCCATTGTGCAGGAACCTCATTCGTCTGCAAACAGCTGGAGGAATATCTACCAGAAGTTTTTGTAAAGCCTCTTGTAGAAAGATGTTGTATGTATGGCTGGTTAAACAACTAGGTAGAATGTATGGCCCTATTAAGTTATTGTGTACAATGACTTCCCAAACATTAATGGAAAACCTTTCTTGGTACATGTGGGTTGCCATCAGTCTACAGGTGAGAATTATGGATGTCAAACATACCCAACCACAAAAAAGTAGCCTCAACAGCAAATAAAACATCTTCTAAGAAGGTTGGATTGGCTGCCATCTGCTGTATGTACCAACAAGCAAAGTTGAGACGTGGAAGATCAGGGGTCATTGCTTGCACACTGTGTAAATGATACACATGCATTCAATCTTCATGTAAAGTCCTCAAAACACTTAGATGGCTCACACCCAATGCATATCTTACAGCTCTCAATCTTGTCAAAGAATTATCTTCTACTGTGTTTAGTATTCTGGTTTCCACTTCAAGAGTTTCGCGATATCTTCCAACGCCTGGAAGCATAAAACGATCCACTTGTGCTTAACTCCTGATGAAGACACTTGGTTGTTCGACGATCAAACTGATTCCTATCTGGGAATTGTTCCCTGTACATCCTCTAGCAGCTAATCCCTTTCCTCGTGCAGCCCCATACATGAAATGCATGTTGGCAAGCTCCACATTGGTGAAAAGATGCATGCTGTTTGAAATCCGTGCAGGAAATGATGAATCCAGTTAGCGAAATGCCTTTGTATGCACAGTCATCAGCGCTCCCTAATAGCTGAAGGCTGTATTACTGCACACACAATCCTATGTGAAATATTCTTATTTAGGTCCCCTCTACCTACCTTTACATTTTTAACATATATTTTAAGACCATCCTGTAAATAATTATATCTACTACAGGGTGAATTTAACAGAATCTGTCAAACAAAAGGGGTGATATAAAAGCCTGTATGGATCACAAATTATACAAGCTCTGTGCTATCTAACAGTTTTTGAGTTATGATAAATAGAAGTAAGCAAAATACAGTGAAATCTGGAAACTGAAATCTGCGATCTTTCTGCAAAATTTACATGCAAAACAAGCACATATTTAGAAGGAACAAAAAATTTTATATGACACCATTTTCATAAAGATACCTGTATTTAATGGCAAGCTACAAGCACTGAAACACTGGCACAGTAAAAAAAAATGAATTGTCACCAAGTTTTGTATCTAGTAATTCCATAAATACCTTTTTAGCTACAATCAATCAAATGTGCCAGAAACTTATTCATTCCATTAGCTATCAAATGAGCTCAGTATTTCACTTCAAGAGAAATTTAGCCTTTTGTTTACTATAAGTCACTGAAATCCATGTTCATTTAGAAAAAAGCGACTCATGACTTGTCATAGTCAACTCTGATTTCAATTTCCTATTTGTCTTCAGCCTGATGTTTTGTCAGGTATGTAAAGAACATTTTAAAGTCAGACTAGAAAAGTAGCCTTTGTTTTTATTTATTTTTTAATTTGAATTAATTTTGGATTTACTGCACAGATGTTGCCAGTGAGTGTATTGATGAAGCAATAGTAAATTTGGACAAATAAACAAAACAGAACTGTTGCCAATCTGAAGAAACAACACAGAAAATACACCATTTATACACTTATGTGAAGTAAAGAGTGATAATTGTTGATGAAATATTATGTTTGACATGTATATCATTTCTCATTTTTCTCAGCAAATGGCATCCAATCAATTAGCACCAGACCAAATGGCATAAAGAACGGAAATTAAGTTCTTTCAAGAAAGGGTAAAGCAATGACAGTAAACAGAAAAAATTCTCTTCTTTTGTAGCAAATTTATCATGATTATAACTTCTCCGGATAGACTTTTGATATTTCCATGGATGTGGATAAACAATGAAAGAATATCAACACTGGTACTGTGTGTATTACTGATCCTTTGTATAGGTTTCAGTTTTTGTAAGACTAAAAACTGTTTTTTAGGTGATGAATCTTGTCTGAGAAGAAAAGAAAATTCCCCTTGGTGGGTCCAATTATCATTTAAGATTGAAAATTGCTTTCACAAACAGCTACCATTTCACTGTTTACAAAATATCTAAAGTATTTATGGCATACTCAGTGTTATATCAGTTGTTTTCATTGTTTCTGTAATTTGATTTCCCTTAGCATAACTATAGACGAATTCCATGCCAACTGAAACCAGTAGTAAATTTTTCAACTTCATGTTATCTTCAAGTATTTGGTGTCATTTTAAAGGCAATTTATTGCAGTTAATGGATTTAATATTTATTTTTGAAAATTATGCATCGTTTATTTAAACTTTATGATAAATAATGGGTATTTAATGATTTTGATTTAAAATGTTAAAAATGTGACTTTTTAAAAGATCAATTATTTATTAAAAATATGCTGATTTTATATATTTTTTCATTTATATAGTAAGTCAAATGGTTCCTAATCATAATTTTACAGTAATAATCTTCATATACAACTTTTTTCTTATTTCTTTAAAATAAAGTTATTTACAATTTTTATTTGTTCCCTCTGTTACAATTTTTTTTTTTAAAGTTTATTTTTTTCAATATATAAAAAAGATTTAAATTTTATAAAAAGTGTTGACAATAAATATCATTTGTGTAATCATATGTAATGATTTTGAAAATATATTCAAAATTCTTTTAAACAGAGGGGACGTAACAGAGGAGACGGAGCTAAATGTCTCCTCTGTTACACATGGTTGTGAACGAATCTAATTATTTTAACACAATCTAATTTTCAATACAATCTAATTATTATAAGCAGCTTATATAAAATCCAACCAAGTGTGTGTTATAAGTAGATTTTAGCAAAAACTTTACTTTTGTTACACAAAATGAGATACAATCAGCACATTGGATTCACAAGCAGTGTTCTTTGTTTTACTGCTGTTGCTTGGCTCCCAAAAGATGATCTCTTGGAAGAAAAAGAAATTAGCAGTTATGTCATAGCCAGTGACTATATGCAGCATGAGAAATATGCAATCCACACTTTTAATGAAATCATTTTTAATAAATTATAAAAGGAATTCCCTGAGTTAAATGAAATTGACACTTTTAGTGATGGGCCACCATCCCAATTCAAACAGAAATACACACTTTGCAATGTTACTTTCTCACCCTTTAAAGTCAATTGGCATTATTTTGCTACTAGTCATGTAAAGAGTGCAGTTGATGGAGTGGGAGGTTCTGTAAAGAAAAGAGGATTGTGTACTGAGGAATTATGTCTGAGAAAATGGGTTCCCCCACTATCTGATGCTAAATCATTTGCTGATACCATTTGCAATGCAGTAGAAATTATTTATTGTGCAAAAGAGGATGTAGAAAGGGACATTGCTGCCTTTAATGAAAGAGTTTCAAATGTAAAAGCTATATCAAATTTGAGGAGAATTTATTGTGTTAGAGTGCTACAAAAATATTGTATTTCTTATTCATCTGTGTCTGTTGAAGAAAGTGTACAGTTTTGCTTCAAAGATGGTATGGATAAATCTGTAGAAAATAATAGTTTGTTAACTCCTGATGTTAATGTTGGCAATTTTGCAATTGTTAGATTTCAAAGTAAGAATAGGATGGTGGAATTTGTTGCCCAAATAACTGAAATTGACAAGGAAACTGACAATGTCCATGTTGTATATTCAAGTCGGTCAAGTTTACTGAAAACATTTAAATATAATCATAAAGATATAGCATGGATTCATATGTTTGAAATAAAACAAGTACTACCAACTCTAACATTAAATAATCAAAACGTCACCTTTGATAATGATATTGCACTAGAAATATGATCACTGAATTTGTAAGATGTTCCCTCTGTTACATTCAATTAATTTCATTTAAATAAAATGTGTTTTCAATTCAAACAATCTGATCGGTAATTATTTTACCTTCATATGTCTTTACCTAAAAAATACATTTAATTTCTTTTTTGTAATTGCCAAATCAGAGTTTTATATAAATTGTAGTGCATGTCAAAAAATGTGGGTTTTTCTTTGTCCCCTCTGTTACATACCATTTTAATCAATTTATAATTAAATAATTAAGCTTTTTCACCACTTCTAATTAATTAATAAAGCAGTGTTCCATAAATTAACATAGTCTTGGAAAATTTTTGTCTTTGGAAAATTTAGTAAGTATTTAAATGGAAAAATTCTTGTGCAATTTCCCCTCTTTTACGCTTGGAATTCACCTATAGTTTTATTATAGATATCATGAAATATTAAATATGTATTTTTGTATTATAGATAGTCAGTTTTGAAGTGTTCAGAAGATAAATTCAATCTCACCTCAAACTCCACAATAATCATCTTGAAATAAATTAATTTATTAAAATTTAACATAAAATAGCTGTGTTCTAACATCTTTCTTTTGAAAATGCATCAGGAAATGTTTTTCACAATTGCAAGATACTTATTTTTTTTTTTTATACTTAATTATTTTTTTAATTCTCTTTATTTCTTATTTTCAAATGACATACAGTTGGCAAAAAAAGTATTTGTACACTTCATTTTTTTTAATTTTAATGAAATTAAACAAAATATTTAAGCAAAAAATAGTGTAATACATTAATTTAATGCATTATAATATTATAGAAGCAAAAACAAAATTAAACGAATCGATATTTTACATTATAATAAACAAATATACAAAAATATAATGCAAAAAAAGTATTTGTACACTATATTAATGTAATATAATTAATGAAAATTTAGTAAAATGATACAAATTATTATTTTGTGCGAATTCATTTAGCGTTTAGGACTACTTCTAGATGGTGTGACATAGATTCCACCAACTTTTTTGTAGCGGTCTGGTTAATGTTATTCCATGACACAATAAGAGCTTCTTTAAAACTGTTTTTTACTGATACATATTTTTTTTCGGATTTTTGCATCCAATAGCATCTGCAAATTTTCTATTGGATTCAAGTCTAGAGATTTTAGAGGAGTTGCCAGTCGTCTTCGAGTATTGTCATAAGCATGTGCTGGTGATCACAGCAGTATGCTTTGGTCGTTATCCTGCATAAAGTGAAAAGCTTCCTCTATGCATAATTTCTTGGCACAGTTTAATAAATTATGGCGCGACACATCAATGTATGTTAAACCTGTCCTTCCATTATCAATAAATTTTAAATGTCCTGCTCCATTAGAAGCTATACACCCCAAAACTATAATATTCCCCCCCAACATGCTTGATAGTTTGAAGTATACATTTTGGATCTAGAACAGTTTTATTTTTACGCCAATTTTTTCGAATGCTTGATGGTAAGAAAATTCCGAATTTTCCCTCATCAGAAAAAATTACTGTTTTCCAAAAATCCAATGATTTACTTCTGTATGCGAAAGAGAATACTATGCGTTTTCGCCTATTTGTTTCGCTGATGAATGGATTTTTCCTTGAGGTTCTTCCTTTTAAATCTGCATTGAGAAGAATATTTTTTATTGTTTGAGGTATTCCTCTAATGCGAGAAGATGTTGCAAGGTCTCCAGCAAATTTTTGAACCGAACGCATAGGATTTTTTAAAGCTTTTTTATCAACACTCCCTTTTTCCCTCATTGTTAGTTTGCTAAGAAGTCCTGGTTTTCATTGAATTTCGATGTTTTTAATCTATTCATAGTTTCTCACTATACATCCAATAGTTGTAAATGGTAATTTAATAGCTTTTACAAATTCTTGTTGTGAATTTAAATTTTTATTATGCTCAATCATAGGATTTCATATATCTAGAGGTGCCTCTCTAGTTTTAGGTTCTATACTCAATTACTTCAAGAGCAAATTAGATTAAATATCAGACAAATATAATATGAACTTAAAAATTATTAACAGCTTCTGTAAAAGTAGTCCTTTGAACCATAAACACAATAAAACACAGTACATATCAGGATGGAGAAATGTACAAATACTTTTTTTGCAAAAAATTTTTTAACTTTTCCTATTAGAAAATTATTTTACATCTTTATCGAAATTTTCTGTTGTGTAATTTAAAACGGACGGTAAGCAGACTGTATTAAAACTATTTTTGACAAAATATCTGTTTTTATTTAGTTAAAAATTAAAAATTTTAGAATGTACAAATACTTTTTTTGCCAACTGTAATTGGAAGTTTATTTGTTACTGTAGAATGACTTTCACAAATAACTGCCATTCTACGGTCTATAAAATAACTAAGAATCTGATTTCCCTTGAACTCAGATTCTTCTCTTCTACACAACTCACCAGCTAAATTGGAGAATGACTTCTTAATCTTTGTACAAGTGATGCTATTTGGCTTCTCTGTTTTGTGATTGTAAATGTATCCCTGTGTTAGATGTTGCTTAATATGTTGCAGAAGTGATGATATTTGACTTTTCTTTTTAGTGGTTGTAAATAATACCTGGAATTAGGTAAATAACTGTTTGTATTTGTAGAGTTTTTTTTTAGGCATACCAGAAACGAGTTGTTTTTTAAAAATAAATGCAACAGCATACTGCAACGCAATAGAATAAAATTTGTGTTGGGTCTTTCTTTTAAAATCAACATAAAATTAGCAGCTGTCAATATTTTACCATAGTGAGACCTATTGTGCTTTTAGATTAAATAGGGGTATTTCAATGCCATTTAATCCACTCAGCACTATATATTTTTTTAATTTTGGGAAAAAAATAATTTTAATGGTTACAAAATTAAAAGTAGCTATTAAAATCACAGAAGTTACTTTACTGAAATGTAACGAATATTTCCTTTACAGAAACCTAATGAATGTGGTTATGTTGCATCTTTTTTATATAAAAATAGTCTAAGGAAGAATTTTTTAAGATATTTGGAAAATGTATTACAATCAGATTAAACAAACATAAAAATTTTGTAGTAATTTTTTTAAATCTTTTATCACAAATTATTAATTCAGAATTAGCCCCTAATTTAAATTCAAAGAGTGAAACATGTTTGAATTAAAAGAAATGCCAGTGATTTACTAATGATTAATAACACTTCTATTATCAAATACTGAAATATGCTGGAATTAACAATTTTTTTTTTCTTTCAAATATTGCAATTCAAAGTAAGAACCTTTTATGAGGCTCAGGGTGACGAGAGGGTTAAAGAAAGCTATAATCTTGGAGAAAACCTTGTTAGGCATTATTAACTGATAACTGATTTAGATCAGCAGAGAGCATCAACAATGAAAGTATGTTAAACCTCCCCATCATCTGATTGTAATAAGTTTATCTGTTAAAAATAGAATTAAGTTAATAGTAAAGCTCACTAAAATATAAAATAAATGAAAACAAAATATAATTGATGAATAAGAATAAATAAGTTTAAAAGAAATAAAATTTTAAATTTAGTCGATTCATAAATTAATAGAAATACAACAAAAATATAGCTATAAACATACCTCTTAACCCTTTTAGCATCCTAACCGGGTTTTTCCATCACAAAATTTTTTAAATCAAGTGCTGATTAATTACAAAACTGATATTAATGCTATTTTTTGCAGTGCATAAGATAAATAAATGTGTAAGGTAGTCATATACAAATTACCATACAAATATTTTTCATAGGTATTATGTTACGAATCATTAAACATAAAGGAAAAAATAGGCCAGATGTTTAAAGGGTTCAGATAACATTTGATATTTATATATATATATGCATTATAACACTTCATCACTGTACTCCATGACATTTTTATAATCTATTACATGCAAATTCTAGAGCTTGTTCAAGGATATGTGACTTCAATGAAAAACTTTAAATAGAAAGGACTATCAGCTTCATGATTGATTGAGAAAAATATGATGTGTTTACAATCCACAAGATGATACCAAATACATGATGACCTCCATTTCTCATAGCCTCCCAAAAGAATGATTCAGGATCAAAATTTCCAATATGGCTCTAACATCAAGAAGTTCAGGTATATCTAACAATGAAGAAACTGTCGTTAATAAAGGAAAACATGATCCACCATTGGTAATAAGAGAAATAGTTTAATTTAGTTCAACTTCACTAAATATTTATGAACAGCATGTCATGTCAAGAAAAACATAGTTCAAATACTCTGGTGTGCAAAAATTAAGGATGGAGCAGATAAATTAGCATAAAAGCAAACAAACACAACAGAAAGACCAATCAGGAGATACACTTGAAGCAAATGCAGTAGGACATGTTGATATATGACATAATAAGAGGATGTTTTCAGGGGGATAAAGCACAGAGGTGGTGGTCGTTCAGAAATTTGGTGAAATCTATTGCACTGTGTAAAGTGATTTCAACGACCTTTTTTTTACTACTGTTGTGTGATATGGCCAAGAGGCAAACCAGGAGATGTCATCTGGATGACCTTACACGAGGTTGAATCAATGGGAATTTGGGAGAAGGTCGAAGTGTGACAAGTGTGGCATAAAAGTTTGTTAAGGCTCACAGAATCATTTCATGAGCCTGGAGTACATTTCAAACAAGGGGATTAGATGTCCAAGCAATCAACAATGATCGCCCATGAACAACGACAGCAGGGGACCATTATATTGTCCTACAGGTGAAAATAAACAAGCGACAGGCAGCTGTAGTAATTACAAAGCAGATGGAGCAGACTACTGGATGTCAGATATCAAGTTTTACCATGGTTAGAAGGCTACACAAAGGTGATTTATATGCACGACGACTATTACAGTGTATACAATTAACGCCTGCGCATCAGAGACACTGGAAATTGACACAACAGGAGTGTTCTCGAGAACTCTTTACGGATGTGAGTCGATTTAGTATTATGAGTGATTCTGGATATTTATACATCTGGAAAGAGCAGGAAATATGTAATCCTCCTCAGACATCATCGAAAGGAACTCTTTTGGGGGGGGGGGAGCAGAGTTCTTGTTTGGGGTGGTATGATGCTTGGTAGTCGTATAAGCTTCCATGCCTTTTAAGGAGGTTTAGTTTCTGGTGCCCAGTATTGTCGAGATTCTCTTGCCTCACATGTGTCTGATTCCATGTGCTGTGGGTCCAGACTTCCTCTTTATGGATGACAACGTTCCCTTCATTGTGCAGTGGTTGTCGAAGAGGCTCTTGGAGAGCGGAGTTTAACACATGGATTGGCCTGCAAGGTCTCCGGAACTGAATCACATAGAACACATGCAGTACCTTATCTGGAATGCTTGGCATCATGTGACCAGGTGCCAATGATTCTGGAGCTGACATTGATGTTAAAAGAGGAATGGAGCTTGATGCTTTAACATCTCCTATACAACCTTGTCCTCGGCATGGACAGATGTTGTAAATCCTTCATTGCAGTCCGGGGTGACCATATCCCCATATTAAAAACTGAACTTTTTCTGCCAGTGCCTGTAAGATAGACTTTTCTGTCTTCCTTGCATATGTGATCCAAGTGACCTTTTGAATAAAATGCTTTTGTATCCTTTTGATTCTTTGTTTTGATAATTTTCATCACATGCCCCATATTTTCACATCCTGAAGATCTTATGTATGATTTTGGTCGATATGGAAAACTTTTGGGTGACATTACATTTGAAAGCCCTCTCGTCCTTAATTTTTGCACACCACTGTATATTCAAAGTGATTCATGGAGACTTCCAAAATAATTAAAAAGAATCTATCAGCAGAAATTCTGAGACCTTTTACTCACTACATATTATGAGAAATATTACTTCATTTGCCAAAATACAATCACACAGATCATATTTATATGATCTGAGCATGCGTACAAGCTCTCAACATATGCAAAACATGTGGCTTCCAGAACAATCGGAAATGTATGAGGCACTCTATCTGGACACGTAACACCATTTCTCGGCTCAGGCACCATTTCTCAGGAGTACTATTCATGTCATACATAGAAAAACTCTCTAGGAAGGTGTAATGTTTTGAAGTAAGTGACTGGTAATAGAGTAAGTTTGGATATTGTAATTAAAATAAGTGAACTAAACAAAAAAGCTTTTAAGGAATTGTAACTATTGAAGGTTACAAGATATGAGGTAAGTAATATTTGTATTTATGTTTTAAATAAAGATTGGCTGTTTCAACTAAAGAGTAAATATATTATTGTAGGACCTATGATATCACGGTGATAAGATATGGGCAAGGCTTGTTATTCTCAACAAATTTAAAATGCACTGTTATCTCTGTGATGGTGAAGTGTACTATTAGCTTTGACACCACAATTCAGTAACATAAATTGAAATGAGCCAAGTAAGAAGGTTAAAATCTACTCATTTAAAAAATAAATATTGATGCTTTCAATTTTTAATTATGAAAACGAACCAGTTTTGATTCTACCAAAGATAAGTACCTTATTTTTGGTAGAGAAAGATTGTTTCAGATGGGGGTCACAAGCATTTACAGGGTTATAAAGTACTCTCTCAAATCCACAAATTCCGCTTATCATCACAGATGTAAACAATGGAATTTTCAGTTCAGATGGAATGAAAAAATTACAGAATTTTTTAGTCATATCACTTTTTAAGTAATTTGATTTGTAATTCTCAAAAAATGGTTTCAAAAATTCTAAACTGATGGTTTTTTTTTTTATGAAGAAAGTGTGTTGTAAAGTACCAAAAGTAAGCCACTGTTTAGCAGACAGGAAATTCTAATAATAAGAGATGCTTATAATTGGAACTTTTGTGAAATAGTTACGAAAATTGGGAGGATGTGGATATATATTTGAATATATAAATTTCCAAAAAGTTATACAGTTAGCAAAATATATGAGGGGAAGGTATGTTTGGAAGGGTTTTACTTTTGGTATTTTATGGTAATTTTTTTTTCTAAAAAAAAAAAAAATCAAGATATTGTTGATATCGCTGATAATCACAATCTTTCTATCCTTGTTTTTTATGTGTTTCCTAGAACTACACTGCTCAAAACAATTAAAGGATATTTGAAGTTTTATATAAAATAAAGATATAAACAAAATTTTTTTTGCCGAAAATAGAAGAAGAGAATCACAAATGCAAATTTTTCTGGTTTTCAAACTGTGGAGTATGCAAATTTTGAGTTTGACGTCAAAAACGTCGCTTCAGCGGCAGCGAATGAAATTTGACTTTCAACTGGATAAAAGAGAATGAAGACAAGGATATTCAGTGATTGCTTTGTTTCGGTGAGTACGATGTCTCAGCGAAGTCATTTGACAGATTCAGAAGCTTGGAGAATTGTTGGTAGGTTAGAAGGGGGCCAAACTCAAGCCGAAGTAGTGCAAGCCATTGGAGTCTCACAAAGTGTCATTTCCAGGATCTGGAACCATTTTTTGGAGAGTGGATGTGCAGGTCGAAGACCAGGGCAAGGTCGTAGACGGGCAACAATGCCCAATGAAGATCGGTATTTAGCGTTAACAGCTCGGAGACACCGAAACATCAACACTACTCTTCTCCAACAACAAATTCACTCGGCTACAGGCACCACGATTTCAACTCAGACTGTCCGAAACCGGCTCCATGCTGTAGGTCTGTATGCTCGCCGGCCGATGGTATGTGTTAGATTGACATCAAGGCATCGTCGCAACCGCAGGGAGTGGGCAACCGAGCATGTCAACTGGAGGAGAAATGAATGGAGCAATATTCTGTTATCTGACGAGTCCCGTTTTTCTGTGCATCCGGATAATAGGCGTATTTTCATCTGGAGGGACCATGGCAGTAGGAATAATCCTGCACCACTTTACTTCCGGCAGACATTGATCATCAGATTCCCCTATGACTACTCTTCCATAATATAATGGATTTTTTCTTGTGCTCGATGACTTAGGGTTTTGTGTTATCGACTCTTGGACTATTAGGGAGAATATTTAAAGAAATAGCTTATTGTTTCGCTATTTAAGAATCCCCCTGTATATAGACTGAGGGGAGATAATTCTGGTTATTGTGATTAAGAAAAACAGGCATTTTCTGTTACCAGTCATCAATTATTAAAATAATGTTCTTTCTTTTTGTATTCAAGTGCTGTTTGAAGAAATGAAGCTTTTAACCATTGTAGTGAGATGGCATTGGAAGAAACATCATTATTGTAAAAAAGAAATTTAACGATTATTGTTATTAAATAAAAATACACAAATTTTAATGTATAAGTTACTGAAAAAATATGTAAATTTTAAATAAAAATCTGTCCACTTAAACATCTGCTTTTATTGGCCTGCTTTAATTAAGATTTCTCAATTTTGCTTTTTAGGGGTCAAATCAGTATTTTGTTTATTATTACAATATTTATTTAATACTTTGTTTTACATAAGGAAAATGTATTTCTCTTGCATAATTGTGTACCATGATTTTAATTACAAAAACAAATCTAAGAATTAAACGGAAAAAAAAATCTTCATTTGCAAATTTTTTTCTAACCTAAACTATTAATTTATATTTAAATTTTTTATTGGAATAAATTTCAGATACCATATTATTTGTAATGCACAAACTATTGCATTGCAAGAGTGCAATCATTTTCGTTATTCTACATCTACTGATATACTTTTATCAAATTAATAAGCTTGTCTTTGTGTGTATTGTTGTCAAACAATTTTCATTGTTCTAATGTGCACATACAAGTTTATTATGGCAAAAAGCCAGAGGGGAGGAGGTGCATTAAGAATGAGTAAATATGATTATTGTTTTTTTGTTACAGAAACATTGTTTTAAAATAGTTATTAATACTGTATTGTTCATACCATACAAACTATTATAGATAAAAATGCAGTTATTTTCATAAGTTTACACTTTATTTTTATTTACTTATATTTTTATCAAAATTAATGTATTTTCATTGGCTTGGTGTAATCAGTTTCAAATATAAGTTGTCAAATATGTAGTGTATAATTCTGCATGCCACTCTTTTTACCAAGAATTTTGAAGGGAAAATGCGTTCACATTATATATTAAATAAATATAGTAACTGTTGTCTTATTGAATTCAGTTAGAAACTTTGTATGAGATAATAGAAATTATTTATTCTTAAATAGCACAATCCAAATGAATAATAAACTAAAAAGAAAAAGGGAAGTAGGACTTTTCAATATGGGGTCTGAGAATAAATGTAAAAATTCAACATTTAGTATATGTGCAGGATATTCCATGGAGCACACTTTGAGAATCTGTGCTCTAAAGTACATATATTTAAAAAATAATTGAGTATATTTTAAGCAGTGTCACCATCTCTTGTGAATTACAAAAACCAATTACCGATTAATATTTTTAAAATTGCAATTTATGATTTATACTCATTAAATAAGGGAAATCACAAGAATAACAGACTTATTATGAAAAATATTGAAACTAATTTTCTAAAACCAAAAAAAGGGAGAAATTCAAATAAGACTTACAATTGGTTTAAAATTTTTTTTTAATTAGATTAACCTGTTTAACCACTTAACCGCCGAAGGGTATGGGAAAACAGTGCTTTTACCCCCAATTTATCTCGGGGCAGACGGTTAAGTGGTTAAAATAGTAATATATAAGGCTAATATTTAAAAAAAAAAATTAAATATATAGCAGTAAATTCCGATCTTGTGGTATTATCTTCTGATTTTTGAAAAAATAAAAATAGTTAAATGAAAAACATGTGTTTTTACAACTAAATATGAAAATGATGGCTGTATTCAATACAAATATAATTCAACAAGTTCTTACAATTTTAAAAATGAAAAAAAGGAAGTAAATTAGGAAATCTTTATTAATCTTTTTCTGAAATGCATTCATATATGTATTACTGTGCCATGTATCGTCTTTAATTGAAAATAAAAACAAATAAACATACTGTAATGTCTGGATTATAGAAGTCTCCTGATTACAGATGCCTAAATTAAAGATGTTATACTGTATGTTATGAGTATAAAAGATGTACTGTATATAAAAGATGATTAAAATTCCTCTGAAAGTCACTAGCTTTAATCAACAATCTATATAACTTTTGAAAGAATTATAAAAAATTAAAAGTTATATCTGATGAACAGAAAATAAGCTTTATGAAATCATGAATATAGTACTTAGGTTACATTAACAGAATTAATTCTTAAAATAATCTATACACAAACTGACTCATATACCACTCCACTAAACTGTCAGAAAAGTCTTGTAGAAATCAAGATATTGAAACAAACGATTTCACATTACTCTCAAGACTGTCTTGTCATTTTTAATGATGCCTTGCCCAAGCATTATGTTATATCTGACATGCATTGATTTATGCTAAAATTAAAGTTCAAGGCATGTGAAATTTTCTATGAAAAATTTCCAAACTTATATATATATATATTAGGGTGGGCTTAAAAAAATGCAAAAATTGCTTTTCAATTATAAATAGCACAGAAAGATTGTGAATTGGAGAGACTAAAAAGTGGGTAAAAAATAAAACTTTGTCTATTTCCGGCCATGCATAAAGTTGAAATAATAATGTGAAAAATTCACATTATTAGCCTTTTCATGAATGTAATAGCTGAAACTTTTACATATTATATAACAAAATATAATGCTGAAATATTATTTAAATCCATCAACTGGTCATGCATGTGCTCTAAAGTTATAAAGAGCTATTACACTTAAATATAAAAAATAAGTAAGATGAAGGGTTATTGTAAAAATGTGATTGTAAAAGTGTGATGTAAAAATGTGAAAATAAATGTGAGTGGCAAAAGGGGGAATTGTGTGTGACATATTTTAAATATATTAAACTGTTTCATGTATAATAAAATTGATGTATGTCAATGAGGTATGTAATGTATATCATATAAATTATACGATACTGCTTTTCCTAATATAAAGTACATAGTATTTACAATGATACACAAAAGATTTCAAATAATACATTCTTTCCGAAGTACTCTATATAGTATCCGACCGTAGTATAGTATATCTCCGTAGTATCCAATGATAGCTGATGGATGGACGAAATGCATTTTAATTATAATAAGCACATATAGGTTTCACTAAATTTATGCATATTATATGGTGTGTATAAATGCTATAGTTAATGTACAGGGCTACCCAAAAGAGCTCGCCAACGTTACTGAATATAAGCATAAATTACTAAAAGGTGATTCTTAAATAAATTATGCATTTCTATGCTGAACTGCATTAAGTTTACTAAGAAATGTTTGCAGAATATGGATAAAATGATATACAGGGCCATGCAAAGAAATGGGTACATGGAGCCTATGAATGATAATTTATGAGAAAGTGATTTCAATTGTTTTAAGAGTGTTTTAGTTTAAAATAAATTTTATCTTAACACTGAAGTGGAATAAATTTACCAGGCAAACTACAAGGCTGAATAAAGTATTCAAGTATGTTTCCATCTATTAGTATAAATGCTAAAAGAGAAATTTTAAGCTACTAGGCATTTTTTACTAAACTAAATTTTCCCATTATATAGTATGTATGTCAGCTGACAGATCAAATACAGGGCTGTTCAATAGTACTGGAATACATATTTGGCTATATTTTGCTTTATATCCTTATTTATCTAAATGGCAAAGTTTTGTTAAAGATTTCATGAAGTATTGGAAAGTGCTTCATAATCTATGCTTAATGCATGATTTTTCTTACTTGTTTAATGTGTCCTTATAATTTCTTGCATGGCTGTATTTAAACTATGGAAAGTTAAAAAATTGTATCAATGATAATTCATTGAGTTAAACTTTGTCAATTATCCAATTAAATGTTGGGATATTTAATTTAATCCTTATTTATGCCATTTTATTCAAAACTAAAGATAGATCAATTTCAAGGAATAGCTAACAAAATGGTGTAATAAATGATGTCTCTTGAAGTCATTCGTACTCCTTCTTGCATCTGCCATATTTGTCTGTGTCTTGCAGTGGAGACTGCTGATTGGATTGCTATTGATCAGTCAACTGTGGCAGATGTAGGGGACGGGGGAGAACTCATTTGTTAGCAAGACTTCTCATAAGAGAAGATTGATATGCTTACTCCTGAGTTTTATTCTTGTAGGTTAATCCTATTTGAGATTTGGATGGGAAAATAAAATAGTGTGAATTATGAAATATTTGTACTTTGTAATAATAATTCACCCATTTTAAGTTAGACAAAATTTAAAGGCGATTAAAAAATATATATATCTTCTCCTCACTAATTGTTGCAAATCCTTACAGAGAAATTATACTGATATCAACCAATTGGTAATTATTGTCTACTATTAAATTTTATGCATGACTTAGGGTTTAAAACTTTGCTTATATTAAAATTTGTACCCTTTTTTTTTCCCCAAATGTTCTTTTGACACTATATTTCAGCTTCTTGAATCAAAACAGCCCAGATCAGCATACAAATAATGCATTGTTTCTTAAATCTTACAAAAAGAACGTGTACATTTATAAAATAAATAAATATAAAAAGAAAACTTCTTGCAATATTTCTGGTTGCTATCTAAAAAATTTCTTTAGATGCTAACAATAACAGAGAATGTCACCAACTAAGATTGTCAAAAGATAAAACTTCTCTCTGTCACATAAAATAACAAAAAGGAAATTTAATTCCACATAACAATGTACTTGCAGTACTGAATCTTTACATGCAAAAATTAATGAAAGTCAGAGTACTTTGAATGCAATGTCTTGATCCCCGCCCCCCTCCCCAAATCTTCTTGGCTGATCTAAGTAGTGGGTTCAGTTATGCAATAGAAGATTTAAGTATATTTTATAGCATATTTTAGTTAAGTGCTCCACGTATTGTATGCAAGTGCTCCACTAGCATACAATTTTTCATTGCCTTCTTATTTGATTTCTATCTTGAAGATAATTCCTCCAATCAAGAAAAATTTCCTTTAGAGCTTGACTGAAATCTTAAAGGTCATTTTATGTTATTAACTGTAAATCTGTGTTTCTCAAAGGAAAGCATTCTTTTTAAAATATTGCATATTTTAAATCAATTTTATATTTGCAAAATTTACATAATTCAAATGTTTTCTTTAGAGCTTCAGATATGGTCATAAACGCATAAAATTTGAATTCTACATGCATACTAACACAACCTAGACAAGACTCATTATGACTATTGAGATAACTCTTAAAAGTAGAAACTACATACATCCAATAATTTGAAACATTTAAATTACAAAAATGAGAAGATATTATATTAGATTTGTTCTAAAAAACAATTGGTTTAAACTGTGCAAACCCTGCTGGTAACAGAATAAAATCTTAATGCAAAAACCTCAATCCCAATGTAGGAATGCAAGATAAAAAGGCTTACCAAATCCAATAACCACAGAAAAAAACCCTCAGTCAATTAGTCATTAGCACCATAACAAAAAGTAATCAATGGAGAAAATTACTTAAGATTATGTCATCATTAAGGTTTTGAAGAATGATGTAATCATTAGTAAATCTTAACTAATCAAGAAATTTAAGTAGTAAAAGTGCATTTTTAGCAAGTCTACCATTCTGGCTATTTTTTTAAAATCTTCTTAGTTAAGTTATTAAAAGTTAAACATTATTAAAATTAAAAGTTATTCTGCCATGTAGATTTATAATTTATACAAAAAGTTGGGTTGATTAAAACTTTTTGTTATTTTAGAAATTTATTAATTCATCATTTTTCTAAAGCTTTGCTTGAAGTTTGTACATAACTTGGATTTTGCATTTTTCAGAAATGTGTAAAATAAATCAAAACATAAGGGAAAGAGAATAAAAAACCCAGATTAAAAAAAGCATGCTATAAAACATTTGGTTTAAACAAACTTGGTTTGAACGAAACAACTCTGTGTACTATTGTTCAGAGTAAACTGTTTTGCACTTCACATATATCCAACTCTCAGTTTCAAAAACTGTATAGCACAACAGATTATTTTTAACTCTGCAGATTAATCCATCAACTTAAGGGTACAGTGGACTCTGAAAACTTTTTTTTAATTTTCAATGATTTTTTATTCTTCCTGGAAATAGTCATAGTATATATATCTCTTATTTCACAATTTTTAAAAAATATATATTCAATAGTTTTTGAGATACAGATTTTTCTTTTTTTAATTAACGAAAAATGACAATATTTCAAAATGCTCCATGCGAAATTCTTTATGCCCAATTTTTCTGATTTTTTGTTTAAAATGCTCCCTATGTACGTGTTAACAAATGTTACTGAGCATTTTTAGCATATTGCTTGTAAAACATTAAAAAAATGGATTTTAACTTAATTCTTTTGTAATTTTCGTTAAAAAATTATTAAAAATTCCATATAACTGAAATTTAAAAAAATTTTAAATGCGTCTAAAAAAGTTCATTTTTAGTAACATTTGTTAACACATACATAGAGAGCATTTTAAATAAAAAATTAGAAAAATTGGGCATAAAGAATTTCGCATGGAATATTTTGAAATCATGAAAACAACGAAAATATTCATTCTGAGAAAAACAGGTTTCAGTAACTACGATGGTTATAATTGCTTAATATTTTCCTACTGACACAGTTTCAGCTATATATAAGGGATATAACATCACTTCTAGGTTATATGCATGTGTTTTATGTTTTTATGGTAAATTCACATAAAATATGTAGCTTCGATAGTAATTCATGCAAAGGACATGAAGTATCTGAATTTAAAAAAATCTTCTAAAAAATAACTTTTTGTATTTTCTAATGAATTTTTTTTTTAAATTTTTCTAGAAATATTCATGGTATAAATATCTTATTGTAGAAATTTTTGTTAAATATATTAATATATATATATTTTTTTTACGCTAAAAAGATTGGGGTCAAAAAGCAATTCCTCTAAATACAAACGCTTAAAGAAACAGTTAAAGTATTGTTTTGTGAAATCACAAAATTAATAAGTATTCAATGCAAAATAATAACATTTTGTAAGGTAAAACTAAAAACTAGGCTAAATTTTACGGATGCTAATCGGCAAAAAGTAAACAAAGGGGGTGGCAGAATCAGCTGATTGGACAAAAATGTTTGTAACTCCAATAAAAATAGTCGAAATTGAAAAACTCTTTGTGTTCAATAGCAGGGAGTTCATATAATGTTATTATGCTAAAAATGAAAAATCGACAATTTGATGATTTTTTGCAATTTTGAAAGTCCACTGTACCCTTAAAAAGAAAGGCTGAGCTTAAAAAAAAGCTGAAATATGCTATAAGTTTATAGATTTATGATATTTTTTCATAATTTTATTATTTTTTTCTTATCTGATATCATTTTAGTAGGCTTAGTCTAGCACTGTTGGGTCGCAGATAAATTTTAGTATGCTGCAGAGTGACACACAAAATTCTGCTTCTGGGATCTAATTTAAGGATGTTATATTTAGAAATCATCACTAATACACGTCAGCTTTTTCATCTGGATAAATATTGTATGGTATGCAATTTCATTCTTTACTTAGATATATATTGAGTTGGGGAAAAAGTAAATTCGTTTTTTCCCAATAGATAGCTTTAAAGTTGCATACCTCGAGTAATACTTACTCAATTAAGTCATACTATACAGCGTTTGAAAGGTAACAGTCTCTAGAAAATTCTAGATATAAATGTAGTGTCATCTGTTTAACCAGTCAAAAGTTATTACGTTTTAAATATAGAGATTTCAGAAGATCATTTTCGTCATATTTTAGTTTTTTACTTCCAAAAAGGGAAAAATTGGCACAGGCTCATCGAAACTTGTGTGGCATTTATGGTGATCAGTGCTTAAGTAAACGCCAAAGTCAGAATCGGTTTGCTCGTTTTCCTTCTGAAAATTTCAATGTTAAAGATGAACCTTTCCCTCGAGGGCCAATCCTTGAAAAATTCGATGAAATTTTAAAAACAATCCAGGTAGACTGACATATTTCTTCCCATGACATTGCTATGGAAATAAACATCAACCATAAACCACTTTTGAACCATTTACGTAAAATTGGATACCAAAAGAAACTCGATACTTGAGTTCCCCATAAACTTAGAGTGAAAAATTTAATGGACAGTTTTCATTTGTGAATTGCTACTGAAACGGTATGAAATCGAACCATTTTTTAAACAAATCATTACGGGTGATGAAAAGGGAATCCCGTATAACAACAATGTGCTAAAAAAATCGTGATCGAAGCTTCACAAATGGTGGAAAAGCCCGGATTGATGCCTACGAAAGTGATTCTGAGTGTTTGGTGGGATTGGAAAGGAATTTTCCATCATGAGCTACTCAAACCTGGCCAAACCATCAATTCAATTATCTTCTGTAAACAACTAATGCGATTGAAGCAGGCAATTAAAAAACCCGTTCAAAATTGATCGAAAGGAAAGACGCTGTTTTTCATCACGACAACGCTAAACCACATGCATCTTTAGTCACTCGGCAAAAACCGAAAGAGCTTTGTTGGGAAGTTTTGATGAACCCACCATATAGTCCGGACCTGGATCCGACGGATTACCATTTGTTCCACCCTATGCAGTACTCTCTTGAATGTGTTAAGCTGGCTTCAAAAAAGGCTTCTGAAAATCACCTTGTTCAGTTTTTTGCCCAGAACTCTCAGAAATTCTACAGTGATGGAATTATTGTTTTACCAGAAAAATGGCAAAAGGTCATCAAACAGAATAGCACATAAATTTTGATTAGTTTTTAAATTTATGTAAATAAATTAACTTAGAAAAACACGAAAAAAAGGCGAACTTACTTTTTCCCCAACCCAATATAAGTAGTATCAATGTTAAAAAACAGTTATGTGCAGGGTATTCCCTCTTATATTTGCCAATTAACCAATTCTTAAACCATTAGTTTTAGCAGTTTAGTTCCAGTTAAAAGGCTGTTGCTCATATCAAAAACCATTTACATCAAAATAGTATTTTTTTTTAACTTATGAAATTTAAACTGTCATAAGGTTCCTGGGTCCTATAAGCTATATTTAGAAACATTTTCTCCATGTTCTAACAACTAAAACAAAATATTATTTTTTTCATGGCCAAAATATACTGACAAGGAAGGTCTCCGTTGGGGGCATACTCAGAATTTTTTGAAAAAAATACGAATTAAACTACTCATGTACGTAATAAAGGATCAGTGAAAATTAGCGGCGGAATTACATTATTAGATATGTAAAAAAATAAAATAGTTTGGAATAATTGGCGTGAAAAGCTGAAAGCGACACAGGATTTGTTGAGCAGTGCATTTCCTCACCAAAAGCAGACGATTTTAACGAATCTGAAAATTGATTTTAATTGACTTCACTGTTAAAAATCTGCAGCATTTACTGTAACGTCACTCCACTACTTTTATAGAATATCTCCCTTCTGACCAATGAGAATGCTCCATAGCACGGTGAATTGACCGTGCCATACACTATTAAAAATCTGCTGCATTTTGTTGCAACGTACTCCACCGCCTGTATAAAATATCTCTATTCCAACCAATGAGAAAGCTCCATTTCACGGCCAAGTAACCGTTTTCTATACAAGCAAGGGAGTGCGTTGCAACAAAATGCAGCAGATTTTTAATAGTGTATTTTTCAATTTGGAACAATTTTAATTGTGTTTTAAATGATAAAATATATTAATTTCATTTTGTTATAAGTACATATAAACGTATATGACAAAATTACACTTAAAGTAAAAATGCAAAACTAAAACTACTTAAACTTATTTAAATAAATTGAACATAGAAAGTTTTTTTCTTTAAAAAGTATTCGAAGCGTAAAAGCGTATTTTTCAAAATTTCGTTTTTTCGCCAACCGGAGATAAATCGCCAAATAAACGAAATTATTATTTTTTTACGGACGTTATAAGGAGGTTCCGCCGAAATTCTTTTTATAAACATATATAACTATATGAGAAGAACATTCTGTAATTTTTTCAGATTTTTCTGAGTATGCCCGTATGGAGACCTTCCTTGTGAGTTATGTACTTTAAACATCATGAATTTTAATTGCAATACATAGAACCCAGAGACCATATAACACACAAATTATATAGCTTTCACAAAATATATCTATTTTGACATAAATGGCTTTTGATAAGATGAAGAACAACATTAAAAACATATTTGTAACTGGAACTACACTTTTAATGGTAACAGGTTCAGAAATAGCTGTTTGATAACTACATCAAAAACGGTTAAGGAAGGTGTTATGAAATGAACAGTTGTCTAACAAGTTGAAAAGTATTCAGCAAAAAGCCATAGAAACAAACTAAGAATTTGACAGATCACCTATTGACTCTTGTTTTCTATTCTGTGTTTATAATACTTACTGTACAAAAATCTTTTCTAACATGATGTTACATTTAAACAAATTTTAAATGAATTAAAAAAATAATTTTACTTTCATTTCTTACTTTAAAAATGCAGCATAAAATTATCATTTACTAAACAGCAATATTATTCCATTAAATCTATACGCTTCAGATCTAGATTATTTTATTGACAGAAAACAAAGGTTACAGTAGTGTGTATATAGTATATATACCACATAATACAGGAAAATAAGAAACAGAAACCAGCAAAAAAATCTTTGATTTAGAATCACTTCTATTATTAAAATTATATTGCAATATAATGGAAAAGAGAAAAAAAACTTAATAAAAACAGCAAATAACAAAAAACCACTGCTGTTTTAAAAATATCACAATATAGTTTACCAAATTTCATCACTTACAATAAAATTTATACAAAACATTGCAACACATACTAATACACTCTTAATATAAACAGCAAATAACACAAACAACTATGCTGCCTTAAATATATAAGAATGTTTAGTACATTCAATAAAATTTATATAAAACATTGTAATGCATTTTATATACTTTTCAATATCATTGTTACGATATAACACAGAAAGTGTGACACTTTAATCATAGATAACATCAATGAGACATTTTAGATCTGCTCAAATAGAAAAAAATAAAAATAAAAAATAAAAGTAAATTTGTAGATAAATTCAATGAAACACAATTCTTATGAAAGTTTTTGCTCGTTGTTCTACTACTAATCAATGAAAAATTACAGAATCAAGATTACAAGTTCTAAGCAAAAATTTCTTATGCAAATAAGATGTAAAAAGTATTTTTGAACAAACTAATATTATAATAGAAACAGGCCAAAAACTTTTTAAAAGTGGTGACAGATTAAAAAGATTACTAAATTTAACAGTTTAAAGAACTGTTGTGTAAAGTGTATACATGTAAAAAATAATATATGCACATAAACTTTATTTAAAAATTAAAAAATGAACCTTTTTAATGGACAGCTCAAAACTGATGCTTTTGTTTTCTTGATTGAGCATAACTATAACCGTTAATTAAATAGACTATGCTAAAACAATCAGTCTTGACTATTATTTAAAATCAATTGAATCACTTATTTCATAAAATTTTAAATATGTATATTTATTAAATGCTCAAATCATATTTTATTTATTAATTAAAATTTATACTTTAAAAAATACTTTGCCAGTTTATAATATTTTTATTTAGCTGTGATGGCCAAAATTAAGACATTTGAAAACCTTTTTAAAACATTTAAATTTATTTTCAATTTTTAAAACCCATCAAAATAAATTTCTGATTTACTAGAAAGCTTAATTAATTTAAAGCTTTTTCTCATTAACTGTACTTATTAAAGCCATAAAAATAATGAATGGATGAAAATACAGAGATAAAATTTCTTATATTAGTTATCTGATAAATGCTAAGGTATTTCCTTTCTTACTACCTTCCCTAAATTTTAATGAATAAATTACAGTACCAGGAAGATATCCAATATATTCTGGAACTTTATTCATAAAACTAGCATCTATGTTTAGCTTCAATAGAAAATTAAAAAATAAATAAATAAAAATCTCAAAATTATGGGAGGATTACTGAAATAAGTGATTCAATAAAAATGCAGCTCACAACACTATTTAAATTTTAAAATAATTATAGTTGCTTTATGGTTCTTAACGCACAAACAAAATAAATATTTAAGGCAATGAAAGCAGTTTTTATCATGTTTCAATTTTAAGTAGACCAGATTTTCTTTTTTCTTTTTCGTTTTTACAATGATAAAACATTGTCAGGTTTTTTATATTTACCTTGTAAAATATTAAAACTTTGTATAAAAATACATAGCCATATAAATAGTTTAGATTAATACAGTTGTCTTTTCAAATCACATATCAAAAATATTTTATTCATTAAAATTTTACTATCAGAATTCTAGAACAATAGGTGTTTCAGATAATGTTATTTGCTCTAAAAAGTTTTTTTTTTTTATAAACTTCCTTTCTTTTCCAAAATTGGAAGACTTGATATAAAATTGTAGATTGTATTAAAATTTCACACACAAAAAAGGAATCTTTGTAGGTATTATATGAGAAACAAACAACTAATAGATGAAAGGAGGTTTATAAAACACTGAACATGCAATATTATTAACATTCAAAGAATTTGCTAATTACTGCTCACATTAAAATTTACTCAAGATAAATGTTATTCTTTTGTAATTTTATTATTTTAAATTTTCTTTTTTTAGGTGACTAAGTTAACTATAAGCACCAGAAATATAATAAATTAATTATTAATTCTTTATTTAATTGAATCAGCACCAGTTTTCAAAATTGTGCGATTTACTTCATAGGATTTTTTTAATAAAAAAAATTAAAAATAGTTATCCTATATCTTATCAACCAAAAATAAAACTGTTTTAGTGTAAAAGTATGATCTATTTTATATACAGTAAAATGAACACATTGCATATTATAAAATAATACTAATAATACTGAAAATTATGGCAACTGTTTGGATAAACTTGATTTGTTTAAGGCAAATCTGTATAAAGAGCACATGTAAATAAGGCAAGTCACACACTGAGGAATCCCATGCAGTATTTTGTAAAACTTTGGAGGGGGGGGGGGTTGCAAAACATGTTTAAAAAACTTGAAATAGCTTTCTTCTTTGTTTTGACTTGTTTCTCTTCAAATTGCACTTCTCTTCCAAATGTTGACTTAATACGAGATTTGCTTTAGAGATGTATTGGGAAATAAAGACTTTTATAAAGGAGAATATTTATAGTTATGAAAAATGAATTGCAATTACAAGTATTTGAAATAAAATAAATCAAGTTCCTACAAATATAATAGGACAGTAAAAAAAGAAAAAACCTCAACCAGTTAAATTATAAAGTTAATGTGTTAAAATCATTTTGTTGTACCAGTGTGAACACTCAAATAGAAATAAATATAAATCAATTCTATATAATACTGAACTTTTTCAACATAGATATAATTAAGCAACTACTACAGAGTAATGAAGTTGGTCAGAAATTAGTTTATTGTAAAAAGCAAACCATTGCACTCGTACAGAAAGGCTTATAAAGGCGATTTAAAACTAGCTGTAGTAAAATTAGATAAATTTAATTTGCTAATCAGCTTGAATAAATACCTTTTATTTATTTTTTTTACATCTCTAACTCACATTCATCTTTGTCCCCCTAAACCCTTGTTTAATTACCTTAATTTCTATTAAAATTTTCTTTAAAACCTGCAGTGATTATCTTTTTATATTACTTGAATTTCCAATTCCACAAGTTGTGTAAAATAAACACAAGTACTTTTTCTACTCTATATTCTGAACCAGTTTAAGACTTTCTCTCCCCTCCCCCATTTGAATTAATGAATATCAAAAAATCTTCTGCAAAAAATTAAATTACAAATCAAAAAAGTGAAAACAATAAAAAATGGAAATGTTAATATAAAAGGATGATAAAATAGAAAAAAATATATATATATTCACATTGAAAAAGAGAATAGAAAAACAAAACACATAGTAGAAAACTTTACTATTTAAATACCTAAGATTTTAATATTACAAATATATATCTTAGGTATTTAAGAAATATATAAAATTGTATTTTAGACAAATAAAAATAGCTCGATATACTCCCAGAGCACCATTTTAAGTTTTATTTAAAGGTAAATAGAAATTAAGTATCACTTTGATGCAATTGTTTCTTCATCAACGTCGTGGAGGGTCAATATTCACTTTAAGGTGGATATTGTAATATTCCAGTTCAACAGAAAAACTTTGTCGCAGGTTTCTATATGAAGGATCTTGTATTGTCATCCTGATTGCACGATGCACACCTTCCTGCAGTTCCTTCATCTGTTCACTAGTCGGAGGAGTGTTGGCAGATGCAGTTGCTCCAGAACTACCAGTTGGAGTTTCAGCAGAAGCAGATGCTCCAGAACTACCAGTTGGAGTTTCAGCAGAAGCAGATGCTCCAGAACTACCAGTTGGAGTTTCAGCAGAAGCAGATGCTCCAGAACTACCAGTTGGAGTTTGAACAGATGCAGTACCAAATCCAGAAACAGTCTGCGTCTCACCAGTAACTGTCTGTAAATACAAAACATGAAGAATTTATGAGAACATTAATTTCAGAATAAAGTTTTGGTCAAATATTTAGTTACAAATGATTAGTTTTTATATCCATACTCATACTAATAAAATAAAGTTGTTTGTCCATGTTTCTACAAAAAAAAAAAAAAAAAAAAAAGAAAGAAAATAAAAAAGAAAAATGCAGCAACTTTGAAATCTGGATAAGAATAGTTGAAGTCAGGTCTGAATGCTCCTAAGCTGACATTGTTAAGAGCCATTATTTTGAAATTCAGACAAAAAAAGTTATGTTTTGATAGTTGTATTTTTTAATTAGCTTGATATTTTTTAATGTTGATGTAAATCATATTTAAAGAATAAAGTGCGATTTTGAAGCCCTGAAAAAATTTCCTCTTCCCTATAGAAAATGTCAAGGTTTAAGGCTGTGAATGCCATTTTTCATGAAAAATGAAATGACGATATGTTTGGAGTGCTATGTCTCTGGTAAGCAACAACATTCCAAAATTCTTTTAGCATAAACTATTAGTATAACACTACCTGCTTATTAAAATTTGTTTCCATGGGGGATTGTTATTTTAGATTGCTATGTTGACACAAAATACAATCAAAATGACATTTTTGTCTATTTTCTGCACTTAATATCTTATTTAAGTACTACTAGGACAAGCTAAAAATATATAGTACTGCATCGAGATATTGTTGCTGTTAGATATACTGTTAAATACTCAAAATCTGCAACATTTAAGTTAGTGTTATCTAAAAAAACGCATCACAGTTGAATAAAACAAAATATAGCATGCAGTAGTTGAACATATGTACAAACACATGGAAAAGAAAAAGAAGTGGGATCTTGTTATATTTTTTGGAAAAAAAAAATGAGAAAAGTTACAAAAAAAGTAATGCAATGATCACATTTTTCCCCAATCAGAAAATTAAATATCTCGTTTCATTTTTGGAAAGGTTAAGAAAAAAGGCACATTCCATTTTTTCATAGGGAATAAACATAGAAAGAGGAAAGAGAAATAGAATTTTTCATTTTCTGATAGGGAAGAATAGGATCATCAAAATTGTTAATTCAAAATTTGTCATTTTTTCCCTAAAAATATTAAGAGACCCCACTTATTTTTCTTTTCCATGTATTTGTACATATGTTCAACTACTGCATGCTATATTTTGTTTTATTCAATCATGACGCTTTTTTAAATAACACTAATTTAAATGTTGCAGATTTTGAATATTTAACAGATTATATCTGCTAACAGCAAGAATATCTCAATGCAGTATTATATTTTATTTAGCTTGTCCTAGAAGTACACTTTCATATTAGATAAGAAAAAGTTTTGGGTACTATTGTTTAAATAAGATATTAAATGCAGAAAATGGACCAAAAACGTCATTTTGGTAGTAGTTTGTGGCAACATAACAATGCCCCATGAAAATAATTAAATTTTAAAAAGCAGGTAGTGCTGTACTAACAGTTTTTTCCAAAAGAAGTTTGGGATGTCATTGCTTGCCAGAGATTGACACTGCAAACATACTAGCATTTCACTTTTCATGAAAAATGGCATTTGCAGCCTTGAACTTCGACATTTCCTTTAAAAAAGAGGATATATACTACAAATTGCAACAGTCTTTTCTGATCCAGCATTCAACAATAATTTACACTATTTTTATTTGCTATTCAATGTGTTTACCATTTATAGTAAGATTTATGTGCAATTATTTACTTAAAATATACAGATAGTAAGTTTGAAATGAGTAGGTATGCTTATCATTATACTTTGACCAGCTATTTAGTTATTCGGGACCAATTTTTTTTAAACAGCACTAGCATTTCATTAATATTTTTTCCCCAAAAAAACAGTTAATGAAATGCTGTAACCAAATTTCATTTGCACATTTAATGCAATCTTTTGCCGATCAAAATAATGTATTTTTGTTAGATATGAATAACAAATGAGCTGCTTTCATAACTATTTTAATCCACCTGACCTTAATAAAGAAGCAATTGGTTTCATGACTAATATTCATAGCATCATTACCTATCAGGCTTAAACTAATTGTTTTACATAAAAAATAAAATGTATGAGAATTTAAATCTAACATTTCTTTTTATAAACCAACATTTTTTCTATATATATTACAAGCATCATCATAACTCCAAAGTAATTTATTTATAAATGTAAATTTTTCATTAAATCTAAGAAATAGTGTCACAGCCTGTAACATTTGAAATTAAATAGATAATAGAATAATAATAACTGTTAGTTTATTTCACCACTATCATGTTCTGAATTAAAATGGACAAATCTTATCACACATCTTTCACAATCATTATCAATATGTAATTCAGAATAAAGCCCACAATATCTAAATAACATTTATTTTGTTAACACTGATAAATGATATACAATAGGCTATTATTATAGCATAACTAGGGATTACAATCCCGAGACTAATTTCTGATCCCGGGATTTCGGGATTGTTTAGATTCAATCCCGGGATTACGAAAATTAAAAATTTCTCCATTATTACCAATTTTCACAATAGCTAAATTTCATAATATTGTAAAAAATAATTAAAGCAAAAATACAGCCTAACTTAAAAAAAATATATCAAGTTCAAAATTTATTAATTAATAATAAAATAGTATAGGATAAATTACAACAAATATGCTGGTAATGTTTGACAATGTAACAACAACAACAACAAAAGTCTATGTTTTATCTTCCATATAATTTGTTTCATTTGGTGTTGAAAAAGTCTTTGAATGGGTAAATATTTACAACATGGAAAGATAATTAATAAATTAATAGTACTAATTAAATTTTGAATTATTCTCATTACTAAATAACTAAAGAATACAAATTAGGGATATCTGAAACCCAAGATTTTCCTCTACATAATGCTTTTTTTCCTTGAAATAAAAGTACTTAACACATACTTACATAGAATAATAAAAATTTAAATAAATATATTATTTAAATTTCTAATTAGTGATAGTTGTTAAAATTTGAAAACATTGCATAACATAAAAAATTATTGCATACCAAGATAAAAAAAAAGAACATTAGTTTGAATAGCTCAGTGTTTCTTAACTAATTGGTTTTCCTTTGAAACTATGATCTAAGAAGTATCAAAGCATCTAAAGTATCACCTCCAAGTCGACTTCTAATTTTGTTTGCAATAAATCCTCCTGCAGAAAGTGCTCAATCTGTTTCGACACTCGCGGGAGGAATAGTCAGCAAATATAGATAAACTAATTTTAAATGATGACCGCATACTCCTCTATTTTCAAAAAGAGACATCTCATTTCTAATTTGTATTGATAAATCCTTTTGTTTTGTGTCTCAGGTTCAACAGTTCGCATGTTTTTTTCTATTTCTTGTTGTAATTTTTCCTTAAATGTTCGGTTATACTTTTGACGTTTTGCAGTGGGCTCAATATGCCTTATTTCTATATTTTCAGACTTGCTATTGTCAACACTGTTATTCACTCTTCCAATTATTTCTTTTACTTGCTTCTTAATAACAGTTTTGTTAGGAATAGAAAACATACTGCTAGTTTGCACTCAGGTCATCTCATTTAGGATTATGCAAATAATTTAAAACACCCAATAATTCCATACGTCAGCGTTCTCTAATGCATAATTTTAGCATGTCTCATTTTATAAGCAAATTTTGATTTTTTTTTTCTTCGACAATTCGTTCCGATTCGTTTTCGCCTTTATTCGTTAAGGTTGCGTCTGCGGCTAACAAATTAGAATCCCTTCGGCAGATTGCTTCTATTATGTGATTTGTGTCGGTTTGAGGATTTCGACAATTTTGTTTATAAGTAGAAAATCAGAATCGTTAATTCAGATCTTTTGCTCTAAAGCGATTAAAGCTTTCTGTATGCAATTTTTCAAGAAATAAAATCGTTCAAGTAAAGTTACCAGCTATTCCATCTAGTCTTGCAATCTAAAAGAAGGGAAAGTTCTTTCTTTTTTTCAGATTTAACATACTTTTGAAGAATTTCATTCCTTGTTGCAGATCGCTTAAAAAAAGTTACTAATTTTCGAACTTTTTTAATAAGGTCATTGATATATTCATCAGAGTATGAAAAACCGTTTTCATCTTCAAAATTTAAAACAAACCCCGATTCTAAACTTTCGAGAAGATTCAATATCTTCATCTTTATCATCTTTTTCTAGGGCTAAATTTTCCCTTCTGCAGCATGATTCAGCTATTGTTTTACTAGAGGAAGTTTCTGGTTCTGTATTTCGTTGATTACAATATAAATCATCACAAACTGCTAAAAGAATGCCATGAGAGAAACAAAGCTGTTGATCCACTTCAATTTCTTTTACGGCTTTCAGCATTACATTTTGTTCATCAGTTACGGTAGCAACAACGTATTTTTTCATTGAAATGTCAAACTGTTTTAGGCGCAGTGTTAGCATTTCGATACACTTTTTTTCAATGAAAGATCTATGTATAGGCACAAGCCCTAAATTAAAGAATTTGTTTAAATTTATATTTCTTGAATGGACATTAATATTCACAAATCGCTTGTTTGCAGTAGATGTCCATTCGTCAAAATCAAGCTAATATTTTCCCCCGAAGTTTTAAAAGTTTGTATTTCTTTTGCAATTAACATATTTTTTATGAAACAATAGTTCAGTACACGATTTCGAGCTGATACTGCAGATTTTGGCAAATCATTATAGCCTTTAGCTATAAGTGAATTTCTTAAATCAATTGAAGCGATGAAAACATTAAATGAAAAACCATCTTTAGCAGTCATTCTCGATAGAATCAATTCCAGGGATTTTTTATCACTACTAAAATTATCCTCTATTTTTTTTAGAAAGCAATTTATCTTCTGTGCAATCTTGACTTGTGGATGGAATAGAGTATGTAATACATTCTGAAATCCCTTTGTCGATCCACCTAATGTAAGCACTTCTTTTACATTTAGCACTTTTTCCATCTTTTGGCATTAAATAGTTGTACCAAATTGAAGATGTATCATTGTCTTTCCGATGAGCCACGGAATCCTTTTCATTTGACATCTTTAAAGCAAAGTAAGTCTGAATTCACGAAAAGCAAAGAAGTTAGCCCATAATGACTATCATACACAAATGCGACGCTTATCAGTAAAAGCTAATTCAAAAATGATCTACGAAGTAAAGAAAATTTTGACAAACGCAGTAAAATCGAAATAAACAAATGATTTCATTTTTCCTGTTTAAAAGCTGTGTATGTTACATCTGTTTGCAAGTCAAAAGATTTCTACTGTAAAAGATTTACTCGCCTAGAAATATATGTAAAAAATATTTGAGGCATATATTCTTTTTCAATCATGTATAAATTTCATGAAAATTGATTTATTCCCAACCAAAAGTGAAAGTTTATAAATATCTTTTTTAAATTCAGCTGAATATTATTCCACTAGAAAACCAGACAATCCCGTAAATCCCGAGATTTTTTTCTGACAAATCCCGGGATTTTCAGGATTAAAAATACACCGGGATCCCGGAATTGTAATCCCTAAGCATAACTCAATATATCATGCTATACATTATTGGTCAGAAAATATGCAAAACTTCTGGTTAATACATAAGTTTTCTTAAAGAGATTATATGTATGGAATGTGACAAATTCTTGCATAACCCCAAACCTAATTTTCACAATAAATAGAAAAATAACAGTATAAAACACATGGCTAGGAATTTCAAAACTTTTAAAAGCAACTGAAACTTAATTTTGACTAACACTTTAAACATTTCTTTCCAATCTAGAAACATTCTGAAAATGAAGATCTTTTTTCTCTTGGAAAGTATTCAGTACTCAAAGTAGTCACTGTTATTGCTACTTTTAATGCATATCTTATTTGCTCATTAAAAAAATACATTAAATATTAGCATGGTTGTTTTAATTTGGGGATATAACAACATTGTTAAAACAGTAGAAATATGTAGAAAAGCTGTTCTACCTGTGATATGGAATGAGCCATATATTCATTGATTCTAGATTGTTTAAATCACTTGAATTGGCACCAAAGAGTTAAATTTCTTGAAGCAAATTTCTGATTTTGTTTTCATTTATATTAGCTTGTGCATTATTTATGTTCTGCTTCTTTGCAAGTTATTTTAGGATGAGATTTCATAAGGGAATCATACCATTTCATGCCTGGTTTTCTATTTTGAATTGGAGTTTATATCTTGCTAGCTTCAACATTTTTTTTTAAATTTATTTTCTGTTGTTTTTTTTTATATACAGAACAGAAGCTAAAAGTTGTATCATTTTTACAGGAAATAGTATTTTGACAATCTCTAAAATCTCCTTTTCTAATTTTTTTAAAACTTCAATTCACAGTTACCTAGACCTACTATTTGAGATTCAACATTATTAGAGCAAAATGTGGTCTTTCAAACATGACATAAGGTAGAACAAGGTACTCCAAAACTTTGCTAACTTTTAGTGCTGGTATTACATTTTGAATGGCCTTTATTTTATTTCCTATCTTAGAAAAAGATGTAAAATAATCTTTTTTTTTTAATTCTTTTCATTTAAATTGGATTTTTGTTTATTTTATTCATGTTTTTGTTTGTTTGTTCAGTTTTGTGACACATATAATTAATTTTGAATACTTTAGATTTAAAGTTATATTCTATACTATTGTTACTAATGATACAGTGGTGAAAAAAATTATAAAGCCACTTGAAAATATGATACAATTAAAAAACAAAAGATGGAACATTTATGAAATTTCATACATACATATTATATGTTACAAGGAAGTAAAGAAAAAAAAATAAATTCATTAATAACTACATTAATAAAAGGCTAATAGACTTAAGAAATTTTCTGTACAAAGAAAGTTGGAAACAATTTTAAAGTCAATACATGTAATTTCATCAATAATCGATGCAAGACCCTTTTTTTTTCAATGACTTTGATAAGTCTTGTTCATTGAACCAATCAGACCATACAAAATACTTGCATCAATATTGTTCCAGCAATTTTTAATAGCATTCATCCATTCTAACTTTGAATTGAATTGTCATCCATCTTTGTAAACATTTCAGGCTAAAATTTCCCAAAGATTTTTTATTACATTCAGATCGGGGCTATGAGCTGGCCATTGAAGGAATTTCAGCTGATTAGCTTCTAGCCAAGATTTAGTTGACTTTGAAACATGAACAGAAGCATTGGCCTACTGAAATGTTCAAAGTCTCCTGAAGTTATAAGAGGAGCAATGGGCAATAAACTATCTCCTAACATATCTAGATATATAAGTGAATAAAATTTTTTAAGTTATGCATGAAAACAATGGGATGATAAATAATCTACATTTTAAAACTATTAATTAAAAATTTTTACTGAAATTATAAAAATTGTAAATTAATAGTTTCATTAGTTAGTAGAATACAATAAGGTTATACGCATTAATATTTTGTAATAATTATGTAAGACTACATAAAATACTAGTGATATTTACATTTATCAAAATGATGATGTAAATGAAGTTAAATGATCAGTAACCGCATTTAATATTAAATTATTAACACTACTTAAAATTAATAATCATTAAATAAATAATCTTTAGATATACAATATACAGTCGAGGATCTATAATCCGCGGACCCATAATCCGCGTTACTTTATGAATGTAAACAATGAAATAAACAGTTAAAAAAAATTACAAATCCGTGATCCAAAAATGATTTTTTTTTAACAAATAATAAAAAATTTAATAAAAATCATAATAAAACATGTATTTTTTTTTAATTTACTCTTTTATTTTATTGACAGTAAAAAACTAAACTGTATTACGGAACGTGCCTAAGCTTACTGAACGTTCGAATTGACGAATGTTCATTCATAGCTATTCCAGTTTGTGCAAGTTCAGGAGAGTAAATAACCATTGAAAACACACTATTTTGTGTGCATCGCGCGCCCTAACAGTAAACACAGCACAAGCTGAGAACTAAATATTCAAACGTGACGAAAAAACGTACAATAGTTAGAGGGGGGTGCTTACACGGGATTTTCCCGCGATCGTTCAACAAAATTTACAGGAATGAATCATGATGAAATGAGTGAATCATAAATTTTGATACTTGAAAATTTTTTTTTTTTTTTTTAAACGTAAAATCTGTTGAAAAAACGCAGAAAAAAAGGAGAAATTTTTTAAAAAAGAAAGCCAAAACAAGCATGAAATCATTTAAAAGAATCTCGAAAAAATGCACGTTTCATCAACGATTCATGATTCGTTCATTTCATAATGATTCCTCTCATTCTCAATCCCCTTTGAGAATGGGGAGGGAGGGCGCTTTCTCGGGATTTTTTGAAAATTTCAAATTCTTTATAAAGTGGGGAGGGGGCGATTTTAAAAAGTAAAATAACTTTAAAAATGCATTTTTTTAGATTACTTTTTAAATTAATTACTAGATTTCATATTTATCTTTCCATATTATACTGATTATAGAATTAAAATGCTGTCTAAGAATGATAAAATGACGCATAATCCATTATACTCTATAATCCGCACAACCTTTGGCCTCAACTTGTGCGGATTATAGATCTTTGACTGTACATTTTTGTGCTTTAAATACTAAAGTAATAATTTAGAATTCATTTTAGAAGGAAATGTTAGCTTTAAAAAAAGGGCACTATATCATAAGAAAATATATTAGTAAAGTGTATAGTAACAATAAGAAGAAAAAGTACATAACTTTTTATTATGTTAAATAAAAATTCCTTGTTTTTTTAAATTACAAATCTAAAAATAATGTTAAATAACATGGTTTAGTATAGTAATATCATGTTTTCTTCTCAAGAAATAAATTTCCATCATTTTTGTAATATTTTGGAAACATGCCATTAAAAAAAAACTTATGGAAAAATTTCATAAAAAAAAAAAAAAAAAAAAAAAAAAAAAAAAGATAACATATCTATTGTCAATTTTAAAAGGATCCTTAAAACATGGCCTAGAAGAAACAATTACAGAATTAGTTCTTTTCATTCTTTTTTAGTTTTATATCAATTTTACACATAGTTTCATTTGTAATTTTCTTTAATATTATTCAATTCATGCTTTTTCTTGAAGGAAGGATAAATTTATCACTGAAAAAATTCAAGATATTGCTGATATCATTGGTAATCACAATCTCCTTACTAATCATTTGTATTGTATTAATCAAGCTTTTTTGGTTTCTAAGTCTGGCTAAACTTGAAATAAAACTTCTTTATTTTGTGATTTTGATCTGAATTAATAATTTACCTTTATAAGGCAAGTTTCGTTGAATAATTTATGAAAAATACAGTTCATCTTTATAATGAATATTTAATCATACATTATTGATTATTAACTTGACTTTTGCTTTTAATACTTTAATCACTTAAAAGATTATTTAAATTTTTATTATTTTAGTTTATTACTTATTTTATTATATTGTAAACATTCATTATAATCTCAATTGAATTTAAATTACTGTTTAAAAAATGTAAACAAAGCAATGACAAGAAATTCACAAAATTCTAAAATCTGTACAACCTCTGGTCCCAAGCTGTGCAGATTTGAGGGAGACTACTGTACTATATTAATCTAAAGCTTGACAAAACATTTACCAGATGAAAAATAATCACATAGCTGAAAGCCTAAATCTAAGAATTGTCAGTGTTATCTAGACCTCAATCATTAGTAATTTTAACATTTGATTTAAAATCAAGCTGATGTAAAGCACTTTTAATTACTGTTACATTTAGAAATTAATAGATAAAAAGGCTTAATCTGTAAAACAAAA
This sequence comes from Maratus speculifer, assembly GCA_964019185.1. NCBI lineage: Eukaryota > Metazoa > Arthropoda > Arachnida > Araneae > Salticidae > Maratus > Maratus speculifer. The sequence continues at coordinate 410,233,559 of OZ025293.1, read as the reverse complement.
TTTAAATTTTATAACTTCTGAGCAAAGTAAGAACAAAATTTTATGCAGCATTGATAATTATAGTTCAATAAAAAGAAAAAATATATATTATGCATCAACATTTGAATCAAAAAGTGATTCTATGCAAAAGAAATTCTAAAATTCACAAATTTTCTGAAAGGTTACAGCTTACAGCAGAGTTGGAAGTGCTGGGAATCTCCCCCTCCCCTTCAGTTGCTAATAATGCTTTTTTTTTTTTTTTTTTTTTTGCAATCCTTTGATGAAATTTACAGTTTTTTTCCACGGTCTTATGATGGAAATTGGATTTTTTCATGATTGTTGCATTTTTTGATTGATCCTTTGACAAAATTAGTGATTCTATTTTCATGATCCTTTTGCAACAATTACTTTTTTTGTAATCCTTTGATGAAAATTATGTGATTTTTTTCGTGATCACAAGAAGAAATTAGTGTTTTCTGCAATCTTTTAATGGAATGCAATTTTTTTCATGATTCTTTCGCAAAATTCACATTTTTCCACATTTGTTTGACAAAATTAGCATTTCTTTTCATGATCTTTGAAAGAACTTTCTGTTTTTCTGTGATCCTTTGAAGATATTTGTGGTTTTCTTTAAAATCGTATAATGAAATTTGCAGTTTTCTGCAATCTTTTGATGGAATTTGGTTTTTTTTTAATCCTTTAAACAAATTTGCATTTGTACACAATCATTTGAAGAAATCTGTTTTTCTTTTCACAATCACATGACTAAATTAGCATTTTAATGTGATCATTTGATGGAGTTTGTGTTTTTTCTGTAATTTTTTTAAGACATCGGTGTTGATTATGCGATTTTTTGACATAATTAGCTTTTTTTTTTTTTAATCACGATTCTTTAGCAAAATTTAGACCTTTTCCCATTATTTTTCTTTTTGTGATCACTTGAAGAAATTGCTGCTTTTATGCGATCTTTTGATGGAATTTGCGCTTTTCTGTGATTTTGTTTTTTTATAAACGAAATTTGTGTGTTTTATTGCGAACGTATGAAAAAAATCTGAGTATTTTCACGGTTCTTTGACAAAATTAGTGTTTTTCTGCATTTTTTTTTGACGAAAGAGGTTTTTTTCCACAATACTGTGTCTATATTTGTCGATTCTTTGCATTTTATATGAGATGCTTTGTCAAAATTAGCTTTTCCTTATTATTATTTTTTTTTTCAAACGATTGGACATTTTTTTCTTCATTGCAATCATTTGTTGAATTTTGCGATAATTTTTATATCAGAATTTTTTGAATGGATAACTGTTTTCTTTTTTTTTTTAATTTTTTCGAAACCGAATATGTAATGAGTATTTTAAAATAAGCTAGGTGTCAAATTTGATGAATGAGACTAATTTTGTAGTCACCAAATTTCAATTATTTAGTTGCCTTTAATGACTAACAACTGCTAATTTTGAACACTGTTTATCATAGTACCTAAACATATCACCTCCCCTTTGATTTTATCAACACTACACACTTTTAATTATTGTTACATTTAGAAATTAATAGATAAATAGGCTTAATCTGTAAAACAAAATTTAAATTTTATAACTTCTTAGCAAAGTAAGAACAAAATTTTATCCAGTATTGATAATTATAAATCAATAAAAATAAAAAAATATATATATATTATGCATCTACATTTGAATCAAAAAGTGATTCTACTATATTTTCTTTAGCAATGCTATATTTTCTTTGGCAATTTAACATTTTGGTGTTTAGCACAGTAACCTTCTTTTTACAGAGAATTATTAATTGGAGAGACGATACCAAAATCTCTTTGAAAAAATTGTCACCAGCCTTGATTTTTTAAATTATTATTGAAGCCTTTACTACATAAATTAAAACTAACTTTTTTTTTTTTAATTCAGGTGTTCTTAAATTTAGTTAAAAGGTCAAAATCTCAATATATTCTCTCAAATCTATACACTATAATGAATCATGAGGTCAAAAGTGGAACATATATTGTACCCTTTTTGGTCACTTCCATGGCCATAATTAGTACACATAGCAAATTTAGAACACCAGATTTGGCTACTCCACATTAAGCTGTTAAAGTAATTTAAATGTGAAATTGTAATAGAAAGAAAACTTACCTCATAAAACCTAATTGTACCAGGCAAAAACACCAAAGCAAAACCTTAGCAAACACCAGGGCCATAGCTAATGGGGTGCTATGGGCAGCTCAGCCCCCCCCCCCTAAAAAATTCTGTTCAAAAATCTAATTTAATTTTGAGACTCTTTCACAGTTTTGCAAAATTACTAAATTCTATCTAAAATAAGTGCTTCAACACTCACTCATCCTATTTGAAGATTTAATAACATGATGTTTTATTTTGAACTAGTTTGTTATACACTCAAAAATTTCATCATCATATACTTTTCTTATCATAAAATGAAGTTATTATAACAGCTGAATAATATACATAGTACCTACAATGTGAACATGCACTAATTTATCATTCTGTGTCATAGAGAGACAGAGAAAAAAAAAATGAGCCCGTCCTAAATTCTCTTGAGCCCCCCCCCCCCCCACACACACACACCCTCCCCTACTGTTCACTTCTAGCTACGGCCCTGGCACACACTATAGTATCAGATTTTTCTTCTTATTATTTATTTATTTTTGCAAGTCACATTTTAAGAAAAAATAAACAACTGAGATTGCAAGTGATAAAATAGTTTTTGCTTAAGGTGTAAGAATACATCTTATTTGTTAACATCAAATCACAAGATAAATATTGAACAAACCAATCTAGTGTACCCAAAACTAGAACATCTGACCCCACTTACAGATTTAATAGAAAACAATCTTTTCTGGATTTGGTTTAGTTGAGTTTAAAATGTAAAAGACACAAGGGAATAATAATTATAAACAATACATATATAAAAGACTAAAATTGTTCAGTTATAAAAACGTTTTAAATTTGTCTGTTATAAACCACAATTTACTTGAAACATAACACTAAAGTCTTTATTTTATTTATTTATAGTAAGTGTCAGTGGTATAATTCAGGAATTAATTGACGGGGGGGGGGGGGGGGGGGGATTAAAATTTTGATAATGTTCTGAAGTTAGAACTCTTTTCTCATTTAAGCAATTTTCATATTTTAAAGAGCATTGCAAACATAAAGAAAACAAGTTAAACTTGCTTTATAGAAACTTGTTTTTTTGGATTTAAAATTTAAACTCTTTGTGCTGCTAAAATTAAAAATAAACTTCATATTTACTTTTCATGCAAGAAATTAAACTTCTAGCAAACAATTCAAAAAAATTTTTAACACTTTCCCACAAAATTTTTGCTTAGTATAGAGCACAGCGTTGTCAATTTATATGGAAATATTTTAGTAACTTTTTCTACATTACTTAAACTTTTATTTTAAATATCTACTCCAGCTTTTGTAAGCTAGTTTTTTTAAGTCATCTGTTTCTTATCTTTATTAAGAATTAAAATGCTATGTTAAAGATTACATTTTGATTTCATGTTCATGTGCTGTTAGATGAAACTGGTAAAACATATGCCAAAATTTTACACTGATTCTAAAACATGACACTCTCAAAAGCAAATATTCTCCTTTACAGGGAATGAAGTACACAATGGTATTAATCAACTGTAAAAAACAAAATGGGTTTTAGAAAATATATAAAAGCTGCAGCAAGAAAAGTTTAATAATGTTCTGAAGTTAGAACTCTTTTCTCATTTAAGCAATTTTCATATTTTAAAGAGCATTGCAAACATAAAGAAAACAAGTTAAACTTGCTTTATAGAAACTTGTTTTTTTGGATTTAAAATTTAAACTCTTTGTGCTGCTAAAATTAAAAATAAACTTCATATTTACTTTTCATGCAAGAAATTAAACTTCTAGCAAACAATTCAAAAAAATTTTTAACACTTTCCCACAAAATTTTTGCTTAGTATAGAGCACAGCGTTGTCAATTTATATGGAAATATTTTAGTAACTTTTTCTACATTACTTAAACTTTTATTTTAAATATCTACTCCAGCTTTTGTAAGCTAGTTTTTTTAAGTCATCTGTTTCTTATCTTTATTAAGAATTAAAATGCTATGTTAAAGATTACATTTTGATTTCATGTTCATGTGCTGTTAGATGAAACTGGTAAAACATATGCCAAAATTTTACACTGATTCTAAAACATGACACTCTCAAAAGCAAATATTCTCCTTTACAGGGAATGAAGTACACAATGGTATTAATCAACTGTAAAAAACAAAATGGGTTTTAGAAAATATATAAAAGCTGCAGCAAGAAAAGTTTAATGCATATTTAAAAATGAAGTAATCATTTTAAACAGAAAAATATCATATTTAAAGTAAAATAAAATAGAAACACAAGAAAATACCTTGCATGGCTCCAAAGATAGAGCACTTTAAAACTTCAACGAAAATCGCATGCAAGACATTGTGCCATTTTCGGCGGCCTGTTTCTCGAGCCAGAATTGTATCGTTTGGGGCAAAACAAAAATATACAGGATCTTACTTTTTCCTGATTTTCAACATATGTTCAGTTCAAAAACTTCTGATACTAAGAAGGCAAGATTTTTTTTTTCCTTGCCTGCCTGAATTGACACGAACTATAACTGTTAGTTCTGTTACGAAAGAGTAAATTATTTTCGAAAATTTTCTATCTTGATTGTTATGCAATCTATAAATAGATTTGAAATGGAAATTCAAGTCTGACTTGGAATGAGATACACTGTACTATTTATTGACTGAATGAATGGATTGCAATGTCGGTTTCCTGTACAAAAATAATCCGTTTCATTCAAACGAATCTATCTCTTATTTATTTTGAAAAAAAAAAAAAAAGTTGTGTATTTTGATGTACGAGCATTATGTGAAAACATTTAATCAAATCGTTAAGATGGTACTTACAGTTCCCTTTGCAATGGCTCGTTTAACAACGTTTACTAATTCATCCATTAATAGCAGTTGTTCTGGAGAAATTTGTTCAGCAGGATTGTCAATGACAATCTCCTCCTGCTGTTCGTTTATCATTAAAATTTGACATCGAGATGGAATTTCAACAAAAGGATAATTTTCATCCATAATATCCATTTTGAAAAATTTTAATTTATATCCGAATCTAAGAACAGCTATTTGCGTCTTGTAGCGGCAAGTTCAGAAATAAAAATAAACAACAGATCGCGTCTCTAACTGACATTCAGTCACAGTTAAAGGATACTTTAAAATCAATCCTGAACAGGGAGTCATAAAACATAGTGTAGAGATCCCTATTTCTTATTCAAGCACTTTAATGCGCCATCTGGTAAAGAAAAGATATAACTTCTTGCTTCAGGATAGTGCCGAACAAACGCTTTGCATTATATGTAGTTTACATTCATCAGAATGATTATTATTTTGCACATTTTTTTATTTCTTATGTCATTTGTGTTCTGTTCACATCACGTGACTTTTACCGGAGATCAATAATTAAACCATGGTCTAGAGCACAGAGACCGTGCCTCGCAGACCACGGAAACCCTCATAGACCAAGGACCGGGAGAACTCGCGGAGCTTGTAGTACTGATAATCCATAGTGTAAACACAGCTTTAAAGAAAGCTGTAGGACACACAAACACAAAAAGTATTGATAAAGGTAGCGACACTTTTCCTACACTGTTAAAAATTTGAAACTTTTACTGCATCGTCACTCCACCGCTTTTATAGAATGTCTCTGTTTTGACCAATGAGAATGAGCGGTGGAGTGACGATGCATCGTGATGTCATCTTGCACACCTCTATGTGACAAAGTAAAAATTATCCGAATTTGAATATCAAAATCTTTCAAAGTCATTTACAATAAAGAAGTATTTTAATTGGACTGTAACATTAGTTAAGTGGAAATTAAACTTTTTCTTGCACCGAAGGCTACGAGTATGCCGTTTTAGTTACCAATTCTTTGTTCATGCATGGAGCTAACTTACACCGAGAAAAACTTTTTGCAGCATCTACAGTCTAGAACAACAACATACAAGCCCGCTTTATGATTTTGGTTTTTCAAAAGTCACATAAAGTGGATGAGTGGATCATCTTTAAATGGAGATTGGCGCGAAACGATATCGCGCGCTGTTTTGTATTAATCACCCTGTAAGACAATGCCAATGAGCTGGATTTCGACGTTACGGTAGATTAGCCATCAGTTGATCATTCATTGAATCCCACTATTGTGACTTAACCCGTTCGCGACGGCGCGCGCATTTTGAAGTGCGCATCTGAGGACGGAGCGGGGAAATTCGATTTCACCTTCTGGGCCGGAGGATTTCGCGCAGTTAAGCCTAACGCTTGTCAAAAATTCTTTAAAAATTAATTAAAAAAAATAACTTTCGCATGAAACTTTTTGAAATTCACATACATGGAATTTGATGTTATTTTACATATTTATTCAAAAAATGATGTATATTGTGTGATATTTTAATTGGAAAAAAATGTTTAAATGTAAATAATGAATAGTTAATATCCTGTTTTTAGCTTTTAAAATGATATAACATGACAGAAAAATACTTACCAGACTGTTAAATATCAACCTATGAAACATTTTGCTATAATAGAAAAACAAGCCTAACCATCTTGATATTTAATAATTTTTAACACTTTCAGTAAATAAAATAAATGTTTTACAAAAAACGATTTATTTAGAAATGAAAAATATTAAATAAAACATACAAACAACCTGCTACTGTTGCTTTGTAACGCTTTATATATATGTGTGTGTGTGTGTATAAGATTGAATTAAAAAAAAAACAGTTTAATTTTATAATATTTTTGAAATAAAAAAAATATATATAACACATAATTAAAAACAAACAAACAGTCTTGTATAATAATCAGTAATGATGTGCAAATCAGTAAAAATTAAAAATGTACCTTTCCAAAATATGTTTATGTTAAAATTATTTCAGAAATAGAAAATATATTCCCATATGGTATATCGTATAATAAGGTATATCAAATAAAAATGATTGGATAATTATGAATAAAATTTAATAATGATTTGAAACTTTCAAAACTTTCGTTGATGTTAAAATTATCTTTTAAAATCTATGTTAACATATAATCTAATATATAAGTAAGAAAAAAATCTTGAATAATAATGAATAAAGCACAATAATACTTTAAAATACTCTTTAAAACTTAAAACACTCTTTAAAAACTTTTGTTCATCTTACTAGTAATTTTTAAAATGAAATGTATATATATGCAAGCATGTAATGTAAAACATATTAGATAAATATATAGAATTATAGAAAAAAAAACTGGTCAGTAACGCAGAAAAATATTCTTAATTTAGCTGCACTGAGAAAGAATGTTATCAGCGTATCAGCTTCCACAATCAGTATGTAACCCTTTTTTTCTTTCTTATTATTTTTTATTTTTTAACTGCGAAGCACTCCTGAAATAAAATAAAAAAATATAAAAAAGTTAAATCTTTCCTTCTACAAGAATGAAAAACACGAAATATTAATGACGTCGGTTTTTGCCACTACGATCTAATCGAGATAAAAGAGCGGGAAAAAAAGAAATGAATCAGATGTTCATGTTATCATTCGTAACATTAAATGTGCTTATTAATACACTTACTTACGTTAACCGCAAATTTTTCCTTCTGAAGTTCAGTAGCATTATTTCTAATAAAGAAAAATAAAGTTTTACTAGACGCGTAAAAAGATTTATGAAACACAAAGACGTGATGAAAAAATAATCTTTTTCCCATTGTAGTATTTCCATAAAAAATTAAATTCGCGTGGATTAAAAAAAAAAATGTTTTCATTAGCTTTCCTAGTTTGAAGGAAAAGTCTTCTTCCTTAATATACATTCAAATAGAATTAGGATAAATTTTTTATATGCTAAACTGAAAAGCAAAACGTTCCGTTTGATCGGCATGAATGGTAGTCTCGCGGGATGTGAGTACAAACAGCGCCGGCATGAATTGTAGTCTCGCAGGATCTGAGTACAATCGGTGCCGGCATCTATAGTGGTCGCTCGTCCCCAAGGGGTTAAAAGCCTTAACATCGAAATAGTCGTTGGCTTTTTTTTTATAAGTGACGTTAGAAAAGATGATCCACTCCGTGCGACATTTTAAATGTCATGACCCATACGACACAGATATGTCCCGAAGGTATAAGGAAAGCATCGCTATGCAGTACATTGCCTCGTCTGTCAGACATCCTATAATATCCGTTCGTTATCTTACGGACGTCGAGATGAAAGATGAAAGCAAAAAGCGACACCTACTCACGTCCGTCAAATGTCCTTTTCTTCCGTCCATGGGATGGCAGCAGGACGATCATAGGATGAGATAAAATTAACAGAATTGTGCATCCTCTGTTTGTCCAGCATACGGCATTCCTTCGGTCCTTTAGCGAACGCTTTATATTAAAATAAAATGGTTCAAAACATTGAAAATAACTCGTATTTTTCTGACATTCATTTTTTATGCTTACTTTTAAATGAATATTTTTATTGTAATTTATTCATTAGGAATTATTATGTTTGCGAAAAACAACAGTAAATATAATCATATGAAAAGGAATCTAATAAAAAAAATAAGGATTTTAAAAATATATGAGGAAGAAGTAATTTCCCCGCGTATCTTTTCTATATGATGCTCTGATTTTTATAAATTTTATCTTGCACAGGAAAATACACTGCAAAATTTCTATTTAAAAATACTGGTAGTCTGGACAACAATTATCCAGACTATAGCTATTTTGTAACAGAAATGTTGCAGTGTGCACTCCTGTGCAAGATAAAATCAATAAAAATCATAGCATCATTTAGAAAGAACAAGTGGGACAACGGCACTTTCCCTTTTTTTATTTAATCATTATCTTTTTTTTATTATTATTAACACATTTTTTATTAGATTTCTTTTTATATTACTGTTTGCTGTTGTTTTTCGCAAACATATAATAATTCCTTAAGAATAAATTGCAATAAAAATATAGGGCAGTTGCAATTGGCATCATACTGGAGGTCACACACTAGAAATAGACAGTTATAGACAGTTCTGATTGGTGGAATTTCCCTGACCTCCACTTAAAATACAATGGCTATCAGCTGATTGCAAGTTCCCTGTTAATTTAAAAATAAGCATTTACCCCTCGACGGGCAAAGCACTTCTCTTCATAAAATGTTTAAATGATTGATTGACACCGGGATTAACAAACAAATTTATATGATTGAAAGTAAAAGCTGTTTTTCGCGTACATTGTAAAAAGCAAATCTTAATACTAAAATTCCGGTGCCAATGTGGTATAAGGGAATTAAAATTAAGTGGTATATATAATATACCGGTGCCCTTCAAGGGGTTAAAAATGAATGCTAGAAAAATACTAGTTTATTTCAAGTGAAAAATCAGATGTTATTTCTGTTATCAACATCGTTTTTATTTTCAACTAATAAGAAGCGTACAGTGAATGAGGTACAAACGGATACGATTCTTTGTCCATATCAGATATAACATATTGAAATTACTTTATACTTTTTGGTTAATATCATACACATTTTGGATTTCAACATCCCTTTTACTATGCAAAATACAATATACTCAACGATGAATAGGAATTTAAATAAAAGGCTTTAGACACGCAGTACATTCCTATTTCGTTAGAACAAGTTTTGGTCAATAAAAAATTGCAGTTAATTATAAATTTAGAAAAAATGTATCAAACAAACTCAGACTATAGTGCGAAAGCCTTGTAAGGGTCAATTGGTCTAAACTTCATATTATACTTTTCAAGTGAATAAACGTCACTCTTTCCAAGAAAAATTTCTATTGAAAATTGCGAAGAAAAAGGAATTGGTTTCAATTTTATTTTATCAGTTTAATATGAATCTTTTTAAAATAGTGTGTTATGTTATAAACCACAATTTACTTGATACATAACACCAAAGTCTTTATTTTATACCCAACAGTTTTTTCCAAATAATGTATGTATTTTTAAATTGCTATAATTTTACAGTTAAAAGTTTTAATTTTATAATTTTTTAAGAATGGTAAATATATTTCAGGACAATAAAATTAAAGCACAAGAAAAGGAACTCTGAAAATAAATCTGTCAAGGAATCCTGTCTAAAGGATGTTCTTAAATCCAAATGGTTAACTTTATAAAATAAGTTTTGATTTGTTTTTTGTTCGAAATAGATGAAAGTAGCAAGTGTTGTTATTCAAAAGTAATGGAATCGCACTCATTTTCCCGTGTTTTTGCAAACACAATAAGTATTTCAGAAAATAGTATCAAAGTGGGCGTTTTGAATTGCATTTGTGCACGTAGGAAGATTAACCACTCAAACAGAAACAAGAAATGTGTTTGTCGCATGAACAAAATCGCTTATGTATCAATAATTCATTGATCAAAAAATCGAAAACACAGTTTGATTCCAAATCGCTTCCATAGTCGGGTCTTTCAATTTATATCTTTCCGTTAAAAATGAGTTTGTAAATGTGTCAAAATGTTTTTCGCTTGTTAAGTAGAGTAGATGATAACAGCCTTAAATGTCAAATGTGTTAATTCATGCAAAATGGATTTAATAACAAGCCAAAAGAATATAATAAATTTAGAGAAAACTACGTATCAGCTGAAAAGAAATCTGTTAAAGGATTTTTTTCTCTTTTAGATTGTTAGAGCCAGGGCGTGCAAAAAAAAACTGCGTCCGGGTAATGTTTCAATTTGACACCCCCTCCCCCCCAACCTTTTCTTGTGACAGGCTAAAAAACGACGTTGGCAGTATAAATTTGGCGCCCCTTAAATTTCCACGCCCGGGGCGACCGCTCCCTTCGCCCCCCTTTTTTTTCTTTTTTGCACGGCGCTGGATAGAGCTCCCACAAAATTTTTGTCACTTACAAATTCCCAAGATGGACCTTTCTAAAAACAATCAAATGATATTCAGGACCTTCTAAAACATATAAATCCATCGAAAACCTGAAGTTGATGTTTTCGCGAATCCAATACTTTCTTATTGTAAAGATAGAGGAAAGTAAAAAGAGCGAGAGATTGAAAATCATAGTGTCAATTCAGTAGTTATTCCTACACGCATACATAAACACACATATATAAAAGAATTGTATGATTTCTTTCGTTGGAAGTTTTTTAAAAAGTATATATAATTCGATATAGCTTCGATCACTACAATACAAATATATATTTCCCATGAATAATAAATAAGATAAAATTTTATAAGAAATATTAAATAAACAACATGTTAAACATTTTCATTTAAATTCTAGAAATATCATAACTTATAACAATACGACATTCGGAATGTCATGACACCAAATAATTTTTTGTTGTTTTTTAAGTGATGTTTTTTAGTGTTTAATAGATAATTAGTGTATTCCACTTGTGCATCGCTCTTCTTCATGGTCTCTTTCAACACTTTGAGAGACAAGCAATTGTGTCTCGGTAAGGTTAAATTCACACCGGAATAATCGAAAAATTTTAGTATAAAAATAAAAAAAAAGCAATTGAGACATTTTTGAAACAAAGTTGAGTATATAAAATTTAGTTAAAAGTTTATAGTGTGAATCTTGATTAAAATTAAGTGGGTTATAATCAGTGTTGAATTCAGACACTTTTCTCCGGGAGGGAATTCAGTGGCTCCGGAGGGGGACATTATAGAGTTCCCAGGGGGGGAGGGATTGTACTTTTTGACTATTGAAAACGCAAAATTTTAATTTTCTGGGGGGACATTTTATTGCTCCGGGGGGGGGGGGGGGTGTCCCCCGGACCACCCTCTGAATTCAACACTGGATATAATATATTTCACTGCCCCTCAAGAAGTTAAAGACCCTACATTCTTGAACTGGTCGTAGCATTAAAATTACTTTAAATACTCATAACGTTTTTTCCATCATTCATATTGTAAAACTATTTAAAACTCATGTATACTATACTTATTATAATGATTGCAAATTAAAATTTGCTATTTATTTTCATTAAGCATGAATAAACTACTATTCTCTTAGAGAATCTTTTATTAATACTTGTTTTTGATTAATTTGCAAATCAAATGTTAAACAATTTGGAACTCTGTACAATGAACATCAATCTGGCTTGATACATAAAAAATCTCAGAATACACGAGATACATAAATAATTGCACAATTAATAATAATATGTACTTTTCTATACTTATAAATCGGTACAAAATAATGTTTATTATTATTATGTTAAATTTTATTTAAAAAAAAATTATGCACATACCCAGAGCCATGCGAAAGGGAGAGCGAAGGAGGTGGTCGCACTGGGCGCGGAAATTTAGGGGGCGTCAGACTTATACTACCAATGTCACTTTTAGCTTGTCAAAAGAAAAAATTGGCGCGGGGTGGAACGAAATTGAGTTTTTGCCCCGGGTGAGGTTTTCTCTTCACATGTCCCTACACATATCCGCACATTTAAAACCATAAATATATATCAAAATAACTATCAAAATCAAATATATTATAAATCTGCTGTAGGGGAATAATTTTGTAATTAACTTGATTAATATTTTTATCAATAATAAAATTTTCATCTGAAAAATTTTCGTTTGAAAATTTTGTTTCGAAGTTTTATTACTTATAAATTCAAAAAGGAACAAAACTTCGGTTTCGGGCAGTAACTTTCGTTTCGATCGGACACCATTTTATATTTTCACTAAAAAAGCACTATAAAATAAAACATAAAATGAGCAAAAAAGGGCGAAATTACGTTACATAAAAATGTATCTCCATTAACGACAGGTCTATAACAAAAATTCCGGTATTTAACATACTCAATCGGAAATACAATTACTAAAAATCTGATCTCTATATCAATAAATAGAACTACACTGCTCAAAACAATTAAAGGATATTGCAGTTTTAGGTGGATTTTGTATCTGGGAAACTTTTTAGCTGATTGATACATGGTCGACAGACATAGTAGGTTATATGAGAATAAATTACACATATATGGCAGAAAAAAATGCATTTTATTACGCATTTGTGTACAAAAGGAAAAAAAACACAATTTGTGCATATGAGAAAAAAGAATAAGAAAAAGTGTTTTCATCAAAGAAAATCATTTTCAGTAGGGGGTATGGTTAACACGGGCGGCCAGCAACGTTGAACACCTTTGAGGCATGGACTCAATGATTAATGACGAGTTGGGGTATTCTGCCCCACTCTTCCAGAAGAGATCTTTCCAGTTCTTGGAGAGTTTGTGGGGGTTGTTGGCGGCCAGAAACTCGTCTTCCTAGAGCGTCCCAAACGTGCTCGATTGGATTCATGTCTGGAGAACACACTGGCCATTCCATTCGAACGATTCCTTCCTCGAAAAAGAAATCCTCCACCAGGTTTGCACGATGTGGCCTGCCGTTATCGTCCATTAAAATGAAGTTATCTCCGATTGCTGCAGCGTAAGGGACTACAATAGGTCTGAGGATCTCATCCCTATATCGGCGACCAGTCAGAGCTCCATCTCAAATGATGTAGAGGTCAGTGTGCCCGTCAATGGAGATGCCACCATACACAACACTCCTCCACCGCCAAATCTGACACTTTCGTGCACTAACGCAGGATTATTCCTACTGCCACGGTCCCTCCAGATGAAAATACGCCTATTATCCGGATGCACAGAAAAACGGGACTCGTCAGAAAACAGAATTTTGCTCCATTCATTTCTCCTCCAGTTGACATGCTCGGTTGCCCACTCACTGCGGTCGCGACGATGCCTTGATGTTAATCTAACTCATACCATCGGTCGGCGAGCATACAGACCTACAGCATGGAGCCGGTTTCGGACAGTGAGTTGAAATCGTGGTGCCTGTAGCCGAGCGAAGGTGTTGTTGGAGAAGAGTAGCGTTCATGTTTCGGTGTCTCCGAGCTGTTAATGCTAAATACCGATCTTCATTGGGCGTTGTTGCCCGTCTACGACCTTGCCCTGGTCTTCGGCCTGCACATCCACTCTCCAAAAAACGGTTCCAGATCCTGGAAATGACACTTTGTGACACTCCAATGGCTTGCGCTACTTCGGCTTGAGTTTGGCCCCCTTCTAACCTACCAACAATTCTCCAAGCTTCTGAATCTGTCAAATGACTTCGCCGAGATATCGTACTCATCGAAACAAAGCAACCATTGAATGCCTATCATCCTTGTCTTCATTCTCTTTTATCCAGTTGAAAGTCAAATTTCATTCGCTGCCTCTGAAGCGACGTCTTTTACGTCGAACTCAAAATTTGCATACTCCACAGTTTGAAAACCAGAAAAATTTGCATTTGTGATTCTCTTCTTCTATTTTCGGCAAAAAATTTCGTTTATATCTTTATTTTATATAAAACTTCAAATATCCTATAATTGTTTTGAGCAGTGTATTTAGATAATAAAATTATCTTCCAATTCAATGAATATCAGGGGTGGGTTAAAATATGCCCGAACTTTGATAAAAAGGATACAAAGAAACTAGATAAAATATTGCAATCAAGGTATAACGATATAAAACTAAAAATTTTACCTTTAAATTTGTTTTAAAATGCGTTGTTGCGTCGAAGGTTCCACTTATAACTAACGATAGACTTTGTTGTAAACATTTGGCATGCTGCTTTAACTTTGCCGTTACTATCAACGGAAATTATTTTAAAAAATCGCCCATCTAATATAGCGCAACGTGCACTATCGCAATTCATTGATATATTGTTATCCGGAGCTGGGGCAATATCAACCATTCTTTCACGATATTTAAAAATACATTAAATTTCTTTCTGCTGCTACATTAGCTTTCTTTCTATGGTTCTTAAAAAGTACTATACACAGCAAAACTCTGAATGATTCTTCATGTTTATCACACAATAGTTTTTGTCGTTCTCACAGCAACGTTATAATTATAAAAACTAGAACGTTAGAATTGTACATGTATAGTTCAGCAAAAATGTCTAAGTAAAACAGAAACATTCATTCTAATCCTTATCATAGCAATAGTTGGAAAAGTATGTTTACATTAACTTATTAATTATTAATTAACTTATTAAAATATGTAAATTAATCTCTTGTAAAAAATATTCTCTAGAAAACCTATGTTTGGTGAATATTCAATTCTATATATAAGTTTAACTTTTTTTTATGCCTTTACATGATATCCGATCTGTGGTTATTGGAAAAGATTTGTCATTAGAGAATTTTAAAAAAAATTATTTAATTCTTTTTAGCGCGTTTTTTGAAGTCGGTTATATTTTTTTGAAAAAAGTTAATTTTATTTTTTTCTTTTTAGTTATTTATACCGTAATACATAATTATGTGTACTGACATATGATGGCTTTTTGCAGTGCATTATTAATAGACGCACTTTGCTAAGTTCTGATTTATTCGGTTTACTTGTCACTGTTTGATTGTCAACTTTTCAAAAGCCACTTACATTATCGGTTAGTATCCTTGTGAATCTTTAGGTTTTCTGGATGGGGATAACTTGTTGAGTCAAGTTCTGGCTCTTGGAAAAGCTACCTCATCCATGAAAGTCCACATCAATTCCTACGGACATCGGAAGTGAGCATCGAAAGATGATAATCCATCAAGTAAAGTATCTTTGCACATAAGGGCGCGACATAGTGCTTCCATATATGAGAACACAGCAAAATGACTCCATATAACAATGTATAGTAAAATGTTTTTCTAGCGTAGTCAGTCAAAAGTACTCCCCTTTCAGTCAGAAAAAGCAAAGATTTTAGCAAAAATCACACTATGCTTCAACAGATAAACAGCAACAATCTTATTCCTATCAAGGCAGTGATGGCATCGGAAATGAGTAGTGACGACACAACGAGGAATCTGAAACTCATACCTTATACCTGGCTGCCTCTATAAGAGAGATTCCGATCATTCGATATCCAAATATTTCATTTACAGATGCCTTTGTCTCAACTAAACTATTAAAAATTTGAAAGTTTTGCTGCTTCGTCACTCCACGGCTTATTAAGGGCGCGTTCAGCGCAACTTACCAGTTACTTACCGGTCACTTACCGATTGTAGACAAGTACGAAATGAAAATCAAGGCGAGGTGTGTCGTCAGCTACAATTCAACAGGATAGTTTTCATTAGTGGCACAATTCGCTTTCGTACTGCTCTACAATCGGTCGGTAACATTGGTTACTTTGGTAGGTTGCGCTGAACACGCCCATAGAAAACGGTTACTTAAATGTATTATATAATATTCTCATTGGTCAAAATAGGGATACTCTATAAAAGCGATGGGGGACGATGCAGCAAAAGTTTCAAATTTTTAACAATTATCGCAATGCTAGGCATTTTCTATAATAGAATTTAATGATGATTTCCTGGAATAATTTGTACGCGTGTGAGAAGTTATCAAGATTGACTAAAATAGCCCGCTCAACAAGATGCTTGGTGACTCGATATTATCCAGTATCGTTTCAACCAATCATATACTGTGCTCCATGTGTCGTCATTTTTATATCAAAGAATCTACCTGAACAAAATCTGAAATCATTCTGGTGTCTAATCCAATAACCAAATCTTAATCTAGAGGTCATTTTGTTACACATAGCTAATAAGCACTTTCTTGTGAATTGACATTTTAAAATAATTTTTTCCTCCCGAACGAAATATATACTAAAGGATTTCCATCGACATCATCCAATAGTTGTTATAAACAACTATTTCCGATGTCGATTTCCGCTTTAGTGAATGTGAGAACTTGGGCCAATTAAGATTCAACATTTCGGAAATTTACCGCATCCAGCAAACTTTAAGGTCCACATTGAACACTGTTAAAAATTTGACCCATTTGCTGCAACATCACTCCACCGCTTTTATAGAAAGCAGTTACTTTACTGTGTTATAGAGCATTCTCATTGGTCATAAAAGAGATATTCTATAAAAGCTGTGGAGTGACGCTGTAGCAAATGGGTCAAATTTTTAACAGTGAAATCGACAGACATCGGAAATGGGCGTTGAAAGGCTGACAATCTATCTGTATACCATGTAAAAATACAGTGAAAAATTACCTTTGTTTTTAAATTTACACTGTTAAAAATTTGAAAGTTTTGCTGCATCGTCACTTTATCTCTATTTTGAACAATGAGAATCCCCCATAATACATTGAAGTAATCGTTTTCTACATAAGCAGTGCAGTGACGATGCAGCAAAAGTTTCAAATTTTTAAAAATGTATCTATTTTCTGACTAATGAAAATAGGAATGACTAACGAAAAACGCATATGGAGCGTTTCCACTGGTCAGAAAATAGATAGCCTTGAAAAACAGAGGTAATTTTTCACGATATTTTTAACAAGGTAAAGAACCTTACACAATCACAAAGCGTCAAGTTGCTTCCATGATTCAATGCATAGCAAAGTAATTCTACATGTTCCGTACGTATTAAAATACCCCTTTCAGTCATAAAAACTAAAAAGCAAGATATTATCAAAATATATAATTCACCATGCCTCTATATGAAAATGGCAACATACGAAGTTAAAACTGTTCTTTGACAGACGGGGTTTTCGAAATTACAGAAAATTTAAGAATTTCTGTTCCAGAACATGGCGATAGTCGCCTGAACGCATTCGTGTTTTGAATGCAAGAAGTTAACTAGCTTAATTTTAATGGTAAGCTTATCAAAATTTTTCGTCATTTACATTTGTCTAAATGTATCTAAAAACAAAATACATATATATAGTAATGCTCTTTAATCACTTTGTGAATCCTTCATAACAAGCACCCTGATACATAGACACTTGTGCTTCACGGTTAAAAATTTGAAACTTTTGCTGCATCGTCTCTCCACCGCTTTTATAGATCATCTGTATTTTGACGAATGAGAATGCATCATAATGCAGTGAAGTAAAAGTAATAATTTTCTATAAAAGCGTGAAATGATGGTGCAGCAAAAGTTTGAAAATTTAACATGTTTGACGTATAAGGTTCTTTAAAGATAAATTTTCAGCTTTTTGATACCTATTTCTCATATCGGTACACTGTAAAAAAAATGACCCTTTTGCTGCAACGTCACTCCATCGCTTTTATAGGAAACGATTACTTCGTTGTATTATAGAGCATTCTCATTGGTCAAAACAGAGCTATTCTATAAAAGCGACTGAATGAAGATGTAGCAAAAGGGTAAAATTTTTTACAGTGTGGGTATCGATGTGGATTTTTCATTTTGGTGGATACGAGAATTGTCCCCACTAAAATTTTGACTTTGGAAAAAACTCGCATCTTTGCAACAGTGGTTAGGATCCAGAAGGATTATTTGCCGATTAGCAAAACAAGATTGATCAATCATAAGTCTTTTTTTTTTGAGAAATTTTCATTGTTTGAAGTACAGTGTCTGGAATATATGGAGTGGAAATCTGGTATCGAAACAGTGTTAAAAATGTGTATTCTTTAAATGTGCAATGATGCTACTGAATTCCACAGTGTCGTGTCGATCACAGCGATATCTGCGAGATTTTCGTATTACATTGTCTAATCTAGCAATAATTTTTGCAATTTTAGAAAATGCACTGCAGATGTCGCTGCTATCTTTAGATTTCATCAGCATCGTTGCATATTTAAAGGATACAACATTTTAGCACTTTTTAAAGTGCTACTGAGGGCGTGTTCAGCGCAACTTACCAAAGTAACCAATGTTACCGACCGATTGTAGGGCAATACGAAAGCGAATTGTGGCACCAATGAAAACTATCCTGTTGAATTGAGCTGACTTCACACTTCACCTTGATTTTCATTTCGTACTTGTCTACAATCGGTAAGTAACCGGTAAGTGACCAGTAAGTTGTGCTGAACACGCCCTGAGATAGCCAATTTCCACACTACACTTAAAAATTTGAAAATTTTTTTTGCATCGTCATTCCAAACGCTTTTATAGAATATCTCTATTTTGACCAATGAGAATGCTCCATAATACAGTGAAGTAGTCGTTTCCTATAAAAGCAGTGGAGTGACGATGCATCAAAAGTTTCAATAAGGAAAGGGCATGTTTACAAACAAACACGT
The DNA here is from genome assembly GCA_964019185.1 of Maratus speculifer. Taxonomy (NCBI): domain Eukaryota; kingdom Metazoa; phylum Arthropoda; class Arachnida; order Araneae; family Salticidae; genus Maratus; species Maratus speculifer. The sequence goes on along the minus strand of OZ025293.1, from coordinate 410,214,553 downwards.
TTGTCAACCAATCTACCGCTACTTTTTTTGTCATAGCAATCATTGTAGGAATCATCTTGACGACGTAGCCCAATCATATCGCACTTACTTATAGATTGGCAAACTTAGACCAATGAAATTCTCGGAGCTCATCCGTGCAGTATCAGTCGTTAAAGAACGGACAGGTTTCTCTCGCTTATCCACAGTAATTCGTCCACAGTGACGTCAGCTGCCCTTTCCTTATTTTTTAACAGTCTATACGGGTGATTCTCAAAATAGGGGACAATTTATGTCTTTCAGCATACAAAAAAAATTGAGAGGTTTTCTGTCATGTTTTTATACTTAGATATGTTTGTCTTATTATTATTCATTATTTGCACTCAAGAATTACTCACTTTTTAGTTAAAAACACCTTAAAATAACAGAATGTTCACAGAATAAATGTTCAAAATGTCATTAGCATGGATGTCCACAGCAGCTGTGCCTTGTATATACTAGCTTTTTCAAGAGTTAATATCATGTTTATAAAATAAAACAAATGTTATTCTTTCTTTAAATTAATCAAGGAGAGGATTTATCCAATAAATTTCTTTTTAAAAATAAAATTATAGTATATAAAAAGAGAATTAAAGTTTGTCCTCCATATTCTGTTTTCAAAACAAGGTCATACTATAACAGCTGTTTATTAATCAAAATTTCATTTTCACATATGACAATACTTTGAAAATATAAAGTTTCTCCATGGCAACAAGTAGCCATTTTATTCCAGCCTGAAAATAGAAGCATGTATTGTATTTTAAGAATAGAAGTTGAATATTAGGCGAGTACATCAATTGTATGTCATTAGAATGGATAATAATTTTCATGTTTATTTTATAGTTAAAATTTTTATTTTACTTATTTGCATAGAACTTTTGTGTTTTAAAAAGTCCCAGAAAGGACTATTGCATTGTGATTATATTATGGCTGATAATCTTATTTAAATTAAAATTTTTGTTTATTCACGTTATCCAGAAGCAATACCGATACCAGATATGCTCTCGGAAACGATCATTGAAGCGATGATCATGATTTTTAGTAGACTTGGTTACCCGTCTAGCATACAAACGGACCTTGGGAGGAGTTTTGCTTCGAATTTAACGACAGCCTTCCTAAAAAGGTTTGGGGTAAAACTAAACCATTCAAGTGTATGTCACCCCTCCTCAAACGTTATCGAGAGATGGCACAGGTCAGTAAAAAGGCTTTTAAAAGTGCTATGCGTGGAAAACGGTAGTGACTGGGAAGCTAATCTGCCCCATGCGCTTTTAACCCTTAGGACGGTAACGCATGATTCTACAGGTTTTAGCCCAGCAGAGCTAGTTCATGGGAGAAATCTCCGTACTCCGGAAACCCTACTTTTCGAACAGTGGACGGGAGAAAATGATGAGCATGAATTAGTTACTGAGTACGTCTTCAAACTTATCAACCGACTGAAACGCTGTCAGGAGCTAGCGGTCGAAAACATGACAATTACTAGAGATAAACGGAAAATGTGGTATGATAGAAATGCTAAAGAACGAAAATTTCAACCAGGAGACGAAGTGTTAGTTTTAGCAACTAACAAGAAAAACAAAATGTCTGTAGGTTGGATAGGCCCCGGTAGAGTAGAGTCTAAAATTTCTGAGACGAATTATATTGTGAGTATACCAGGGAGAAGAGAAAAATCGCAAATCTATCATGTAAATCTATTAAAACCCTATATCACCAGAGTAGGTAAAATAAATATTTTGACAAAAGAATTTAATGAGACAGATGAATCTCAGGATTTGGAGATAGCTTTCCCGTTAGCAGATTCAAATATTTATAACTTTGACGAAGTTATCAAACAAAGTGCATTAAACGAGCGGTGCACAGCAGGTGAAATTCAAATGTTAAAACAGGTATTAGACGAATACAGGGAAGTTTTTTCGAATGACCCAGGCTTAACGGACCTGACTATTCATGATATTGAGCTAACTGAGGAAAAACCGGTGAGAATTAGGCCGTATAGGGTATCTCCTAGACAGAATGAAATACTGAAAAAAGAGATAAAGCGCATGCTTGAATTAAATATAATTAAGGAAGGGGAGTCTGATTATAATTCTCCCATGATTTTAGTCGAAACTCCGGGGAGGGAACCTCGGCCATGCATTGATTATCGCCGTTTGAATGCGATAACAAAAACAGAATTTTTTCCGCTTCCGAATATTGAACAAAGGGTCGAAAAGGTGGCGGCGGCAAAATATATTTCTGTATTAGACCTGACCAAAGGATACTGGCAGATACCCATGACACCAAAAGCACAAAAATTAGCTGCTTTTGTCACAAGCTTTGGTAGTTTCTTACCAATGGCAATGCCTTTTGGATTGTCCAACGCTAGCTATAGGTTTTCCAAATTTATGTCTAAATTACTAAATGGGTTGGAAGAATTTTGCCTTCCATATTTAGATGACATGGCCATTTTTTCAGATAGCTGGGAAGACCATATTCAGCATCTAAACACGGTATTAAGTCGAATTAAAGAGGCGAAACTTACCGTTAAAATTTCGAAATGCAGATTCGCACAAAAAACGGTTAAATATCTGGGACACATAGTAGGGGAAGGAAAAAGGAAGCCAGCAGAAGCGAAAATCCGCGCCATAACGGAACTCCCAGACCCTAAAAATAAAACGGAAATTAGAAGATGCCTCGGCATTGCAGGGTATTACTCCCGTTATATAGAAAATTATGCGACCATCGTAGAACCGCTCATACGAGCATTAAAAGGAAAAAACAAAAAAGAAAAAATCATATGGACCGATGAAATGAAAGAGGCTTTCGAAACCTTAAAATCTAAACTCACCCAAAAACCCATCCTATATGCGCCAAATTATAATCTAGAATTTGTGGTTCAGACGGACGCGTCAGATAAAGGGATAGGGGTAGTTTTAGCACAAAGACAGGGCTCAGAAGAGCATCCCATTATATATTTGAGCAGAAAATTTTCGGAACAAGAGAAAAGTTATAGCGCCACAGAGAAAGAATGTGCAGCTATAATTTTTGCCATAAAAAAATTACGTCACTACATTGATGGACAAGAGTTCAGTATCGAAACCGATCACAATCCTTTAGTGTTCCTGAAAAACAATGCAGGTAACAATCCCAGGTTGTTAAGATGGTCCTTATCACTGCAACCGTTCCTGTATGCCATAAAACACAGAGCGGGTAAGGATATACCGCACGTTGATTGTCTGAGCAGGGCAATAAAATGAAGAAAAAAAGAGCTCAATTTTTTTTTCTCTCTCACATTTGTAAATAGTTTTCTTTTATTGTATATATAAGGTTTTCTTAATGTGTTTATACTGGCTTCAACACCTTTAAATTATTAGAGTTCTCCAAATAAAGCAAAGTCGTTAAAAGAGTTTGAAAACGTTTTTTAAAGTGTCTTTTTAGAATTGTTAAAATTTTATTTTGAGTGCAAAGAGCCACCCAAATGAATGAGCTAACCATGTTCTGCTTTTTAGATTTCACGCCTTTCAGACGTTAAATCATCTTAGAGGCGGGGGTAGTTGTGATAATTTAGATTTATCACAGGCTTTTAAAGACATTTTTTCTGAAAAGAGATTTCACCGTGGAACTGAAAACACAAAATGGCTTTCATTCTCAAGATGAAAAGATCGGCGATATAAAGGATCGCTAAATCATCATCGATCAGCGGAAAAGACAGGCGGGCGAAACTAACGTGAATAGGAGACCACACGAGTCGCACCTTTGTTAGCACGCCGACGCAAAAACGAAAGCACGGAGATGATCAGAGATCAGACACATTGGCGCCATAGGCGTGTATTTTCAGGTACGAATGATAAGACGATGTTACGAATCTCTTAATGAGAAAAGATCATTAAGGTTGATGATTGGTTCGTGACCTTTAGGGGAGGTCTTGGCTGAGAAGAAAAAGAGGAAGCCAAGGTTTTGCAGAGAGGTTTTTTGGTCTCGGAGTGAGAAGAGGAGAGAACAGAGCTCGGAGCTCGGATTTGTTCTCTGAGAAAAGTGGATCAGCTCGGATCGGGAGCTGTAGAGGGTGACGTCACTCAAGTGAGCCGGAAGAAGAGGACTCTCGCTAGGAGAGTGCCGGTGATAAGTCTCGTCTTCGGTGTTTAGTTAACGCCGTGTTATTGATTTGGAGAAATTTTACGTCGTTTATGAAACGGAAAATTCTATGGACTAAACAGAACTTTGGACTTGGAGCTGGTGGTTTAAGATCCTACGAGTTCTAAAATGATTTATGCTGTATATAAATTTAATACAGAGAATTTTTTATTGTTACAAATAAATAATTGATTCTCCATTAAATTGCCTGGATTATTTGGCGAGCGGCACTTACGCTACCAACCACTTAGCTTTTAATCTATATGAGGCCAAGTTATTTCAACGGTTACTTGGCCGTGAAATGGAGATTTCTCATTGGTTGGAATAGAGATATTATATACAAGCGGTGGAGTGCGTTGCAGCAAAATGCAGCAAATTTTTATCAGTGTATCCTTTTTAAAGTTTAATTTTACATATAAATTTAGGTATTACATTTATTATTCCTATAATATGCATTAAATCTGTCAGAAAATCACTAAGACAGCTTCTTACACTGTTAGTGTCAGAATGTTGTTCATGTAAACAAAGTTTGCTCTTTGGTAATGTTTTTATTCTCCTTATATGTATATATGTAAAAATGGAAACTATTTGTTGGAAAGGAAAGATAATAAACGTAGAAAAAAATATTTAAACAAGACGAAAATAAAAATTTCTTAATATATTTATTCCATGCAATTTGTTTTGTCATTAGCATGGCTCAAAAAATACTAATTATTTTTTTTAAAGTTAATTTTTAAATATTTAGCTCTGCTGACTACATGTAAAGTATACCTAATACTATATGAACAACACATATTGTTTTCAGAAATTTTGCTAACAGTAATTTTTTTAAGATTTCATTTTTGAAATTGTCCCCTATTTTGAGAATCACCCATACAGTCTAGATGCTATTCTTCCGGTTTGGCGGATAAGAGAACTTGGCCGGAATCCAGGTAGAATTTGCGCTGTTAGCAAAACTAGATTAACAAATCAGAATGTTTGCAAAATTTTCACTGTTTTAAGTAAATTTTTTTATTAATCATTCTCGTTTCGCAAACAGCGCAACAATTATGTGAATCAGGGCCTTTGTCCAGTTAGGATTTCACACTTTGAAAAAAATTGTGTGCTTATGTAAGTATACACTGTAAAAAAAATTGACCCTTTTGGTGCATCGTCACTCCACCTCTTTTATAGAAAACGATTATTTCAGCAGATCATGGAACATTCTCATGAGTCCAAAGAGAGATATTTTATAAAAACGAGAGAGTGACGATGCAGCAAAAGGATCAAATATTTTACAGTGTAACATAAAAGCATGAAAAATGAACACTTCTAATTGGTCGATTACTTCAAAAAGAATTTGAATTTTAAAGTTTTTATTTTTAAAAATGTTCTAATCATCAAATTTTTATGAAATTCGAATGGGACCACATGGGCTCCGTACGCTTTGAAACAAAAAAAGAATTATTAAAATCGGTTCATATTTACGAAAGTTATGCGTGAACAACAAATACATACAGGTCGAAATTATAACCTCCTCTTTGAAGTCGGTTAATAAAAAGGAAAAACTATTCTAAAAAAAAAAGAGAACACTATTCTACAAAAAGGTGCATTTTTAAAAAAATATTTTTCTATTTTAAAAAAAGGGCATATTTTTACGTTGTTCGTAAAGTTATTTTGCAATCTTATTATCTTATTTTTTAAATTAAAAATGGAACATTTAAAATATACATTTTATATAATTAAAATGTAATTTTTATATTAAAATATTAGAGAAAATATCACATATTTTCTAAGACTATAATAAACCATTTCTAGAAATGTAGAATTTCCAAACATCTTGAAGTATTATTTTTTGAGGGGGGGGGGGGGATTAAAAATTATAGAAAAGTTAACTTCTTACAAATGTTTTTCAAGAATAAATTAGACTTTTTTATTGCACACTGAAAAAACAAAATGATTTTCACTTTAAATAAACGTAAGCCAGCATTTTAAAAGTTTAGCTTTTCAGTCCCAGAATTTTGACAATAGCTTTAGCAACTAATATTAATACCAATGAATGTACTATATCATATCTCTGTTGAAATTATTTTTCAGTTGCATTTGTTTAATTTTCAGGAAAACTAATTAAAAAATATTTCAATCACTATCCATGCAGTTTAAAAACAAATTTGAATTGTGTAATAGATCTAATGTACATAGCATTGTTTTTAAAGTACAGTAGAACTTCGATTAACTGAGCTTTGATTTATCGAGGTTTCTGTTAACCGAGCCAATGATGAAGGGCGACTTTTTTATGCGTGTGCGTTAATGATACTTGAAAAATACCACACTTTATAGTTCGCTGTCCGTGATACAGTCTCCTTCATATCCCAAAGCACTCAACTTCCAAGACATATAGTCCAAGAGCCGACCGCACAAAACCCTAAGCCATCGAGCACACCAAAAAATCCTTTATTTTATGGAAGAGTAGTAATAGAAGAATCTAATGACCCGTGTCTGCCGGAAGCGAAGTGGTTCATAAGTAAAAAATTAATACCACTAGTGGTTGACTCGTAGGATTAGCATTGTGTTTTCTGGACCCAGTTTTACGTGTATTCATATTTTTGATTGTACGGCAAACACAATGCTAAACATACGAGTGAACTACTAGTGGTATTCATTTTTGGTTTATGCACTACTTCGCTTCCGGCAGACATGGATCATTAGATTCCTCTATTACAACTCTTCCTATTTACTTTTCCAGTTACTCTGCCAAATTTTATTGCGTCAGAATTTTTCTCCTTTTCAGATGCAACGAGATACGTTTTGAACTTTTGAGGCCATTTATTCCATGATTTAGCTAAATTACTGGATAAGAAACTAATTTTACCTGCAGCCTTCAATTGCTTTTCTTTTTCAGGAACGCAAAATTCATATGACAAAAACAAGAAAAAAAAAGACTTTCGTCGATTTCTCATACAGAGATCAACTCATTGAATATAAACTTCTATCTTTTTACATCGGATAAATTTTAATGCGTTTAAATAAAATTCAAATTCTGCGTTTAAATAAAGCGATGATTTCTATTTAAAAGTAGTATTGAAAATTTGACCCCAGAGTAATCAGGTTCAACTTTCAATTTGATTCTGCCAGTCCTCAAACACCTCATATATAATTTGTATCAATGAAGAGCTCATCATAACATTTATTACATTCCTTATGGATGGAAGAAAAAGCTAACATAAGCAAGGTGTTATAATTTCAGCTCTGTGAACCATTTTTGGTTGAGATAGTTTTACTAATGTACTAGTAAGCAATATCAAATTGCAGTTACTAAAAATTGATTATGGGGAGAAAATTAAATCTAAGAATGAACAGATAAAACGAATTTTAATACGTATTTTCTTTTAATTTAAACTGTTACAGTCATTTTCTGGTGAAACCTTAACAGACAAAAACATAATTTCAAAGATACAGTTTTTTTTCTGTGATTTACACAAAAAATGCTGACATCTACTATTTTCTTATTTTATTTCTTTATGGTGATCTTTGTCAGTTTTTAAATGCAGTGTGATTAATTGTAATTAAAAAAATCGTGGACTAATTTTAAACAATATAAGACAAATACCTGATGTATGATAAGTAATACAAAGGGACATAGTAGTGGTGTTACTAATCCTGTTCATGAACTTCTATGAAGGCATAGTGATATCGGTAAGACCTAATTAAAGCATGGACCAACTGAGACGATATGTTACCATCCCCATCCATCCAAACATGGTATGAAATTTTCATAAAGCTGATATTAAAAATCATTTTTGAATTTCTTACTGATTATGATTAACATTTTGAACTTTTAGAGTAAAAGAATAAGATTTTAAACAAACATAACATTTATCTGAATATTTCTATCTGTATTCTAAACACAGGAAACGTATTTTTTAAATACAATATTGAGAGGAAGGGTAGGTCTTCACCAGGGTCTAGTTATTAAATGTCATTAAAGTGTATTTGAGTAAAGTAATAAAAGATCACACATTTTGTTAAATTAATGGACTTTATTGTTCCAGTTATAGAATAAAACATAACACTCTACAACAGACAATTCCACTTTGTCCATGTAATGAAATCCTTATATGCAAGTGATATAACAATTTGTAAATGCATATTAACACATGAAATTAGCTAAGGTTTCTATCGTTTCTTACAGTCTTTAATTTAACTTTGACTTTGTCGCAGCCTTATTAAACAATAGAAACTGGTTTGCTTTGGACATTGTCCCAGAAGATCTCGTAGTTTTTGACGACGACAGCCCTGAAAAAAAAGTAATTTTAATAAATTATTCTGAAATCCATAATCTTTATTTTAATCAGCATAGAAAATATACAAAAGAAAATAATTGCGAACGCACGGCGAAAAAGATAGTGGCGTCTCAATAAAAAATTATTGGGCAATATTTAAGCGGAATATTTTATTGCTTTAATAAATATAAATCAAAATATCATTATTTCGAGAAAAAATTATTTGGTTTAAATTTTTTTCCATGGATAGGGTCTAAGAGAAATTTTGTTTGGACAAAAATACATTCTTTCTGCGCAAGTGAAGTCTCAGCATACAGATATTCTAACAGTACGGACAAAAAGAAATACTCTCTAAATAATTTGATAAATTAAAGGTTATGAAATTAGAAAATTAATAGAGTAAAATATAGAGAACATTAAAAAAATAGTTGTTCGTTTGTAGAATCATTGTTTTATCGTACCTATCTATTGTTTAAAAAAAATGTATTTGCCACTTGAATTCTAATTGCCTCATAAGTAAAATCAAAATATTCTTAAATGCATAAAGGTTTCAATAGGAAAAGGTATGGTTGTCCGATTGTTTTAGATTTGAGATGACAATACCGTCTGTTAATTTGAGAGGAATACTATCATTTGTAAATTTGGAATGAAGCAAAAATGAAAGAAGTCTTCACAATTTCAAATGGGCATAAAGGGAAAAGAGTGAAGCAAAAATGAAGATAGTCTTTAAAAAACACAGTTTGAAATACCTATAAAAATTGAAGGAAACTTAAACAGCTAGACAAGAAAGTATAATAACTCGGAATAGCTGAAATGCTAGAAAAACGTTAATACGTATACTGTTCGCACCGGAAACATAAGATATCTTATATCGCCGTTTTCGAAGTGGTATGTTACTTTCCCGGAATTGAATGCCTGTTCACATGGAAAAGCTTACTTTAGTGAACGTCACCGTGTCTGTGATCAAACAAACGTAAAGCATACGCATGCGCTTAATAAAAAAGGCCGCAACAGCCAATCAGTAAAGCGAAGCTTTATAGCCAACGAAAGTGAGTGGTACTTCCGGTATCTTAGCCGAAGGAAGTTGAAACTCACTGAGAGAGTTTGAAGAACTCTTTCTTGGCCTGAGATGAGTGTGACCATTTTTGGATTGTTGTAAGAAATCTGGACTGTTGTAGGACTTACAACAAGCTAAATCAAGCTAAAAACCCAGGCTAAAAGATAGTTAGTTGTCAGTCTATTGATTCGAAATTAACAGATTCTCGTATAGATGGCAGGACCATCGAATTTATTTTTAGCTTGTTGTCAGTCCAAATCTAGCCTGCTTTTAGCTTGAAAGAACGGTCACACTGCCTAAGATATCTTAAGTATTAGTGCGAACAGGGTATGGGGAACAATCGATTTAAGAAAAACTTATAAGTCAGCTGCGATATAACAAAGACATCATATATAAATAACTTTAGGGGATGTACAGGGTAAGATTTCGCATCTGCAGAAAAAGACAGTGCACCCGTGTTTATTATTTACTTATTTGTAATTGCAAGCAGTAAAATTTCAGCGAAAAAATTCACTCGGTCTCGGTTTCTGAAAATAGATCTGTAAATTTTCTTTTTTGTTGACAATAATAACCATAAAATCTCTGAAAGATATCATTTGATTGCGCATGGACACAGTCGGGCAGTTAGAAGTCTCGAAGTTAGGAAATTTTATTTATCATTCAAATTGACTATTGACACAAACAAATCACGTTTAAGAGTGATATCTTGCAGTAAAACAAAACCTCTGGTGATATAAATGCTATGAAAATACATGCTGGAGGCCAGATAGGACCATCACTATTCAAAAGCATCCATCTATCTGCCTAATGAGCAAAAGAAACAGAAATGCTTCTCCAGGTTAGATAACACCAGATCTCGCCGATGTGACCGATACTCGTATATATGCGAGAACAATTTCCGAAAGATTAAATAACATTAACTTAGATGCACAGAAGCTTGTTACATTACTTTTACTACATTTTTAAAAATCTGCTATATTTCGTTGCATACGCACTCCGCCGTTTGTATAGGAAGGAAGCGGTTACTTGACTGTATAATGGAACATTCTCATTGATCGGGATAGAGGTATTGTGTACAACCAGCTGAATTCGTATGCAACATAATACAGTAGATTTTTAACCGTGTAAGATCATACCATCGTAGGGAATGTTAATAACGATAACGATGTAAGCAGGATATTCGTTAAGGTTAGAAAGAGTGGTCCAGAGTCATGTTCTCTAATGAATACATCTTTGCTATAAACAAAAACTCTGGATACCTGTTGGTGTGAAAACAGAGAATTTTTTTTCTCTTTTTTGATACCAGAATGTTCGAGAAACTTATAGCAATGACTGAGGAGTAATCGTGTATATGGATAACCACACAATGACCGAATTACCATTCACATATTTGGAGAGGGCCCAGTAATGTCGAATAGTACTGCATAGACATTATCAATGCCATGTCCGTATTTCAAGTTGTGCAGTTTGCCAAGAATTTTTGCTTATGAATAACAAAGCCTGAACACAGAGATCAGATGAAATGTCCCTCTATCAAACGATGATTGATTGTATGACGTAATTTGCTTATTCTCTTAATTTGGTTATTATCCCAGAGATTGCACTTTAGGTGTACTTGATAGACATATTCCTCAATGACAAAAACCTCCTTGAACCGAACAGGTCTTCTAAGAGACAGATGAGACAAAATTTCCCCAAACTCTCCTGAATTGTTTAGTAGGCAATATACACAAAAAATGTTAAATGTGTGCAAGTGACCGAGGAATTAAACTCCATACTCACGGACTCATATCTGTTCTTATTTCGAGGAGTTGGCGCAGCATGTCTCAAAAGGGACTTTGCACCATAAAATCCCAATTAACAAACTTATTCTGAGAAGAAGAATTTTTCGTAACTTTTGAAAAATGTTGTATGAACCATCATTTGTTTTGCGTATCTTGCTTTTTCATGTAATAATATCTATACTATTTTGCAAAATTAAGATGCCCCAGGACACTTATTAATTGCTTACTAAGTGACATTTTCCTTAACAGTGTCTATTATTAGTTATGATACAAAATTCATCGTTGGAATCTGTTTCTTGGCAATTGTCAAGCACACAATTGTTTGTGAACATCATGTTTTCCCTCATGACCTTTCCTAGATTTATATATTAATGTAAATTAATTCATATTTAAGCATACACAAAAACAATCCAATTGGCAACTGTAAACAACCTCTGATGAAGTCATAATGTAGAGCAATATTGCTTTAGAATAAGATTCAATGAATTTCGAAATCCAAATTCTTCATATTTTTAGCACACAAAATATTACATTCTGGGCACTCAGTTTAGAATCACCAGTTAGTTTATTAAGATATTGTTTTTAATATTGAACTTTTTTTGTAAAGCAAAAATCTGATAAGTTGATTATATCTATGGGGGGAAATGTCGAATAAACCATATCTTCGATTTTTCTGGAGCACTAATTCGAAATATATGCATATAACTGTATCATGAATACCTGAGATAAACCTCCACAAAGTTCTGTGCATTCATACAGATGCATCTTTTTATGTTCCTCTGTTGCAAACAGAAACTTAGTTAAAAAAAATAATAATAATCAAGCAACCATGCCAGTTAATAGAAAAGAACCGTGATATTTTAAAATGTAATAGTTTTTGGAATCAGAAGAAAACAAAATTTACCTCTTTAAATTTTATTATGTATCATAACTATCCTTTTTAATTCTTGAGAGGCTTGAATATTTATGCATCTGCTACATAGTTTTTTGTTTAATCACTTCGCGACGAATGTCGAGTATATATGATGTACATAGTCTTTAATATTCCTACCAATATTTATCCCGGGAGGACGCGCGCAGGGCCTAAAAGACCCGGAGTGTGTATGGTTTTTACAATTGCAACCATTAATTTTTTTAAAGTAATCTTGAACTTATTTCATCGCAAGATTTATAAGAATTTTTTTCATCTAAATAAAGCAACTGTTTTAATTTGATTTTATTGGTGATAATGTTAGCGCGCGTTCTCCTGGGTTAATTATAATAATTTTGGTTTATTTAATCACATTGCAATTGTACTAAGATTTCTGTTTGGAAATACTGATGCCGAAACATTAAAAATTGTGTAGGGAACGCTGGTCGCAAAGAGGTTAGTCCACACAGTTACATTTTTGGAAGAAACAAAGTACTGTACTATTAATCTTCCGATTCGTAATTCACATAAAATATATTTAACTTATAATTATAAAGCTTTTTGTTAGAAAAAATATTAAATGGGGTTCAATGGCAAAACAAAATACTCAGTAGGGGGAACTGGGGCACATTGATACACCCCCTCTACTGCTCACAGGGTCATTACAGTAAGTTTCACAACAGCTCCAAAAGGTGATGCTAGAGCATTCAACTACATACAGAAAGTCTTGGAATGATTCAGTTGTTTGATGAAATGGCATGGGCGATATATTGTTTTTGTACGCCAAAATTAAATTTTAGTTGTACAATTGAAATGGTAGTATACAACTGTTCTAGTGTTTTCAACCGAAAAAAATACTCTCCCTGGCAAGTAAAACTACTCTTTATCAGTTCCTCATTCTTTTTTGTTAGATAAATTATGAAGTATTTGATTTGAGACTCATTTTATTCAAAATGGCTGTATGGGGCACATTGATACAATCTGATTTCTGTTCTAGCTCATTTTTTCATTACCTTTTATTATTTGTTTTACAATACATTCCTTAATCCAACCATTTTCCGCTAAAAATTTCTAATATTAGTTTATGTTGAAGTGAAATAGCTCTAATTTCTTTATATTAGAACATTTTATAGTATTTTTGCAAAGAGAAGACGCACGAATTTACCCAACATCTAGTGCTAGGAGAACTAACAAGAGAAAAGGACGGCAGCCTGAAAAATCTCAAATTTATATCGATTCTCCAGACAAAAAAGTATTTTCGACATGAGAAATCTTAAGTAAGAGAAACAAGCTGCAGAAAAACACAGGATAATTAGATTATAAACAGAATTTTTAAGATAATTATCCTTTATTTTCTGTTAAAACTGGTGATTTTTACATCTTTCCTAAGAAAGAAGATAATGCTGGGGTTGAAGTGCCAGATATGACAAAGTTACCACAGCCAACAATCAGACAAGGAACAGCCAGAACATCAGGTCATTATATATTTCATTGCTTTAATATTGCTTAGAAATAAAATGTGGGTAATTTGATTTTTTATAAATATTATAAAACGGTTTGCTAATTATTTTCCTATGAAAAATATGTATTGGTGTTATTTTGTCTCCATTTTTCCCAGACATATGAAAGTTCCCCATGAGGTGTATAAATCTGCCCCGGGGATGGGGCACATTGATACAAATGACTTTTTTTGATTTTTTAAAAATTACGTGCAAAAATAATATATAAAACAACGATTATACATTTTTATAACACACTACACAGGTTTTGGTAACACCACATCGAAAATTAACTTCTAATTTTTGCTTTCTGGATACCAAAAAAAAAATCTTAAAAAAAAGCTGTATGAATGTGCCCCAGTTTCCCCTAATGATTGACAAATCTGCCAGATACAAAATCAAGGTATAATTTGCACATTTTAATAAACACGTAACTTACCTGAAAACGACGTTTCCTTTAAAAGAAGCTGGGGCTACCCAGTCAAGGGTGACTGTTGACTTGTCATTGGCATTGACGTGTGTTGCTGCAGTCTGAAAAGAATAGCAAGATGCGAAATGAAAATTCTTGATAAAAATATATCAGTGAAATACTATGTTAATTACAAGGACCACATTGGCAATAATTAAATATTTTGGATATGACATTATTATTAAAAAAATAATTTCAGTAGTATAACTTCTTAAGTAGTAAAAATGACATGGAATAACGTTTTCTGATTGCGAAGTTTCCACCGAGCCAACGGACAATCAGGCGGTGGTCGGACAATCGGGCAATCGGTTTGACAATCGTACGATGGCACAGCGAACCGTTTGGTAAAAAATCTTAAACTTCTTGTTTATAAGGAAGTTTCAAACTTCTGATCAACTATTGTACGTGACCATGGAGATAAAGAGACGGACAACTATAAAATTGATGTAATTATTGGAACTCAAAATTAGCGCCTAGTGTAGCAACGAATGGGAAAAAGTAGCGCCATCTATATTAACGCCTACTTCTATGCTAAAAGGCCTGAAGATTTAAGTACAGATGACAGCGATTAATTATTTTAAGCGGTGGTTAGGGATGCTTGTATTTCCAACAAAGTTTAATTATGGATGACAACATGAATGGTTCAAAGCCTACTTTGATAGCTGTACTTCTCCCTCTATGCGAAATTTACATACAACCAAACACAAAAATAAGAAATAATGAAACGACTCCGATGATGGCGACTCCTGCTCTCGCTTACATGAAACGTTGTACCCGCCGCGCCATCTAGTGAACTAGATTTGGCAAGATGCCAAACATTTCCTTTTTTTTTCTCATGAAACATGAACGTGATAAATGATAGAAAGTTTTCATTTATTCCCTGACTGCTTAAGGTGGAATCAATATAACTCAATTCGCAATTTCTACAAATAAACAGAAAAATTTAAATATACGAAACTTACTAAGTAGACAAAGTTATGAAAGAAACCTTTATAGGAGAATTCCTAGAAAATGATTTTAACATACATATTCTATGTAGTTTTTAAATTAATTTTCAGCTGTGAAATTGCGCGCGAAATTATTAAGCATATAATACCTGATTTATGACATTTCTAACTAAGCGTATTGGAACAACTAACTAAGCAGAGGAAAATCCATTGGAAAAAATTAATTAAAAATTGCATATGTGTTCACCGATGTTGGGTTTATTTGAGTCTCATGTTTCATCGCAGGATTGTGTGCTCATGAAGACTGTTCCATCTTGTTCTGCCCTATAGTGCAACCTTACCAGCATAAGTGAGTGAGAGATGCTAAGCTGGGCATCATCGTCATAGTTTAAACATTAGAGCACTTGGAGCTCTATTCCAAGGGTTCTAAGTTCGATTCCTGGTTTGGATATTTTTCACTCTATTGGTTTCTACGCTTAGTCAGCAATGTGATAAATCGCTTATTAAATGTACATACATATTCTAATTGAAAAATAAAATGCAAAATATCTGTATGGGGTCAAATTGGCCCCATCTTAGTACTACGAGGGTTAAAATCTAGTTCATGTAAATGTCGTTTCATCCATACAATTTCAAACAATGTGAAATTTAGAAAAATAAGTATTTAAAAGTAATCATTGAACACTGTTTTTCATTTTTATTTAAATTCTTAAAGACTTTATATTTTATGGTAATTTTGGAA
This sequence comes from Maratus speculifer, assembly GCA_964019185.1. NCBI lineage: Eukaryota > Metazoa > Arthropoda > Arachnida > Araneae > Salticidae > Maratus > Maratus speculifer. The sequence continues at coordinate 410,198,758 of OZ025293.1, read as the reverse complement.
TTGTTTCATTAGATAATAGATTGATTGTCATATACTTAATGACATTTAACAAATACTTTATCACCTCTTAAAAGTTAGCGCACACTTATATACACGTGATAACGCAGATGCATATTGCATATTCATAAGTTAGTTTGTCATTGTAAGGTTTCTTGATACACGAAGACAGCGAGCACGCTTCAAATGGAAATTTTATTGATTTTGGAACAAAATTTTACTAATAAAGCTTATCTTTAAGACAGTATTTAATTGCTTTAATTTTTTTTAGTTTGACTTGTTCGGGTTTTGATAATTAAAATTATTTACTTGTGAACTATATATTTCAATCTAATAACAAAACCAATCTGCGGAAAACAAAATTTTATGATAATAATAAGTTTATTTTCCTTCGCAAGTTTATAATACTTTGTAAGATTCGTAAATTCTTAAAAAAATAAAATAAAGAATTAAATTGAACAAAATTAATTTTTTCGACTTTAATTTGCTTGCTGGCGAATCACTTAAAAAAATCGTTGTTTAAATTGGTATATTAAAAATTACAAATTTAAATCATGTGTAAAAAATTATTTATTTGACACACGAAGCCTTGATGATAGATTCCGATCAAAACAAAACTTACTCAATAATCAATTTTAAAACACTTTTATATGACGAGTTAAAAGCTTCATATAAGGTCTACACTGTAAAAATACAAATACAAATAAAATAAAATAATAATAATCATAATAATAATCTGTTCATTTTACAGTAAAAACTGTTAGCCAGAATGCCAATAAGAAACTGTTTTTTTTTTTTTTTTTTTTTTTTTTTTTTTTCGGAAATAATCCGTATTTATTATCAATTTACGGGCAAAACCTATTGAAATAGCAGAATGTTCGTACACTGTAAAAAGAAAAAAAAAAAAAAACAGGACGATTTTACGGATATTATACTGGTAATCGGGACGCCAGTACAATTGACTGTTTTAACGGAAATTTTCCCATAAATTCCAGAAGATTTTCCGTTTTTTTTGGAGGGGGGGGGGGAAACGAACAATTTTCTGAAATTTACGGGAATTTTTCCATTCAAAAACAGTTATTTGTGCTGCCATCTCGATTGCCATTTTTTACAGTATTATAGATACAAATATTTCCGTAAAATAGACATTTTTTTTCCGATGTCCTAGCTATAACAGTTTTTTTTTAAATAAAATTAACAGTTATTTTTACTGTGTTGGTGAGCGTGGGGTAATTCAATCTTGGTCAAATAATTCAACATCCTGTATATTTTGGATTAAATACGTGGTTTGCGATCCCACGTTCTATGATAATTTTTCATCCTCTCGATGCCCTCTATCATCGCTCTGAATTTGGTGGTCAAATTTGGCAGCACCTTGTATATGCGCAAATACAGAATACACAATTATCAAGTCTCCGGCATTTTTGGTTTCAGTATTTTCCCATAAAGAAGTAATGCCCTTTTAAACCACAGAAATCTCCGATAAAATAAAACTAAATTATCCGTACTATAATGCTGCTATCCAAAAAAGCCGATGGTTTGGTTAGCTCTGAGACTATATTCAGGAATTTTAATCTTCTAATGGCCATTGTACAATTATTCACTACCAACATAACAATGTTGGTAGTGAATTTCCCAAATTATCTCAAATTTTCGAATTCAGTGGGATTTTTCAAAATTCAGATATTCCAAATTCACACCAGATATTTAAAATAGTAACATTTGCTTTATATGATAACTAACATTTTATCAATAAATAAAGTAAAACTTATTATTGACATATTTTTGGCATGAATTTAGATTCTCTGAATTATGGAATTTCTAGAAATATTCTGCGTTGCTAAAAAAAATTATAAAGTTACTTAAAAATTTCTAGGAAACTGGGATATCTAGAATATTCTATGTAATGGGAAAAAAGTTATGTAATAGATGCACGTTTGCACTGTAAAATAAAAAATCTGTAAGTTTAATAAAAATGTTTTAGGAAAGAGATGCCTAGATCTTTTATGTAGCTGAAACCCGGATTAAGATTTCTGTAATTTTAGTATATTCCTTTGTAAAGCTACAGGTTTTTCTAGCTTTGCAAAAAGTACACTGTAAAAAAAAATCTGTAAAGGTACTAAACTTTTTCTAGGAAACTGGGATTCCAAGAACTTTTCATGTAACGATAACAGGAAAAGTCCATGTAACCGATTCTAAAACTTGAGTTTTTGTTGTTACCGTTACAGGAAAAGTTCTTGGAATCCCAGTTTCCTAGATAAAGTATAGTACCTTTGCAGATTTTTTTTTACAGTGTAGTTTTAAAATTTTACATTTTTTTTTCTTTTTGTACGGTGCGCAGCTAAAATTTTAGTAAGCATACATATTTTTATAAATTTACATGTGTACAATCACTTTTTTTTTTTTTTACAATATACCATGGGAATTACATGGTTAAATTTAGTTAACCCTTTGAGCTCTGATGGTAGAATTTTCTACCACATAATTTGAATTTTTAAAATGTTACAACAACACCAGAAAATTTGACCAATTTTATTGAAAAAAGGTTTAATGCATTTTTTCGCGTATATCGTTAACCGGTTTTTTTCTTTGCAAAATACTGGTGCCAATGTGACATTTGGAATTTTGAAGAAATTTACCCACCAGAGCTCAAAGGGTTAACTCTTTAATAACTGATATCAGATAATCTCAAAATAAGATTGCAAGTAGTAAATCAAGGACAACATTTCAGCATAAATGCAGTCAGGAAAAACTTACAGATGATCCTGGACCACCACAGTGTCTGGTTTGGGCAACTCCTGCTTTGGATTTGAATTGACCAATGGGTTTCTTTGTAGATTGGTCCTGAGCTTGGATGAAGAAACCTTTAAAAGTGTCCCCTTGAATTGTTACTGTAAAACAGAAATACCAAATCAGAACAGTGCATTCATTTAACTAGCAAAAGCCGTGCTTTGTTTGGATTCGCGAAGCATTATTTCATAAGATAAATATTTGAAAAGAACATTATTTTTTTATATTAGTTTTGCATCTTTATTAAGCAAAAACGTTATCTCATGTTTTGGCGCATTTAAGTTTTAGAAATGTAAATTCAGCCAAATAACTAAGAATTTCCTCGGAATTTTTTATTTATGATATAAGGTTGGTATAAATAAAAATATTTTCGAAGCAGAATTTTACAAAATATATATTTTTAAATTTTTAACTAAAAGTTTTAAAGATGTTTTTACATTTTCCAATGGCCAGTAACGGTGTTCGTTCTGGCCAATAAGTGTTCTTTTTTTCGACATTTTTAAATTACTAATACATTCCAGAAATTATTTATAAACGTAGTTAATATATTTAATTTGGTTGAATTAAATTATTCTTCAATCTATTAAAATATTCTTAAAATATTCTTTAATCTTTCATTTCGAATACCAGACTTAAGAAACTTAGAAAATTTAACAAAATGTTCACTTTAAATACCAAATATAAGAATTAATTTTATTTGTTTACGATTCTTTTTGTTGCCACTTTACCAAAGTAAATACCTAAATAAATAAATCATAATGTGATTCTTTTAAAATCCGTAAGTATAAACTGTGTAAATAATTTTGGCAGAATAATGAAAATATATTTTATTTAATATATTAATCATCATTCCCTCTTACTAACCCCATAGTTTATTTTCCTTCTTAAAATAAAAAGATACGGGTTCAATTTTTTATTTGCAAACGATTTTGGCGGAATAATGAAAATATATTTTATTTAATTAATTAATCATGATTCTATCTATAATTACTAACCCCATGGTTTATTTTCATTCTGAAAATAAAAAGATACGCGTTCAATTTTTTATTTGCAAAAATGCGTCCATAATAGAAAAACATGTAGAATAAATTAATTATTAAAATAATATTTTTTAAAGGTTATTCTGTAAAAAAAAAATAACATTCTGCAAATCTACATATCATAATTTATTCTTATGTTTAATTTCAAGTCAAAATACTGAATAGATTTTTTATAAAGTGTACGACAAAGTGTAACTTGAGTGGCCTAGTAGAGGATTCGCTTCGCTCATCCTAACTAGTAAAGAGACAAATTAAATTAGTCTTTGCAACTTTAATCTTAATAGCCTGAATTTTGATTTTAAAAAACGCTGCACCTAAATAATTATTTAGGTGCAGCCTTTTTTTAGCTTATTTAGCATTTTTTTAAGCAGCATTAATGTTACACCGGAAGGCGGCAGCACAGCACAGACAATCACCACGTCTTCACGGTTGAAATTCCAGAATTAGTATAACTCGATTCGCATGTTCTAATACAATCGATCTGCTAAGTCATATCTCGATGGAAAACACCAAAACTTGATTTTAGCATTTGACTCGTAGATTTACCATCGTTTTCTCCTGCACCTAAAGGTGGAGGACTGAAGAGGTCGAATGCTAAGATCGGGTTTTCAGATGTTTTCTTTCAAGATGTGACTTGGCAGACCGATTGCGTTTTAATATGTGAATCGAGTTTTAACTAATTCTGGAATTTCAGCCGTGTATTCGATGTGGCGATGGCTGTGCTGCCGCCTCCCAGTCTATGATTAAGATATCCAGAACAATATATATAACAAAAATTTGATTTTAGTTATTTTTTCAAAATATTTACAAGAATAATTAGATTAATTAACAAAAATCCTGTTATGGAAATATCACAATCCTTAGAAGAACAGTGCCAATAAATGTATTCTGATCCTATCTGTAACAGTAGTTGCAAAATTTTCGTATAACATTTTTTAATAAGGAACTGCCCGTAAATGGTATGATTTTTTTTTATATTTTTTATCTCCCTCTCCCCTTTTGTCGGAAATTGTCCACTTCATCATAACCCTGCCCCCCCCCCCCACTTGTCACATGTCACGCTATATTACATAAACATATGCGTGCAATTCCGAAACAAAGCACTACATTATAAGTCATTTTTCAGATTTTAATTTTAGACTTTAACTATGTGTTTTAATGATATTTGTGAGAATAACAATAAAAATGGTTTGTGTACTCATTTTATATAAAATAAGATTAAGATTTACAACAAAAAACATAATATAAACAGTAATAAAATATTTATATGAAAGAGCAATTTAAAGCAGTAGTATTCTGGCAATTTCAAAATAACTTCAAAATTAAGTCTGCTGATTTTAAATGTTGTTATTTTAACGAAAATGTGCGATATGACACTTCTTACTTCCTCCCATTCAATTATCATAAACTATCACAATTTCTCGAGCCCCCTCCCTTACCCTCCAAGAGTGACATCATTTATGGACGGCCCCTAAAGGACCAGGCACATAGCACTAACTTCTTGCGGTCAGGTGTCGCTATTTTTGATCTTTCGTGTCGGCGCTTTGATGTATAAATTGCTTTTTCAGTGAACTTTTTTGAACTTCAAGAGAGAAATCGAACTCGAAATCAGTTGACAGCTTTACGACTGAAGATGGGGTAGATAAAACTTTCCCTTCCTTTGTCAATTTGGTAGGGTCAGTCCCTCAAAAATCATTTAAAGAGGTTTCACCTTTGTTCCGTTCGGAAACAAAGATAGATTTATTGCTCTTTTAGTGTAATAAAAAGTAGTGCTGTTTGCCCGCAGCCTAAGATAAAGGTTATGCAGTTGAACCTCGTTAACATGAACCTCAAGGGGAATCACAATTTTGTTCATGTTAACAGTATTTCATGTTATCACTATCAAATTTGTATATTCGTTTGTGAAAAGAATTCATGTTAACCCGGGAGGACGCGCGCAGGGCCTAAAAGACCCAAAGTGCGTATAATTTTTACAGTTGCAACCACTAATTTTTTAAAAGTAATCTTCAACCTTTTTTTATCGCAAATTTTGTAAGAATTGTCTCCGTCTAAATAAAGTGACTGTTATAATTTGATTTTATTGGTGTCAAAGTTAAAACCATTCATACCTAGGGTAAGCGCTCGTCCTCCCGGGTTAAAAGTAATTCATGTTAAGCGTGTTCAATGTTAACGAGGTTTGACTATTTAGTAAAATAGTTGAGATAATAATTGCATTTAAAAATATTTAACTTTGACTGTTTCACTATGCTTTCTAAATAGGATTGAGCAAATTATTTTGTATGAAAACTACAATCTACTTTCATTAGTAGACAAATTAATTAAAAGTTGACATTGAATTTCCTTTAGTAATATTTAAGGTATTCACGCACTTTTTCGGCAGTGAATTTTTGAAATTTTCTCTTGTTATCCATTTTTTATAATGACGTTTACTTTAAAACTTTGAAAAAAATATAAAAATTTTAGTAATTACCCAGAAATAGTTTTTTAAGAAAAAAATAGTCAAAATTAAGTCAAAAATTGACATTTCCGCAAAACGTATTAACTAAAAAATAAAACAATGTATTGACATTTTGTAAATTGCCTAATAAACGGAATAACTTTCTCTTGAAATTAGACTACACACAATATAATCACATCTCTATCTCAGATGGTATGGCAGTTAAAGTACTAATGTAATGAAAAATTCGCAAAATTCGTCTCAAGTTTGTCATTTATACCGGTGTAAATATAAAACTAGTTAATATATTATCATGAGTGTAGTCTAGTCCCTCAAAAGACATTTGTAAAAGAAGTACAGGAAATTTTGTGGAATTTCATGTATAAGTTTTTGTTTAAGAATGTTTTGCGTACTGTAAAAATCTGAAAAACTACTCTCTTAAAATGTCAGCCAAAAAATAACTCAAGTTGAGCCGAAATTCGCTCATCTCATTTTGAAAGGCAACTTCTCATAAAGAGTTGAAACAACTCAAGTGAGTGAGTTGTTTTTAAACAATTTCAATCAAGATGAGTTACTTAAATAAGCAATCTAAATCAAGATGAGTAAAGCATTTAAAAAACAACTCATTCACGATTCAATAAATTACAGCTCTTTCCTGAGAAGCCAAATCCACTCTTTCGTTTTAAGAGTGTACATTTTGAGAAAAAGATAAAAATAACTTTAAAACACAATTCAAAAGCTATAATAGATGTAATTTTAAACGGCTATAACTCGGGTTCTATTTTTAGATACAGACAAAATTTAAGCAGATTTCGATACATAAATATTTCAATTTCAATATTATTGCAAAATTGAAACATCAATATTTTGATCGAAAATTACGTTTTAAAAATGTTCAGATACCTTAAAAGAACCGTCAGAATATAAAAGGTTAAAATAGAAAATTATTCATTAATATTTTGCTTGACGAAGCTATACATTTGAAGCGATTGTACTAGAATAATACTTACGTCCCCGTGAAGAAAGGATTTACTATTAAATAAAAAAATCGAAAAATTATGCATTAAACATGGATTATGAAACACTTTCCAGTAAAAACAGAATGTTATTAAGTTTTTTTTTTTTTCAGACAGTGAAATCGATCTGAGTTGGTCCTGTACCCGAATATTTCCTTCCCCATAAATGAAGATAGATGCCATACAGTTACACACTCCTTAAGGGGACTTGGCACCTTTTGAAGAACTTTGAAGATTTTTTTTTTTTTTTTTACCGATGCACATTTGGCCATTATATACACATATTATTATAAGTAATACTTAGAAAAAATATTTTGACAAGGGAAAAAAAATCACTTTGTATATAAAAATTCAGAATTCAAATTTATTTAAAAAAAGAATTTTAAAGTTTGCTGTTTTTTGATATATTACTGTGTTTAAAACACTAAGAATT